>OZ012741.1:640315335-641031652 GCA_963859935.3 Lathyrus sativus
GTCAGGGAGTTATTCCTGATATATATATATATATATATATATGCTTGCCTTTTATTAATATATTTTCTTATGTATATATCCAAGGGAAGAACCTGTGTGTGACTTTCTTAAGTCATACACACTGCATTTTCACCTGCATCATTTTTCCCTTTGTTTGATCCCTGACTCCCTTCAGGTTGATCAGCTAGATACATCCTTGTATCCTTAGGATAAATTCCCTTAGGATTTCAACATTAGACAACTTACAAATTAAATTCCCTATTCTCCCACAAGAGAATTAGACATAAGTCATCTATGTAGTCGAGATATAATTTTCCTACCCCATAACATAGTCGAGAAAGATGTATAATCTTTTCCTCTTGAGAGAGGTATGTGGCATACTCGTCGATTATACATCCGAGTTGGAGCTCTTCTTTCATTGTGAAGCAAAGACCTTCTTCCACATGTTTTTTGTGGTATAAGTTGAGTATTCTCCTTAAGATGACAACTTGTCTCTTCTCTTAATCAATCAACAAACTTTATCTACCCTTTTAGGGGAACTACGAATGCTCTGATTCCATTCTCGTCAGGATACGTAGGCACAAGATGCGATGTCTTGGCGAGCATACTTAAAAATAACACCTTAGGTCTTCCCTTCACCCTTAGCAGATAACAAATAACACATTAAACCAAGAGGTTTTTGTAGAGTACTATAGATACTTAGGGTGCTAGCACCTTCCTTAGGTATAACCAACCCTCAAACCTTAGACTCTCTAGTTTTGCATTGCATTGCATACTCATGGGTTATTCGATCTTTTCCCTTCCCTTGGACAAATTAAAGACCGATGGTGAATAATGATTTGCAGTTCAAGTTAATCAATAACTTAATATCCAATTCTCACCGCGACACAAACATGTCAACTTGCAGGGGGGACTAGAAGGCGAAACTCTTGTTTCTGTCTTCTTAAACTCGAACGTCTCTCGTCAGGGGGCTTCTTCCTTCTTCGTGTACTGCTTCAAATGACCCTCCTTGATGAGGATCTCGATGGAATCCTTCAGATGGACACAATCTTCGGTCATATGGCCATGAGTGATGCCGCATCGCTGCGAAAAAGGGAGGTCGGCAAAGACAGAAGAGTCACCACCGTTCGTTATTTATCCCAAAAAGAAGGAAAGGAAACGATCGAAGAAAACCTGACGAAAAGGGGAAAGACAAGGTCATCGCAATCAAATCTTGGGTTCGGAACTCTTGATTGTGGTCAAGGTTCCAGAGGGATGTAAGCACTCATAGGGAAGTACTTACATGGAGTGCGGCGACTCCTGAATCTACGTTGAGATTGTTATGGTAGAGAATTTCCACGGCGGGACGCTAAACATGAGTACAGCGACTCAGATCCTAAGGCAAAGGTAAACATGAGAAATATTCACGGCGGGACAACTATTTGGAGCACGGCGACTCCAATCCTAAGTTGTAAATGTTAACCGAAAGTTAGTTGTTAGTGAGCTCGCCAAGACATCACATCTTGTGCCTACGTATCCTCAAGAGGGACTTGAGAAATCAGAGCGTCCGTAGTTCGTGGAACTACGGGTTGCCAGGTTCTAAGAACCGAGAATAACTAAGACAAGTAAAAAAAACAGACGAGGGACATGCACAATGACGATAAGTCAACACACAGTCCCTTCCTCCGGATTAGGTCACAGAGATCAAAAGAAAAGCAACAGATACACGGAAAAGCATCATGTAAATAATCATTAAAAATACACAGCAAAACATCGCGGAGAGATAATCCGATTAATTATGGAAAATGATCAAGACTAAATTAGATAGAACAATACCCAAAACATGGAAACGAGCAAGTCATAAATAGAATCGGGCAACAAGAATTATTAATTAACTTAAATATAAATATTTAATAAGATTAATTAATAATTTAATTAATTAATATTAAATAAAAATATTTAAATCAATTAATAATATAAATTATTTTCACATTTTTAAATTGTATAAATAACCACACAAAAAAAATAGTATTAAAATAAAATCATTTAAAAATTAACATATATATACATACATATAGTTAAAAATTTGAAGTAGAAATGTGATTATACATTCATCGCTGAAACATTAGCATACATATATAATTAACAGTAGCAATGCATATATAATAGTTGAAATAAAAATTAACATATATACAAAAAAGTCTATATACGTAAAACAAAAAAATAAATATATATATTTAGATGATCAATTAAAATAGCAACACATAAAGAAAAATCTATATATACACATATAAAATATAATAATAACTTTTAATCTAACCGCTAACACCATAATTATAACTTTTAATCTAACAAACTAACATTATGATTACACTAAGAGATAACAAGCTATAATTACACTAACATTTAACAAACGCATAATGGTAGTTTATTATTCAAAACAGACCCAAAATTAATCAAAGAAAAAGTTGTAGTTTATTAGTCTAACAAACCCAAAAATTAATCAAAGAAAAGTTGTAGTTGAACATGAAGAAATAACAAGGCTTTCGATATAAATTGAAGTTTACCTGAGCCAAAAATGGAAGAGATGCGTGGCAAAGTTGGAGAGGATGAATCAATAAATATCCAGCAATATAAATCAAAGTAGAAGAACCACAGAATTTTCAACAACTCACATTTAATATAGCATGTGTATGAATGGAAGCAGTCGGTTCCCTTTGTATGTGTTGTGGTAGCATATGAAAAGAAAACAAAAATTGAAAGAAGAAAGTGCAGTAGGGTGGCGAGATGCAGTGTGTAGATTGATGTGGCTATGAGAGAGAGGGTAGCACATGCTATGTCTATTATATTACTAGAAACTTGAACAAAATCTAAAAAGTACTATAAGATCAAAAACTTTTTAAAAGTTCTCCAAAATAAGGAAAAGATAAATATAAAAAAAAATATATTTACAATAAAATCTAAAATAAAGATTTGATGAATTAAAAGAATATATTAATTGAAAGTAGAAATAAAAACAGTAAAAAACGAATAATTGGACCGGTATTGAAGTACTCGAAAAGATAAAATGAATACACCAAAGTGATCAGCAAAAAATACACGATTCGAAAAAATACAACGTTTTGTCAATTTTTGAAATAAATTTTACCCGCTAAAACGGCTTAAACTGTCCAAAAAATTTATTTCAGCTGATAAATTGGGTATTATGAAAAAAAACGTAAGAGATGATAAACTATACAGATGATGCAAAATAAGTGGGATCTTAGAGTCAAAAATTAGGGTGCAACAGATAGGACATCGTCGCCCTATGCCTATGTATTTCCTCGTGCAATGGAAAAGTCAGAGTCAACGTAGTTCGGGAAACTACGGGGGAGGTTGCTCGCCAAGACATCGCGTTTTGTGCCTATGTATCCTCATCTGGTATGAGAAATTAGAGCAAAATGTAGTTTAGGCAACTACGGGAAAAATCTCGATCGCACTGGGGCGAGAGAAAAGGGTTCAGAAACAGGTTAGTCTCGATCACACGGGGGCAAGAGAAAGGGGAAGTTAGTTGTTAGTGTGCTCGTCAAGGATAGGGATCCTCGTGCCTACGTATCTTCATTAGGGAATGAAGAATCAAAGCAGCAGCAGTTCGGCCAACTACGGAAAGCGGGTCTCGATGCACGGGTGCGAAAGAAAAAGAATATCGATCGCACGGAAGCGAGAGAAAAGGAGTCTCAACTGCACGGAGGTGAGAGAAAAGGGGTCTCGATCGCACGGGGGCGAGAGAAAAGGGGTCTCGATCACACGGGGGCGAGAGAAAAGGAGTCTCGATCGCACGGAGGCGAGAGAAAAGGGGCATAGGCCTGGAATGCCTAAACGAAAGGGAACCGGAACGGTTCGGAGATGCAGAATGCTAAATCCTAAGACGTAGGAGCGAATGTGTCGCATATTGCCCAAATGGCATATGCTAAACACTCTAGACGAGAAAGGAGAGGCTCCCCACTCATCATTTCCTACGTATCTAACGCTTGACTCACAACACTCATCGCAGTTACGAGTTAAATTAAAGTCCAACGGTGTTAATGAATCGAATTGAGACCAATGTGACGCTAAACCATCGTAGCTCGACTTATGAGAGAAGTCAAACTATAAGAGGTCGCGTACTTGATATCCGTGCTAAGGACAAGATAGAGAAATGATATTGAGGATCATTCTCCGATTTAATCGTGTCACACAGACCAAAAACAATGGGATCTCGTCTTAATCGCAAACATAATGTTGATTAATCGAAGGTAGCCTATCGCGATCCCAAAGTAAAGAAAATTACCCAAATGGTCATTTTCCATAGATTTGAAATCGGGAAGGTTATCAACTCCGATAAATCTGATGCTTACGGATACAAGACTTCATCGATAGAGGAAATTCAAGATAAAATCGAAAAGAAGAAGAAATGAGGAAAGAAAGGAGGTGGTCTCGGATCCAACATTATTCATCAATAATTTGACTAGTAACGGTTTACAGAAATCTCGTCATCGTCCAAGAAAAACGGTCAAAGTGAAATAAAGATGAAATAAGGTCGAAAATGAAAAGGAGAAACAAAAATGGTCTCGGACTTGTCGTTTCCATCAATAATTTGACATATAACAACTTGGAGGTCTCGACATCGAGCCAAAACGGTGAAAATGAACAAAGATGAAAAAATGGTCGAAAATAGAAAGGAGAAAGAAAGTGGTCTCGGATCCATCGTTTTTCATCAATAATTTGACTGAAAAACAACTTGGAGGTCTCGTCATCGACCAAAAAACGATAAAAGTGAAATAAAGATGAAAAAGATCGAAAATGGAACGGAGAAGAGAAAAGTCGGTCTCAAATCTATCGTTTTTCATCAATAATTTGACAGAAAAACAATAGAGATCTCTTCATCAACCCAAAAAGAGGAAATACATAATAAAATGCTCAATGATGAATAAGAAATAAAATCTAATCTCTAAAATATATAAACTCTAAAACTTAAAATAAAAAGAAAATATTTATAAAGTTTTCTAGAAAGTTAGATTTAAAAAATATATACATAAATTTAGAAACTATTTTTTAAAACTAAAATAAATTACATTTTAAAAGAAAATAAAAAGGGGGACATAATAGAACAAGAAGGATGCTGGAAATGAAAACACGATGGGCTATAAACATATGGGCTTTGCGGCCCAAGTCAACAGTCAGCAAAATAGATAAAGTTTTAAAAAAACAAGTTAATCCTCTTTTCCTTCCAAATTGCAACAATGGGAACTGCTCATGTCACCTCTCTCTTTCACTCTCAGTTCATCATCAACTCAACCTCTCTCCGTTTTTGTTCGCTTCCAAAATTCTTCCTCTTACCTCCATTTCTGTTTTTAGTTTGGTTTAGGCATGTGAAGGGTTGTTATATGTTTCTAGATGGATTTTAGGATAGTGTTTCAGTTGGATTTGGAAGAGATGAGTGTCCGGAAATGGGTTGAACATTGGTTAACGGAGAAGATGAAGAAGTGGGTTTGGTTTTCGGTTGAAGGAGATGAAGGTTTCGTGAGTGGGTTTTGGTTGAAGAAAATGTTGAGGTTTGTTAATGGTTGTTAATGGAGGACGAGGGTGGTTTTGTTGGTTTTTTTGAAGAGAGGAAATTTATGACAGCGTGTTTCGAAGGTTCGCGGATGGGTTTAAGGGTGGTTGTGTTGATTTCGTTTGGGAGTTTGAGATGTTCTCCGCCATGAGTTGGTTGATGGAGGGTTTTGGACGAAAGTTGAAGAGGGAGAGGGTAGAGGTTGGGGTTGGTTCGATGAAGAAAAATGGCTTTTTGTTTGGTTTTGAAGAACAATGAAGATGGCGAAAATGGTGGAAGGTGGTGAAGGAAGTGGAAATGGGTTTTGGATGATGATGTTTGGAGATGTTTGTGAGGTCTCAAACGGAAATGGAGGAAATGGGGTCGGAAAACGGTGGATGGAGGTCGGATTTGCGGATGAAGAGAAATGGATGAAGAAATGAACAATAGCGGCGAGGTTTCTTGGTCTGAGGAGGGAGACAAACAGTGCTATATATACCAGCTATGCGACACGTGGCAACATGTTTTGACTGTTAATCCTGATCAAAGTTCAATAATGCTGTTAATTAATTAGTTTAATAACACTATAATCATTCTAACATTCTAATAACTAAATATAACTAATATTCTAACTAATGATAATCTAATTAAATCTACTCCTAATTTAATAATTAAAACTAAATTAAATTAACCCTAACTAATCTTAATTAAATAATACTTGATTCTATTCTAATCCAAATTAACTTCTAACCTCTAATTAAATCTAAAACTATTTCTAACTAAATAAAAATTCTATTTCTATTTAAAAACTATATTAAAATTCTAACAAAAACTATTTTCTATTATATTTCTAAAAAAAATTATTTCTAACTAAAAATCTAATTCCTAATTTAATTAATTCTATAAAAAGCAAAAATAGGAATAAAATCACAAAAATGCAGCGAAAAAGAATGGAAAAAAGAATGAACATCGAAATGCACCAAATAATCAGCACGGACTGAACCACCAGTAAGAGAGCAACTTTCGCTCGATTTCAACATGGAACTTCTCATTTGAATTGGTTTAAATCGTCTAAAATGCAAGAAAAACGGTTGAAATCCCAATAAATTCAATCCGGCTAATAACATGGGCAATATGCGAGAAATGATCGACCTAGATGATATGCAGATGAAATGCAAAGCAAAAGCCAGTCAAAGCTAGAAAAAGGGCAGACAAATTTTAGGGTGCAACAACTGCAATGAAAGCGACAATACTTGCTTCAGTCGGTGTTGCCCTTTGATGTTGTCGGTTTAGGGAATCGTACCCCTCCTTGATTGAACTCGGTGTTGATACGCTCGTAGGGAGCTATTAGCAGGGTATATTTAGTAAAGTGACCATCAGGTCCTTTATGATCTCGGGGACAATTACCTCGTTGCCTTTCTCTGTCGCGCCGAGGAGCTTCTGCCTCATCCTTTTTTGATGCTCTGGAATTCTCTTGGTCCTTAGAGTCTATGGCTTTGTACGCGGCTTATTTTTCCTCGTATTGGACGTAAGATTGTGCCTTACGGAGGTGTTAGGCCAGAGAACGAGGCGGTTCGATCCCCACTGCTTTGCAGAAATCACTCTTCGGCCTTAGTCCCTTTTCTATAAGGTATTTCTTCATGTGTTCAGTCATACAGATCTCGACTGATTCCTTGTTAAACCTCTCGATGTAGTCACATAGGGGCTCATCTTTGCCTTGTATTATGCCTTCGATCATGGTTTCAGACTTCGGGTGATGCCTAGAGGCGGCGAAATATCGGGAAAACTGATCTTTCAAGCTCCTTCACGAGGTGATCGAGCCCCGGGGAAGATTCTTATACTAGGCCATAGACCCCTTTCTAAGGGTGATGGGGAACATCCTGCATTTGATCGCTCCATTTACATTGTGGTAATGCAGCATGACCTTAATATTCTCTATATGGTCGCCAGGATCTGTGGTATAATCATAGAGAGCCAGAGGGGAAGGATTCTCCAGCCCGTGAGGACCTGCCTGCTCGTTCTATAATTTCTCTTCCTTTGAGACAAGAAAAGAGCACATGTATGTTTAGTGACAATATTTTCTGAAAATAACTCTGAGGACCCAAACATTAATATTGAACCAAGAGCAATATAAGTGAGAGAGACACCACATGTTCACCAAAAACCTTAAAGTAATAGGGATTCTTCCACTTATAAAGATTCAAATCTCTACATTTCTAACCAATGTAAAACTATTACCCATACTATTCACACTTGTTATACTTTAACAATGATAAATAAATAGAAAGGCCATGTCTATAATTCCAATATTAATTATCTTAATATTAATAACTTATTTATTTATTAAACGGTTTGATCATAAGTTTAATCAGTTAAACCAATTCAATTTTAAAGTCAAAGTCTTGTCGATTGGACCTTGATTCAACCTCCGGTTCAGCTTTTAAAACACAAGCTAGAGTTTAGTTGTTATAAGTTGTTATTGTAAAGAGTTACAATGTTGGCAAATGACAGACTTAATTGTGCTACTTTGAAAGTTGTTTAGAATTACAGATTAATTACTATTGTGATTCTGCATAATATTTTCATACAACTGTTATATATGCAGGTTTTAAATATTAAGTTCTATTTGATTTAGTTTGATATAAAAAATATATATTGATGAACCAATATTAACAACTGCTCATTTAAAGAGAGAATAATACACTAGCAATACCTTGAACAATATATCAACATGACGGTAGATAGATCAATTCAAACTTGAGCCTTAAAAAGTCTAGCTGTTGCAATCAAAAGTTTACATATGTGAATTACCTAGGTAGATACAGAAGATTAAACAAGTTGAACAATCCAACATAATATACAAAATACAAACACATACATATTACATGCCATAACACAAATGTTAACATATACTATTGCATAATTCTAGCGATGAAACGTTCTTCGGACGATACAACTACGCACCTTCGATGGAGTCGAGTTCTGTTTGGACAGCACTGGTCAGTGTTATATCAACTCCCCTCTTCTTTACTAGTGGTTCAAAGGACTCGAGTTCTGTTTGGACATCACCGGTTGGTCTTTTCTTAATTGACCTCTTCTTTCTCGGAGAAATCACCTCGGTTGGTGTTGGTGTTTTCTTAATTGGCCCCTTTTTTTCCGGAGAATTCACCCCAGTTGGTGTTTTCTTACTCTTCTTTCCTGGAGAATTCACCCCGGTTGGTGTTTTCTTAATTGATCTCTTCTTTCCCGGAGAATTAACCTTAGTAAGAGGAGTAATCTCCTCAACAACTCTAAAAATGGTCATTTCTAAGATCAACGTTTTGTACATATAACCTGCAGGCTTAAACAAACACACATCAAACTCTTCAAGGTTATTTTGGAGCGCAAAATATTTCCATCCACCGGTAAGTCCTCCACTGCTACGCGTATTATAATAGAAGTATTTCCCAATCCATTCTCTCTTCCCCATGCGTAATATCACATCTTGAGATGACGGAGAAAGATGATTTATTATCCACTTATTAGGGAATGACTAGTTGCAAATAAATACAATTAGTATCAACGTATGCATTGTATAATACGCAGAAAGTTAAGAAAATTCACAACCAGGTTTAAAAAGGAAAGAAAGGGAGGATGTAGTTTACCACGAAGAATCTCTTGTATACATGCGTAGGTCGCATAGTTACAAGCAAGGTGTCTTCGGCACATGCTGCCTTGGCCAACTGAAGAGTGTTTTCAATCTCATTTTTTGTGACAGGCCTTCTATTTGAACTATATAGTTCTTTGGTTCCCAATCCGACCTTTGGAGAGACCTTGGGAGAGACCTTTGGAGAATCCTTGGGAGAGACCTTTGGAGAAACCTTGGGAGAAAGTTCAGCCCCTTAAAAAATGATCAAAATAAGTTACCACATCAACAACCAGTACATGTATTGATTAAAAGAGAAATACTCAGAAAAACCATGAAAACTGACACATGCAGATACCGAACACGAAAGTGATACATCGACATTCATAATGGTTAAAACTATGTGATCAGTGCATCAATTTTACCACAAGTGTTTCTTTGTTGCTTTCTCTAATTGATAAAAGTAAAAATGTTACCAGACACACAATTACGAGCTCTCTCGTGAGAATTAGCAGTTTTTGGTGGTCTTCCTCTCTTCTTACTCGGGACAGACATATCGGCATAAACAGGCCTCCTCCTTGTCCGTTTACCAGTTGTTTGGGATGGAACAGTTTTTGGCTCAGTATCAGTGACCGCATCAGACATGAATTGCTCTGCGGAAGCAGGTTCAACACCAGCATTAGAAGTCTTGCCATTAGTAGTTTCGATAGGTACATCATGTGGCACTCGGGTACTGTTAGGATGCAAGGATTTGACAGGTGAAACACCTTCATCAACACCATTAGGAGTTTTAACTTCTTCAACAGAATTATCTGAGTCCCTTTTCTTGGTAGAACATCCACCCCCTTGTTCAGTATTGGCAGCAGGCTGAAATTTTCGAACAAAATAACAAGCTGCCTTCTCACATAAACTCTTGCCATCAAAGATTAAAACTTCAAACAACGATTCACCGTTGTACTTAAAGACAAGGAAATCATTTTCTTTCAAAGAGTGTTCTTTCACAAACTGTTGCCAACCGTACGTGAAGTACAAGGTATCTTCTCTTGTTGTCAGCTCTATATTCCACAGTACTCCACCAGGACCTTTTAGCGTCACGCTCTCTGGCAATTTCTTCTTTATATTCTCAGAAAATGTTTTAGGAAGTGCCTGAAAACAAAAAATAAATTCCTATTTCAGAATATAATAGGATTAGCTTGAGCCGCATAGAGATATCTCGTGGTAGACTACATGCCTATGAAGGCCAACCAACATAAAACACTGGACACAACACTAACATCGCACTAACACCAACGTGTCCACACTAGTAATAACTTTAGAAAGTATCAGTAATCAAATGTGGTGGTGTCATGCCGATGTGTCAAGACACCCACCCAGACATCCATACGTGTCAAACACCAAACATCTTAGACACTAAAGACACATTCAATCTAAACACACCTTCAATCATAAGTGTTGGTGCGTGTCAGACAATGAACACACTTTCAATTTAAACATACCTTCAATCAAAAATGTTGGTGCGTGTCAGACACTAAAGACACCTTCAATTAGAAGTGTTAGTACTACACAGATCATAACTATCTCATTGAAAAACATCAATTAATAATTTCAAGTATACTATTTAAATAGTCATAATAACAACCGAAGATCAAACATATTACAATCTATCAATCTCCTTCCTCATTCACTTTCTTATCTCACAAATCATAAGCATGACTCTACCACGATGCATGCATGATAAGAACCTAAAATGAAAATGCATGCTTCATCTATAGCAATGTAGGCCAAAACAAAGTGTCACAAAAACAAACACAAAGCAGATCAACACCTAATCTCACAAATCCTCACTCACTATTTTAAAGCAGATCAACACCTTTATATTATGTAGGCCAAAATAATGTGAAAACAAGGTTAAAAAATATTTAAAATGAGAAGAAAAAAACAATTATGGACATGCAATGAAAGCATGCAATGAAAGGAATACTAACAAGTTGTTGATCAAAATCAGAGCGGAGAAATTGAGTGAAACTGATGAATTGAAAATGGTTCCAGTAAATGTCTTCCTCCCAAGCTCTGCACACTCCTTCTCTTCCTCCCATTTCAAACAGAATCTGATATGAAAATGGTTGAAAGCTGAAACACAGTGAAAATGGAAATGAAGGACAGTAAAAATAGACACAAAATCTGAGACAAACCCCTAAATAAGGAAAAACACTTGTGTTGCTGAAGATAGAGAGCATTAAATTCCAAAAGTGTGATAGTTTCAAAAGCTTTTTCACTTCACAAGTTACTTACTACTTGTCAAATCAAAATCATATACTTGTTGACTTAGATGTATCTTTTTTTTTCTCACTCTATGTTATGTTTATTAAACTTTTTTTAAGAGGATTTTATTTACTATTTAAAGTTTTTTTTTTTTCATTTTGTGTTTGTTGTAATTATAACGACCGTTTGTTAAATTGGATGAGTGATACTTCAAAACTCCACTAATAGATTATGGAATTAATTTTCAACTAGATTAAAGTCAATAATGCACAGCATTGAGATGAATTATTTAAATACATATTAATTTTGTTTAGTATAAAAAGCTTTTTATAGGATTAAAAAATTTACAATTTTAAATGAAAAAAAATGTTATAATTATGGAAATATAAGAAAAGATATCAAAATTAAAATGGAAACGATAAAATGAGTGTATAAAATTTATGTAGTTTTTTATTGCTTTAATTTTCACTTGTTCAACATCTTTAAAAATGTCTATTCATTATTATATGTATTGAATATATTACACATTAAACGATTCATTACGTATATAACTAATTATCACAATTGAAATTAGATCTAACATGAAATTTGGATTTCTGCAAAATCTTTGTAGTTTGACCGTGAAATGAGTATGATTGTTGAATATGTAATGAGTTAAATGATCAATTAGGTGGAATAAAATTCAAAAATATTATTTTTGTGTGTTTGTCTTTCATTATTTCATTAATTTTTAATATATACAATTGATTTAATTCAATTGAAATGTCTTTCTATGTTAATTATTTTTAATTTAACCACATTTATATGTAAATTGGATGAGAAATTATCGTTTAATTTTATATTCAAAGTTAAAATTTTAATATGTAACTACAATTTAATATGTATTTGATATATATTTTAGAAAACACGTGACACTTTTTTTTGTCTATTTTGAAATTATAAGTCAAATTTAAAACTATTATTTAACCATTTTATTTTAAGTATGTAATGCTTTTTTTTTACTATTGTTTGAAAACTTTTTCTCTAAAAAAATATCTTATTTATAATTTTTATGGAGTAAAATAGTATATAATGTATTTTAGGTTTGAAAAAAGTGAATAGATAAAAAAATTACTGATTAATATAAAAAAAACAAAAATATAAAAATGATTGGTGGAATATATATAATGGTATGAATGGAACGTTACACATTATAGTAAGATAAAGATTAAAAAATTTATATTTAAAACTTTTTAAAGAATTTCAGTTTAAATTTTAATCGATGTGACATGAAAGGTAATATGTAAATACAATTATTATTAATATATATTTTATGTATTATTTAACCATTTTATTTTATGTAATATAATTCTCTTTTTTAATTATGGTTTTAAAACCTTTTTTATAAAAAAAAGTATTTTATTTTAATTTTTATTGAATAAAATATAATATAATGTATTTTAGATTTTAAAAAAAGTGGATACACAAAAAGAGTTAAAAATAATAATTAATATATAGAAAAGAAAATAAAAATAATAATTTACAAAATAGATTAAAATAATAAATATGGATAGAACATTACATATTATAAAAGATAAATATAAAAAGTTTTATATTAAAAAAGTTTGAAAAGTATCCCATCAAATTTTAATTGATCTGATAAAGAAACTGATGAATTATTAATAAATTAGTTAGTGACTTAGAAGTAATATACTATATAATAAGTTAATTCATTTTAAAAGTGTGATGAATAGTTTTACAATTGTTCTTTAATAAAAATATCAATAAATTATTATGTTATTAAATTATTTTTAAAATTAAAATATGATTTGATAGAACACATATCACCCATTAATTTACTATAAAATAAAATAAAAAATCAACACATAAATTTCAACAATTGTATTAAAACCATCATCCTAGTCGGTTTTGTTCAACAGTCTCTTTATTTACAGATAAATAATATTTTTTACATTGTTTTAAAATTGTCGTTATTTGTTACAACAGTTCTAAACCATCTTAATAAGATATATATTAAATTTATGAACACGGTGGATTCAAACAATTACCCGTTACCACTTAGATATGAATTACTGATAATTATGCAAAATGTAATACTAATAATTATTTGAAGTCCATTAATTTTATAAATTATATTTTAATCATAGTTATAGAAATTAAATTAAATAGTTAAATTGCCTTAAAAAAATTAAATGGTTAAATGAACTCATTTCCTTCTCTCTCAGTCAAACGTGTTTTCTTATCACTCTTTTCTTTCAAATCTTAACCCTTATAACCTTTATCGTCGTTCTTCTTTCTTCTACCTCCTGCAACCACCACCCCCAATGAAAAAACCAATACCATATTTGAACTCCTCAGTACGAGACCTTTCTAATGAACTCAATATATACTTTTTTTAAGCAAAGTTGTCGTGGGCCACCATCGCTCTGTCTCTGGCCACCACGCCTCCAAGCGAAAAGAATAGGTCTTTTTTGTGCATCTCGTCGCGTGGCCTGTGTAATGGACCGGTTAGATTGTTGTTTCAAACAACCTCGTTGTGACTGTGAGTTTTCGACCACCATTACTTATGTTCTTATTCTTTCACTTTTCTTCTCCCTTGTATTGAGATGTTCCTTTTTCTCTTTGTTATTTCATTTTGTCGACACTATTTTGGTTGAGTCACTGAGCCGGAAATCGTCACCACCGTGCCATTTCTTCTCAGCAAGTTGTAGGTTCATCTTTCCTCATGGTGAGTATCCTCATTTTTAAACTTCCGAATTTTGTGTTATTGTGTTCTGAAAACAAGATTTATGTTAAAATCCTCTTTTCCTCCTAAAAAATTGAATTTTGATATGTTTAGAAAAGTTCATTTTACAAATGTACTTAAAATTTGCTCATGTTATATGTGCTTTGATTGTGAGTAGGGAATTCTCAAACTTTAGTTTTTGTTTGAAACCTTAATCTTTAATTGATCTTCAAATCCGAAAATGTTCACAACTTTGTTACAAAAATATTTAACTAATCCTTATTCTTATTATGTGTAGAAATTTATGAACCCCACTAACTCCAGAAGCCTGTGCCTTTCTATAAGACACCCCAACTGCACTAACTCCACCTCCTTAACCAAACCTAATTGACGAACCTGTCATTGGCACTTTCTGGGAACGCCTCAGAAACAATGAACCATCAACTCCCGACTCTTATGATCAAACCATTCACATCTCCTCTGACCATGAAACTGAACCTGAACCAGAACCCATCATTGACCCTGAGGAAGTAGACATTCTAGTTATGCAGTTTAAGGAAGAAGCAAATGAGCGTTTTCACTCTCTGATGGAAGAGTATACTTAGTGCTTCAACCCAGCTCAGAGTGATTCTGTATGGTTTGAATTCAAAAGGTGGATGAATTCCCTCTCCTAGTATATGAAGGAACTCAGCTACAAGGCTGTTAAGAAGAGGTTTCATGATAAGTCGGTTGGATTTATTGAGCTTCTTGTGGAGATGTTCACTCAAAAGCCTCCCCCACTCCTGAGTCTAAAATTTTGGAAAAAGCTGATGCTAATATGAAAACTAATGTCCTCACCCTCCTCCAAACACTGATATGGAAACCATTTCTGGGATCAAGACTATTGTGGAAGCTGAAGATTTTGACTCTGAACCTTCTTTGATGCTGAAGACTCTTCAAGAGTTGAAAGCTGAAAATCAAGCTGTTAGATCACGCCTGAACAAGCAAGACGAAATGTTCAAGGAACATACTGAAACTAACACCAAGATTGAAGGGATGCTTCAAGTTATTCTGTCAAGGCTGCCACCCCCATCTTAGAAACCTTTTTTTAAAACTTGTTGCTTTCTAGTTTTTACTTAAGTTTTTATTATTTCTGCATTTGCTTATATACTTTTTGCATTTTCAATGACATGAGGTTTCTGTGTCTTTTACTTTGTCTATTTTATTTATATTTATCTTTTTGATTGATGAGAAAGGGGGGAGAAGAGTGGATATGATTTTGATATACTTATTTTCCTCTGGACACCCAAACATTTGATTATGAGTTTTCTAATTCCGAGTTTTCTAATTTCTGACTCTGATAACTGATATGGGAAATCTGAATAAGTTCACCATATTTACAACTTTTTTTTATTCAAACAAGTTAACCAGGTTATCCAGAAGTTAAAAACCTTGGTCAGAAGATGTTAACCAAGTTCATATGAGTTAACCAAGCATCTATCTCAAGAATAAACATAACTAGACTTTCTAATACTTTGAAGCCAAGTCAATTCTAAAGACTTTTGCAATCAGGCTTCTTTTTTCAAGGAAGTTATTTATTTTATGTTGATTAAGACATTTTATTTGTTAAGATTATTTTAATTCTTAAACTCAGGGGAGCTTGCAAACCTAACTCTGAAGTTCTAAGCTCTGATAATTTTATGTGATTAAACCATGTAAAACTTGTTCATCAAAATATATGGTTTTGTAATCATAAAAAAGGGAGAGATTGTTAGAAAAGAATTTGGTTCTGCATATGACCTTATGTTTTTACGATAACAATACATAGTGTTTTAGAGAATAATTTTGTACCCTAATAATTTTGCTCAGTGTGCATATTTCACATTCTATTTCTGACTCTGACTATATGACTTGTAACGTCATCAGACTCTGAAACTAGTGCACTCTGATTTTGAGTTATGTGTTTACAAAGTTGATCAAGATCTAGATTCTGTACTCAACGCTTCTGATATCTACTTATCCAAGGCTTTACTACTCTGAAGCTTTAGAAGTTGTTATGCTCTAAAGCCATGCACTCAAATCAACTCTGAACTATGTCAACAGACTATGAAGACCAGGTTCTGAGGAACTGGATCAAGACTCTAAAGAGCAAGTTTCTGAAGATTCTCTGAACTAGACTTTTATTCTTCTCTTATGCATGCTTCACCATCTACTTATCAAAAGTCTCTGAATATTAAAGATAAGATCAAAAGGTTTTACGTGAGATAAATAATACATGGTACAATATCAAATATTCCTTCCGCTACACTGATTTTGTGGGCTAAAGACTGTACTATTGTACCATTTTGTCTCCTATTTTCACAAACCAAATACATTTTGGTATTCTGATTCTACCCCTCTAACATATCTCTTCTTTGCCTATACAAAGAAGACTTGGAAGAATTGGAAAGCATGAACTCTTATAATGTTATTATCATCCATGAAAAGTACTATTTTGTGAATACTTTTGAGAGATCGGAAATACTCACAGAAGAACTTTTGTTCATAATATCCATTGTAAATATTTTTTGTGACACTTGTATTTCACTTATGTATTATGCTTTCTTATAAGCATTTTGTAAACACGTCTTGTATCAATCTGTTTGATTGTATTTGTGTTCCTTGAGTGATTAGGGTTTAGTCTATATACTCAAGAAGACATTGACGGTTGGTTTTTGTGCTGTAATCAAGTTTGATTATAATGGATTTAGTCGTTGTTGATAAGGCAAAATCACCTTGACAAGTGGACTGGAGGTAGCGTGTGTTATAGCAAACCAATATAAAAATAATTGTTCCATTATTTTTATTCATTGTTTGCTATTTATTATGTTGAGTTCAAAAAGTTTTCATTTTTAGAAATTCAATTCAAACACCCTTTTCTTGTGATTCCCTTCACCTTCAATAGAGAGAGACGCAGAAGCTGCGACATAGCAGAGCTTCCGATACGGAGGAGTGAGGGTACCTGCAAGGTTTAGAACTTTAACGCTCAAGTTAGTATGTGAAAGAGTATAAAATATTCAAATTGTGTTTAAAATTTGTCACCTGATCTAACAACATTCTCTACATATAAGAAAGAGAAATAACGACTTTTTTATCTTTCAAACGTGAAATGTGAAGGATCGTTGGATGTTCACGATGTATACTGTAGCAAGTGTAGAATAGTCTTACGGTAAGAAGAAGATCCTTGAAACATAGATTGATTCAAAACAGTCACTATTATAAAATTGTTAATGGTTCAAAATCGGTATAAGATAAATTTAAAAATAAACGAATTCAATTGTTTGAACCAAAATGGTCTGGTCCAAAGAAATGCATGAAATTGTCCAATTTATTTATTTATTTTTTAAATTTTTTTTCTTTTTGAAAAATTAATTTGTGAAGCATCAAAACTTCAAACATTTTCCTTTTAGAAAAAGATATCAGCATCAAAACTTAAAACACCTTTTAAAAAAAAAAAAACTTTTAAGTTTCACCTAGCCGTCATGGTGTTTTTATCATCCATACTTTGTCGTCATCTTTCATCCATTCTATTGTGGTATAATATGTCGTGGTGTTTTTATCATCCATACTTTGTCGTCATCTTTCATCCATTCTATTGTGGTATAATATGTACCGAAAAATGCTATTTTTATACCAAATCCTACATCTACACCGTATGATCTACACCGTATTTTTCTGTTCGCCAATACGGTAAATAGTGAAATATATAAAAAAAAATATTTTTTTTTAATTTTTTTTAATTTTCAAATTAAATAATATTGATATAAAATTACACGATTAACCAACTTCATATCTTCATTAACCAACTTTTTACTTTTCATTAACCAACTTTGGTTTACTATTAAAAATATTTTTAACTCTGAGCATCTATTAACCAACTTTATCACTTCATTAACCAATTTTTTACATTTCATTAACCAACTTTATTCACTATTTTAAATTACTGTTCACAGATACTGTTCATGTACACTGTTCACGCATCGTTCATGAGTACTGTAATGTTTATGCACTGATCATTTACTGTTTATGAAAATATTTTTTTATTTAAGAAAATATGCTGGTGTATGTATTGGTGTACAAATGGAGTGTAGGAATAGCAAACCTGTATGTATCATTAATTTTGTTGTATTAAACTTGTAATAAAATTTTAAAAGTTTCTTCATAAAATTGAGAATATATGATTTCCTAAGACTTATCTATGAAATTTTCTAAGAGTTACAGTGTTGGCAAATGACATACATTTATGTGGGCTACTTTGAAAGTTGCTCAGTATATTACATATAAGTACTATTGTGATTCTGCATATTATTTTCACATAACTGTTATGCAGGTTTTGAATATTACTAGTTTACGTATAAGTTCTATTTTTAGTTTGATATATATATATATTGATGAACAGAGATGAACCATTGCTCATGTAAAGAGACAATGATACACTAGTAAGAAAGTAGATAGATCAGAAAGTTAAATAGATCAATTCAAACTTGAGCCTTAAATAGTCTAGCTGTTGCGATCAGAAATTTACATGTGAATTACCTAGGTAGATACAGAAGATTGAACAAGTTGAACAATCCAACATAACATACAAAATACAAACACATTCATATTACACGCCATAACACAAATGTTAACATATACTATTGCATAATTATATTGATGAAACTTTCTTCGGACAATACAGTTACGCACGCACCTTCAATGAAGTCAAGTTC
This sequence comes from Lathyrus sativus, assembly GCA_963859935.3. Classification (NCBI taxonomy): domain Eukaryota; kingdom Viridiplantae; phylum Streptophyta; class Magnoliopsida; order Fabales; family Fabaceae; genus Lathyrus; species Lathyrus sativus. The sequence goes on from OZ012741.1 coordinate 640,334,211, forward strand.
TGTTTGTACAGCACCAGTTGGTGTTTTCTTAATCGACCTCTTTTTTACTAGTGGTTCATAGGACCCGAGTTATGTTTGGACACCACCGGTTGGTGTGTTCTTAGTTGACCTCTTCTTTCCCGGAGAATTCACCCCGGTTGGTCTTTTCTTAATTGACCTCTTTCCCGGAGATTTCACCCCGGTTGGTGTTTTCTTAACTGATCTCTTCTTCCCCGAAGAATTCACCAGAGTAAGAGGAGAAATCTCCTCAACAACTCTAAAAATGGTCATTTCTAAGATCAACTTTTTGTACATATAACCGGCGGGCTTAAACAAACACACATCAAACTCTTCAAGGTTATTTTCGAGCGCAAAATATTTCCACCCACCAGCAAGTCCTCCATTGTTACGAATATTATGATACCAGTATTTCCCAAGCCATTCACTCTTCCCCATGCGTAATATCGCATCTTGAGATGACGGAGAAAGATGGTTTATTATCCACTTTTCAGGGAATGACTAGTAAAAAAAATAAAATAAATACAATTAGTATCAACGTATGCATTGTATAATTAGCAGGAAGTTACCAAAATTCACAACCAAGTTTAAAACAGAAAGAAAGGGAGGAAGTAGTTTACCACGAAGAATCTCTTGTATACATGCGTAGGTCGCATAGTTACAAGCAAGGTGTCTTCGGCGCATGTTGCCTTGGCTAACTGAAGAGTATTTTCAATCTCATTTTTTGTGACAGGCCTTCTATTTGAAGTATATAATTCCTTTGTCCCAGATCCAACCTTTGGAGAGGCCTTTGGAGAAACCTTGGGAGAAAGTTCAGCACCTTATAGAAATGATCAAAATAAGTTACCACGGAAACAACCGGTACATATATTGATTAAAAGAGAAATACTCAAGAAAAACCATGAAAAACTGACACAAACAGACACCGAACACGAAAGTGAAACATTGTCACTCGTAATGGTTATAACTATACGATCAGTGCACCACTTTTATCACAAGTGTTTCTTGTTTCTTTCTCTAATTAATAAAAGTAAAAATGTTACCAGACACAGAATTAATAGCGCTCTCGTGAGAATTAGCAGTTTTAGATGGTCTTCCTCTCTTCTTACTCGGGACAGACATATCGGCATAAACAGGCCTCCTCCTTGTCCGTTTACCAGTTGTTTGGGAGGGAACAGTTTTTGGCTCAGTATCGGTGACTGCATCAGACATGAATTTCTCGGCGGAAGCAGGTTCAACACCAGCATTAGAAGTCTTGCCATTAGTAGTTTCGGTAGGTACATCAAGTGGCACTCGGTACTGTTAAGATGCAGAGATTTGACAGGTGAAACACCTTCATCAACACCATTAGGAGTTTTAACTTCTTCAACAGAATTATCTGAGTCCCTTTTCTTGGTAGAACATCCACCCCCTTTTTCAGTATTGGCAGCAAGCTGACATTTTCGAACAAAACAGCAAGCTGCATTCTCACATAAACTCTTGCCATCAAAGATTAAAACCTCAAACAACGATTCACCGTTGTATTTAAAGACAATGAAATCATTTTCATTCAAAGTGTGTTCTTTCACGAATTGTTGCCAACCGTGCGTGAAGTACAAGGTATTGTCTCTAGTTGTCAGCTCTACATTCCACAGCACTCCACCAGGACCTTTTAGCGTCACGCTTTCTGGTAAGTTCTTTATATTGTCAGAAAATGTTTTGGGAAGTGCCTGAAAACAAAAAATAAATTCCTATTTCAGAAGCTGCATAGAGATATCTGTTGGTAGACTACATGCCTAAATGTTAATCACCGCTAAATGTTAATCACCGTCTATGAAGGCCAACACAAACACCAAACACGGCACTAACATCAACATTGCACACCAGTAATAATTTTATAAAATATCAGCAATCAAATCTGTTGGTGTCATGTGTATGTGTCAAGACACCCATCCTTACATCTAAACATGTTAGATACTCAAGACACCTTCAATCAGAAATGTTGGTTCTCAGAGATCATAACTATTTCATTAAAAAACAACCATTGATAATGTCAAGTATACTATTAAAATAGTGATGATAACAACCCAAGATCAACCATATTAAAATCTATGAATCTCTTTACTCATTCACTTGCACGACTCTACCAGGATGCATGCATGCATGATAAGAACCTAAAATATAAATGCATGCTTCATCTATAGCAATGTGAGCCAAAACAAAGTGTCACAAAAACAAACACAAAGCAGATCAACAGCTAAAAAATAAAGGTTTCACTAAAAAATAGATAAATTAACTGCAGCTCAACAACTTATTCAAAGATCAAAACTTTCATATAAAAAAAAGTGAGAGCAGTTAAGGATTTGTAAAAAAAAAAACAATATTATGAGGATAGGTTAAAATAATGTGAAAATAAGGTTAAAAAAATACTGAAAATGAGAGGTAAAAAACAATATGTACATGCAATGAAATGAAAGAAAAGAATGAAAGGAATACTAACAAGTTGTTGATCAAAATCAGAGCGGAGAAATTGAGTGAAACTGATGAATTGAAAATGGTTCCAGTAAATGTCTTCCTCCCAAGCTCTGCACACTCCTTCTCTTCCTCCCATTTCAAACGGAATCTGATACGAAAATGGTTGAAAGCTGAAACACAGTGAAAATGGAAATGAAGGACACTGAAAATGGACACAAAATCTGAGACAAACCCATATATCAGGAAAAACACTTGTGTTCCTAAAGATAGAAAGCATAAAAATCCAAAAGTGTGATAGTTTCAAGAGTTTTTTCACTTCACAAGTTACTTACTACTTGTCAAATCAAAATCATATATTTCTTGACTTAGATGTATCTTTTTTTTTTCACTATACATTACTATGTTTAGGAGGAAATTCAGATTATGAATAAATCTTGATATTATAAAATTGAAAGAAATGTATAATTTTATAATAAAATTTATTTATAATTTAATTTTCTTTATTTTTATGCAAGTACTAGAGAAGGAAAAGTTAGATATTTTTAATTAAATTTAATATTCAGCTCATCAAATCTTTTTAACTAAATCCTTTTCAAATTGGTTTGAATTAAAAAAACAATTCAAACTAAATCTTTGCAAACTTGTAATTGAATTAAATCTGAAACAATTTTCTTAAAAAAACTTAAGCGATCATGTAACATTATAAGCAACGCGCCAATGACAACTAGAGACAAGGTATTTCACATCAAGTCGAGAAATCTTGTTAAACAAGTTGCATGTAAGAATTAGCTAAACACTTATAAATAATAAATTCTCCCTGATTATTTTTTAGGCATAACAATATTGCAAATATTTAAGCTTATTTTCAAAACTAAAGCATACAGAACACAATGGTTAAAGAAAAACTACAATATTCATCAATCAACACAAACTAGAACAATGTGTGTGCTAATTTCTCTCCCTATTTGCCTCAAAAAGCCAGAGGAAAGAGAATCCATAGCCAAATTAACAACATAAAGAGACAAACAAGTCCAACCAAAATAAACAAACCACTCCTTTAAAATACAACCATAAAATAAATCACATAGATGGAGCAGCAGTTAAGTTATTATCTAAATGGCACTACTACAAAATATATTTTGGATAACACTCTATTATTACAGTCATTTTGTCAACTGTAATAATATCTCATTTTAATGCATTTGATTTTTTGATTTTATTAAAAAATATTTCATCTCAGTTCATAATAATAATTGTGATGATAATTTAAGGATTACAAACTTTGAATTCCAACATCAATACTTTTCCATTTTAAAAAAAAAATGTCTCTTAACCTGTATTATTAAATAAAAATGATAAATGATTAACTACACTTGTTTGTATCAATCGGGTTTATGCGGTATGGATTTTTATTTTGTTGCAATTGAGTTACTTTGTGTTTTGATTTTTGTTTTAATAAGGTTATGCAATGTTGTCGTGTGTCCTATTCTCGCGTTCTGATGTTTTTGTTGTTTTTGTTTTGTTGTTATAACTCTATTGCAAATGAAGAAAGACATGTGGTTATGAATATGCTTTAGGTTTTTGTTTTTCAAATGAAATTGTTGGGTTGTTGATTGATGCCATGAATTGTGGAGGCTGGTTATGAATATGCTTTAGGTTTTGATTTTATATTTTTGTGATGAATATATTAGTATGCATATAACCATGTTAGTATGTTGTGTGTAGCATTAGTGTGCAATTCACATTAGTCTTTCGCTATAAATTTTAGAATTTGTTATGGATTGTAGTTGGATGAAAGCTGATAGATTAGGTCCGGTGAATGAAAAATGAGTTCTTTAATTCCTTGAATTCGCGGAACACAATCTTTTCGTCAATAATGGTCTCTTTTATTGTCCTTGTGTTACTTGGAGGAATATCAAAAAATGGTCAAAGAAAGAAAGATTACATCACGTATGTTATGATAGAATATGTCAAAATTATACAACATGGACGTGGCATGGAGAAGTGGATAAAAATCGAAACACGGTGTTACAAATGCATGAAGTTCATGAAGATATGAATGATTAACTAGAAGATATGATCTGCGATATTGGAGATTCGTCTTTTATGAAAGCCCATATTTATGATACTTTATGTAGTGATAAGGATGCACCTTTATATAACAGGTGCACAAGTTTTACACGATTATCTGCGTCGTAAAACTGTTTAATCTAAAGGAAAAAAGTGGGAGGTCGGAAAAAAGTTTCTCTGAATTTCTTGATTTGTTGAAACAGATGCTATCAGGAGATATAAATTTGTCGGGTCGTTGATATGAGGCCAAAAAGATATTATATCCAATGGGTTTGGAGTATATCAAAATAAATTCATGGCATAATGATTTCATATTATACTGGAAAGAGTATGAAAATTTGGATCAATGTCCAGAATCTGGTGAGTGGCGCTACAAGTTGAAGGACAATAATGGTGATGACAATGACAATGTTAGCAAGAAGTGACCTCCTGCTAAAGTGTTAGGTACTTATCAATAATTTCAAGTTTTAAGACATTTTTTGCTAAAACGAATGACGTAAATAATATTAAATGACATGCAAATGAAAGAAAATGTGATGGAAATATTCGCCATGTAGTTGATTTTTTTCAATGGAAGAATAATTATCCATTACTTCCAGATTTTGGCCTTGAGTTAAGAAACCTTACGTTTGGGTTTGCCACTGATGGAATGAACCCCTTTGGTAATCTGAGTGCTAATCATTCTTTGTGTTCGGTTTTTCTCACGATTTACAACGTGTCTCCTTGGTTGTGCGCATGAAGCTCAAGTATATGTTGTTAAGTATGATGACTTATGGACCAAAATAATCTAAAAACGACATAGATGTTTATCTAAGTCTATTAACTGAAGATTTAATACTTTTATGAGAGGAATGTGTTGACGTTGATGATGCATACTTTGGTGAAAAGTTTAAGATGCATGCAATATTATTTTGCACAATCAACTACTTTTACTGTATATGGTAATTGGTTGGATACAGTGTCAAAGGATATAAAGGTCGTAGATTGCGAAAGATTTTTAATGGAGAGTAGGAGTTTGAAATCGCTCCTAAAACTTCAATTGGCGATGATGTTTATCGACAACAAGAACACCTTACTGTTGTCTTTCGAAAGAATAAAAAAGATCCTATTTAGAGAAATATTTGAAAAAAGAGATCGGTGTTATTTGATCTTTCATATTGGTCTAACCTCAATGTAAGACATTGTCTTGATATGATGTATATGGAGAAAAATGTGTGTGAAAATCTAATAGAAACACTTCTGAACATTCAAAGAAAAACTAAAGATATTAAGAATTCTCATTTAGATATGGCAGAGATGGATATATGACAACAATTGCCAGAAAGAAATTTAATAATAATGGTTTAGAATATCAACCTAATAAATCTTTCATTAACATTTGTTATTTGTTATGATAGTAAGAAATTTAATCACTTTATATTTAAATGCAAATATTGTAATAAGGTTGGACATTTAAAAAAAATTATGTTATTTTAAATAACATGATTTAAAATAGTTAAAAAGGGAATTCCACAGTGTCTTTTAGAAACTCTAACACAAAGTACCAAAGGTAATAAACATTTGAATTTAATAATATGTGCATATTATTCTCGACAAATATCACATTGAAAACAATTTTCAATAAATATCTTATTGAGAACAATTCTCGTCGTTAGTAAAAAAAAAATATAAAATAACATTAGGATTTTCCATTTTCATATAAGTATTAAAATAGTTTTAATAAATAAATGTAAAAATGAAGATGTATTAATAATGCTTACCAATCAATAATCATTATCGACACTTGCAAAATAAAGGATGTGATGTTTAAATTTCTACCATGTCCTCTTTGCACCTTAAAGATGAAAACAATTTCTGACATTTAAAAGAAAGAGGACACACAGCTCCTTAAAATACACACATAATCATAATAAAGATCAAAAGGGCAAAAGGAAAATATATGTGAAATTTAAAAAATAATCAAACTTTATTTCCACTTAATTAGTTTAATCAAGGTTCCTAAATTCGGATTCAATCATGTGAATGCATAATGGTTAATTTTTTTTAGGTAAAATTTTCTGTTTATTTTAATCTTATTAAATTGAAAAAATGAATTTTTTCATTCATGTGTAGAAGAAAATATCCTATTAGAGGTACAACTTGCACAACTGGTCGGCTGGTGTTGTCAGAATTTTGGTCAAACTATCAAATCCCATGCGTACACCTAACTAAAATTTCTCAATTATTAGCATCATAAGTTTGCATATGATTATTTAAAAATAAAAAATAAAAAATGGATATAATAAATAAATAGTCTTGCTAAACCAGTTTTATTAATAAATGTGTATAGAGCATAAATATGTATTCAATTTCGTGACTTTTCAATTATTCAATCTAAGTGGAATTTCGAAAATTAAGCTATAAAGCTATGAGCCTAAAAAAAAAAAGTGGACAAACATGGTGGTCCAAAAATGATTAGTCCACATTTACACATGCTTCTGTTGTTACTTCCAAGTAGGGGCAAGCAACAATTGAGGTTGTGTTGTTCTATTATAGCAATACAACTAAATAATGCTTATATATAAATTTAGCTCATTATATTATCTTTTTTATTTGTATTTTTATAAGTGATTAGGTTGTAAGTTGGTATTTCAGTATTTTTTAACTATACGTTAGGCAAAGATGTCGTTCAACCTGAAAGAATTTTTTTTTATCAATTTGTGATAATACATGTGATATTATGCGGATAGAATGTTAAATGGTGATGAATCAATATAAGAATAATATAAATGTAATAGAGACGAGAATATTATATTTGATTTGTGATAAGATTAGATATGTTATGATTAAAAATAAAAATATTATAGAGTATTAGGATATCGTCTATAGTAGAGAAAATTATGAAAAATAAATTTAGATGGTTGGGCATATAAAAAGATAGAGGATTTATAAATTATGTGGTAAAGAGAATAGATAAGATTTAGAGAAGTTAAATAACTAAAAGAATAAAACTTAGAAAAACTATAAAAAAAAGTTAGTAAAAAATTTTGAGATTAAGAATTTGAATAGAAACATGATGATTGATAAATTATTATGTAGAAAGTTTATCTATGTAATCGAGTTCACTTATTGCAATAAAACTCAATTGTTGTTGTGAGATACTTTCTCTATCTTATAAAAAGTGTTTTATTCGAGGAATGTGCGGTTCTTAATAAAACGATTAAATGTGTTGATATTAGTGAAAAAAATTAATATTATTTACCTAAATATTCTTAATACATGTAATTAATAACAATGTTTTCAAATTCGGACCGGTCATCGAATCGATAAAGATATTGGGTCACTAGTTCATTAGTCGAACCACTGGATTATTGGTCGAATCGCATGACTAAACTGAATAATTCGGTTGAATAAATCTGTCATTATAACAAAATTATATAAATATTAAACTGATAGTACCAGATGACTCGGTGTCTAAAAAAATCACTAACACCTAAGAAATTTTAAAATATCATAGTTTCATAATTTCATAATTTAAATTTAAATTTGAGTCAATTATAAATTTAAGTAAAGTAATTGATTTAAAAATTTACTCAAAGTATCAATTTCAAATATAAATTTATTTTTGTTGTTTATCAAACATGGATTATCATTTACTTTATGCAACATCTCAGTCCAACTAACTAATAGAAGTCCAATTAACTAATAGAAATCAATGCTATTAATCTCATAGAAGAGAAAATAAAATATGTTCAAATTCCAGAATCTATCAATACTATAATTTTACAATAGTCTCTATTTATTATATTTAACATCACAGTCACCAATATTTAAAAGAAAGAATATTAACTTTCTCTTATATTTTTATTTTTATTTTTTTAAAATAATAAAAAACGACGTCGTTTTAATTTTTTTAAAAGAAAATAAAAGCATTTAAACCGTCAATTTTCTGATTTTTACAGATTCTTGTCTGTTTAATTACATACTCAATCCAACAATTAAATCAATTCGATTACTATGATCTCCAGTTCAACTCGTATCATCGGTCTGTTCAGTTTAATTTTTAAAACTATAATTAATAAAATAATTGAATAAAGTAAAAATGAATGGATAATTACTAATAAATGTTATATTAATAATATAAATGAATAATTATTTTAGATAAAGAAAAGTACAAATAAGATAACTTTTCTGAGACGATGGGACTATCAAACATTGACCTTCACTTTTGATGTCCCTGCGTACAACTAGGAACCAAACTCTGTTTTGGGATAAAAACGTAGTTAATTATGCAACCAAACCAAACAAGAATCTGAGTTAATATATTAATTAAATCATCATATGATGGAGCTCACGACCTATCTATGATTGCACACATACAGCCATACACGTCCTTATCAAACTTCCTACCTTCTGCATCATTTCCCCCTCTTCAAATCTCTCTCCTTTTCCCAAATGCTACCTCATCATTCTTTCTTCATACTCTTCTTATCTCTCTCACTGAAATGATAGCTAAAACAACCGTTTCCTATGAAACTTATCCGCAACAGGTTCAAATCGTTACAAAATCTGTTTCTGATAGATTGTTGCAGAAATTCTATGACGAACCACTGTTTGATTTTGATTATGAGAAAAGTGGACTGTGGTCTCCTCCAGTTCCACGCACAGTTTTCTTGAGCTCACCGGGAAGCATATTCACTCATCGAGAATTGCTTGATAGACTCAGAAACACAAATGCACGAAGAAAAATCAGAGTCTGTTTTGTTTCTCTGTATACAGTAGATTCTTCTTTTTTTTCTTCATGTTTCATTTCTTTGTTTTCTCTCTCTAAATTTGTTCTGAATAATTCTATCTTGTTGTTTTGGCAGGTGTTCTGTTGTTCCTGACACTGAATGTGAATGTGAATGTGAAGAAAGTATGAAGATTTCAAGCTCTACATTATGTCCAAAATTTCTGTGTGATTGAGTTATTATATTCATATGAACTTAATTAAATTTTTGTTTTTGTTTTTCTCTAGCTAAAATTTATTTGTGATTTATTTGTATAGGTTTATTTACGTAAGAAGCATATAGAATATGAATTTGTTGTGACTTTTGAATGAATTGTTTTTAGAGGTGATTTGTAAGATACTTTTATGGGGTTTCTTTGCCACGTGTTTTCTGATATAATATTGGATTAATTATTTAATTAAATAATATTGACATTCTACTAGTTATTAGTAAATTATTAATAATAAAAAGTATAGTTAATTGTTATTAAACAATAGTTATTGATAAATTTAAATTGTTTGTTAAATTCATTTCTCTTGTTATTATAAAAGTATGCTACTAACAACTTTGTATCTATGATTTGGTAGAATCCTTTGTACAATTCTTCAATGGTGTTAGAACAATGTTTTAATTAAATGAATCTTATGGAAGAAATTCGTTAGGATAGTGATGTAATGTTCCAATGTTCCATGCATTATCTTTTCTTGAACTGACGCAATGGGACCGTGGCATTTTGTCCAACAGTATTTAAGAAGAAAGAAGGACCATGTGACCTGTGAGTCTATTACAGCAAAGATTCTATATGAGCATGAAAACAGTGCATTTGATTGCTCAAAATCATTTAACAAAAAATATTTGAAATCAGTTTGTAACTTTCAAATATCCGAGTTTGTGTAGAATCAATTTGAGTTTCCAAACAATGTCATATCATGATTTTCGCATAACAACAATCTGGAATCAAAACTTTAGCATTAAGAATAATGTTGGAACAATCTTAATCTTCTTATGTCTCTTGAGAATGAAAAAAGAAAAAAATTAAATGGATTGCAAGGAAATACTATTGTAAATTTTTTATATTGAGAGAAGAGTTTAATTTACAACATATATATATATATATATATATATATATATATATATATATATATATATATATATATATATATATATATATATATATATATATATATATATATATATATATATATATATATATATATATATATATATATATATATATATATATATATATATATATATATATATATATATATATATATATATATATATATATATATATATATATATATATATATATATATATATATATATATATATATATATATATATATATATATATATATATATATATATATATATATATATATATATATATATATATATATATATATATATATATATATATATACTCACATCTTTGTAACAAAGTTTTGTTATTAATTTAATTATCTCTTAATTTGCACTACAAAAACAATTATATTATGAATTATGTATCCTCAACATTTCATCTAATTTTTTTAAGCAAAGTAAAATATCATAAAACAAAAATGGAAATACAAAGAAAATTGGAAGGACATAAACTTAACCCAACAACCACAAATCAATTCTAAATGGAACAAATAAAAGAAAAATAAAAGTGATAAAGAGTCTAATACAAAGCAAATAGATACATAAAAAGTACAATCTAGCGAACCCAACGCGGAATCCGAAATCAAATTGCAAAACAAAATAATGGGTAAAAATAAGCCAACATTATAAAAGAATCAGAGATGAGTCTGAAGAATCAAACTCGTCTTGTTAAGAATGGTGCATGTATCTACTACCAACACGGACAATACACATACCAACTATACCAATTGTCCCTGGGAATTGAAAATCACATAAATTTAATAGCCCTTTCAAACCAAACTAACCCAAATTGCAACGAACAAGCTCTAAGACATTCAATCTGACATAAACAAAACAACTCATTGGCACTAAGGTATTAACAAGCACAAAACCACTGGTGCGGAGATGAAGACCTCGAAACCTGTTGAAAACTGTAGATCTCAGCAGATTTGGAAAAACCATAGATCAAAGGCGAGAAACCACCACCAGCACCAGTGTAACATAGCTTTAGATCAACAACAGTCATATCTGAACTGAAACTACCAAAAATCAAATTGATCTTAACACTGAAACAATAAACCAACCACTAGAAATGACGACCACCAAGAATCCAACCGGAACTCTAAAGAATGGTATGATAGGAAGATTTGGTGGCACCTCAAAACAGAGTATGCATAGCAAACCCAACGGGGTGGAGAGGTGGTGCGGAGAACATTCCTTTTAATTCATATTCACTAAACTTCTCATTCCAATAAACTATTTCAGCTTATCAAACCTTGTCTTCTTCAAGGGTTTTGTGAGTATGTCAGCTAGCCGCACTTCTGATTTGCAATACTTCAACTTGAGTTTCCATTTATTCACTTGATCTATAATAAATTGATACCTCATTTATATGTGTTTACTTCTTCATGACTCATTGAATGATTGGTTAAGTTTATGGATGATACAAACAACTTCAACTTTTCATGTTGCATGACCTTAAGTTCATTCATCAGCATTTTTATCCACACTGCTTGACATGCTACATAGGAATCTTTTACATATTTAACTTCACAATATGATAATGTTATTATTCCCTGCTTTCTTGAATTATAAGAAATTGGAGCACCCCCAATCATGAATAAGTACTCTGCAGTAGTACCCTTATCATCTTGATCTCCACTGAAATCTGAATCAATGTATACATGCACTAATGCATTCGTATTGGTGTTCTTCTGCCTTTCCATTAACACCATGATCAATTATTTCTTTGATATACCTCAAGACTCTCTTAGCTACAATTAAGTGGCATTCTCTTTCTTTATCCATAAACTTGCTTATTAGCCCAACATTTTGACAAATATTTGGTCTTATGTTGCGTAGATATCTCAAGTATCTAATGATTTTCTTGAACAATGTTTAATTTACAAGTTCATCAGTTGTATCCTTTCTCAACTTAGCTTCTGTCTTCAATGGTGTGACTTTTGCATTATATTTGTTCATCTTGAACCTTTTCAAAATGTCTTGTGCGCACTTCTTTTGGTGCAGGAACACTCATTTGCTTGTGTCTTTGAATTTCACTCCTAATAAATATGAAAATTTCCCTATATCAAACACTTCAAATTCTTTCATCATGCTTTCCTTAAATATCATGATCTCATCTTCATTTGATCATGTGATTAGCAAGTGAACTACATATAGGCATACAATGATCTGAAAGAGCTTGCTTGAGCTACTGACATACACACCATGCTCTGAAGTACACTTTGTGAATCCTATCTTGATTAGAAAGTCATTTTATCCTTTTTATTCCAAGCACTTTGAGATTTTTTTAAAACCATACAAAGTCTTTCTTAACCTATATACTTTCATTTGCTGGCCTTTAATCCCAAAACTCGGAGGTTGGTTAACATAAACCTCTTCATCCAATGGTCCATTCAAAAATGTTAATTTTACATCTAACTGGTGCATCTTCATGCTTTGTATGCTGCATTAGCCACAACAATTCTGATGGTTTCCAATCTTGCAATAGGGGCATAAACTTCATTAAAGTCAACACCGGGTTCTTGCAAGAAGCCTCTTGACACTAGTCTGACCTTATACTTAAAAATTTCACCATTTGGTCTAAGTTTCAACTTATAGGCTCACTTCACATCAATTGGTTTCTTGTTTGATTTGTCTATGAGCTCCCTGGTATTGTTTCTTTCAATTTCTATAAGTTCTTCTTCCTAGGCGGCGAACTAATTTTAATCATTCATGGCTTGATCCAAATCAATTGGTTATGACCTAGCCATCATTGCTTATTCTATTAAGTCACCTTTTGCATCAATTGTTTGGTCTATAAATCTTTCATAATCAATTAGTCTTACTGATTAAGTTCTTGTTTTGTTGGACCTTCTTTCATTTTGTTCATATGTTCCTTCATTTTGAGCAGTTATTTCTTCACTTGGTTTATCATCTTCAAGTACAGTTCTGATAGTATCTTAATCATGTTGGATTGACCTATGAGTCCAATTCTAACTCTTGCTTTCATCTACTTGAACATCTTTAATGATCACAAGCTTATCCTTATTTGGTGAATACAATTTGTAGGCTCTAGGTGAGTGATAACCTATGAAAACCATGGTTTGACTTCTATTATCCAGCTTTCTCCTCAATTGTTCAAGTACATACCTGAAGCACATTGATCCAAATACCTTTATGTGACAAACATTTGGATTTAACCCTATTCAGACCTTATAAGGTGTTTTGTGCAACATCTTTTTTCAACTAGGAATTTAAATCTCTTGAACTAGGTGAATATGTCACTCTTTCTTTCAATCAGATAAATTCATATGTATCTTATGAACTCATATATGAAAGTTATGAATTAATATTTACCTTCATTTAACCTTACTTCCAAATGTCCACACACATCATAAAGAACAAGCATCAGGTTTTACTTTGACTTCATAGGCAAGTCATGTTTGAATGACTTCCTTGCTTGTTTGGTTTTTCACCATTCTTCACATATCTCACTTGAATCCTTTATTTGAGTTAGACCACACACCAACTTCTTCATGTTAAGAAGACTTAGACTTATGAAGCTTAAATGTCCATGCCTATGGTGCCACAACCAGTTTTTTATTTTCTCTCATAGTTGAGGCAAAGCATTGATGATCAAACATGTTGATATATATATCTTAAAGGTCTTGTTGTTTGCTAATGGTGCTCTCAAGACCAATCTTCCTTCATCATCATACATTTCCAATTGATTATCTGACATCTTCATATTGTAGCCTTTTACAAGTAATTGACATATGCGTATCGAGTTACTTGTCATATAGGGTGCATATAATATATCAGAAATGGTAGCCTTCTGGCCATATTTTTTCACCACATATGTGTTTCCCTTTTCCTTTTGATGTGACATATCTACGCAAACTTTATCACCTTCTTTACTAATTCATCTAGCATGATGACCCAGATCTTATTACTTGTCATATGGTTGCTAAACCCTGAATCTAGATTAAGTGTTAGCTATTAGCAGCACATCATCAGAATCACTCCCTCCTACATGTGCATATTGAAATTTTTCATCATATTTTGCCCTTGAATCCTTGTTTCGGTAACAATCTCTTGCATAGCGACCAAAATTTTTACACTATAGTACTACACTTCTTTCATGTCCACCTTCTTTCTTGGATTCTTGTTTGACATGCCTTTCTTGATAGGAACCTTTTAATTCTTTGAATTCCTACCTGAACTATCGACATATGCATAATTCTTTCTCTACTTCACTTTTCTCGTCCCGACTTTTTTGATGAATTTTTTTTATAGTGCATATTCAATCACTTTCTCCCTTTCTTAGCTTCTTTACTTCAATCTCACCTCATGAGTTTACAAAGAAGATTGAAGTTCATCTAACTTCATCTCAGGTAGGTTCTTATACTCCTTTATTAACACTACAATATAATTGAAATTTGCAGTCAAATATCTCAACACTTTTTCGATCTTTTGCAAATCATTGATTATTCACCACACGCCTTCATCTGGTTGGTCAGCAGTACCAAACTTGAAAAGAATTTTACAATTGACTATTCCTGTTTCATTTGAGTTGTCTCAAAATATCTTTCTTAAAGTCTTCAACTTGGCATATCCACCATACAACTTCTTCAACTTATCCCCCACTTCTTTGGTCGTTTCTTCTTCAATGGTCTTGTAAAAAATATTAGGATCCACACAGTGATAGGAAGAGAGCTTTCCTATCTTTCTTCCTATGCTCCTTGTGTGCAGCCTTTTGAGTATCATTTACATTTGTCTCCAATGCAGGTATGCCATCATACACGATTTCAACCACATCTTGAAATCTAAATATAACCTTCATTTTTGCAATTCACCTATCATAGTTTTTACCTAGTTTCACTAAAAATTGATTCAATGATGTGCTTCCATTTGCCATTGCAAATAGTTGAATCAAATCAGACTCCTTAATATCAATTGTTGAAACAATCTTATGTCTCTTGAGAATGAAAAAGAAAGAAATTTAGTTGATTGTAAGGAAATATTGTTGTAAATTTTTAATATCGAGAGAAAAGCTGTTATTTACAACATAGTAGCATGCATGTATACATGTTTACAAGTCTCAATTAGTTCACATTTTTGTAGCAAACTTTGCAACTAATCTCACAAACTTAATAACTAATTTCACAAACTTTGTAACTAATCTAATTACCTCTTAACTTGCACAACAAGAACAACTATAATATAAATTATACATCCTCAACAAATTATAGTTCGATTTAACACGTTTGGAATCAGAGCATGAAAAATACCAATATGTGAATGTGAGAATAAAGCATACTAGGATAATTCTTTTACCGATATTGGAGTCAAAACCAAATTTATTTTGGCATATGAAAAGTGTGGTGTGGTTATTCTTTACCTTCCTATCTACTAAAACAAACAAGGAAAAGGAAAGTATGTTTAAGCACAATGAATATACATGCATCTTGTATAGGGAAACATTCATGGCTAGGCTTATGAAGTGTATCATCGTTTTGTTTGGTTTATATTTCTTTGGATTCAAAGATTATGTGTAGCTCTCAATGTACTATTATATATATCCTGAATATCCATAGCTGAACTGCAATGCAAGAACATTAAACAGGTATAGGATTTTGTTGGAGGGCTTCCTTCCCAGTTATGCCTTCTTTTAAGGTTTTAAAGTATATGTCATAGTCCTTTTCTAGAGGAGGATTTTCTGGATCCACCGTAAATGGCTCGCTAAATGGAATAACACTTTTGACCTGCAATAGATATAGTTGTATAGATGAGTAAAGCTTCAAACTAGAGTGAGATTGTCCACAATCGAAAACATAAAAGTACTAGTAATGCTAAATAAATCATGAAAAAATATGGATCAGGATTGTAAAGGAAAAGGCTGACCTCAAATGTTTTATCGCATGCGTAAGGGCTTTCAAGTGCAGCTACGCACATCTGAGCGACCTCTTCCCTTGATATTTTACCCTATTATGCGTTAAATTGGAAAATGAGTGAGAAAGCAAAATGCTATTATAGTGAAATGTGTGAGATGAATGTTTAGCAAGAGCTCTTAAACCAAGAAAATGTTTTTCTCAATACCGTAATATTATCTCCTTGATCAAAGATTAGATCAGCTCCAGCAGGTTCTTCAGTTAACGCACAAGGCCTCACAATCGTATATGGAATGCCACTTTCTCGGATTGAATCCTCACCCTATTGCAGCACTAATTGCTCTCAGCAAATGAAGATGTAACAAAGAAATGGAAACAAATAAGGAGCCATCAACAGTATTCTACCTTTAGTTTAAATGTGAGGATATAATCCAGTTCCTTGTTTAATCGAACTGCCGGAGGCTGTTTACTTAGATCAAGTCCGGGCCTTTCCGGTCGGGTAACTCCCGCTGACCCCACATGTACAAATCTTAATGACAGAAACACGGCAAAAAAATAAGCATATAGGGATGATAAAAAGGATGGGAAAGGGAACCAGAAAATAAAGCTATACCTAGGAGTTATTGGATCATTTATATATGCCTTTATGCTCGACACCGGAAGCTCAAACGGACCTTCCGCAAAAGTCTCATTTAATTTACCATCATATTCAAACTTGCTGAACATGAGCTGCAGAGAATTTTGCTTCATCATTAAGAACATGTGTGAGATAGCAAGGACAAAGACAAGGAAATACTAACAACAGAGCCATGCCTGCAGTGATGCAATGTTGCTGGGATCAAATGGCGGAGCATCAGACACAGTTTTTGCTCGAAATATGGGCCTCAGGGAAGAAAACGGCAATTGAATCTGTGAAAGGAAAAAACAACACACCGATACCGTTGAGAGCTGTCATTAAATAAAATAGGCGGTATCTATATTCTATGGTATTAGATTTCAACTACCGATTGCCATTTGCCTTTCTCTGTGTTAAAGCCTGCAGTGTACCCAAGAGCATCCCAATCGGGGCTTGTGCGTATAATGACCTTATATCTACGCCCATCACCTTTTAGACGGAACTCCAAACCATCATATGCAGAGAGATCCTCAGGTTCTGAAAAATTCTGAAAACCAATTATGTAAACTCTCTTCTTTTCACTTAACAACTTAGTTTCGCGCAATACTTAGTTAAAATAAAAATTGCAGTTTACCTTTGTTCTGATACTTGTAAAGCCACCATTATTTGCCGATGAAACAACACCTGGATTAGACACAAGACTGTATTATTTTGAGCAGTATAATACAAAGGCACGCTATTCAAATCCTCTAGAAGTACAATTGCACACATTTGCAAGAATTCGATAAATACCTTTAAAAACCCCAGTTGGTCCACCATTTTCACTACCATTTGAGTCAATTTGAAAAGTACTTTCACTAACTCCACCCATTACCACGTCATCCAAAGCGCCCCAAGAAAGCTGCCTGTAACTTTCGCCTGCCAGAAAATTAGAGAAAGAAATTCGATCAATAGGACGCACAAAGAAACAAAATCACTTGTTCAAGGTTGTTCAACTAAAATTAGAGAAGATGAATCAATCAAGCATTGCTGTCAACTAGGAAACTACCTTCAAATCCAAATAATAGCTTTCCCCTTCGAAGTCCAAGGTTGTTCTTCACGGCCTTGATCAAATTTCTCATTCCTATGTACTCTACTTTTTCTGGTGAATCACCTTTTATCTGATTTCAATAACCAACAACTAAGAGAAAAGCTTCAAGAATTTCTCAGGATGAGCTTGCAATTGCATACATACTGGACTTTTAAATTAAATAGACAACAAATCTGACTCCGAAGATAGTCTCAACAAAAAGAAAAAATAGTTATTTACCTCTGGCTCAAAGAACTTAATTCCCTGCATCAAAAATAAATTCAACCAGTTAGAAAGAGATGATTATGAAGCCTTCAACAAACATTCAATATTGAGAAAATCAGTCGGTTGATACTAGTCAGCAATAGTCCACTCATTTCCCATGATAGATATGCACTGATTAAAAAAACCGCATTTCTATTTCTATTCTTAATAAAGTGACTAAACATACTTGGCTGTATTTTGCTCTGTCCGGAGTGTCTCCTTCTTTAGGGCCAACAATTACAGAAACGGCGTTGATCACTTTCTTCACTCCTTTAAAGTACTCAGGGATCAAAGTACTATCTTTTGTAATGTCTCCCACAACCTTAGTTTCAACAAAAAGGTTAGTTGGTTGTAATGTAGAGGAAAGAGTAAATAAAATGGATGAACATCGTTATCTTCCACCAGCTAGTCTTAAAATTTACGTAAATCTTTCATTCACAGATTCGTAAAGACATTGTACTTGGCGGGCAGTCAATGTATCATCTCTTTTGCAAACAAGCACATGCCCTCCATCAGAGTACTGAGAGTAGTCAATACCGGAGAGCGGCACGGAGCGGCAGACCCCAAAAGTGGGATAGCGGAATTACCGCTATTTGATAATTTTTTGGACAAATTACATTATAATAATTATAAATATATCTTTAATGTAAAATTAAGGAAATAACTCAACCCCTAAAATATTTACAAATCAAAGCACAAGATTTAATAAAAAAACAATCAAAAACCAACAAGTCTTAATCAAAATCCATGCGTCTTTTTCAAAAACATCACATCCCAAAATTCAAACTTAAGTACTAAATATTAAAATCCAAACTATCATAGAGATCAAATATCATCACAATTGAACATATTCCTCTTCATTCTCCACCCTATTATCTTCTTGAAACTCTTCATTTTCTTCAATGTGATCAAAATGAAAACAGAGAAGTCAAAGGATAGGGTCGAGTCTCAACTCAATTTTGATTGAAAAACCCGAAATTACCCTTAAAACACTTCTAATTTAAGGGGTGATTTCAGTTTTTCAGACGGAAAAGGATAGCAGGACAGAAACTACTCCTCCCCCGCTACCCGTTATTTACCCTATAGCACCTCTATAGTGTTATAGTGCTCTTCCCATAACTTATGGCCTCCGCTCCACTATAGCAGGATAGCGCCACTATTGACTATTCTGCCCTCCATAAGTAACATTTTTTCCATTATTTCGGGATCCATCATATTTAGGTCCAATTACATCTCATTATCAACATCAAATTGTTGCAAACTAAGAAAGCACATATATTTATATTATTTTATCAATTGCAAAGTATTTCAGCACATTCAATTAAAGTAACTCACCAAGTCAACATCTGAGCCTAACATCTTTCTTGCTTTCTCTTCATTTCTAACCTGATAAAATATTGATACAGAAGTTAAATAGCAAATTTATTTGCTGTGAGAACTTTACAAAGACAAAGCCACAAAACAATACCAAAACTCGAACAGGAATTCCTTTCTTCCGTAACACGTCAACCACTCTTCGACCAACACCACCGGTAGCTCCAGCAACAAGAACAATATCCGAAGTCCCCATTGAGTTAACCGATACACTAGGGGAAGTACTGGATAGTTTCCCAACTAGAAAGTCAAAGAACTTCACAATTCAGAAATGATAAATATTCATTAGTTGATCCACAGTTCAGAAATGATAAATATTCAGAAATGAAAAAAAAGTTACCTTAGCAGGAGATGGAGGTCCATTGAAGAAGTATAAAGTTTTTATAAACCTTCCTAAATCCCAATTTTGTCTTCCGGATTTAGCTGTTATGATTGCTCTATGTGTTCTAGGAGAAAGTTTTGTTGAATTTTGTTCATAAATTAATGTATGAGGTTTACCATATATCTGAAGAAATGGTTTAGGCAATGTAGGGTTTGAAATTTTGTGACAGAAATTCCTTTTAGGAAATTTAGGGCTCTGCAACACAAATTAAAAGAAGAGTTTATAAGATAAAGCCAAAAAAAATGTATAATTTTTTTTACTTGCTATGAGGAAGTTGGAAGTTTCAAATTCAGCAAAGAATCGACAATCAACATACATGCATGGATAAGGATAAACAATTCTTATGGGTTATAATGAGTTGAGAAATTTACCTGAAAATGGAGAAGAGAAGTGGAAGAAGAGAAAGAAAGAGTTGTGGAACAAAATTCCATAGGGGATGTTAGTAGTGAAGGATTAAGCTATCACAAGTTACTTACGGTAGCGGTGATATTTGAGGTGCAAGATTCATATGAACCACAAATGCTCATTTCTGGTGGGGTCAATTAGAAAAATAAAAACAAAACAGATTGCGTTTGCCGGGAGTCGAACCCGGGTCTATTGCTTGGAAGGCAATTATCCTAACCGTTGGACTACAAACGCTGGTGTTACAAGTTACAATGATTTCGTTTTTATTGAATAATATTTATGTTATTTTCACAAGATCAATACTAGCCATTGCGTTGTCTTTTGGATTTTCTAAAATTTAAAAATCCCATTTATCTCTTGTCAAAAAAGAAAATCATGTAAATCATTACACATAATCTGACTTTTATAATTATCACTATTATCCAAAATAAAAGGTATTTATATTGGTGGAACTAAAATACATTAAATAATAATTTATAATTAAGAGTTATTTTCTAATACTCTCCTACAAGTTGGACGGAATATTGAAAAAAATCTTAGTTTGTTAAAAAAAAAATAGGGGTAACAAGTGAATTTGTCAAAACATTGGCAATTTCAGCAGGAAAAGGAATGAGAAAGAGTTTATTAGGCTAGATTCTAATTTCTCTCTTATAAGGTGACATTCAAATTCAATGTACTTTGATCATTCATGAAAGGCGGGGTTGTACGCGAGATAGACTACATATCGGTCGTCATAGTAAACAAATGTGGGCATGTTGAATTTTATGCCAGAATCTTTAAAGAGGTAGTGCGTCCATTGAATTTCACATGTGAGGGATGTGGAGGTTCTACATTCTGCTTCCAAGCTGAAGCAGGAGACTATTGTTTGATTTTTTGACTTCCATGAGATGAATGATGTTCTTTAAAAAAATAGCAAATATTGGTGTATCTCTTTGTTGTGGAGCATGTGGCCCAATCACTATCTGCAAAACCAGACAGTACTGAATTAGAATTAGCAGGATAAAATAGTCCCTAAGCTGGGATGGTTTTAAACATTGAAAATCTTTAATTGTTGTCTCAAAATAATTATTAGTAGGATTTGAAATAAATTGACTTAGTTGTTGGACAACAAAGTAAATATAAGGACAAGTTGTACTTAAATAAACTAACTGGCAATTAATCTTCTATGTTGTGTAGAATCATGAAATGAAGTAGAATTTGGACAATAAAGTTTTATAGTTGGGTTGTGTTTATCAGCCTGCACAAGCTCCTGTCAACTGGTTGTAAGAAGTTGGGAAAGATTTAAAGGCTAACAAACATGTACTTTTAGTAGGCCAAAAGTGTAATTACATTGATTAAGAAAATACCTGAGGTATATCTAGCCACTTCAAGCCCAAGAAAGTATCTTAGAGGACCTAAGTCCTTGATACAAAACTTGTGATAAAGTATGACTTTGACTTGCGATTTCAGTAATTTCGTTATCTGCTACGACAATACTTCCCTAGCTTCAATTTAAAATTGGAATCTAAAAAAACTAGATGTCAATAATGTCTTTCTTCATGGAGATCTAAATGAAGAAGTTTGTAAGACCATACCCAAAGGCCATAAACTTCCTCATTTATCTCCAACCACAGAGGTTTGTAAACTTAACAAAGTCTATATGGCCTCAAACAAGCCAGTAGACAATGGTATTCTAAATTATCATACACCTTGATATATGTTGGTTACAGTCACTCCACTATTGATTATTCCATGTTCACTAAATTTATTCATAAAAATTTTATTGTCTTATTAGTTTATGTAGATGACATTAATGTTCTTATAGTGGTCTATTTGGAAATAGTAGAGAAAGTGTCAAAGTAGTCAACACCCTCTTGTTGAATGTAACCCTTTGCAACTAGTCGAGATTTATACCTGTCAATACTACCATCAACAAGATATTTAATTTCATAAACTCATTTACACCCAATATGTGTTTTATGAGGGGAGAGGTCAACGATAGTCCTGGTATTCGTTAGTTTAAGGGCTAGTAACTTTGTTCGCATGGCTTGGAACCAACATTCATGTTTTCATGCTTGGGTGTATGTAGTAGGTTCAAGAATAGAAGAAACATATAGGCAAAAAAAATTGAAATTATTTTTGCATTAGTTATAGTTGAGTACATATGAAAGGGAAATTTATGGCGGGTTTAGCGCAAGGGGTGACGATGTATTAGTGTTAAGGAGGTTGCAGTGGTAGTTATTTAATTATGAAGGCTTTTTGGTTTGTCTGGTGGATTTCCTAGTAGGTTGTGGTGGAAGGTTAGATACAGAAAGAGGGGAAAGATGGTTGAGCTTGGAAAGAGCAGGTGGTGAAGTTGTGGGAGAAATGAGAAGAGGTGTGGCATTTGGGAATGGTGAGGCAGGAGGAACAAGAATAGGGTCAAGATCGGTATTATTAGGATTGAGGGTAGGTAGAGGAGGTAGGAGTTTGTGGTCATTACTTTGGGTAAAAGGAAAACAAGTTTTATAAAATGTTACATTCCTAGAAACAAGAAACTTATATGATCCCATATCGAATTAACGATGAAACGACACTTGTAATATCGACCAACGATATTATAACAAATTTGAAAAATCCTCAATTATGTATCGTTGATGAAATGTCATGTTAGATTTAAGTTAACAAAGATTTATGTTATGTTATGTTATGTATTTTGTGTATGTCATAACAAATATTTATGTTAAGTTATCTTATTCTTCATCCTCTGTCTGAAATTGTTTATGTTTTTTTTAATAACAGGGTGGGATTTGAATTTTGAAATATTGAAAAATTCTTTAACTTAGCTTTTGTCTGAATTTGATTTCAATTTCCTTAAATTGTTAATCCAGATTTCAAAATCTGGACATATACTTTGATATGATCTAACTTGTTTCAGATAGAGATATTTGGGGCGTAAGGATTTCAAGCTCTAGATTTTAAGGGTATTTTTAGAATTTTGCTAGGATGTGAGTAAGGCATGAGGTATAATGAGTAATACCCAAATGAACAAGCGATTTCATTTTAAAATTCAAACAAGATTGTGTTCCTTTAATCCAAATGTTTGGTTAAACCTATTAAATCATTGGCCAATTTAAAACGATCCAAAAAAAAATTTCTCAATTTTATGAGGTTTGACCTTGGGTTGATGATGTCCATATGGGTGGAAAAACGGGCGAGGACCGTTCGACATACCTGTTTTACCTACATTTTAGTGTGTGGTGGACCAAGGGTTTAAGTCTGCACCTTTTAGTGGGTCTGCCCTGTCCCGTCCTGTTTTTCTCACGAGCTTTTGCATATGCGAGCATTACATAAATTTTTGTATTTTTAGGATTAAAATGTACAATGCGCGCAGAACTGCCCCCGCTCCATCTTTACTTTTAGTCCAGGGTGGGCAAATGTTTAGGTCTACACCCTCAACTATGGTTGCCATGTTCCCTTCTATTTTTTTTCCGGGTTTTCATAGAGTTTGACTTAAATTGGGGCATCCCGCTTGCAACTCCCACATGTCAATGCAATCTTGTATTATATTAATGTTTATATTCATTATACTTTTTTAAAATGATCTATGGTTTAAATCGGGTTGCATTTTGACATAAATTTTGAAAATGGAGTAATTTGCGATTTTGTGAGGAAAATTGGATAGTGGAAAAATTTGGGTGGAAAAGTGGGGTCAAGGTCAACCTTGTGCAAGAGCAGCAAGCTCTACGGCACAGGGCCCCAAATTTTGAGAGGCTAAAAAAATTTCTTCATTAATAAACATATAAAATAAATTATAATAAAAATCAAATATATAAAAAATATTATGATAGAAACCAAAATCCATAAAAAATTGAGATTAACTAAAAAGTAAAATAAATTATAATTAAATCTATTTTTTATTAATATATAATAGTATTTTTAAAGCGTTATTTTTAATTATTATAATTGTATTTTTTTAATTAATTTATGCCTATTTTTTAAATGTGATCGGGATCTCCGAATTGATTGGGTTAGCCCTTAGTAGTGTTGTGAATCAGATGTCTTGAAACAAAATATAAACGATTTCTTTATGATCAAGAAACACACAAGGGTTAGGGTTAATAAAGATAACAAGGTAAAACAATAAGGAACAACAAGGATTGATTATAAACTGTTATTCTTTCCTTTAAATTTGAAACAAGATTACAAGTATACAAGAATAACAAAATAACATCTCTCTCTTGAAATTAGAATTTTATCTTCCTAATTTTCCTTATGCCAAGATTGAGAAACTAGCATCCTACTTATAAGAAAAGCAGCACACTAACCTAATGGGATTTTTAACAATTACCCATTACAAGCTAACTTATGGTACAAGCTAACTTAAACAATTGAGCTTATAAGCAAGGCCTAATTCAACATGCTAACAACCCTAGCAATATTGACTAATGCATGTTAGAACAAACTTCGACTACAACACGCATTATTCTGACAGCAACATGCAAACATACTTCGATTTCATGCTTAATTCTTGTCGAACTAGAAGTTACCCTTCAACCATACTAGAGTTCGATCCAACATCTTACAAGTAGGGTATGAGAGAAAGTTATTTATTTCCTCTTATCCTTCAATGTGATTAGCCACATAAAAGTCAATATAGCTACTCATGTTAGTTTATGCTAAAAATATTTATATGATATTCTCGTTATATCTAGATTCTAACTAGATAAAGATATATAAAATATTTGAAAGAAACTTAGGTTTTGTTTGAAAGTTTGAAGAGGAAGAGAAGACAAAAATTTGAAAAAGGACAAGGATTTAATTAAAAGAATAGAAAAATTATAATAGAGAATGTTTTAGAAAATTTATTTTTATTCAAAAATCAAAATCTTCATAATTTTAGAAGTAAAAAATTGTATTGAATGAGGAAATTTGAAGATTTTGGAA
Source organism: Lathyrus sativus (assembly GCA_963859935.3). Taxonomy (NCBI): domain Eukaryota; kingdom Viridiplantae; phylum Streptophyta; class Magnoliopsida; order Fabales; family Fabaceae; genus Lathyrus; species Lathyrus sativus. Next base: position 640,359,514 of record OZ012741.1, read on the forward strand.
AGCTTAAACAAATTATCCAATTATAATTTATGTTGGTATATTATTCCAATACCTAAAAATAGGTTGATGATAAGTGTTAAATGTAATTCAAATTCAAATTACTTAGTTTCATTTGAGTTTGGATTAGTGTATATACCCAAAGTTAGTTACAAGATTGCAGAAAAACAATTGAGAAATTGAGTTAGTTACAAAATCTCTCTCTCTCTCTCTCTCTCTCTCTCTCTCTCTCTCTCTATATATATATATATATATATATATATATATATATATATATATATATATATATATATATATATATATATATATATATATATATATATATATATATATATATATATATATATATATATATATATATATATATATATATATATATATATATATATATATATATATATATATATATATATATATATATATATATATATATATATATATATATATATATATATCTGGAATTCTTTCAATGTTTTTCATCTTCTTCTTCTTGTGAATCTATGGAGTTTTGTTGTTAACTCAAATAATTGGTATCCAGAGTCTCGGTTCGATGCACAGGAAAATACGAGTGTATGTGAGATGTGTGATTGATTTCTTTCCTCAAATTCACATTGAATTGATGATCGAAATCAAAGATAATTATAATCTTGATTCCAGGGGATTAGGAAACACGAGTCTTTGTGAAAATTGAGTGGTTTGCACAAGAACGAAGATGAACGGAAGAAACGGTAACTTGAATACAAAGCTTTCAGTGTTCTACGAAAAGAAATGGAATCAGTGGTCGATTCAGATGCGTGTTTTATTTGGTGCTTAAGATGTTCTTGATCTCATAAATGATTGTTACACGCCGCTTTCATAAAATGCAACAGAAGTACAAAGAAGTGTGCAACGTGAAATGAGGAAGAATGATTAGAAGGATTTTTTCTATATCCATCAGTGTGTGGATACAAAGGTGTTTGAGAAGATTATCGACTTGATGACAGAGATGGTGGCGAGGGATACACTTGTTTAGTGTTATGGTGGTGACACATCGATTAAGGAAGTAAACTTACAGTCCCTACAAAAGAAATCTGAGAATCTCATCATGAAGAACAATGATAAAGTGGCTAATTACATCTCCAGAGTGATTGTGGTCACGAATGAGATGAAGTCTTATGGAGAAATGCTCTTTGAATAAGTAATCATTAAAAAGGTACTAAGATCACTTAGTCCTCGGTTTGATTACATAGTTGTAGCCATAGAACACTCTAAAGACACCAACACCATGAGAATTGAAGAGCTTTATAGTAGTTTAGAGGTACAAGAATTGCATCTGACTTATATAAACTTTGAAAAGGAAACAAGAGAGGCTTTGAAATCTTCTTTTGTCAAGAAGAACAAGAAGCAAACATGGCTAGAGAACAAGAAAATGAATGGTGGTGGTACTCAGAATTCAAAACTCTCCAATTCAGATGAAAAGAAACATAGAAATGTTTAGAAGGGAAAGGAGAAGTTTGATAAGAGAAAGGTCCAGTGCTACAATTGCAACAAGTTTGGCCATTTGTTGTTGATTGTTGGTCAAAAAGGTTAGAAATGGTGAAGAAGCTAAAATAACCAGAGGAGATTCTGAGGATGAACCTATGTTATTGATGGCATCTGAGAATGAAGGTGAAAAACTAGTGGATTGTTGGTATATGAACACCAACTGCTCAAATAACTTAACTGAAAACAAGCAATGGCTAGTTGATTTTTACTTTGGTAGAAAGAGCAATATTAGATGTGTTGATGATGAATATTTGAATATTGAAGGAATGGGAAATGTTAGAGTGAAATTAAACAATGGCCGAATTGTACTTAGTAAGGATGTATGGTATGTTCCTGGCATGAATAGAAATATGATGAGTGTAGGTTAGCTGCTTGAAAAAGGTTTTTCAATAACCATGAAGGACAATCTCTTGAGATTGTATGATTGTAATCAGAAGTTGATTATGCAATATGAACTGGGAAGAAACATGATATTTAAGGTGAATGTTGCAATAGCATATCAATGCCTTAGTGCGACAAGTGCTAAAGAGGAAAGTGAGTTATGGCACAAGAGATCGAGACATCTGAACTTCATAAGCTTAAGGCATATGGGTTCAAAGAATCTAGTACATGGAACTCCAAAGATTGTTGCCCCAGAGAAATCATGTGATATATGCATGAAAGGAAAGTAACCAAGATTGTCATTCTCATCAAAAATGCTTCCAAGAGAAGCTCATGTTTTAGGTGTGGAGCATTCTGATGTATGTGGTCCATTTAAGGCACATTCACTTAGGGAAAATAAGTACTTTGTATCATTTATGGATGAGTTTATAAGAATGGAATGGGTAGTAGTCTTAAAGTTCAAATGTGAGGTGTTTGTTGAGTTCAAGAAGTTCAAAGTGAATGCTGAAAAACCAAAGTGGATAAAGGTTGAAGATCTTTAAAACCGATGGTGAAGGTGAGATCAATTCAACAGACTTTAAGAAGTTCTGTGAGGAGCATGGAATTAAGCATAAGGTGACTACTCCATACACTCCACAACATAATGGTCTTGCTGAAAGAAGAAATGAAACTCTGATTGACATGACAAGGAGCATGCTGAAAGAAAAGAGTATACCTCACACATCGTGGATAAAGCAATTGTCACGTCAGCATATGTGCTCAACAATTGTCCAACAAAGAAGTTAAAGCAATTAGTCCCTATTGAGAAGTGGACTGGAAGAAATCAAAGTGTGAGCCATTTCAAGGTCTTTGATTTTGTATGTTACAAACACATACCAGATGTTACTTGAAGGAAATTGGATGATAAAAGCAGATTAATGTTGCTCATAGGTTACCACTCTACATGTGCGTATAAGCTCTATTGCTCAGTCACCAACAAAGTTGAACTCAACAGTGATGTCATAGTGAAAGAATTATAAACATGGGATTAGAACAAGTCTCAATCCAACTCTAGTGCAATGTCAACACTAGAGTCTGATTTTGACTCCGAAGGAGATTTTGCCTTTGAAGAAGATTCTACATCTGAAGGAGATTCTGCCTCTGAAGGAGAGTCTACTTATGAAGGTGAGTCTAACTCTGAAGGTGATTTTAACTCTGAAGATGACTCTGACTCTGAAGGTAAATCTGACTTTGAAGGTGATCCTTCCTCTTAAGGTAATCCAACCTCTGAAGGTGGAACTTATGAAGGTGGCCCTGCCTTTGACGGTGGACTTGCCTCTAAAGGTGAACTTGTGCATTTCCAGAGGCCATAGAGAATTAGATAGATACCAAGGAGACTTGTAGATTTCGAATTGTTGCATGATACTGAGATTAACTCTGAAGGAAAAGTCATACAATGTGCCTGATGGTGGAATCTGAACCTATCAACGTTAATGAGGAACTTAAAAAGAAAGTGTGGATGAAGACCATGAACAAAGAAATTGAGGTAATCAAAAGAAACAAGACATGGGAATTAATTGTTCTACCTAAAAACAAGAAAGTCATCAGTGTGAGATGAGTTTTCAAGATAAAGCTGAAGCTATATGGTTTAGTTGCCAAACATAAAACAAGGTTAGTAGCTAGAGGATCCCTACAAAAGTATGGTTTAGACTACTTTGAAGTGTTTTCACAAGTAGCTAGACATGAAACTATAAGATTGGTTATTTCTATAGTTGCAAATAAGAATTGGCATATAATACATTTAGATGTGAAATCAACTTTTTTAAATGGTCAGTTGCAAGAAGAAGCTTATGTGTTATAACTTCTTGGATTTGTGATAAAGAATACAGAAGGGATGGTGTACAAGTTACGTAAAGCCTTGTAAGAGCTTAAACAAGCTCCAATGGCATGGAATATGGAAATTGATTCATTTTTCAAGCATCGGGGATTCAAAAATGTGAAATAGAGTATGTGTGTACGTGCAACAAACCTCTAAGGGCAATGTGATCTTGGTGTGTCTTTATGTAGATGACATACTACTGATAGGGAGTTGTACTTTTGAGATAAACAAGTTCAAAAAGGTGCAGATGAATGCATTTGATATGACTAACCTTGGAAACATGGTATATTTTCTAGGGATTGATATTTTACACTTTAATAAAGGAATCATTGTGCGCCAACTGAAGTATGAACATGAGTCGCTAAAGAGATTTGAGTTGATGAATTATAAGTTGGTAGTCAGACCTATTGAGACAAACCATAAACTGGATTCTGATACTGATGGTGAGGATGTAGATACTACGACATTCAAACAGTTGGTTGACTCTCTGAGATATTTGTATAACACCAGGCCTGACATATATTATGTAGTTGGAATGGTAAGTTGTAAACCAAAGTGCTTACATTACCAAGTTGCACTCAGGATACTCAAGTATATAAAAGGGACTTTGAGGTATAATATTTTGTTTCCATCTAGAGTGTTAGATGATGTTGAGCTGATATGTTATTTAGACTCAAATTGGTGCAGGGACAGAGTAGACAGAAGAAGCACTACATGATACATGTTTATGTATCTAAGAGCTCCCATTTCATGGTTCTCCAAGAAATAATTAGTGGTTGCACTGTCAACTTGTGAAGCAGGATACATAATTGGTGCTTTGTTAGCGTGTCAGGCTATTTAGCTTATGAGTTTTCTACAGGAACGAAAGTTCAAGGTGAGAAAACTAGTCAGGTTGATGATAGACAATAAATCAGCCATAAGTCTTGCCAAGAATCCAGTGTTGCATGGAAGAAGCAAGCACATTGACAAAAAGTTTCATTTTCTACGTAATCAAGTTCAAAATATAGTGTTTGAGGTTGTTCACTGTAGCAATCCTAAGAAACTTGCAGATGTGATGACCAAAATCGAACACTTTTAACAATTAAACTTTCAATGTGGAAAGGAAGACACCTATCTATAAGAGGGAGAATGACACTAATAAACTATGTGCTTTCTAATATACCAATACATTATCTGTCTTTTTACAAAGCACCAATCAAAGTTCAGTAAGCTATCAGAAGTATTCAGAGGAAGTTTATTTAGCAGGGAAATGACGATAAAAAGGGGTCTTTTGGGTCAGTTGGAACTCAATGTGTAATAAGAAAAAACAAGGTGGTTTAGGTATCAAAGATATGGGCATGTTTAACAAAGCTTTAATATGTAAACGCAAATGGAGATTACTTCAAGAGAAGGAGGTGATATGGATTGGAATATTGAGGCATAGACATGAGGACTTTGAAAGTAGATCATTAGAAACAAAGATAAGAATACTAGAGCAAGAGAATCATTATGGTGGAGAGATATTGAGTTGGTAGGACATCAAGATGGAAAAGAAGAAGATAGCTTCATGTTCATTCATGTGTTTAACACTTCCAGCCCTTGTATACACTAATTAATGTTTATGAAACATAAGCATGATAATAATAATGACATTCTCTAGCTCCAACTCTTCTTAAACCAACTCGACCTTGCTTTTCATCTCTCTCATATTGTTGAAATATGTGTATATACATGCATGAGTGTATTTGTTTTTTAAAATGCTTCACCACCATGCATACATAAAAATCATATTGGTACTTTAAGAAACTAAGAATCCAAACCTTACTTCAAAAACAAACATGAAGATAAAGCTTTAATGGAAGTTGATGGTGAAGATTGTGAGAGAAAGAGTAAATAATAAAGTTACATAATCAAACTACCAAAAATGATTCTGGTTTAAAATGGTGGAGCACTAAATAAACATACATGAATACCTCATAAACAAACATTTATGTTCTCATCAATCTGAAAATATTATGGGCTTGTATGAAGGTTGGGTATTAAGATATGAATTCAAACCCGAAATTAGGGACTAAAAATAAAAGGTTACAGGGACTAAAACCAAACGCGCCAATTTATAGGGATGAAAAGAATATTTAATCCAAAATTCTGGATTTGTGTTCATATCTTCATCCCTAACTATCTGAAATTTTCAAACCTAAAATTATTCCTTATTTTTCCTTTTCATAAAAATGATTTCTAACATTTCTATCAAGATCAAAGGCTACCACTATACAACAAAAATTCATCACTCATTCTATTAGGTGATGAAGCTTGCAAACCCATCTCCCGTTGTTAGAATCAACAAATAAATTAAATGAAACAGAGTAAAGTTATCAACTGAGAATTTGAAACGGAGTAAACTTACCTACAAAATATGTAGCCATGAATGAAGGTGCAGAGGAAGAAGAAGAATACGACTTAGAGGAGAGGAGGAAGAAGAAGATCAAATTCTACCCCAAATTTTACCCTCAGATTCTTTGATCTTCTGCATAGCATATCATGTCTTACATATTGCATATTACCCAATTTGTCAGCTGGAATGAACTTGTTGGAATTACAGCCGATTCGGTCAAATTAAAAGTCAATTGTGCGTAAAATCAGTGGACGAAAAATTTTAAAATCGAGTATGCAAACGTCGGTCATATTAATCTATATTTCGCGTAATTTAATCTGGCGTGCTCATTTTAATTTTTCGACTACTTTTCGGTCACATTTTTAGACAGTTTAAGGCATTTTAGCGGGTAAATTTTATTTCAAAATTTGACTAAACGCTGTATTTTTTCGAATTGTATATTTCACCATGATCATTTTGGTGTAATTATTTTATTTTTTTGAGCACTTCAATACCGGTCTAATTATTCGTTCTTTTACCGATTTTATTTCTATTTCAATTAATAACTATTTTAATTAATCAATTTTTATTTTAAATGTTTATTTTATTTCTTTTACTTTATTCACTTTTTTTTATATTAATGATTTAAAAATTTTTTTTTTACCTTTTTAACAAGACTTGTTAATTAAGGGTTATGAGACCATTTTGTTTTACTACCTTTTGTGTGCATTGCATGAGAGAGTCACATAATACCTAAGAAAATAAAAGATAATACTCTACATATTATATCCTTGCACATTGAGATACAAGATATATACACTTTTCTACTTCTTCTTTATAAAAAAAACAATAAAAACGTTGTTGATATTCTTCCCACTAACCCTTTTATATAACTCCACATATTATTCTTCATCAGAAAACTTCACCTCATTTTTCATCAAGAACACATTGAAACTCCATACAACTATCAAATGATCTCACTCTCTCTATTAACCATCACTCTCTAAAACTCACCCAATATCCCTCTCTTTCTTTTATTTGTAAAAATAGTGTAGCATGAAAAGATTCCCATTTTTTTTATACCTCTTTTTTCTGTCACATAACAACACACAATTTTTTTTACTAATCATCTTCTCTTTTCTTCACAAAATCTTCTCTTAAACTCACACTATAAAACCACCACTGTGAAAATCATTTCTGGCCGCTAGAGAAATTGAAATTTCACGCACCACCATAATCATCTCCAACAACACCCAATATTTTTCGTTTCCGTCGTGAGCAGCTCTGACCGCTGTGCGTTTCTGCGTATCTTTCTCCTACTCACACCGCCGCCATTATGTGAGGTTCTTTCTCTTACTTTTGTTGTTTTTCTAATTTTTCATTTTTTTAAGGAAAATAATTGTGTTACTAAACAAAATACATGACTCAAATGCTAGAAAGTTCTATTTTAGTTTTAGTTTTATTTTTTCTCTCATTTAGTTATTATATTTTTTTTAAAGATAAAAGACTTTTAAAGTTTATATTGGGTTATTGATTTTTATTTAGAACCAAATATTTGGTATTAACTCTAATTTTCTATCTCGTGAGTTTAGTTCTAAATTTTAGTATGTATTTAAAATGTTGATGGTTTAATTATTCTCGAACTACCACATATAACTTACCACAATAATTGTCATGTGTTTACTACAATAAAAGCATAAATGTTTTTTTCTTCAAAAGTAGGACGTGATGTTGCTTTCATTCTTTTTGAAAATAGTGTTTGAGTGTGTAGTGATAAAAATCATCTTGCTTTTGTTTTGAGATCACATGATGAGATTTTTTCTTTTTTAAGTTTGATATTTTAAGATAATTTTTTTTAATTTTATATTATTATTATTATTTGTCTTAAATTAATTTTAATTTTAATTTATATTATTTAAAATATCAAAAATATTTTAACCTCGTGATTTTAATATCTTCACTTTTTAGTTAGTGTAATTAGTCCTTTATAATATTTGAAAATGTAAAAAATATGTTTTGATTATTATTATTTTTTAAATTTGAATAATACTTTTAAAAAATGATGACAAAAATATATGTTTCAATTGTTAATTAGTTTAAATATTTTAATATTGGTTAATTAAATTATTAATTAATCTTATTAAATATTAATATTTAAATTAATTAATAATTATTCTTGTTGACCGATTCCATTTTCATGACTTGATCTGCTTTCATGTCTTGATCTGCTTTCATGTCTTAAGTTTACTCTCTCTTATTTGTTTACCACGATACTTTGCCGTGACTGTCGGTTGATTTTATGTGTTGATGATTTTTCACGATGTTTGCCGTGTATTTTCTCTATGTTTCTCGCGATGCTCTTCTGCGTACCTGTTATTTTTATTTCGCGATGCTTTGCCGCGTATCTTTATCTGTTGATTACATGATATTTTTCCGTGTATTTCTATTGACTTTTCACTGTCTGATTACCATGATGTTTTTCCATGCGTATTCTGTGCTATTTTGTCTGTCTTATCATACATGATGTTTTTCCTTGTACTGTGTCTGTGACTTGCCTGCTTGTTGATTTCATGATGTTTTTCCACGTTATATGTTGCTTTTTGATCTTTGTGACATAATCTGAGGGGAGAGACTGCGTGTTGACTTATTGTCATTGAGCATGTCCTTTATTTATTCTTTACATGCCTTTGTTGTTTTTAGTTTTTAGAACCCTAACAACTCGTAGTTCCACGAACTACGGACGCTCTGATTTCTCAAGTTCCACTTGAGAATACGTAGGCACAAGGCCTTGATCCTTGGCGAGCACACTTTTTCCCCTCATTTCTCCTTTTACACCATTTTTCATCGTAGTTGGGAAAATACGATTGCTTTGATTCCATTCTTTCCAGAATACGTAGACACGAGATGCGATGTCTTGGCGAACATACTTTGTACATACTTTGTATATACTTTAGATCTTTACCTTAGCACTTTTCCCTTAACAAGCAAACTTTAACATAACACAAATACTAGCAAGAGGTTCCTGTAGAGTACTATAGATATATACTTTGGATGCTACCACATTCCTTAGGTATAATCAACCCTCGAACCTTAGATCTTTTAGTTGTGTTGTTACATAGCGCACTTAGTGTTTTCTTCGATCTTTACCCCTTCCTTTGGATAAATCAAAACTCGGTGGTGAACTTCATGATTTGTGATTCAAATTAATTCAATAGCTTGATATCCGATTCTTACCGCAACAATTTTATTTTTGGATTTAGTCCTCCTTCCCATTATGTAACATATATATATATATATATATATATATATATATATATATATATATATATATATATATATATATATATATATATATATATATATATATATATATATATATATATATATATATATATATATATATATATATATATATATATATATATATATATATATATATATGCAAATATGAAATAAGAAACACAAGTGGTTTAATGGAGAGACATCATTGCATTAAATATAAGATTCATGGTTCAAATCCTCTTGGGACCAACTTTTTTGTAACAAACAATTCTCGTTAGGGACGAGACTCAGACAAAAAAAATACATGGACCAAAATAAAAAACTAGCTCTATCAAAAGATTATTTAAGTCTTAATAATATCTTTTGCTTATAAAACAATATTGAAAGATAAAATTGGTGTTGTTGATTTTTAATCTTAAATATGAATTAAGAGATGGTGTTAAATACAATTCAAATTCAAGTTATTTAGTTTCATTTGAGTTTGCATTTGATTTGCGCTTGAGTTTAGCTTAGTGTACATAAATCCAAACTTAGTTGCAATTGATTGTAGAAAACCAATTGAGAAATTGAGTTAGTTACTGACTTTTTTTCTCTTTTTCATTACAATTCTTTCAACGTTTTTGATCTTTTTCTTCTTGTGCATCAACAGAATTTTGTTGTTAAGTCCAACAATAAACACTCTTTTATCATTATATATAAAATCATTTTAAAAGAAATATTAAAGATTTTAATACTTTTTCAAAAAAATTATTTTTTAAAGTCTTATCTTTCCTTATTCTCCAAACTTTTAAATATTTATTGATAATAAAATATTATTTTTCTTGCATCAACATTATTTTTTGAATTTGTATAAAATAAACGAGCGTGCCGCTCACCTAAAACCAACGTGAACGCACATGAATAAAAATAATTCACATTATATATTTTAATATTGGTTTGAAGTAGCAACGACTAATAAATCAAGTTTTTAAAACTGTCCTAAAAGAGAGTTCTTTAATTAAGATTTTTGCTAAGCATCAAAATAAATACTCTTAAATATCTTCCCAAAAAAAAAACCGTACTAATTAAGTTGACTTAATTTAGATTTGATATTAAACAAATAGATATTTCATTGAATTTAGTTACTAGTCTCATTTTCATGTCCAGTGTTGCGTTTGAATTCATTGAATAAATAATTTCATAATTATCAAGATTCATGTATTATTATTCAACTCGAACAATACAATACAACGCAACCCCATACCATTGATCCTCATGTCCAAATCACATCTTTTCAAACCCCACGTATCTTTTTCTCTTGACTTTGCCATTCAAACTCAATTTTTTAAACTATATTATAGCACTTCCCTGTATCTCAATTGTGTCATTCTTTTTGTGATTGTTAGAATTCACATGGCACGATCTAGCATTTCCTTACTAATGTTCTTGGTTCTTTTTGCTTCATTTTGTAATCGTTTAGAAGGAAGAAAGCTTGTTGTGGGAGGAGAGAAGCAGTGGAAGAAGATGAAGATGAAGCCTTCTTTAAGGGATGGTTTGTTTCTAAGTGCACTTCCTAAGGGTAGCGTTCCATCTTCTTCTCCAACTAAAAAAGGACATGCTGTTGTTGTTGATGAGAAGCTCATTGAACGACACCTCATAAGCATGGATCGTGTTCTTTTTGCATCGGTCCCTAGCCCTGGAGTTGGACATTAGTTCTTTTTCTTTCAATTTTGATCTTTTTTTTTTATTGGCAAGGTTTTTTTGTTTGTTGTGATATTGTTAATTTCTTTGTATGGTAGGTAAAACTAGTAGGAAGGTGAGTATAGTTGTAATAAAAGAATAATAAATTTCAAATACCCATTGCATGTTTTCATCTGTTTTGAGAAAGAACAATAGAAAATTTGAAAATTTGAAGAAAAAAAACTGAATTTTGCCGCATTCACGAATTCAAAAAAATTTGATAAGTTGGTAGTACAGTTCAAAACATAAAATTAGTTCAAAACAAAGGAATTGCCTTTTCATGATATAGATTTTGCGGTTTAAACACTTCATGCATAAATCATTCATTTAGCTTTAGATTTTTTTTTTAGATTTGCATTGCATTGCATTGTGTTTTTTGTTTTGTTCTTTAGATTCTTAGGTTGTTCTCTAGTTCAAAGGCAGTTTTGTTACCTTTTGCGTCGTGCCTCCATGCATAACTAAAAGGTGAGCACAATTGGTGATTGAGTGTTTAAAGAGTGTGGTGTTATTTTCTCTCATAGTTTACTTTATGAATAGTTTATCAAAAGGTGCTCTCTTTGATGAGCTATTTGCCTTCTATGTGTCTAATATCCCGAACAAAGTTTCTCTCGGTTCCTTCCATAAATGTTTTAATTGTTTTGTTTTAGTTAAATAAGTCTTCATTTCATCCAAAAGATCGAAACATGGTGATCATTTTGGTTTTGTCAATTTTCTGAAGTAAAGAACCTTAAAAAACTGCAGCTACCCCTAGAAGATGTGTGGATTGGGTCTTTCAAGCTAAGGGTTAGTCTTGCTAGGTTTGCTAGGAACTATAACAACGTGCAACCTACTCCCCTTGTTGCTTCTGAGCCTGCTAAACATGCTCAAAATCGAAAAAGGTATGTTTGGCCATGGAAGAATTTTTGATGGAATCACCTTCGAAGACGTGGTTTCCTCTTGGAACTCTAAAGCTATTAACTTTGGATCGACCTCTTCTTCGGGTAATCACAAATGGCTTAAGGTGGCTTTGAATGAGTAAAAAGTTACATCTTTATACAAATCTTTAGTGAGGGTGTTGAATCCATATCTTCATCTTTCTTTTGTCTATGAACAATTCCATATTCTTGGGTTTCCTTCTATCAAAATATCCTCTTTGGGTGGAGCTTATGTCCTATTAAGCTCGGATGTTGAAGGGTTAATAGATGATTTTCGTGATAATGAGATGGGGACTTGAACTCCTTTTTATGTATATTTTTTCTTGGTTCCCTTCCCTTAAAGCTACTAGGAAGGAAGTGTGGCTCCTGTGCAGAGGCATTCCGCTTCATTTTTGGGGCGAAAAGATTTTTTCTAAGATTGGTGGTTTATTTGGCAGTGTTATTAAGGTCAACGATGCTTTTGTTCTAGGCCAATCTTTTGATTCTGGCATAGTTCTCATTGCAATGGAGCTTGGATCTCTTATCAAAATGGAAGTTAGAGAGAAAATTGGTGTTAATATGTACTCGACTTGGGTTGTTGAAGATGTCTCTATTAAGTAACTGAAAAAGAAATGGATATACCAATATTCTTCATTGATTGATATAAAGGAAAGGTACAAAGAGTGATATATATAGCCACCTAGGTACACATCTTGTGTAGATTATAACCACCCTACAGGTGTCATACGGTAAGAAGAAAAGAAAGCATGAAAATAATGTGAACCAAAGGGGTGTCACATGCCCTGTAACTAATAGCAGGAAAAAAACAATTGTAATTAAAAAGGAATCCTGGCCCACTAGAATATAACAATAATTTTGATAGCCTTCCTCAAACTGCAGCATGATAAATATTTATCATGTTGAGTTTGGAAATGAAGTAGTGAAATTTTGGTGGAGGCAAAGCTTTTGTGAGAAAATCCGCAAGTTGTTCAGAGGATGAGATAGGAAGAAGCTTAAGTATCCCTTTTTGCACTTTCTCACGCACAAGGCGGAAATCAATGTCCAAATGTTTTGTTCTTTCATGAAAGACCGGGTTTGACGCTATATGGATTGCACTTTGATTGTCGCAGTACAATACGGGAATCTTGGTGCACGACACATTTAAGTCTTTAAGTAAATATAACAACCACTGTATTTCACAAGCAGCGGACGATAAGGCTCGATATTTTACCTCAGAAGAGGACTTTGACACAATGGGTTGTTTCTTCGCACGCCAGGATATCAAGGATTTGCCTAGAAAAAAAACAATGGCCAGAAATGGAACACCGTGTGTCCAAACAACCTGCCCAGTCTGCATCCGAGTAGCCAAGAATTTGCAGGTCATAGTTTCTGTCAAAGAAAATGCCACGACCATGATTCTGTTTGAGGTACCTGACAACTCTACATGCTGCCTTGTAATGTACAACAGTAGGTGAGTGCATGAATTGACTGAGTTGTTGGGAGGCAAAAGTAATATCTGGCCTTGTTGTGTTCAAGTAAAGAAGCTTGCCAACCAATCTTCTGTATGAAGAAATATCTTCAAGTGGTGTTGAATCATCATTGTACAGCTTGACTGAAGTATCAAGAGGAGTAGATGCCGGTTTAGAACCAAGAAGACCAGAATCATTGAGTATATCCAAACAATACTTCCTTTGTGAAATTGTGATTCCAGCCTTTGAATGAGTTACTTCTAGTCCAAGAAAATACTTCAACTGGCCAAGGTCTTTTATTTTGAAAGCTTCGTCAAGGATGAGTTTGATTCTTTCAAATTCCTTTAAAGAGTTCCCTGCAAGAATCACATCACCGACATATAATAAAAGAGCAGTGAAAGAATTATCTTTGTTTAAGGTAAATAAAGAATAGTCAGAAGTAGATTGAGTGTAGCCTTCCTGAAGCAACAAGTGAGTTAACTTCTCATACCATTTACGACTTGCTTGTTTTAGACCATACAAACTTTTCAACAGTTTGCAAACCCGATTAGGTTTTGATCCTTTCACGCATTCTGGAACAGTCATATAAACATCCTCTTGAAGGTCTCCATGGAGGAAAGCGTTATTCACATCCAATTGATTGAGGTGCCAGTTTTGAATTGCTGCAATTGCAAGTAAAGTTCTGACTGTGGTCAGCTTTGCTACAGGTGAGAAAGTATCGAAAAAATCAAGTCATTCCATTTGATTATAATCTTTTGCAACGAGTTGGGCTTTATACCTTTTAACGGTGCCATCTGATTTATACTTGATCTTGTAAACCCATTTGTTACCAATAGGTTTCACTCCATAAGGAAGATCAACAAGAATCCAAGTCCCATTTTTGTGAAGGGCATCTAATTCAGCATTCATAACTTTTAACCAACAAGGTGAATTGGTTGCCTCTAAATAAGATTGTGGCTCAGTGATGTGTGTGATAGACATACTGAATTCCTTGTGAGAAGAAGACAAATGTGTAAGTGAATGAAAAGAAGAAATAGGATATAAACTACCTGAAATGGCTAGGGCAGCTGAGGTGCTTGATGGAGTATCACACACATAATCAGACAAATAGGAGGGAGGTTTTCTCTGCCTCACTGGGTTTGTTGGATTGGGAGATGAGCCAAAATTTAACTCAGATTGGATAGGTGAGGATGTATAGGATTGGTTGGGATTAATTGTTAAAGGTGAGTCATGGACAGTAGAATGGTCTGATTCAGTAGCCGAGGGACTGGGTGAATGATATGTCCACTGATTGTTATTATGAGGGGACTGGTATGGCAGAATGTGCTCATGAAAAGTCGTATTTCGAGAAACAAAAAATGTCTCTGTTGTGCAAATCATATAGAATGGCTACTTTCACTCCGGCCTTGTAACTTAGAAACACACATTTCCTGGCTCTATGGTCTAGCTTAGTTCTTCCAGACTGTAAAGTTGAAGCATACAAAAGGGATCCAAAAACTCTTAAGGAGTGAAGGTCAGGAAGTTGATTGTGTAAAAGGTAATATGGAGACTTGTTTTGGAGAATTTTGCTAGGCACTTTATTTATTATGAACACAACATGGGACACAACATAACTCCAAAACTGTTTGGGTAATTTTGATTGAAAAAGGAGTGCCCTACCCACATTTAGGATATGTTGATGTTTTCGTTCGACTCTCCCATTTTGTTGGGGGGTTTCAACACAATTGTTATGGTGGATGATTCCTTTAGAGGTGTAGTAAGTAGGCATAAGGAATTCAGGTCCGTTATCAGTTCTAACAACCTTAACAGAGTGGTTATATTGGGTTTCAATTTGTTTGATGAAATTTTTGACATGTTCTCTTGTTTCACTTTTATGTTTCATCAAAATTTTCCATGTGTATATAGTATTATCATCCACAACAGTTAGAAAATAGCTATGGTTGCAAACAGATGGAGTTGAAATAGGCCCCCAAATATCAAAATGAATAAGATCATAAGGATTTAGAGCCTTGCTTGTACTATAAGGAAAAGGAGATTTTCTATGTTTAGCAAAATGACAGATGTCACATATTGCATCTTTATCACTGATAACAAAGGGAAATTGATCTCTTAAGGTTAACAATCTAGAATGTGAAAGGTGCCCTAGTCTAAAGTGCCACAAGGCACTATGTGGTATGTGAAGAGTGTTTATGCTTGAAGTAGGCTCCTTATTTGTCATGATAAGGTAGTATAATCCATCAAGTCTCTCAGCTGAACCAATCATCCTCAGGGATTTCTGTTCCTGAATAAGACACTTCAAACCAGCAAAAGACACCAAACAATTTAAATTATGGTACAATTCAGAAACAGAAACTAGATTGACATTAAATTCAGGCACGTAGAGGACATTTAAAATAGTAAAACCAGGGGAAAATGTGACAGTGCCCATGAATTTTGTGACGGTATGCTGACCATTAGGCAACTTTATGATCATTGGAGTGATTTCATTATAAGAATGTAACCAGTGCCGTGATGAGCATATGTGATGACTGGCCCCTGAATCAATGATCCAAGAGCCAAGATTTGTGTTATGACTTGAAGAATGAAAAACAGACACACTGTGAATAGAAAATTTACCTGGAGGATAACCTGGTGTATGACCAGCTGAAGGAATTAAGATAACCTGATTAGAAGCAACCATTCCAAGTTGTTGATTGAAACCAGAACCTTGAATTAGATGGATAAGTTTCTCATATTGCTCATGGATCAGAGAATGAAGAGTACTTTTATTGTCATGTGTTGTATCAGAGATTGAAGATGAGCTAGCTTCACTTGCAGTGCCATGAGAACCGGAAGAAGTAAATCTCTGCAAATGAGGAGGAAAACCATGCTTCTTGTAACAAGTCTCGATAGTGTGTCCAGTCCTGTTGCAATAAGTGCAAATACGAGGTTTGGACCTGGTATAAAGTCTCCCAGTTTTATGATACATTTTCTTTGACTCAGTGGCATTAATGAGGGCCTTAGAATCATCAGAAAGGTTAGGAATACTCTGGCGCTCATGTTGGAGAATCATGGAGAAAATTTTGTTGATAGATGGTAAGGGATCAAGTATAAGAATCTAAGATTTCACAACCCCAAAGTTATCATTGAGACCAGTAAGAAAACACATTGAATGGAGTAGTTGATGGTTGCGGCGAGCCGTGCACATAGCATCGCATGCACATTTGACACGACATGTACACGTAGGAACCGACATGTAGATCTCAAGTTCTTCCTATAAAATTTTAAGTTCAGAGAATAATTCCGTTACCGTACGAAACTCTTACTTGAGAGAGTAGATCTCATGTTGAAGTTCAGAAATACGAACGAGATCCCCTTGTGAGAAACGCTCCTTCAAGTCGAGCCAAACATCAGCAGCGTTCTCCCTGAATACAATGGATTGAGCTATGGAGGGATCTACTGAATTCATAATCCAAGAATGAATGAGCATACTGCACCGGTTCCAAGGACGATATAGAGGGTCAAAAGAGTCGGTCGACATTGGAATGAAACCGTCGAGAAACTCAAATTTCATCTTCGCACCAAGAGCACGACGCATAGATCTAGCCTAGGAGTGATAATTGGAACCAGTCAAGATAGGGGTGATGGAAACAGAAGATGGACCATCACTAGAATGAACAAAGAAGGGGTTGGTTTGATCCAAAATTGGGTCATTGGGTTGAGAAGCTAGGCGTGGCGGCATGATGAATAATGAAGAAGAAGGAAAACCTGGATCTAAATGACTCTGATACCATATTAAGTAACTGAAAAAAAATGGATATACCAATATTCTTCATTGATTGATATAAAGGAAAGGTACAAAGAGTGATAAATATAGCCACCTAGGCACACATCTTGTGCAGATTATAACCACCCTACAGGTGTCATACGGTAAGAAGAAAAGAAAGCATGAAAAGAATGTGAACCAAAGGGGTGTCACGTGCCCCGTAACTAATAAAAGAAAAAAAACAATTGTAATTAAAAAGGAATCCTGGTCCACTAGAATATAACAATAATTTTGATAGTCTCTTACCTTGCAATTGTAAGTGTAAATAATCTTCATCAACTTTGCTTTGCTCGGATTCACTGAATGATGAAAGTTTGGTTATGAGAGGCCTAAATGACGAGGGAATATTTTTTTTGATAACAACGATGATTCTGCGTGTAAGATCCGTGAGAAAGAAGATGAAGTGGGATCCCTTATGTGTGGGTCCGCCTCTCCCTTACATGGCATGATACCGTTGGAAAATTCTTGTTTGGTAGGTGGGTGCATGTTGGCTCAGATATGGACAATATGGATGCCGATAGGAGACATGTCGTCTCTTTTCCCTCACCCTACGCTTTTAAGAAACGCCAATCTAATTGAACAAATCTTACCAACTTTTCAAATCTTATGGTTTTGTACAAAAGCAATTGGAGACTTAATGTGGAAAAGTCAAATCAGAATACTCTGTCTCCTAATTCCTACCTTCGGGCATGTAGCAAAAAAAGTTCTCCTTTGAAATCTCCCTCGGCAACTTCTTTTTCACATGCGGTATCAACATGTGGCAATGTCTTTAATGCCTCACCCTCTCTCACGTGGTTGGCCTCGCATGGCTTTTTGTTAAAAAAAAAAAGTGGGACTCTTGTAGTGGGATGGGCCAAAAAGAAAACTATTCTCTTGCTGCTTACACCCCCTTAAGTCAATGTTCACACCCCCCATATAAACTCATTTTCTCTAAGTTTTTTTGGCAGATTCCTTTATAAGAGATAAACTTGGGTGAAGGAGCGGCGAACCGACCAACTAACATCAACGCCAGGATAGATCCAGGCATGAAAGAAAAGGTGGTCAAACTGCTTAAAGAATATAAAAACTGCTTCGCTTGAAACTACAATGAAATGTTAGGGTTAAGTCGAGATATGGTGGAATTAAAACAGCCAATTCGACTTGAAAAATGTGGGATATTTGGTTGTCATTGACAGTGTAAAAGAAATTTACACATTTAGTGCATTATCTTTTTTCTCTTATTTTAATTACAAAGATATATTTAAACTTTTAAAAAAGAAAATAATTATTTTATTAAAATTAAAAGTAATACATTGTTAATACACCATCATTCAATAAAATTATAATATTTTACTGTATTATTATATTAATATTTTAAAATAAAATATGTGATTTGATGAAATTCACGTCTAATCGTGTAAATTTCATTTACCCTATTGTTTCATATTTTTTTTTTCTTCTCAATTTTCTTAAAAAATCCAAAATAGTTGATCATTACGAGAACAGAGGTAGAACATGTGGGTCAATAATGCTGAAAATCTAACTTATGTTTATTTCCGCTTGACACAGGACCCATGCCACTGCGCTTCTTTCTGGTGTTCATATGTTTTTATTTTGCAATAAAATTTGATTTTTGAATAAACTGACTTTATAAATTTGATTTTAGTTAAAAGAACATTGAATGAAAATTAATTTAAATTTAAAAATATTTATAAAAAATAATTTGAATAGTAAATTTAAACATTAAAATCCCATTTTAATCCAAAAGTAACAAATTTTAATTTTTAATTTCAATTAGTTTTTAAAACAAAACCACTTATAACTAAAAAAAACAAGAAAATAAATTAAAATCAAATTTACATATCTAACATTAATTTGAGTGTTCTAAATGTAGAACAAAAGATGACATATTTTTGTTTAGTTTTTATCCACCGATAAGGTTGGATACTCGATTGAATTAATTGTTTCTTCCACTAACACTGGCATCCCTGACCCATAATGATTCACACAAGGCAGGCTTAACTTCTGCTCCCTTTCTAACGAATCTATGATTTTAATTCAAAACACATCTATTATTACATATGAACAAGAAACACTACTCACCACAAGTAAATTGAAAGGGATTTATCTTTCTCTCATTACACTATTATACCATCATTTTCATACATACATATACTACAAGATAATGTACACACTGCATCTACAATTGCAGAAAATAACGGAAGAAAAAATGTTCAAAAAATGTATAATACTTTGCACCTAAGCATCCCTATTTTTCCTTAAGTAATTAACGACAATGAACTCGTTACTATATTTTATAAATATTTTTAAATAAAAACTAACCCTTAGAATCTATACTTAACAATAATACATTATACATTATTATGAGTATATTAATATGCTCATAATATATTTGATCCATGACATGAAAGGAGAAACTAATTTCTACATAAACTTGCAGAAGAATCTAGAAGAGATAGGTAAACCTGACTCTGAATCACTGTCTTACCAATTTTGAAACCCG
Organism: Lathyrus sativus; assembly: GCA_963859935.3. Taxonomy (NCBI): domain Eukaryota; kingdom Viridiplantae; phylum Streptophyta; class Magnoliopsida; order Fabales; family Fabaceae; genus Lathyrus; species Lathyrus sativus. The sequence goes on from OZ012741.1 coordinate 640,379,298, forward strand.
GAACCACCGTGAAAACCACCCGAAGCTCGCCGGAATTAGAATCGGTAGAATCCCTTGAACATGAAGTTGTTGTTGAAACTGATTCTTCTGTGATACTTTCCATGTAAACCTCAGAGAATCTAGAATTCTTCTTAACCTGAAAAATGGTGACATTTTCTTGAAATGACAATGCTAAGTAATGCAGAGTCCAAACGCGCTTTGCCATCTCAGAAAAAGCTAAGAAAAAAGCAGAATCTGGAAACTCTCCAGAGTTCACTAGCTTTCTCTGGTTCAAATTTCCGAACAAAGAACACTCCATTTTAGCATGAACAAGTTGAAGATATTTTGATTTTAGAAACTTGGCAAAAGACGAGTTTGGATTGTTTTCTAAGTACTGTTTTGGATTCAGAGATTTCAGCTTCTTGAATTTGTCGAAGTAGAGATTCTGATGAGTATTGTGAAGAAGAGAATCATTTGAAAAAGTGAAATTTGGATAATTGAAGCCTTCAAACATTGTTACGCAAACGAATGATTCAAAAGCAAAACAACGATGACTCGGTTTACTGAAAACCGCGTTTGGATGAATGAATTTAACAGCTGCTTCAACATCCCAGTTGGCTGATTCCATTTCTTCAATCATAAGTTTCACGAAACTCTTTATTGATCTCAAAGTATGGTGAAGAAAATAAACAAAGTGAGTATGATTCAACGATGAAAGTTCAAGGTTAACAAAGAGTGACAAAGAAGCATTTGAATTCAGCTTTTTCTCAAGTGATTTGTTGAACGAAATGCACTCATCGAGTTTTTTCCGAAGAGATGAAATTCGAGAATCTCTAGCATCAATCTCTCCTTGAATCTTCTTGATGGTGATTTCATATGTTTTCATTATGCTTTGTTGTTCTTGAATCTCTGCAAGCATTATCGTAACTTGAGGTGAAAGATCAAGCTCTTTTTTCAAGAATCTTCTTTTCAATTCTGATATAGATCTTAGTTCTTCCACCACCGCTTGATCAGCTGCTTGAATCGAATCGTTGTTGTATGGATGTTGAGCCATTTGAAGCTCTGCATACGCTGCTTTGATCGTCGTAACTCCGGCGAAAAGCCTCGCAATTAGAGCTTCCATAACTGCTTTGTTTTTGTTCTTGTTCTTGATGTTGTTCTTGTTATTATGGTTGCCATTGTTATTGATATGATGATCTGTGAAAGGTTCTTGATCTTCTTTCACTTTGAGATTTGAATTGAGCATGCAAATTCCATTGTTTGATGCAATTTTTGTTGCGCTTTTGAGACTAATCACCTTTTGGAATGTTTTGGCGAATTTCTTGCTTCGGTTGTTCATGGCTGATTTTGGTTTCATTGTTTCCATCCTCTCAAAAGCATAAGAATTTAATTGAGAAAGTAATAAAATTTGAAGAGAGAGTTTGTTTGAGCTTGTGTGAATTAATGTTGGAAAAGAAAGAGATTTTGATTGGAAAAGCAAGCACAAATTTTTGACTAAAGGATAGAGATAGTTAGTGAGATTAATATTTTTCTTAAAATTGAGCAAAATATAAATTATTATTACTAACAATAATACTAATGAGCTGTTTACAATCAACACACCTATAAGATTTAAACTTTGTCTTTTTTTTATCTATACAAAAATATTAGTTTATACGAATTGAATTATGGAGTTTTTTTTTTCTTTCAAAAAGTTGTTTATTTATAAATATTAACGTTTAGACGGGCAGGAACGGATCCAAGGTATTGTGATTGAGGGCAGTTGTCTCCAATAATTTTTAACTTTGATATTAATTATTATATGACATGGTAGCTTATGTGCTAATTAAAATAATGTTCTGCCCCCACCAAATAAATACACATATCATAAAATGAGAGGAGTTTCTTCCCCTCTTGATGTTCTTATTTAAATTTTTATTTGACATTTGTTACTTATATTAAACAAATAGTAGTATATTAAGTGTATTTTAATTTAAATAAAAATTAAATATATTTGATTAAATAAAATTTTGATTTTGTTGTACCTTTAAGTTTAGAAAAAATTATTTTTGATATGACTATTGTTAAATTATATTTTATTTATAGGTTAATTTAATAAAGTTTTTTATATTTTAATATAAGTTTGTTGTATTAATAACAGATTAGCCATATAATTTTTGAATCTCATAATAACATTTGTAAAATGTACATTAATAAATAATAACACATGATTTTTATAAGTATCTCTTATATCAGTCAAATAATAATGTTGTCATTTCAATATTTGAATGGTTAAAAATTTAATTGCGTTTTTTAAAATATTTATTGTATCATTATAATAGAATAATATTGCCCCACTTGCAAAATTTTCTAGATCCGTCCCTGCAGACGGATACGTGCACTCACATGCCTGTCTGTTTTTTATAATACTTCCGCATGTAAAATATAAACATTATTATTTTTAATTAATTTTCATTTTATTATTTATTATTTTTAAAATAATAGTAGTAAATAATGGTATAAAAGATAATAGATTATCACATAACCACCATTTGTTAAAAAGAGAAGTTAAGATTTAAAATAAAAACTGAAAAAAATATATTTAAAAGAAAAAAAATAATTACACCAAAATCATATTTTCCCTTTATATATATAGGTATAAATTAATAATTTATTATATTTAATACATAAATATAAATAGGGATGGAGGTTAATGCATAATTTTTTTTATGAAAGGTTGATATATAATTTAAAATAAATTAGAGGTGGGTGTCATTTTAATAAACTTTATAGTAATTGAATGAGATGTTGGAGTCTCTTCTAAGTTAATTTGAAATTTGAAATTTGAATTCAATCTTAAACAGAGAACAGTGTTCAATTTTTTGATGAAGAACTTGTTCTTCAACTCAACTAGTGTAATTAATATTTGCAGTTACTTGTAGAGAATATTTAATTTATGTTGAGAGAAAACTTAGATAGAGTTTCTTATGTGTGATTTTTACAATTTTCTAATGAAAAATATGTCAAATATATAATTTTCTCTTATACATATATAATTTTCTTTAATTTTCTTTCTATTTTATTCCTTAAAACGGTTGAATAATTCTTCATCAATATATTAATGTAATAACCATTAAATTATTGAAACTAAGTGGAAAATGACGCAAATAGTAGAATTATTAAAGGCGGGAAAAGAAAAAGTGTAGGACTTATTTTGCTTTATGATGATAAATACTCAAAGTAGGCTTGTAGTATAAGAACTTTGAAATTGAAGCCATTGATTTTTTTTTCCCACCTACTTGATTTATGGAAATAATAAATACATAGTGCTACCTAGAGATATGATAATGTGGGACCTACTATGTTACAAATTGATGATTTTGTTTGTGATCTAATTATGGACCCTACACATTTATTCAAAATGAGCTTGCTAAGAACTGTGAATCCATGATGCTTCACTGTTTGAGAGCATAATTAAAACATGAATGGTTAAGAATTAAGGAACTTTTGTTTATTTGTTCGTAAGCTAGAAGATTTGGCGTGTTAATACTTAATAGTATATTATGATTTATTTTGAAAACACAATCAATGACTAAGCAAAACATTTTATAACGTTCGGATAAATACTCTCGTTTGTTCATTTTTCTATTATACAAATATAAATAATATAATAAAATAATAAAAAAATAAAAAAATAAATTACACTAAAATAAAATATTTTTTTATATTTGAATGAAAAAAATGTATGAACAAATAATTTTTTATTCCATATTTTTGCATGCGGCACCGCAACAAAAGTTCCAATTTCATTATTGCAAATTGCACTTAAAATTATCAAACATGAACGGCTACAATTTGGAATCCTATTCCTTTACAATTTGTATAAAAATATTAAGAGAGATCTAAAACCTTTAAATAAATATATTATATTTTATGATAAAAATAATTTACTAGTAATGGGATCTTAGTTTGACAAATATGGACAGTAGGGAAGAGTAGAATAGATGAGGAGATATAGTATATACATTTGAATAAAGTTTATCCTTGTCGTGACTTTATATTAAAAAAAAATTTAATTGATATACTCTGTGGGGATACTGTAGTCAGAAACATTATTGTGGTTTTCAAAAGTTGTTTCGGTGGTAATTATTTGTCAGAATTTATAAGGGATAAGCTGCAGCAGAAGATGATGGACACAACATAATATATGCTTTGTTCAATGTGCACAACATTTTAAGTCAAATTTAATGACTTAATGTTTTTATATTTCTGCATTTTGCAGTATTATAAAGAGCATAACCAAGTGGTCAAGTACCTAGCTAGCAGAAAATGTTGACAGGTGAGGTCATAGTTCCAATTTGGTTCACATTATAGCATAAACATTTTTGACTGCATATAAGACGAGTCATTATACCGAGTCAAAAATTTGTTATAAATTAATGGTTAAAAATGATTTCATAAAATATTTGTTGCGATTAGAAAATAAAAAGGCCAATATATATTAGAAGAAAGAAAAAAGATACAAAAGGTGAAACTAGTTCCGAACTTAAGATAATCTAAAAAAACAAAAATTTTAATCTATTCTTTACAAAATTATTCTGAATTTTTAAAGAAATAAAATTACAAAAAAGTAATTATATTGGTGCCGAGCACAATATTCGCTAAAATGTTGGCACATGTGTTGTCTTTTAGATTTGAGTTATAACTAAGTTAGAGAATTTACTAGGGTGGATGCAAGACATTCAACTATTTATGAACAACCAAGGCACCAAAAAACGGTTGGTAAAAGCTTTGGCCACCAAAACAGAGTCGGTCTCGAGCCATAGCTTATTCCAACCATTGTTGATAGCAATTTCCATAGCTTTGATAGCAGCTCCAAATTCAACATGAAAGGGAGACTTGCAGGCGACATTCTCCGCAAAAGCCAATACAAAATTACTAAGATGGTTGCGGAAAATGTCACCACCACCTGCAATCGAGGAATCACGACTGAATGCTCCATGTGTATTACATTTGATCCATTCAAAAAGAGGGGGACCAAAGAACTTCTTTAATGGAAGAAGCTTTAGAAGGTTTAATAACCACATTAAAGACCTTTATGACATTAAAATCCTTCATATTTATGAAAGAGGTCTTTCTGCTATTATTCATAGAAATCAAAACCCACTGCAACATTGTAAGTTTGTGCCTCCCATCACTATGCTAGAATTGACTTTTAGCAGCGCATACAAAGACAACGCTTTTAGGAAAAGCGCTGCTAAAGAGTAATAAAAAAAAAATAAAAAAACAGCATACCTAAGACAGTGCTTTTAGGAAAGACGCTGCTAAAGGGCTGCTAAAGGCATGGGCTAAGACAGCGCTTTGGTAAAGCGCTACTGTAGATTGGTCCTAAGAAAGCGCTTTTCTAAAGCGCTGCTGTAGGGTGTGCCAAAGAAAGCGCTTTCCTTCTAAAGCGCTGCTATATCCATGGGTTAAGACAACGCTTTTGAAGCGTTGTTGTAGGTATTAAAAAGCGCTGTCATAGGTGTTATTATTATTAAAATAAAATATCACAGAATTTTAAAGAAAGCGCTTTCCTTGTAAAGCGCTGCTATATGGTTTTTTAAAGAAAGCGTTTTGAGAAGCGCTGCTGTAGGTATTAAAAAGCGCTGCCATAGGTGTTATTATAATTAAATTAAAATATCACAGAATTTTTTAAAGAAACATAACACATTGCTAGCTCGCGCGTGTATGTTCTTCATTCTTTCTTTCTCCTCTCTGCGAACTATAACCCTATTCACCACGACCGGCCGTCGCCCTCCTCCGTCCAACTGTCGTGCCTCCGTCGCCCACCTCTATTCAGCCTGTGTTGCATATCTCCTTCATTTGACTGTCCGTTTTCGACAGCCTCTGTAGCGCATTTCCGTCATTGTTACGGCATTTGAAATTTTTCATTTTGCATTTTTCTGGATTATTGTCTTAGTATTTTATTTTTCTGGATTATATGATGTTAGTGTTACTTCTTTTCTGAGTTATTGACTTGTTTTTGTTGATACCGTTGATGAGAACTACTCTTTTGATATTGGCTTGAGTTTTGTATACAAGGTGTTTGTTGAAATGCCACAATGAATTTACTTATGTTAACTTTAATTATATCTAGCCGTATACAAGGTGTTTGTTGAAATGCCACACCTTATATGAGTTCTTTTTACTAATAATTTTTATTATTGTTGCCTACAAATCTTATTTGAAATTGGCATTCTGATAAATTTTGTTTGTTCAATGGTTTTTTAGATTATGTTGCCTTAGAAGCTTCACACTATTTGTGATTCAGATGAAAGCTTTAAGTTTCTGTTAATCTTGAAGTTTATTTATTTTCCTTAATCCTTATTAGTAACTGAAGACATTGTCAGTTTATTAGTATATTTTGCCGATCAGTTTAAGTGAATATAATTTTTGTTTGTTATGCTCATTTATTGAATAGCAAATTATTTTTGAAGTAACCTACTGAATCTATCTATATGTATATAAAAATAATAACTTATTGACTCTTGTTCTTGTAGATCAAGATTCTGTTCGGCTTCTTGCTGTTGAGGGTTGTGCGGCTCTTGGAAAATTGTTGGAGCCTCAAGATTGTGTGGCACATATTCTTCCTGTTATAGTCAATTTTTCTCAGGTATATTGAGTATTAATAATATTATGTGGGAAGATTTGCATTTTGTACCGTCTTGCTAATTTAGTAACATTTTAGATAACGCAAAGGATATCATTTATCATCCTAAAGCACATATAAAGTGTACTATTGTCTAATTTTTACACTTTATATGAGTTCTTTTTACTAATAATTAATATGTTAGTAAAAATTTTATAAAATTTTAGATAAATATAAACTCAAGTTATATAAAATTTTAGATAATTTTAGATAAATATAAAATTATATAAAATTTTAAATAATTAATATGTTAGTAAAAATTGTATATGAGTTCATATTAATTGCAAATTAATTAATTTTATTGCAAGAATTATTTAATGTTGATGATGTTATTAATTTTGTCTGTTATAGGGGTTACCTGTGAAGAGAAAGGTTGTGATCGTTTTCAAGCATTCTACTATGTAGCTTTCTTAGAAGTTATTGATTTCTTTACAGGTATTCTCTGTATATTTGTTTAACTTTCTTAGTTTAGTTTAGACTACTCAATTAGTATGGATAAAAAATGGATGTCTTCCAATCGATTGTCTAAAGAGTACGAGAATGAGGTATCGAAATTCGTTAAGTTTGCTGTTGAACACGCCAAAGACCCCAGTAGGATCACATGTCCTTGCTTAGGTTGCTATTATGGGCGTCGAATTGACGCCGTTCAGTTGGAATCTCATTTAATGAGACATGGAATTGATCGAAGTTATACATGTTGGACATTACATGGGGAGATAAGTAACGAGAATGTCGAACCCGGGGATAATACGACGCTTCAAAGGACAATGGAAGAGATACATATGATTGTGATCAAGTCGAAGAGATTGCAGAAGCACTTGAAGAAGATCTTCAAGATTGTCCCAAGATGTTTGAGAGGTTGGTAAGCGATGCAGAGAAACCGTTGTATAAAGGTTGCACTACTTTCACAAGATTGTCTGCGGTATTAAAGTTGTACAACTTAAAGGCGGGTAATGGATGGTCGGATAAAAGCTTCACAGAGTTGTTAGCCCTACTTCAAGAGATGCTTCCGGAGGATAATGTTCTTCCCAGTCAAACCTATGAAGCTAAAAAAATGTTATGCTCTATTGGCATGAGCTATGATAAGATACATGCTTGTCCAAATGATTGCATTTTGTTTCGAAATGAATATGCATCATTAAACGAGTGTCCTAAATGCGGTGTATCTCGGTATAAGAAAACGTTGTCACCAGCAAAAGTTTTATGGTATTTTCCTATAATTCCGAGATTTAGACGCATGTTTTGTAGTGAAACAGATGCAAAACACCTGACTTGGCATGCAGATGATAGAATTATAGATGGGAAGTATCGACATCCGGCAGATTCACCACAGTGGATGAAAATTGATAATGATTATCCTGATTTTGGAGAAGAAGCTAGAAACCTTCGCTTGGCATTATCGATTGATGGAATGAATTCGCATGGTCTGCAGAGTATCTCACATTCCACCTGGCCTGTAATTATTATGATTTATAACCTACCTCCATGGCTATGTATGAAGCGTAAGTACATGATGTTATCTATGTTAATTTATGGCCCTAAACAACCAGGGAATGACATAGACGTATACCTGACACCTTTAATCGAAGACTTAAAGAGTTTGTGGGAGAACGGTGTGGATGTTTATGATGGATATAGGAAAGAAAGTTTCAATTTGAGGGCGATGTTGTTTGGCGCAATTAATGATTTTCCAACATACGGAAATCTATCGGGGTATTTCATTAAAGGTCAATGTGCGTGTCCTATTTGTGAAGAAAACACAGATTGGACGCGGTTGGAATTTGGCCAGAAGAATGTCTTTCTTGGTCATCATATATTCTTAAATTCTAGTTATTACTACCGTGGGTGGAGAAAAGCATTCAATGGAAATTCAGAACAACGTAGAGCTCCGCCTACATTGACCGGCGAACAAATTTTTGAAAAGGTGAAAGATGTGAGTACTCAGTTTGACAAGCCTTTTGCACATACTATTGTCACACGTGGGTGGAAGAAGAGGTCAATTTTGTTTGAGTTGCCATATTGGAAGTCGTTGTATGTAAGACATTTTCTTGATGTTATGCATATTGAAAAAATGTATTTGAAAGTGTTATTGGTACGTTACTCAATATACAAGGAAAGTCTAAGGATGGCCTTAAAGCAAGAAAGGACTTGGTAGCAATGGGAATAAGAAATGAATTAGGACCCTTGAAGAAAGGAAATCACACATATCTACCACCTGCTGCTTATACTTTATCTAGAAAGGAGAAAAAGATATTGTGTAAGTTTCTAAGTGAAGTTAAAGTTCCAGAAGGATACTCTTCAGATATTAGAAGACTTGTTTCTATGAAAGACCTCAAGTTAAAGAGTTTAAAGACACATGATTGCCATGTTATAATGGAACACTTTCTACCAATAGGTATACGTTCTATTTTGCCAGAAAAAGTGAGAGGCGCAATAACTAAATTGTGTTTTTTCTTCAGGTCAATTTGTAGTAAGGTGATCGATCCTGCGATCTTACCATCATTGCAAAAAGAAATAGTTATTACTTTGTGTCAGCTTGAAATGTATTTTCCTCCATCATTTTTTGACATAATGGTACATCTAGTTGTCCATCTTGTGAAAGAGACACAATTGTGTGGACCAGCTTATATGAGATGGATGTACCCTGTTGAACGTTATATGAAAATATTGAAAGGGTATGTGAAAAACCAAAGCTGACCAGAGGGATGTATTGTTGAACGATACATTGTTGAACAAGCTATTGAGTTTTGTACTGAATATTTGTCCAACGTTCAATCCATTGGCCTCCCAAAATCTAATGTTGTTGAAAAAATAGTAGATAAACAGTTCATTGGAAATAAAGTTGTGACAGTTTCAAGGGATGAACGGGAGCAAGTGCATTTGTATGTTCTGCATAATGACATTGAGGTTGATCCGTATGTTGAAATGCACAAGGACGTTCTCCGAGGTTTAAATCTGAATCGAAATGAAAATTGGATAGTACGTGAGCACAATCGAAGTTTTATAACATGGTTCAAGGATCATATTTTTTCAAAGTTTTATTCTGATCCCGCTTCAATAACAGAAAGGTTGAGATGTTTAGCATATGGTCCAAGTTTGCATGTGTTTTCTTATAGCGCATACGCAATTAATGGATACACATTTTATACCAAAGAATAAGATGATAAGAGTACAATGCAAAATAGTGGTGTCACCGTGCTTGCCGAAGCAATGCACATTTCAAGTGTGAAGGACTTAAACCCCAAATATGCGAATCTGTCGTATTTTGGTGTTATCAAGCGCATTTAGGTGTTTGATTATGAAAAGTTTCAGATTCCTATCTTTGGATGCAAGTGGGTTGAAAATAATAGTGGCATACGAATGGATAAGTCAGGATTTTTGCAAGTGGATCTTAATAAGGTGGGGTACAAAGATGAGCCTTTTATTCTAGCCACGCAAGCTAAACAAGTGTTCTATATCACTGATCCGACAAGTACGAAATTGTCTATAGTTCTTTTTTCCAACAAAGTAATCGATGATAACATTAGAGACAAGGGGGATGTTGATGTTGAGAAGGAATCTTATATTATAGATGATCCAGATGAGAATATTAGAGCGGACGAATCATATATTAGAAATGATCATAACGAGGGAATTTGGATCAATCCATCCGTCCGTGTTGTTAAGAGACAAGCAAACCACGTTCCAACTAAGAAAAGAAAGAGATCTTAGTGACAAAGGTACTTGTTAAATTACATATTGTCTCATTGAATAAAATTACATATTTCTATCATGCAATACAATTACATATTATGTCATTCAATAAAATTATGTATGTGTTTCTCTTATTTATACATTTCTTATGTATATATTTCTTATTTACATATTTGCATGTCATTCATTTGATACTTTGGTTTTTCTGAATTACAGGTATTATGGCCAACAATGAGGAAACACCATATGATGGAAATGAAACAACAAAAGACATTGAAGGCGATATTAAAAGAGGAATAACGATTATGAAAAAAAATCATCCATGCGAGAGATAAAGGTGTTAAGTATGATGTGCATTGGAATGAAAGAGATCAATTAGTTGAGCCTAAGGGTGCGATGCTGACAAGTTACATTGGAGCACTTGTACGTTCGTAAATTCCGATTACTTGCGATAATTGGAGAATTGAGTCGCTAAAACCGGCTAAAGACAAAATTTGGAGCGAGATACAGGTATGATACTTGATTATTTTTAATTATGTTGACGGTTACATCTTTAAATTAATTATACTAACATGTTATATGTATGTGTATTTGTTTGCAGAGATCTTTTAATATTGATGATTACAGAAGAAAATATTGTCTTCAATTGGCCGGTAAACGACTAAGGGGATTCAGAGCGTTTTTAACGAACAAGTTTCTCAAAGATTCTGATGGAAACTTTGTTGACTCGGAGCATTCAAAGAAGTACTCTGATATGATTTCGGAAGAAGAATGGGAGACATTTGTTGCAAAGCGAAGAACCAAATAATTTTTAGTAAGTACAACTTATCATGAATAATGTATAGTATATATACTTCTTCCATAAGAGTTCTGATATGACTTAAACTTGTTTTTTCAGGTTGTGAGTGGCGTTAATCGGCAACAGGCATCAAAACCCGCGTATCCATACAAAAAAGGGCGTTTGGGATATGCACGCTTAGAACAAAAAATAGTAAGTATATATGCATGTTTGGAAGAATTGATAACAGGAGCTTCAACCACCTTAGCAACTTGTAGTGAGAGATCGTTACCAACTTGTAATTAGTCAAAGGTGGAGGATGGAGAATGAGATAGGCCCAACTTATCCCTAATCCAATTCTAAATATCCCTGGCGAAACGACATTCAAAAAAACTATGGTTCATAGACTCCTAAGCAGAACAACAGAGCGTACATCTTGAGGGTAAGTAAAATTCACACATCATTAGTTTCTCATCCGTAGGGAGCACTTGATGAAGAATACTACATGTGAAAATAGCCCGACTATGAGAAATATTGGGATTCCAAAGAGTTTTGAACCAGGAGACCTTAGGGTCTGTTTGGTTCAAATGAGGGGGGGGGGGGGGGATTTTAATGAAGGGAAGGGGAGTGTAACACCCCAAATTTAATCGGAATATGTTAATTAATTATTTAATTGAGAATATTCATGTTTCGGTGAATTTTCGGTGGTTTTGTGAATATTGGAAAAATGTGCATTTTCAGATATTTATTTGATTAATAACATATAATATTAATTTATTAGTATTATTATTAATTAAATGAAAAATAAGTGAAATAAGGGCAATTTGGGCAATTGAGGGAGTTAGTAAGGGTAATGAGGGAAAAGCCCAATTTGTGAGGCCCAAGACTAGGTTGGACAAAATAGAGTTCTGAAAGGGAATTTGAATTCATTTGTGTTAACCGTGAAAGTTTGGTGGCCAGAGCTCTGAAGGAAAGGTTGGAGGCAGAAGATCCCAAAGTTAATCGTGAAAGCTACGAATCGACTAAGGTATGGGGAGTATCACTTTTCATGATTTTCTATGTATGCCTTTGGATGTGTTTATGGTTGGTTTATGTGGTTTATGATTTATGGTATTTTAGGTTGATTGTGGGAAAATAAGGGAAACTGATGATGAAACCTTGAGGGTTGTGGTTAGTGGTTAGTATTCCTGACTGTTGATATGAAACATGAGAATTAGGAAACCTTAGGCCTTTGTGGCCAAAACCTTGGATAGTTGTATGTTGGACCCTGTAGGAATAGAAATATTCAAATGTGAGTAACTCTGATGCACTCAGAGCAATTGCAGGGAATAATGATTTAGGCAGTGCAAATGTTGCCAGATTGGCCTAATAAACCATAGATTTGGTGTCGTTATCACCGTATGATATTGGGGATGTTTTAATGATGTTTTGAGGGCATTGGGTAAGTAAATCGTATGAGTATTTGATGAAAATCAGTTCTGATACGTAGCAGGTTCTTGCTGTCATCGCTTTGTTCGCCTAGCGAGCAAGCCAGTGAAGGCTCGCTACCAACTCGCCTAGCGAGCGAGCCAGCGAACGTAGCAGAGTTCTCGAAATTGATTGTTTTGCAGCGATGCCTTGATGTGTAGTTTTGGGATTTCTGGGATGGATTACCCCGAGTTTGACAGTGGGTTTTGGGTGATGTGTACATGATGTATGATAGTTTTCTATGATGTATCGATTGAGTTAATATGATGAAACTACCATGATTTGATGAACTATGTGATAACATGAGATATGATGATTTTATGTGATGATGATGAATATGATGAATGATGATGCACCATATGCTGTATTGTGAGGATTATTATTGTGACATGTGCATCATGCATTCATGTGCATTCGATTGCTTTGGCTTCAATCCCACTGTGTGGATGTGAAGTATTTTGATGTGCTCTGATCCTATTGATGGGGATCTACGGAGGGTTGATGGCCCAGTGTCCATCGTGTTGTGATGATTGGTACCACATGCATTGAGTCTATGTTGCATTTGCATTTATGAGCCTTTGTGTATAAATTATGACGTTGTGACCTTTGAGGCATAATTGAGGATATGAATGTGTTGAATATGATTATGATTTCGTTTATGCATTAGTTATTATACAGTGATTATTATGAACTGTTTCACTCACCCTGCCTGTTTGAATGTTACCTCCACGTGGGTAACGTGCAGATGATCCAGTTTAGCCGTGGACGCCGACGAGGAGTTAGTTTTGAAGTTTTTGAGCGTTTTAGTCTTTTGTTCAGCTTAGAAGGTCTTGCTCTGATATGTAACATCGGGTTGGGTTCCTTGAGTTGATTTTATACTATTGACGTTATTTTGATTAATTTCCCTTTTTGAGGAAAACTTTGAATTATGTTTTGAATTCCGCTGTTTATGATGTTTTGATGTATTTTGGGAAAAACCCCGTAGTTACGGAGTATGGACCTATTTTGATGAATTTGAGAAATGTACACCCTTTTAGTTGTTTTTTAATGAGATTTATTTATTCACTCTGATTTCTGTGTTATTTTGCCTTGATATTTTTGGGGTAGAAAACGGGTGTTACATTAGTGGTATCAGAGCAGGTCGGTCTGTCCGGCCAAGTAATTATGTTGTTAATCCCCTGTCAGTCGCTAGTGTGAGAATGCTATCGATGAGTTGTTTCCTTCTAACCTTATTGGTGGTTGTAGATGGCAGGAAGGAATGATCGTGCTATTGCTGATGCGCTGGAATCACTTGGCCAAGTGATGGCTCAGAATGGTGGACCTCCAGATGAGTTCCGTGCTTTGGGAAAGTTTCAGAGGAACAATCCGCCGAATTTTGTGGGTACTCATGATCCTGATGGTGCATAGAAGTGGCTTAAAGTGATTGAGAATATTTTCCGAGTTATGGCATGCACTGATGCGCAGCAGGTACTGTTTGGTACGCATATGCTGGAAGAGGAAGCTGAGGACTGGTGGCATAACACTCGCCAGAGATTGGAAGATGTGGGCATTGTGATAACTTGGACTGTGTTTAAAGAAGAGTTTCTGAGAAAGTATTTTTCTGAAGATGTTCGGGGGAAGAAAGAGGTGGAGTTCCTTGAGCTGAAACAAGGTAATATGGCTGTGGCTGAGTATGCGGCAAAGTTTGAGTCTTTGGTCAAGTTTTGTCCGCATTACAACCGTGCTGACGCAGAGATGTCGAAGTGTCTCAAGTTTGAGAATGGTTTGAGACTAGAGATTAAGCAGGGAATTGGATATCAGCAGATTCGTCGGTTTTCGGAACTAGTGAACAAGAGCAGAATTTATGATGAAGATAGCCGAGCCTGATCTACTCACTACAAGCAGCTGAGTGAGAAGAAAGAGAAAGGTCAGTTCAGGGGAAAACCGTATGTGACTTCTGGTGATAAAGGAAAACAGAAGGCTTCTGATGGGAAAAAGCCAAGTGGGGGAGCGGCTACTACTCCAGGTAAGTGTTATAAGTGTGGCGAGCAAGGCCACCGTGCTGAGAATTGTAAAGCACTGAGGTGTTATCGTTGCGGAAAGAGGGGTCATAAGGCTAATGACTGCAAAGACGAAGCTCTGAATTGCTTCAACTGTGGAGAGAAGGGGCATATCAGTACCCAGTGTCAGCAGTCGAAGAAGACAGCTACTACTGCCCAGACAAGTGGCAGAGTGTTTGCTTTGAGCAGTGCAGAAGAAGCCAAGACAGATAACTTGATCAGAGGTACGTGCTTTATTAATGATGTTGAATTGATTGCTATAGTTGATACTGGTGCTACTCATTCATTTATTTCACTTGAATGTGCTAAGAGGTTGAATTTGAATTTGTCTGCTATGAGTGGGAGTATGGTTATTGATACCCCAGCTAATGGTTCTGTGACTACTGCGTTAGTCTGTTTGAGCTGCCCTTTGACTATTTATGATAGGAACTTTGTGATGGACTTGGTCTATCTACCTGTGAATCAAATTGATGTTATCCTTGGGATGAACTGGTTAGAGTACAACTATGTTCACATTGATTTTTATAGTAAGACTGTAAGATTTCCTGAGTTGGGCGATGTTAGAGAGCTAATGTTTGTATCTGCCAAGCAAGTGGAAGAACTCTTGGAATATGAGGCTAAGATGTTTGCTTTGTTTGCTTCGCTTCAAGTGGATTGTGAAGCAGTGGGCGTGGAGCTAC
Organism: Lathyrus sativus; assembly: GCA_963859935.3. NCBI lineage: Eukaryota > Viridiplantae > Streptophyta > Magnoliopsida > Fabales > Fabaceae > Lathyrus > Lathyrus sativus. Next base: position 640,394,604 of record OZ012741.1, read on the forward strand.
CAGTTGTTTGGGAATTTCCTGAGGTGTTTCCAGACGACATGAATGACTTACCTCCTGAGCGTGAGGTAGAGTTTACTATTGAGGTGATACCGGGCACTAGTCCTGTATCGATGGCTCCTTATCGGATGTCTGCATTTGAATTAGGGGAATTGAAGAAACAGTTGGAAGATTTGCTTGAGAAGAAGTTTGTTCGACCGAGTGTTTCTCTGTGGGGTGCTCCTGTGTTGTTGGTGAAGAAGAAAGATGGTAGTATGAGATTGTGAATGGATTATCGACAGTTGAATAAAGTGACCATTAAGAATAAATATCCATTTCCGAGGATTGATGATTTAATGGATCAATTGGTGGGTGCTTGTGTGTTTAGCAAGATTGATTTGAGGTCTGGTTATCATCAGATTCGTGTTAAGCCTGATGATATTCTGAAGACAACTTTCAGGACGAGATATGGATACTATGAGTATACTGTGATGCCGTTTGGAGTTTCGAATGCACCTGGCGTATTCATGGAGTATATGAATAGGATTTTCCATCCTTATTTGGATCAGTTCGTAGTGGTGTTTATTGATGATATTTTGATATCACTACGCCAAAACAGACCTTTAGCAGCGCTTTTTTTGACCTTTAACAGCGCTTTAAAGCGCTGCCTAAAGTGGCGCTGCTAAAGGTAAAGGCAGCGCTTTTTTTGTGGAAAAAGCGTTGCTAAAGACATCACCTTTAGCAGCGCTTTTTTACCCCTTTAGCAGCGCTTTTAAAGCGCTGCCTAATCTCCCCCCTCCCCCCCTTTAGCAGCGCTTTATTAAAGCGCTGTCTTAGACCCCCCCTATAGCAGCGCTTTATGAAAGCGCTGTCTTAGACCCCTCTTTCCCCACCTATAGCAGCGATTTTTTAGCAGTTTCTCTGTCCCCTTTAACAGCGCTTATACATAAAAGCGCTGTCTAATGTGCACGTTTTGAAATTTTTTTTTTCTGATTAATGACATTTTTTATATATTTTTCAATAAACCTGCTTATATTACAATACCTTCTTATATAATTTAGCCCTTTATTTCAGCACTTTGGCTTTATATACACAATTCAACACTTTGGCATTATGTGCACAATTCAACACTTTGGCATTATATGCACAATTCAACATCACAAATTATATACAATTCCACTTTAATATATATAATTCAAAAGCTTCACAATTCAACATCACAAATTATATACAATTCTCAACTCGAAATTCAACATCACAAATTATACAATTCTACTTTAATTTCTTCCAATCTTCATTGCTGGCCATAATATACCTGTAATTCAGGAAAACTAAAGTATCAAATGAATGACATTCAAATATGTAAATAAGAATATATATATATATATATATATATATATATATATATATATATATATATATATATATATATATATATATATATATATATATATATATATATATATATATATATATATATATATACACACACACACACACATAAGAAACGTATAAATAAGAAATAATATGTTATTTTATTGAATGAGACAATATGTAATTTTACAAGTACCTTTAACATCTTTTTCTTTTTTTAGTTCGAAGGTGCTTTACTTGTCTCTTAACAACACGGACGGATGGATTGATCCAAATTCCCTCGCTATGATCATTTCTAATATATGATTCGTCTGCTATAATATTCTCATCTGGATCATCCCTAACATAAGATTCATTCTCAACATCAACCTCCCCATTTTCTCCAATGTTATCGTTGATTACTTTGATGGAAAAAAGAACTATAGACCATTTCGTACTTTTCGGATCAGTGACATAGAACACTTGTTTAGCTTGCGTGGCTAGAATAAAAGGCTCATCTTTGTACCCCACCTTATTAAGATCCACTTTCAAAAAACCTGATTTATCCATTTGTATGCCACTTTTATTTTCAATCCACTTGCATCCAAAGATAGGAATCTGAAACTTCTCATAATCAAACACCCAAATGCGCTCGATAACCCCATAATACGAGGAAATGTGCATTGCTTCGGCAAGCACGGTGACACCACTATTTTGCATTGTACTTTTATCATCTTGTTCCTTGGTATAAAATGTGTATCCATTAATTGCGTATGCGCTATAAGAAAACACATGCAAACTTGGACCATATGCTAAACATCTCAACCTTTCTGTTATTGAAGTGGGATCAGAATAAAATTTTGAAAAAATATGCTCCTTGAACCATGTTATAAAACTTCGATTGTGCTCACGTACTATCCAATTTTCATTTCTATTCAGATTTAAACCTCGGAGAACGTCCTTGTGCATTTCAACATACGGCTCAACCTCAATGTCATTGTGCAGAACATACAAATGCACTTGCTCCCGTTCATCCCTTGAAACTGTCACAACTTTATTTCCAATTAACTGTTTACCATCTATTTTTTCAACAACATGAGATTTTGGGAGGCCAATGGATTGAACGTTGGACAAATATTCAATACAAAACTCAATAGCTTCTTCAACAATGTATCGTTCAACAATACATCCCTCTGGTCGACTTCAGTTTTTCACATACCCTTTCAATATTTTCATATAACGTTCAACAGGGTACATCCATCTCATATAGGCAGGTCCACACAGTTGTGTCTCTTTCATAAGATGAACAACTAGATGTACCATTATGTCAAAAAATGATGGAGGAAAATACATTTCAAGCTCGCACAAAGTAATAACTATTTCTCTTTGCAATGTTGGTAAGATCGCAGGATCTATCACCTTACTACAGATTGACCTAAAGAAAAAACATAATTTAGTTATTGCGCCTCTCACTTTTTTTGGCAAAATAGAACGTATACCTATTGGTAGAAAGTGTTCCATTATAACATGGCAGTCATGTGTCTTTAAACTTTTTAACTTGAGGTCTTTCATAGAAACAAGTCTTCTAATATCTGAAGAGTATCCTTCTGGAACTTTAACTTCACTCAGAAACTTACACAATATCTTTTTCTCCTTTCTAGATAGAGTATAAGCAGCAGGTGGTAGATATGTGCGGTTTCCTTTCTTCAAGGGTCCTAATTCATTCCTTATTACCATTGCTACCAAGTCTTTTCTTGCTTTAAGGCCATCCTTAGACTTTCCTTGTATATTGAGTAACGTACCAATAACACTTTCAAATACATTTTTTTCAATATGCATAACATCAAGAAAATGTCTTACATACAACGACTTCCAATATGGCAACTCAAACAAAATTGACCTCTTCTTCCACCCACGCGTGACAAGCGTATGAGCAAAAGGCTTGCCAAACTTAGTACTCACATCTTTCACCTTTTCAAAAATTTGTTCGCCGGTCAATGTAGGTGGAGCTTTACGTTGTTCTGAATCTCCATTGAATGCTTTTCTCCACCCACGGTAGTGATGACTAGAATTTAAGAATCTATGATGACCAAGAAAGACATTCTTCTGACCAAATTCCAACCGCGTCCAATCTGTGTTTTCTTCACAGATAGGACACACACATTGACCTTTAATGCTATACCCCGATAGATTTCCGTATGCTGGGAAATCATTAATTGTGCCAAACACCATCGCCCTCAAATTGAAACTTTCTTTCCTATATCCATCATAAACCTCCACACCGTTCTCCCACAAACTCTTTAAGTCTTCGATTAGAGGTGTCAGGTATACGTCTATGTCATTCCCTGGTTGTTTAGGGCCAGAAATTAACATAGATAACATCATGTACTTACGCTTCATACATAGCCATGGAGGTAGGTTATAAATCATAATAATTACAGACCAGGTAGAATGTGAGATACTTTGCAGACCATGCGGATTCATTCCATCAGTCGATAATGCCAAGCGAAGGTTTCTAGCTTCTTCTCCAAAATCAGGATAATCATTATCAATTTTCATCCACTGTGGTGAATCTGCCGGATGTCGATACTTCTCATCTACAATTCTATCATCTGCATGCCAAGTCAGGTGTTTTGCATCTGTTTCACTACGAAACATGCGTCTGAATCTCGAAATTATAGGAAAATACCATAATACTTTTGCTGGTGACAATTTTTTCTTATACCGAGATACACCGCATTTAGGACACTCGTTTAATGATGCATATTCATTTCGAAACAAAATGCAATCATTTGGACAAGCATGTATCTTATCATAGCTCATGCCAATAGAGCATAACATTTTTTTAGCTTCATAGGTTCGATTGGGAAGAACATTATCCTCCGGAAGCATCTCTTGAAATAGGGCTAACAACTCTGTGAAACTTTTATCCGACCATCCATTACCCGCCTTTAAATTGTACAACTTTAATACCGCGGACAATCTTGTGAAAGTAGTGCAACCTTTATACAACGGTTTCTCTGCATCGCTTACCAACCTCTCAAACATCTTGGGACAATCTTGAAGATCTTCTTCAAGTGCTTCTGCAATCTCTTCGACTCGATCACAATCATATGTATCTCTGCCATTGTCCTTTGAAGCACATGTCGTATTATTCCGGGGTTCAACATTCTCGTTACTTATCTCATCATGTAATGTCCAACATGTGTAACTTCGGTCAATTCCATGTCTCATTAAATGAGATTCCAACTGAACGGCGTCAACTCGACGCCCATAACAGCATCCTAAGCAAGGACATGTGATCCTACTGGGGTCTTTGGCGTGTTCAACAACAAACTTAACGAACTTCGATACCCCATTCTCGTACTCTTTTGACAATCGATTACCAGACATCCATTTTTTATCCATACTAATTGAGTAATCTACACTAAACTATAAAAGTTAAACAAAACAGAGAATACCTGTAAGGAAATCACTAACTTCTAAGAATGCTACGCAATAGGATGCTTGGAAACGATCACAGCTTTGCTCTTCACAGGTAACCCCTATAGCAGACAAAATATAAATTTTATTAAAATCATATTAATAATTAACCAAGACAAATCATATTAAAAGTACTAGATAATCCACCAAAACAAATCATATTAAAATTACTAGATAATCCTTAAACCAAAATGACACCCTTACTAAACATTGAGAAATCCTAACTAAACATATAAAACCATAATAACATATATATCATATAAACATTGAGAAATCCATCATAATAACATAATAACATATCAACATATAAAACCTTCACTAAACCTTCAATAAGTCATTTCTACACAACAACAACACTAAAATTTACTTGCATGCATGTCCTCAAACCTTCAATACAAAACAACAATATACGTATCATACTTGAACGCAACAACAAAAATAATTACTCAACAACAATATACGTTATCAACACTAAAATTTACTTGCATGTCCTCAAAAGAAACATATCTACACAACAACAAAAACAATAGTATACCAACAATGGTGAAAAGAAAAACCATCAATATTTAGATAACAAAAACAATAGTATACCAACAACAAAAACAATAGTATACCAACAATGGTGAAAACAAATATTTAGAAAAACCATCAAATACCAACAATAGTGAAAAGAAAAACCATCAATATTTAGATAACAATATTAACAAAAACCTTCAAAACCTTTAATGTCTTCAGATACCAACAATGGTGAAAAGAAAAAAAAACAAGAAAATCCCTTGAAACTGTCACATACCTTAACAATGGTGGAAATGCAATGCAGACGGACGGATGCACTCGAAAACGGATGGCGGATGACGGCACTTGAATAGGGCAAGTTCGTTCGCCAGAGGAGAAAGACAGAAGAAAAGAAATGTACGCGACTGTTCTGTTTCTCTTAAAATTCTGGAGGGTATTTAAAAATTATAATACTAATACCTATAGCAGCGCTTTTAAAGGCCTTTAGCAGCGCTTTTAAAAGCGCTTTCTTAGGGTGCCTTAGCAATGCCATATAGCAGCGCTTTATAGAAAAAGCGCTGCTAAAGGGCCCCCTTTAGCAGCGCTTTCTTATGTCCCCCTCTAGGTCGCCCTTTAGCAGCGCTTTTAAATGCCTTTAGCAGCGCTTTTAAAAGCGCTTTCTTAGGGTGCCTTAGCAATGCCATATAGCAGCACTTTATAGAATAAGCGCTGCTAAAGGGGGACACCTTTAGCAGCGCTTTTTAAAAGCGCTTTCTTAGGTCCCCCTTTAGCAGCGCTTTTTAAAAAGCGCTTTCTTAGGGCCCCCCTTTAGCAGCGCTTTTTCAAAAGCGCTGTCTTAGGTGGGAATTTTTTTTCTCTTTTTTTTTTTGCCCACCCTTTAGCAGCGCTGCTAAAACTCATTTCTGGCGTAGTGTCATGTATGGAAGTGACAAGACTCATAGAGAGAAAACATATATTTATGCATTGCATTTTATTGATTGAATATTATATGAATGAATGCTTGGTATATATATAGTGAAGCATTCATGAATTCTTATTCTAACTAGCTTTGTTTTCATCTAACTATCTATATGGTTAATTATAGTTAACTTAACTAACTATAACTAACTCTTTTTAGTTATTCTCTAATACTCCTCTTCAAACTCAAAGGGAGTGTAAGTCTACGTCCTTTAGTTTGCTTCGAAACACAATAGGAAGATGCTTACTTAACATGTTGAGACATGTTGGATTTTCAGCTTCCCTATTACTATACGTTCTCGATTTCCCGACTAAAATGAATATCGAGTTCTATATGTTTGGTTTGTACATGTAGAATTTGATTATGGGAGAGTAAGACTGCACTTAGATTGTTACACAACATAGTTCAAGTGAGGTAGTTAATATGAAGTTGTGCAAGTAGTGATTCAATCCACAATATTTGTGAAGTTATATGAGTCTGGGCACGATACTCCGCTTTAGTGCTAGAACGAGGTCCAAGTGATTGTTTCTTTGAGCTCCATGCAACTAGATTAGGACAAAAATATATACAAGTTCTAGAAATTTGTCTTCGATCATCCAGATCATTTGCCCTGCTAGATTCATTGTATGCTCGTAACGATATATGGTGAAGTTGATTTGTAGGTGAAAGTAGTATTCTATGTGCAATCATGCCAGTAAGATAACGAATAATTCTCTTAACTAGATTCCAGTGTGACTCAAGTGGTGAAGGCATGAATTGACATGCTTTGTTTATATAAAATGCATTGTTTGGTTGCGTGAGAGTTATATATTGTAATGCACCTACGATGGGCCTATACATAGCTGGATCTGATAGGACATCTGAGCCATTTTGCTTAACTTGCAGTGACTAAATATGAGAGTTGTGACTCCATTTGCACATGACATGTTTACATTACTCAAGAGATCCTTGATGTATTTGGATTGAGTGAGTAAGAGATGTCAATCTCCTTGATAATGCACTTCAATTCTTAGGAAATATTTTGGAATTCCAAGATTTTTCTTCGCACATGTAAATTTGTGATAAGGTCATGAATTAATGTAGAGGTTGTGCCAGTTATGAGAATATCATCCTGTTTACTAGTATTTTTAGTAAATAAATCACATGTTTTAGTTCACTTAAAGGATTAAACTAAAAAACATCCTAAGGACATTTTGTGCAAAAAGATTGAGAAAATGTATTCATGTTTAAAAGTTTAACATTTGAATTTAGAGCAATTGGATAGAAATTCCAATTATTAAAATGTAGAATTGCTTGAAAGGATAAACTAAAAGAAGAAAGATAGTAAAAATAATCGAGTAAAATGCTTAAGTTAAAAGTGAGACATAGGTTCATACATTTCACACAAATTGTTTATTTCTATAACTTGGATGTGTGAATTCTAAAGAGAGTAGAAATCTACTTGTATACTATGTACATCAATAATTTTTGAAAAAAATGGTTACTTCTATAGGACTCAATACGTATCTTGTTACGTGGGATTCTGTTTTCTAACTTGTTTCAATGTGCCTCTTGTTCTAAAACAGTCTCAAACTACTCCTATTCAAAACTATTTTCAAATCCACTAAATGCCTTTGTCAAAAAGTTCTATTGCAAAATCTTGTGGTATGGTGTCGAAATTCCTCTTAGCTACCCAATTCTTGGATTCAAAAATATACTATATCCTAAAACACCCAATAGATGAGTCGAACTCATCATCTCTGATAGGTGAGTCGAATTTATCACCTCTGTCGAAATGATTAATAGGTCAAAACTATAATGTAGTCATCTTACACTCTGCATTTTCATATCTTTATACCACATCTTTATGTCGAAGTGCCAAGCTAAAATTTTCAGGCTAACAAATTCCCCTCAAAAAGGTCATTTTTCGATCATATTTACAATATGGTAGAAAGATGACATTTTTAGTCAAATTCATAACATTATTCAAGTCACTCTGCATATGTCATTGCCATCTTGACTTCCTCCATTTAACTATTATCATGACTATTTCACTCAACTGTCATGTCTATATAGTGCAGGCATCTACCCTTATAGCTCCGATTTCCAAGGCCATCATGACCAAATGGATGAAGTCTCTGACTATGAGCACATTTATTTTCTCACTATCTGGTTATCCCATTTCATCTTTTGTTTCAGTTCTCTATAAAATAATGAATAAGTTCATAGCTTTAGCAACCAAAATTCATAAGGGATGCAATGTCTGCCTCAGCAAACTGATCTTGGGTTCTCTTTATGAATCCTTAGGACCCGATTCTCTTAAATTGAGAACAATAACTAGATTTGAAGACAACCTCTTGATTTATGGACCTGTATGGTGTTATTTGTGAATACATGGTTTTTTTTGTTATCGTCTCCACATGGATTGCATATATTTTGATGCTTGTCATTCAACAGTTTAAAGTTTCAAGAAAAAGGGCTTCAAAGTTTTGTCCATAAAATTGTCACGTTTTTAGTAGCAAAACTTATAAATTCTTAAGAGTTTGATTAACAAAGTATATCAAAAGTAGTTTTCATCTACCCTAATTTATACGTATTCTTTCAATCTTGCATGTGAAGTCGGATCCGATTAATATCGTCACGTATTCTCTCAACACCGTCTATCACTAGAGTGGCATCGTGAGAAATACCTTATTCATCGCTACATGATTTCTCCATATAACAACCAATATAGTAAGCTTTAAGTTCAACAAGAAAGCAACTACCGACCATAAACCTATTTCTCCAATCTATAAATTGATAGATGAATATTTTAGGTCAAGTTTTACAAAATCTATGTCTAGAGTTTTACAAAACAAGAATGGATCATTAATAACAAAAATATTCATCATATATTAACCATCACTTGTTCAGATACAAGGCCAATAAAAAGAAATACATAAAAGCTAATGCTAGACTACATATACCTTTAATACAAGAGAAATTAGCTACCTATAACCATGGTAACTTGTTTTACAAGTAATGGAAAAAGATGAATGAGCATCCACGTCGAAGAGTCAAACACAGAAGCGAATCCAATTTTAATTTTCAAAATATCACCTTTTGGTGAAGAAATGCTGAGAAATGAAGTTTTTGTGTGAAAAATAGGCTATGATCCCAAAAAATGTGAAAATTACTTATGTCAAGTTCGCCCTGCAAACTACTTCTTCGCCCAACAAACACAGTTTTAGGAACCTGAAGTGCCTCTGAACAGTTAAACCGCCCTTGAGATATATCTGAAGTTCGTTGTGCGAGGAATTCTTCGCACTGCAAACTACCTCGCTACAAGTTTGCACAACGAAATTATGGTCCTTTAGCTACTGCCTAAAATCTGAAATGGTTTGCTGGTCCCTCGCTAAGACCTCGCCATAGCGAACATTCACTACCAGTTCGCCCAACAAACTTAGTGGCCTTTTATTACTGCCTCTAAATTAAGAGGGTTCACTGGGGCTTCACCATGAGTTCGCCCAACAAACATTCGTGGCTACTCCTCACTTGCTGTTCGCCCAATGATCATGATGAATCTCTTCTTTTCCTTTGGCTTCCTTGTCCAATTACTTGTGTTTTACACTTTAATGTTTTTATGCCTGATTTCTGCACAATAACACACCAATAAAATCAACCAAAGGTATTTTCAATAATATTGAAGAATAATATGATATCATGGAATAAATCCAACAAAACATAACAAAAGAGTTGAAAATGCCAATAAATAAGGATCAATTTAAAGAAAGTTTGGAATTCAACAAACTCTCCCTAACTAGATCTTTGCTTGTCCTCAACGAACGAACATATCTAAGGCCATGAAGTCAACATTGCCAATGAAAAATAAACATTCACTATACGAGGTTATGTTCACATTACAACTTCATTCAAAACTTTGTTTTCTCAATTGGTCACCCTTCCAACACCCTTTATGCACATTATTCATTTTGTATTTTTTTTCCATTCAAACAAGCATGATTTTTCTTTTTCTTTTTCATAATTCATATTCACAATTTTTCGTTTTCAATTCTTGTTTGAAGTTTTTCAAAATTTTTGAGTAACCTACCACTTTCTTTTCACTCTTCCTAACTTGAATTCAACCAAACTTAAGTGAATGTTCCTTGCTTTTTATGGCAAGGAAGACAATTTAGAACAATTTCAAAGGTTTATGAAATTTTTTTAGAATCCTACACAATTCAATGATGAACTATCTTTCAAAATATGTAAAAATACCAAGTTCATCACTAAACTAGAATCTAAATTATAAGCTCAAAGGGGCTAGTGAATTCGCACTACTCACGAATAAGTTACTTTTTGGGATATGATTGTGCTCATTATCAATAATTGCCTTGATCATATCTAATACTTCCACAAAAAATCAAAATAATCACAAGATTAAGCATGGATCAAATGTATTCAACAAGATTTATCAGTTATCCTATGCATTTAGTAAGCAATGGATATTTCTTACAAACTTGTGGCTATTGGAACCTAAGTGATACAAAAATTCAAACAAAGTTGCAAAATGAAACAAAATTAGATTTGCACAAAGACAAAAAATTCTTAAACATTCTAACCCTTAGAAAGAGGTAACCATGTACCTTTCCAGCATTTATATGATCAAATATTATCATCACCATCCAAACTTGGGAGAATTTCCATTGGATACTTTTAGCCAATAGAAACCAATCTAGAAGTTCTCACATTTAATCACCAAAAAGGGAAACATTAAATTCAAAACAAGCAAACTACCAACAAATTAAAAAAAAATACTATTAGAGTTGAACATTCCTAAACTGAAGAATTCAACTGAAAATAACATTAAAATGTTATGGTGTAAAAACACCAACAAAAGTCCTAGTACCCAAAAGTGGTAAACACAAACACATTATCCAAAATAATCCACCAAGTGGATATTATAAAATACAAAAGAGAATACAATAAACATAAAACAAATATAGCAGTGATTTAAGCTAACAGAAAACTTCACTTTGTAGAACCAAAGGAATTATCCTAAGACCATGCTCAAAATATCCAACAACAAAAAGTAGTCCCCGTCCAAATCGACCTCCTCTCCAGACTCAGAACCATCATCAGAACCAGCCTCTTCATCATCATCTGCCTCACCAGAATCAGCTATACCTGCCCCCTCTCTAAAGTGTTTCCTGGCTTAGGCCAACCAGCATGAGCTAGGAACTGCTCCCTAGTCATCATCGGTCGCTCCACAGAAGGCTCACTGTACTGTAGCTATAACACCTGCATAAAGTCATGTATATCAATCTTGGTGCATCGAGTAGCTGCCATCGACTCCCAGTTGTAGTTATAGATCTTCCTCTGGAACGGGTCAAAGCCCTGGGAGCCTGCAACTCCAGAACCGGAAGCCTCACCAGCTCCTGAACTTGTACCAGCACCAGCACCAGAAGTATGCCTAACTCTCGTGCTCTTCGGCATGCAAAACTTATCCACATTATTGTCATCAATAACATCTGAGATCTTCATATAACGACAGGAGGGAAACTTCACCCTCGCATCCATATAAAACACCATGATTAGACATGGAAAGAGTAAGGGGAAATTAGCTCGCGATCCTAATCTAAGTCTGCTCTCAACAACAATGCACATCTCATCAGCATCCTAGGCATTTCAATCTGAGTATTAACCAAAATGCTATGAACTAAGTGCACAACAGGAATGGGAACAGTGTGAAGGTTGAGAAAAACACAAGAAATGGGGTTTGAATTGGGTTTTACAGATTTTTCAATAGATTTGGAACATACACATGCAAGCAAAGTTATGAACCGTAGAGAGAAATAACACAATTGGTTTATCCTGGTTCACTGTTAACAAAGCTAGTCCAGTCCACCCGCCAAGGTGATTTTGCCTTACCAAAAGGACTTAATCCAGTAATCTTTGACAAGATTACAACAACTTCTAAGTCATCAATGACTTAGCCCTCTCGAGTCTACTGAATAATGCACTTAGTCACTCAAGGAAAACTTACAACTAACCTCTAAGTTGTTCAACGACAACTTAGCCATCTCGAGTCTACTGACTAACACACTTAGTCACTCAAGGAAAATCACTTTACAAGTGTTACAAGAATGTTTACAATGGTGCTTCTTAATAAGCAAGTTGAAACAAACTTAAGAACAATATTTCTACACAAATTTGAGCATCAACTCTTTGTGTTTTGAGATTCTGTGACAGAGTATGTACTTTAACATTTTTGACTTATGAATCGTTGTACTTTGTAATGCAACATAGTCTTCTATTTATAGCCTCAAGAGACATACGTTGATGGATGAAAATGTCTTTGAACTAGGCTAGTTGTCTTCAACGGTAGAATCCATGGAGAGCAGAAGTAATAAAAGCTTAAAAAACTTTCTGGTCAATTTTGAGCAAAATCTCTGCTTTAGACTTTTTTTTCCGAAAGAGTTGTTTGTACGGATTCTTGGCCTTCACATTTTGCTTTAGACTTTGAGCTTTGATCCTTATCATGTATTTTGAATTTTAACACTGATCAAAGTCTTCAAAATCCTTTCTTCAAAAACAAACGCTTTCTTGATAGGCACATATTTTCTTCTTTGGAAACTCTAGTATCTATTAGAATCTTGTTGAGATGCGTTAGAAGTTGATTTTAATGAGAATTGTATGTCTGCACTCTTAAGATAAATTTAGAGTACCAAATCGTTACATATAAAATATAGGCATTATTGTCATCAAAACTAGAGATTATATGCAGAATCAAAATCTTGTTCTAACAATCTCCCCCTTTTTGATGATGACAAAATCATGTATTTTGATGAAACAATGTATATGCATTAGTGTGCTAAAGATATCGGACTTAAGTTTTAAAATAATCCCCATTGATATAGACAAGCTCCCCCTGAGCTTATATCTCATGTTTAGTTCTTTTGAGTTGAGTTCTTTTTGCAATGCTTACAACCAGAAGCTTTTAAAGGAACAATCCTGTAATTTCTTTCACATGCTTGTATATATGGTGTTAGAATATGAACATAAGTTTCTAGAGAACATATATATTTCAAAATGATTCCAACTTTTACTTCCCCTTTTTGTCATAATAAAAAAGTTTTATAAATAAGATAGAAGATACAAAAAGAATGCCGAATCGAACAAAAATGGCAAGGGTAAGCCCTAAAGTGCCTAGGGAAGGGAAGTAGAAGGAGTCCTTGCAAGAAGTTGAGTGAGCATATCCTTGATAAAAAAAAAACTAACTTCATCTTGACTATCCAACCTTTCTTGGACCATTTTCTGATTTTTTTTGCAAATCTACCAATGTTTGTATCATAATTGGGAGAAGGTTATCATCAGAGACATGTTTTTCAACAGCAGCTTGTAGGACAACTTCTCTTTCTACAGTGGCTTTCTTTTCAGCTTCCTTTTTGGAAATTTTAGCAACAATTTTGTCAGCTTCCTTTCTTGCTTCTTCAGCAAGCCTTTCTCTTTCTTTCTTCTCTTCTAATCTTACTTCTGCTTGATTTACAAACTTCTTTTTAACTTGATCCGAGAAGCCCTTGATTTCGTCAAGTCCTTCTGTTAGCTAAGTGTTAAAGAGATTCCAATTTGTATTCAGAAGAGTAGGCTCTTCACTAGAATTTTGATTCTTCATAGAGCCCTTTAGCTTTAGTGACAGTATTTTCCAAAAAGCTAGAAAGAACATCAACCAGTATTTTGATAGAAGGTTGATGATTAAAAATCTGAGAATCATGATGAGTGTTACCATCAAATGCAGATTCCATGGGAGAGTCTAGAGAGACATTGTGTTCTAAGGTTGGTGGAAAAGACAGAGATTCTGATCGAATTGCGGCAAAAGTTGGAAATATAGTTTTTGAAGGAGAAATGGAAGCAAATGAAGTTGAAGATGAGAAGACATACTCTAAAAGGGATACAGGAACAACAAAGGTGGATATGATTGTTATTGAAGAGGTTGATATTTTGGAATTTTCAAGAGGAGCGGAAACACAAGATGGTGTAGGTAGGATGGAGAAGGTAGTGACTATGGTTGAAAATGATGGTGGTAAGGGAGGAATTTGTGAAATAAGGTTTTTGGTATCTAACCCAGAAGCAACCAAAGTTGAGGAGTCAGAAATTTTACTTTTTGGAGCGGCGGAAACAGTAGTTTCAGAGTTCATGGAGGAATTTCCCGATTCCTTAAGCCCTAACTTATTTTTCTTTTCAGTCTTGGCCTTTAAGGAAACATGTTTCCTTTAAGGTTTGGTGGTTCATCTAGAAGTTGGTCAAACGAGATTCCAGACACATCATGACCCTCTTTTTCAAGGATTTTGAATGATGTCAAAACTAGGATAGTGTAGCATTAGGTATATTGGACGGTATCCTCCCATTCTAGATGAACCTCTTAGTATTAGTAAGCATTCAAATGATTTGGAAAAGGAATTTACATTCTACATGCATTAAAAACTTAGTTTATTTGTAAAAAATGGTCAACACATTTCAGGAGGACACATGCGTAAACAGGTCGACCTATAGAAGTTTCAACTTCACTATAGATCGGCACATGGTTATTTCAGGTTGGCTAACTTAGGTTGACACATGATCGGCACAAGACCTTCACAGGATGACCTAAGACTTTCATAGGCCGACCTGAATACCTTAATAGGCCGACCTATTGCTTTCATAGGCCGACACATACGATGCCCATTTTCAAAATTTTCATTTTAACTCCATCCAATTGCATTTCTTTTGATCCTTTTTCTCCCATACCTATATATACTCATACATGCATCATATTCTAGCAAGGTACTAGTTTTAAACCTAAACAAAACCAGAATTACAAAACACTTCTATCATCTTCAACCTCTCTTCTATGCGTACACACCATTAAACTACACATAATCTTTTTTTGATTGGGTGACCATCTAGATTAGGGTTGTTAACATCAAATTAGGTTGATGTAATTGAGAATATTGAGTTGGGATATTTGTGTATTTTAAATAAGAAAACCAATATGGGGTTTTCCTTTAAGATCATTGTGATTGGGAGGTTTTGGACAAGATCACACAAATACTGATTCGAGCAAGTGAATGCCTTAGGACAAGGTGGATCCTTGCAAGGGAGTAGCATGAGACGTCGAATTGTGTCTGTGAATATTGGGTTCAACAAATGTGTATTATAGATTAATCCAACTGAGTGAAAACCTTGAAGACAAGGAGTTCTTGCAAGCAAGTAGTCAAGAACTGGTGGATTGTAGCAGCATTGTTGGTGACTTGATCAAACTTTGATTAAGGGTTTGGAGGTGGTATAATCAACAATAATCCATAGGGTTTTAGGATTAGAGTTCTTCATCTCTTGTATAAACATTTTTGCAAAGATAAGGTTATTTGCAAGTATCTCAACTCGATTTCTAATTGAGGGAAAACGTACCCATAGTGAGGCCGATTAGGGAACTGCCTAAATAAATATTTGTGTCTCTCTTTCTTTCTCTCTATATCTCTTTAATTGTTGTTCTTGCAAATTATCGAGTTCATTGTTGTTTTGATCAATTCGATTTAAAATTGTTTTTCAAGCATCTTTTAAACGTGTTATTGTTGATATAATCATAACCACTTTGTTTGTGATTAGATTTTAACATCAACAAAAAAAATAGAATTTCCAAACATTACCGATCACACACAAAGTGTTCGATAAATTGCCTTTAAGTATTTTAATTGATCTTTGTTCATTGGAATAAGCTTTACACATGGCTTAGCATTTAGTTGATTAGTGAATTAACCGTTATTGAGAAATTTGTGTTTGTAGTCATCTAATTGGTTTACGTTATGCATATATGATCTCTTCGATAGTAGGTTCGGTTAGATGTTTCGATTCGGGTTGTTTCCGATGAGGCATCAAACTTTTGAAAACTATTTTTGCCAAAAGTTTTGTTTTTAAATTTGTGATCTGTTCACCCCCCTCTAGATCGAAGCATATCATCTAACACTAGGTTCTACTAATACATCTCGTATTATTTCCTTCAATTTCTCATCAACTTGGATTTCTTCTTTTAGTCCCTCCCTTGCATCACATTGCACTTTGGAAATGGAAGCATACTACATTTGCCTAGATAGTACATCTTTTACATTATTTTCTTTCCGACTTATACTTAATCTCAAAGTCATATTCCAGCATCTTGATAATCCAATTTTGGTTGTTCTTCTCTCATTTCTTTCCTTCTTCGTTCTAGTGTGATGATAACCTAACTTGAGATCTAGTTTAGAAAAATAACAGTGTTACCTAACTCACCCAAAAAAAACACGTAAAATACCAGTGCCGACTACCGTGAACGAAAAGAAGCTACCACATACAGTTCGAAAATCTCTATTACTTCGAGAAAAAACAACCAAAATACCACTTTTAACTTTAACTAATTAGAACGAAAGGAATCAGACATGGTATGACAGAAATTCCAACTAGAACTGAACTTTACATGCAAACTACCACAATAACGACTTCTATGCCGAGATAAGCATCACATGAAATCAACACATGATGATAGTTTTACTAACATAAGCATTGTAATATATATTTAAAATGTAAACATTATAAACAAAAGGAACACTAGCTCGATGGTTAAGAATCTCGCCCACCTAAAGTTAGGTACTGAGTTCAAATCTCGTTGGTAGAAAAATGTAGAATTTTTTCAATGTTTTACTATAAAAAAACAGTAAAATTATATTTTACCCCCTGTAATGTCAGCGGCTTTTGATTTACCCCCTCGAAATAAAAGCAATTTTGAAAAATATATATTTTTAAAAAAAATATTAAAAAAATAAAAAAGCCACGTGAAAACTTTTATTATTATTTTTTAATATTTCCTGATGTGGATTTTAAAAAAATAATAAAAAATTAAATGAAATGACACACACACACACACACACATACCACGTCAGTTAGTGCACTCAGTGGCAAATAGTGCAGTCTTGTTAAAAGAAAATGTAGGTCTTATGTCTTCTTACATACTCCTCCTTGGTTGCTAAGGCTTGATATTCTAGAGGCCTTTAGTGGTCTCTTTTTTTAAAAACAGCTCTGTAAAAGGGAATAACATCACCTTATACCCCTTGAGTTTTCACCGGTTCAAATATTCAACCAGTTTATCTTCAGTATTTGGGTAAACGAACTTACGTTTCCCCGTGTAATCTACCATGCTCACTTCTTCGACATTCACATCGAAGCCTTCAGCAGTGTCGACCATCATGATTTCTACAGGCTCGACGGAGTGTATTTCCTTAAATTGTAATGGATCTAAATGATTGTCATTGGTGGCTTTTGTTTGTCCCCAAACTTCACCCCACCATCCTTCAAAGCAGTTTGCACCAAATCCTTGAAAAGAGCACATTGAGATGTTTTATGACCAATAAAAGTATGGTATTTACAAAATCCATTTTCTTCCTTTGTTCCAATGGTGGCTTCTTAAGGTGTCGAAACTATGATTTTGCCATCAGCGACTAGAAGATAAATTTTTTATCACATTTGGTTATATCAAATGTATAAGTTCTTGTAATAAACTTTTTATTTCTACTTGGTTCGACATGGTTATTTCCATTAGAAGGTCTGAAGGCTTTGCAAAAATATGGAGGTCTTGGTTGCAACTCTGCTAGATTAATCTCAATCTCTTTGACGTATTTAAAAAGTATGTTAAGTTATTGGTTATTATCATTTGTTTCTACATAAGCAAATTTTCTTTCCTAAGATGTTAATTCATTCTATCCTATGATAATTTAGCATTCTCATTCTTCAGGTGCTCGACTTGCCTTACCCTATATGCTAACTAAGCCATATCCCTTAGGTATTAAGTATATAATATCTTCTTAATGGAATAATCTAACCCACCTGCAGCCATTTTGACTAACTGATGTTCAGGAACCTGGGTGAAGCACCTTGACTTCATCAATTTGAACTTATTGAGGTAATCATCCATTGGTTCAGATGATTTTTTCGTTTCACACTGGAAAAATCTTTTAGGCTAATTTTTTGATTATTCCATATAAAACTGTTCATGAAAAACTATCTCTAGTTGATTACAATTATGGATGCAGTTTGGGGGAAGAGTAGTGAACCATGTGAAGGCATTCTTGGTCAAAGAATTAGGAAAGTAATTAATATTTAAATTTTCACTAGTAGTCATATCAATGACCACTATTGAGGTAATCATCCATTGGTTCAGACGATTTTTCGTTTCACACTGGAAAAACCTTTTAGGCTAATTTTTTGATTATCCCATATAAAACTGTTCATGAAAAACTATCTCTAGTTGATTACAATTATGGATGCAATTTGGGGGAAGAGTAGTGAACCATGTGAAGGCATTCTTGGTCAAAGAATTAGGAAAGTAATTAATAGTTAAATTTTCACTAGTAGTCATATCAATGACCACTTCTTCGTATCGAGCAATGTGTTTAACAGTAGAATAACTAGTGTCACATGAAAATTTAGTAAACTTAAGGATTTTCCAAGCTCTAGGGAGTTCAGTTTGCAAGACATATTCAGACAATGAAGAAGCGAAATTTGGCCTATGAAGACCAACATTAAGACCATTTTGAGTTAGGGTATGTTCAGCCATATTGGTTATATTATTTTTCCCCTCAAAATTGTTTTGTTAGACTCTCCCAAGTACTTGGTCTGCATCCTTATTTCTATTTACCAACACTACATTTTTGGCTAACCTGGGTTTAGGTTGTTCGACTAGCTGGGGTGCAACTTGTTGTTGCACTTGGTTATTAGGAACTGGTTGTATGGGTGTTGGGGGAGTACCAATTTTTTTAGCAATTGACACATTTGATGTGATAATTATTGGAACTATGATTGGTATTTTCGATCAAAGGATTGAACACTATACCAACTTGTTGGGTAAGCATATTGATCATGTCATTGTTACTGTCATCCATCTGTTTCCTTACATCCATAAGAGAATTATTAGTTAAACGTGGCATAACCCGAGGGATGTATCCCAATCCTCCTTGGGGTTGACCCATTTGATCAAGGATATTTATAGTAGATCCTGATAAACCTATGGATGAAAAAGGAAATGCAATTGCCATTGTATTATATGCGTACATTGAAGCATTAATTTCTAGGCCTATCATTATTGTAGTTGACATGCCCTACGGATACTCCCTACCATTAAGAGGAAGTGTAAAACTTGGAAGGAATGGAGGCCTAATACCTCATACAATGATTTGTATAACCACACAATTAACATGAAAGGTAGTAAATAATGGTATCACCATTTATGATTTTGTAGTCTAAACTGTCAATAGGAGTGGTTACACCAACAATTGTTGAAGTTCTTGTATTACTAACCACCATTCCGATTGGTTGTTATTCTATATTTGGAGCATTATGATGAGGAGGATGAAACCCTTGAGGGGATAAATTTCTTGATGGTCTAGACATACGAATAAATTTACCACGCCTGATGCGCATAAACAATAAGGATTTGACAACTTTTAAATGTGTGAAGAACGAAACAACATAAAAGCACATATACTCTCTGTAAAAATTGAATTTCTCACAAAAGCGTCTCGCAAGGTGTGCCAATTTGTTTGTTGATATTGTTAGTAAGCAAATCACAAGTTTTAGTTAACTTAAAGAATTAAACTCAAAAAAATCCTAAGGACATTTTGTGCAAAAAGTTTGAGAAAATGTATTTATCCTTAAAAGTTTACCATTTGAATTTAGAGAAATTTGATAGAAATCCCAATATGTAAAATGAAGCATCTCTTCAAAATGATAAAATAATAGAATAAATATAGTAAAGAGAATCGAGTAAAATTATTAAGTTAAAAGTGGGACACAAGTTTATACATTTCTCACAAATTCTCACTACTACAAATACTACCTTTTATAACACCATTTCACCTCAGCCTAAGTATCCACCATGGTAGAATCTATCCACTTAGGTGTTTTCCTTTTATTTTCATTTTGAAGCCACTTTACACCACAGTTGGAACTTCCAACCATGGTGAAAAATGGCGTCTGGTCATTAGTTCGAATCCTAACACCTATAATTTTATTTATTATTTATTTTTAAGCCATTTTTTTAACCACGTTTGGAACTTCTAATTGTGGTGTAAAGTGGTGCATGGTCATGAGTTCAAATCCTAGCACCTAAAGTTTTGTTTTTCTTTATTTTAAGCCACTTTAAAACACGGTTGGAACTTCCAACCGTGGTGAAAAGTGGCGCATGGTCATGAGTTCGAATTCTAGCACCTACAATTTTGTTTTTATTTATTTTAAGCCACTTTTTACAAAGATTGGAACTTCCAACCGCAGTGAAATGTCACTCAGGGTCATGGGGAAATATAAGCGTGTTTATTGAGTTTCTTCATCGTCCTTAACAATATCGTTTCCATCCATTTAGTGAGTATCAACACTCAAGACACTACCATTAGTGATCTGCATGAAACCTAAAACTTAAATAAACTTCCAACTTAGACGAACTTCATCTTCTACCTCCAAACATCATCTTCCATTTATGACACTCCATTTCTTCATTAAACGCTCGAAAACATCATTTCTTCCATAAAAAAAACTCAAAAACATCATTTCATTCATTAACAAATTTCATAACTCCATCGCCTCTTCTCCAACTTGAATTACCCAAGGAAAACATGGATTTAAGTTAACAATCATAGTTGTTGTTGTTCTTGACATTGTTCTTCTTGTTGTTGCTATTGTTGTTTTTGTTTTTGTTGTTTTTGTTTTTATTGTTGTTGTTGTTGTTGTTGTTGTTGTTGTTGTTGTTGTTGTTGTTGTTGTTGTTGTTGTTGTTGTTGTTGTTGTTGTTGTTGTTGTTGTTGTTGTTGTTGTTATTGTTGTTGTTGTTGTTGTTGTTGTTGTTGTTGTTGTTGTTGTTGTTGTTGTTGTTGTTGTAGTAGTTGTTGTTGTTGTTATTATTTTTCGTTCTTGTTGTAGTTGTTGTTGTTCTTATTTTTGTTCTTGATGTTCTTGCTATTGTAATTGTAGTAGTAGTAGTTGTTATTGTTCTACTACTGCAGTTTCTTAATTTTATTAAAACACATACTACAATGGTTGTTTAAAATAATCATTGTGATAGGTTGAGACATACAAAAATGGGTATTGAAAGTAATCGTTGTGATAGGTTGCGTGCTATTTGACTTATAATCACGGTCGCACGATTGTGGTGGATAGAATCATACATACAATCGCACCTTACCTCACAACGGTTGGTTGGACGTGGTTGTATCACTCTTCCAACTATTATGAGAGATGTTTTATATTGTAGTGTCTTTATCTCTATAACCCAAAGAAAAAATCTACTTATGTACTATGTACATCAATAAATGTAAAAAATTGTTACTTCTGTAGGACTCAACACATCTTGTTATGTGGCTTCTATTTTTTAACTTATTTCCATGTGTCTTCAGCTATTGAACTGCCTCAAACTGCTCCCATTGTCAAAACTATTTTCAAATCCTCTAACTGCCTTTTTCAAAAAAAGTTCTCTTGTCAAATCTTGTGGTCTTGTGTTGAAATGCCTCTTAGTAACCCAATTCTTGGATTTAAAATATATTAAGTCCTAAAACACCTGATAGGTGAGTCGAACTCGTCACCTCTGCTAAGTGATTTAAATTCATCACCTTTGTCACACGATTAATACGTCGTAACTATAACTTGGTCATCTTGCCGTCTCCATTTTAAAACCTTTACACCACATATTTATATCGAAATGCCAAGCTAAATTTCTCAGGCTAACACATCCACATACACCAATACACACAATGTGACTCCTTGGTGTTTGTACACAAAACGATAATGATAGCATTTGTTTGATACAAAGCCAAACAAGATTAATGCTCGATGCAATTTGTCATACCAGGCCTTTGGAGCCTACTTCAAGCCATAAATTGCTCTTTTCATTTTTCAAACAAGAATGGTGTTAGAGGAAACAAAACCAGGTGGTTGATCCATGTAATCTTCTTTATGAATATCATCGTTAAGAAAAGCATTGTTGATGTTAATTTATTGGATTTCCCACTTGAATCTAATAGACAAAGAAATGACAATTTGAATGGTTGTTTGTTCTACCATATGTGAGAATGTTTCATGGAAATAAAATATTCTTGTTGGTGAAATAATTTTGCTATGATCCTTGCATTGTATTTATTAACACTTCCATTTGAGTTTTCCTTTACTTTCAACGTCCATTTTAACCCAATAGGTTTCCTATTAGGTGGAAGAGTGTATAATTTCTAAGTATCATTCTTCAATAGAAATTCATGTTCAACATTCATGGTCTCATACCAATCAGGATTGGTAAGAGCTTGTTTAGCAGTACGTGGTTCAGTGTGCACTAGAAATACTTTAGGTTTAGATTTTTCAACTTTAGCTCTGGTTAGCATGGGATGATTATTCACTAAGACATTTGGAGTCAATCTATAATTGTGTGTGAAAATATGGGGATAACGAGTTTGTGGACGGGATGATTAGGTTTTGTGAGGAAGATACATTAGTGGCATCTGTTGGAGGTTGCTTGGTTTGAAATGTATTGATTTACTGAGGTGAGACAATTTCAGATAGGACAAGTTTTGGACTTGGAACAAAGTTAGGCCCTGACTGAGGTGACTGTATGGTATTGGAAACATGGGATAAGTCAATAAAGTGTCCTTCAAATAAATTTCGAGTATGTTCTAGTATAGTTGGTTGAATTTGAGTAATATATGCAAGGTTGTAATTATCTTGTAGGTTAATAGAGAGATTTGTTAGATTAGGTGTCTATTCAACTAGTGTTTTGGTTTCTATAGTGGACAATGAGTTAGGCAAGATAAGAGGAACATTATTGTGATTTTATTCAATACATGTGAGATTGTTATCAGGTATGGCTGGAAAAAGCTTGCTAAAGGGAAAATTAGTTTCATTGAATTTGAAATCCTTGGATATAAAAATTCTTCCTTTAACATTGAGACATTTGTAACCTTTATGGGTTAGATATACACCTATATACACACATTAATTGCTTCTAAATTGATGTTTGTGTTATTTGTATAGCCCGAGCATAGGAAAATATGAGCATTCAAACACCTTTAATCACATATGCTTTGGTTTCTTGTTGTACGAAGCATCATAAGGTGAGATGAATTTGGAAATACCAACTATTGGTAGTTTGTTGATGAGAAAGAAAGTTGTGGTAAAGCTATGATCCCAGTATGTGATTGGCATTGAAGCATGAGCAAGAAGAGTGAGTTCCATTTCCACTATGTGCGAATGCTTTCTCTCCATAGTCCCATTCTGATGTGTAGTATGGGGACATGTGATCTTATGAAGAACGCTTAAATTCTAGAGATGTTTGGTGAATGATCTGAATTCTCCTCCAAAATCAAACTGAGAAACTTTTATTGTTGTGTTAAATTATGTAGCCATATACTTCAGAGTGACTTCAGACTTAGCATTAGAAGTTTCTTGATCAGAACCTGCTTCACTCAGCATTTTCTCTTTTCATTTAGATCATGTTATAGTCTTTGAGTTTATGCGCACTTAACAAAATAGCTAGTGCACAAAAAATTTCTTCTACACTTTGTTATCATTAAAACTTAAAGGTAATTCGATGTGGAACCAAACTTGTCCTTACATTCTTTACTCCTTAGGCGAGGAGGTTGGTAATGGATTTTCAAACCAGTCTGGCAAATGAATTTGACTGAAGAATGGTGCCATGGTCGAAGTGAATTTTTTGCAATCATAAAAATGTAGAAGTAGGTTTTGAAGGCTTCATTTGATACAGTGTTTCCATCATCTAGTGTAATCCTAGCAAGCCTCAAACCTTTGAATCTCCTATCTAGGTCATATGTAACATTAGCCTTAAGAGAAGGTTCAAAAGTGGAATTAAGCCCGAACTATAGGATCCAAATGGGACTTGAGATCAGAAGAGGTCTCTCATCCTCAAGATCTACTTGTACCTTGATGTCTCGATAGGCAATTCTCAGAGATTCATATTAATCATAAAAAATCAGCTTGCTGAGATAAACACGTTTCCTCTCATGAAGCTGAGTATCCAAGGGTATAAATTTCTTGGCCACTTGAATGGAGTTGGAGCAGAAAAACATATTGAGATATCCAATAGGTGAGGAAATCTATGTTCTACTGGACGCTCATATTTTCAGTTGAAGCATAATGGCTTTTAATGTATATGATATAACTAGGATGGGAAAAAGTAAAATTGGGTTTGGTTTTGTTAATTCTAGTGGGTTCAAAAGTTTCCGTATTTATTGAAGAACAACAATTTCTGCTATGTAAAAAAGCGTTGGAGATATCATTCCACATGTCTTGAGAGTTGTATCAGCTCAAAGATACCTTGATTTTTCCATACCTTTTCCTTCTTTAGATGAACCCTATTTAGCCATTGGATGTAGAAAGGGTTTTTGGTTGAAGGAGATTATCGAAACACATAGTTTTTCCTGAAGCTAAGATCAAATGGCTCATACTAAAAAGCTAAGGGTTCAAACGAGGGGAAACTAGGAAAGAAATGTTCCAAATTCTGAGATTTCTTAATTTGCCCAGGAAGATTACCCATAAAAGCATGAGTAGTGCCTGCAATGGAATAGGGAATCAATACCTGACAATACTAGATAACTTTCTTTTCCTCTTGCATAGGAGACTCTAGGCATAAGTTTGATATGTGGAACCTTGTTTTGCTGGTGATATGCTAATAAAAATGACAATAACGTTTGATGATGACAATTATGATGACATCGAAAGTATTACGATAAGTCAAGCATGAACGATTAAACAGATAAATATGCAAACATATCTTTAGGGTTTGATAAACTTGAAAATTCGATGATGTCAAACAAAGAATACACCTAAAGCCTCATCTTCAATCCACTCAAGCATGAGTCAACATAAAGATAGGTATCTGACTAAGGCTTGAAGCAATATGTGGTGATCTCTTAACTTAGCATTAGTGATCTCCTACTTTAGTAATGAGTGAATGTTTGTAAAAGAAAAAATGACGTTATCTTAAAAGTATGAGGCTAAAATACACACACACATGCAAACAAAACCCTTTTCAAAATAATTTACCAAAAGAAAATACTTTGAAAAACATCTGGAGGTTGTTTCAAATAAATTAGGAGCAGTCAAAACAGCTAGAGGCAGTTCTTCACTTAGCTAATCAATTAGAGCATTCGTCTAAAGATTAGAAATGTTCAAACTTAACTCCCAAATTATCCTGAAGGCACCTTGGTTCTATGCAACGACTATAAATATTAAACTTCCTTTTTCAGGACTTACAAACGATCATTTACTTCTTCTAATCGATTAGATTGTTGCAAAATGCATTAAATGAAATTTCCTTTTTAAGCCAACCTTAGGCCTATAAATTGAGATTTCATTTCTCGTTTCAAATCATCCAGAATCATGTTTCGACACTTTCATATCTCATTTTCTCTCTCTAAACTTTTTTTGAAACTTTTTCTCACTATGTTTTTATCCTTTTGTGAGTGAGATTGTTTTTGTGATTCTGGAATGGCTAGAATTGTAAAACTCACCAAGGGAATCTTTTGTGTATACCTTGGTTTTAATACTGTCAAATTAGGGATTTGTATGGATTAAACTCAAACCTATAAAATCTTTTATTTGGGATTGGGCATTTCAGTCCTAGTTTAGGTTGGAGATCAGCTTGTGATAAAATCTCTTAGGTTCTTGATCAGCCCGATATTAAAACCAAGATAGATTGAAGATGAGCCCAATAATTAAAAGCTTCACAGGTTTGAGATTAACCTGATGTTAAAATCTCACAGGTTTTTGCTTAGCCTGGTTAAAACCAAGGTATTTAACTTAAAGGTTATGGAACTTGAAGACTAAACACTCCAATGTTTGTGTTTATGGATAAATGACTTAACGCTTCAATCTATCATTTAGAAAGGAAGATTTGCCCCTTCACTCTCAAGCTTACTATTTAGAAAAGACGTAAACACACACATCCATCATCTTGTATGTTGTGTTTGAAGATCAATCACCATTTCATTTTATAAGGGGATTTGTGACTCTTTCCTACTAAAAGCTCTCAAAGTACTATTAGAAACTCTCAAGATCAACTCTTGTGGAGATAAGTAGGTCATTTTATTTTCAGCTGAACTTCTATAATTTTTGGTGTTCCTACTTTCCCTTAACTCCTTTTATTTTTCCACTACTTAGGTTTAGTTAAAATACTTTTAAACTCTCATTTTATTTTTCAAAGTTTTTCAAAACCATGTTTTTCCAATCCACACTCTTTATCTCACTTTCTCTTGTGTGTGAAGTCTCAATTCCAACACGATCGACCTTGAGAATAGGGCCTAGGATGTTAGCAGCAGAAAGAACTGTGGTACACGCTTGAAAAGAGAAATAGAAGTCATTGTTGATTCTCGAAAACTGTTAGAAAGGAATGAGCTTTTGGAAAGACGAGAGTAGAAGTTACATAAATCACAAAGGAATTTCTAGGGTTTTGGGATAAGGAGGTGGTGGAAAAAGAAAAGAGACATTAAATAAGTATATCAATAGCCACAAAGAGAAAAAATCTTCAATTTCCCTCTAAATTATTTATTACAAGTGGGGTTTTGAAATGGACACGTGGCATTTATGTTTTGGGAAAAATTAAATTCAATGTTTTCTTTTAATATCATTTAATTTCATGGCCCATAATTGTCCTAGAAAATTGAAGTGATGATGACAATTTGCATGCATGTTTGAGACGTGACAGTTTGGTGAAAAGTAGTCATGATGGCTAAAAACATCTAATTAATGTGATGTGTGCAGGATATTTTGAACAGTGTCGAGCAATTGCTAAAAATACCACCTTTCTTTCATCTGATACATATGATCGAAAGTAGCATTTTTAGGGAGCATATGTTATCTGGGAAATTCTAGTTGAAGAAAGTCAACAAAGAATGGTAATAATTACGTTAAAAATTGCTAAGTGTCAAGAGCTTCAATCAAAGGCTTCAACATCTAACTATGTCGACTAAGATGGTTCGACTAACCTATCAAATGAGTTGAGGCAAAGAATGGTTTTGAAGAGTCTCAAGAATAGGTCCACAAGATTAGGATCACTCTCTCTTCGAAACATATCCAAAATGTCGAAGGAATTTGCACAAGTCAGATCTTCGACAAGCACTACATAATATGAAGATGTCTCTGAACAACACTATAGAAGTCAACCAAAAACTCTCGACATAAGCAGTTAAGAGGTTCAAAGCAGTTACCAACGCAGATATCAGTTTGATGGTTGGTTTTCAGCAGTTTTATCTTTGAAGACGCGTGGAAGCAAGTTAGGGCAATGTAGCCTATAAAGTGGGATACGTGTCAGATCCTTAGGATCTATCCGTTGTTGACAATGACTATTGTATTAGGATATAAGTCAATCTCAACGTATGGGATCGAGGTCACAAATTTTCACTCATTTTCTATAGAACTAAAGTATCAAAGTTAAAGAGAGAAATAGTTTGTGAGAAATATATGAATTTGCGTCCATCTTTTAACTTTCTTTAAGTTCTTTAAATCAAAACATTTATTTTAGGGTTAAATATGTTTATAGTCCTCATATATTTCAATTTCGTTTTTAGTCCCTCAAATATTTCCTTCAAAGAATAGTCTTCTTAAAGTTTTTAATCCACATTTTTAGTCTCTCCTGCAACTTAGCGACGATTTTTACAACTTAGCGACAAATTTAACGACAGTTTTAACGATGATTTTTAACTTAACGATTGAATTAGCGACCGTTTTAGTATTAGAGATCAAAAGTGTGGGAAATTTTTTAGGAGAATCATTCTTTGAAAGAAATATTTTAAAGGATTAAAAACGAAATTTGTGATATTTAAGAGGACTACAAACATATTTAACCCTTTATTTTATGACATTTATTATGTTTTTTTCTTTACTTTATTTCTTCAAATCAATTATGCATTTGCATTCAATTCGTTAAGTTTCAAACATTTAAGTATCAGCCACAAGCCTACAAACACTTTTTTTTTTCACTTTTTTTTGCACAAATTGTCTTTAAAATTTTTTGAAGTTTAATTTTTTAAATGAACCAAACTCATAAATGTTTACTAAAAATACTAGTGAACACGACGACACAAAATAATTTTAAACTTTGAAAATTTCTTTTACTTAAAATAAAAATTAATTTTAATTTTTGCTGTTTTTAAAGAGAAAATAAAAAATCTATCCGAATAAAACCTAAAATTTATGTAACCTATATTTACCGAGACTAAAAGTATAATTAAGGTTTTAGAAGACTATTCACCCTCTTTTAGTCGGGTCATTAAGTTCTGCTTTACGAAAAATTGTCCAATAAATGATATACATTAGAGTCTAATGTATTTTAACATTCATATCCATTATGTGAAACTCTCCATCATACCAACAACAAATTAAACACAAACGTTAAAGGTCATCGCGTTGAATCATAACATGTGTTTTACAAATCTTCATTCTACATTTTACGTCCATTTAATTGTGATGCATCATTTTACTTTATTTTAATAATCTCAAACCTAATTTGGGTAACATTTTTATACACCATTGTCAAGTAACTTTCCGCCAACAAAGAAAAGAATATAAGTGAAAAACGTACGTGGTTCGATGGCATTTAGTCAAAATTGCCGTCTCTGAAATATAGAAAATGACATAGGAAATTTGAAGAAAGTTCAAAAACTAATAAACAATAAACTATCATGCAGAAGAAAAATATAGTTACATATAAAAGAAAAAATTATTGAAAAACACACAAAATGAAACCGAAAAATGAAGGGAAACCAAGATGTGAAGCTGCTTAACTTTTTATTGAGTCCAGTTGGTCGAAGAGTTGAATGGGCTCTAAAACTCAAAGGTGTTGATTATGAGTATATAGAAGAAGATATCTTCAACAAAAGCAATCTCCTTTTGGAATTGAACCCGGTTCATAAGAAAGTTCCGGTTCTTGTTCATGGCCAGAAATCAATTGCAGAATCATTGATTATTCTTGAATACATTGATGAAACATGGAAGCAATATCCTTTGCTGCCTCTCCATCCTTATGAAAAATCCCGTGCTCGCTTTTGGGCTAAGTTATCTGATGAGAAGGTAATCACTTATCTTTTTCTCATTATTCTGGTCATGTAGCATTCTTGTTAGAAATTCATACTTTAAAAGTGAACAAATGAGATATCACGAATTCGAACCAGCACTCATGCATATGATGTTTTTGTATAGTTACCAACTAAGTTAAGCCCTTAACGAGATATCTCTTTCTCTTATCAAATTTAACTAGTCATATTGCAAATATTTAATGTTATAAAAAATGATATATCGGAATTTTTATTTAAAATTGTATATTGTTCTAATTTACAAAAAAAAATCATTGAAAAACTTATTTTGTGTATATAAATTCTAGCTTGCGTTGGGATCATGGAGAGCAATGGTGAGGAAAGGTGAAGAAGGGGAAAAGTATCTAAAGGAAGCAAGAGAAGTAATGGAGAAGTTAGAAGAGGAGATAAATGGAAAGAAATTCTTTGGTGGGAACAACATTGGGTACCTTGATCTTGCTCTTGGATGGATCACTTGTTGGCTTCCAATTTGGGAGGAAATTGGGTCAATGCAGGTACTTGACCCATTAAAATGTCCATCCATCTCTTCATGGAAGATCAATTTTCTGAATGATCCTGTCATTAAAGACAACTTGCCACCAAAGGATAAAATGATTGTTTATTGTCACCGTCGAATAGAGGAGTTTTCTTCAACTCATCATGGTTAATTGGTTGTTGGTTATGTATGCATATTAGAGTTTCATTTGATTTTCTGAGTAACTTTTATGTCAGTACTTGGGTTGTAAATTATGTGTCATGTTTGGGTTGTGAATAATGTATGTAGATCTAAATAAATTATTATGAAAGCCTCATGCACCACCTAAAAAGAGTGAGATGGCAACGAATTCTTGATGCTTTGAATAATCTAAATTCTAACAATCGTCTTCACAGTAAGAACAATAATTATTGGATAATTGCCACAAGAGCCTTAAATCATGTAACATGAAATTTAAACTTTATGATTAATGTGAAAAATATTTTTAGTTATTCGGGACGGTTGAAAGGGAAAGATGTTACTGCTACAATACATGGCATTGTGATTTTTGATGGTGGTTTGCGCCTTAACAATGTTGTTTTTGTGCCTAAATTAAATTTTAACTTAATTATGGTAACATATTACTCGAGGACACAAACCATATCACACAAATTCCTAATGCGTTGGGTAATATAGGACCGAGCAACGAGAAAGTTGATTGGAGCAGATGAACATGCTGATGACTTTACTCTTTTTGAGGTGTTCTGAATGTGTACACATTGGTAGTGAAAATAAACGTTTGCTTCATCTGTCGAAATAGGTGTTGAAGTTTATACTCCCAACAAATCATAGTTATCTCAACAACTCATAATTATCTCAACAATATGAGTCATATTCAATGATCTCTACCTTAGCAAATATCAAGCCCATATGAAGACTTCTTGCACAATGATTCGTTATGGAAACTGAGGAGGTACACCTCCTGCTTAACACTGAGAAATATGTAATAAGTACAAATAGTATTTGAACTTGTCACTGGTGATTGCATTGGTCAACATATCAACTGCATTCTCTGAAGCGTGAACCTTCTAAAGTAATATATATCTGGACGCCAACAACTCCTTGATCTGGTGGAACCTCACATCAATATGCTTGGTCCTAGAATGATACATTTGATTGTTCACCAAATAGGTAGCACTCTGAGTATCACAATGCAATTGAACTTCACCTTACTCAACACCCAACTCTTTCCCTAACCCTGTAAGCCATTATGCTTTCTTGACAACTTCAGCTACAACAATGTATTCTGCCTCAGTTGTAGACATATATAATATGGATTGAAATGATGATTTTCAGCATATAGGTCTCCCCGCAAGAGTAAAGACATACCCCGTTATAGATCTCTTATCATTCAGATCACTTGCATAGTCAGAATCTACATATCCCACAACTAATGGAACACCTTGCTCCTTGCTAAACATGACACCATGATCTGTTGTACCATTCAAGTACCTTAGGATCCACTTGACTACTTCCTAATATTGCTTCCTTGGCTTGGACATGAACTTACACATTTCATTAATTGCTTGTCCAAACTCGGTCAAGTGCAAAATATAACATACATCAAACAACCAACTGCACTAGAATAAGGAATTTTAGATATATCTTCAATCTCTAAGTCAATCTTCGAACATTGTTCCAAAGAAATCTTTAAATGATTCGTCAATGGAGTACTCACAGACTTTGCTCTACTCATGTCAAATATGCTCAAAACACCTTTAACATAGCTTTTCTGGGACAACCATAATTTATTAGCTCCTTGGTCCCTGTGAATTTCCATCCCAAGAATCTTGTTTGCAGTACTCAGATCCTTCATATCAAACTCCTTACTGTAGCAGGGAAATTTGTGAGTATAAGCTATTGATTAACCTAACTCCAAAAAATGCAAGAGTCGCCACCGCACTTTTATTTTATCTAAAAAAGGAAAGGAAAAAGAGCGAACAAAACCAAAGAGTTCTAAAACAAGAACAAGAAAAACAGAGATATGGGTAAGGGGGTTGGTTACGCAATGGGAAGGTGTTAGCACCCAAAACGTCTATAGTACTCTATAGGATCCCTTTGAAATATTTACGTTTTTTGGCTTGAAAATGGTTTGTTTGAAAAGAGATTGGAGAGATGAGAAGAGAATTGTTTTTTAGATTTTTGTGTTTGCAGAGACTTGTCGCCTCATGCCTACGTACTCACAAAATGCAATATAGGATTAAAACTCTGTAGTTCGTGGTACAAATAACAAAATAGGTTTGTTATTTTTGATTTTAAATGAAAAGACAAGTCGTCATTTTCAATCGAATAATTTCGCTTAAAGAGATGACTCATGTCTAGACTTATGAAAAAGTTTTTGAAAGAAAGTGCATAAGGCACAAAAGTCTTGGATGAGTTTGAATGTTTTTATGTATTTTTGAAAAGAGTCAAAATATGGTTATCATTGACTGACATTTATTGAACAAAAAGAAGTTTGAAAAAAGACACTTGACAAAAGTCAAGGTTTTGTTGTGAAAGCGGTTTGATGTTTTAAAGCAAGAAGGTTTTGAAAAAGGGAAAAGGTTTTGAAAATTGAAGAAGGGGAGGAGATGAAGTGACTACCTTAGAAATCAAAATAACAGCTAGAGATAAGAAGGATCTAACCAACTTGTAGCACACTCCATAGCAAGCCAAAAAAATTTCATCCATCTTGAGCATAAGCAAATGAACAAGCCAAATAAAGGCAAAGATCCATATTACTCCAAGCAAAGGGAAAGAGACCTAATTCTAAGTCCAAGGGTCCAAGAATAGTCTAAGAAGTCCAAGGTCTAAGAATAGTCCAAGAGCATAGCCACAAAGTTAAGAGCACCAAGTCTTTTAGATTTTAATCCTTTATTAGTGTTTTGAACAAGATATGGTCCAAGTGGACTTAAGACAAATAATCAACCATACTTGGACTTTCAAACATAGGTTTGAGCCACGAATGATCACTTTCTGATTACGGGACAATTTAACCCTATGTTAAGAAATCGTAATCGTGTTTATGTAGAAACCACAACTATCTGAGGTCGGTCAATAATAATGTTAGTGCTAATGCATGCTAGAGAAGTGATATGTAGATCACTCTCCGAAAGCAATACCGCGCAAAAATAAAAAAGGTAACGATCTCATCTTCAACAAGAACTTGAAATAAGTTCAAACGATATTGAAGATTTTCATCGATCAAAAGAAAAAGAAGAAGAGGAGAGGGAATGCCAAGTTGAATTACAAGCTCAAGATCATTCCATCTTTAAGTTCATCCACTCATCTTGGTGGATTAAAGTACTAAACATATCATTAATTCAAAGCACCTAAAATGAATTGAACAATTCACTTTAAAGATAGATTTGAATTAATGAATGTTTATCCAACTTCATCTAGACTCTAAGTCCAATGAATTTAAAGAAAAATATGACCCTTAAAAGTGTATTTCATGGTCAAAACCAAAAGAGAATGAAAGAGGAAAAGGTGGGAACCAAAATAGACCTAAAATATAACCAAAAACTCAAAAATAACACTGAGTAACCGGTTACCCTATATAAGGTAACCGGTTACTTCGCTGACAGTGGCAAAAAACAGCAAAACACAGCACCAAAACAAGGCCAGAAAGTGGCAAAAACTTGATCAATCATTTCCACAAACACCTCATGATCAAGGGTGAATTTCAGCACGAGAATTCAAGTAAAATAACAACAATTAATCACCAATAGAACATGATATGAAAGATTCAAAGATCAAGCAACAATGATCAATAATGGATCACATTGTGAAGGATGTATCAAGAGCAACGATGGTGAATCAAGAAAATTACCACTCCAAATCTGAAAGTTCTTCAAATCAACTCCACAAACACCACTTCAAAGCTTTGATCTACAGGAATTGAGGATGAAAAAGTGTGTGGATGAAGGTTTAGCTCAAATATTAGTAAATTCTAGTGATGAAATTACTAATCTTTCAAAGGGAGAAAGAGCTTTGGTGAATTTGGTAATTGGAGAAAAAAATTGAAATTCAAGAAGGAATTTGACAAGGTGATTTTAGCTATCAAAAACTTGAGAAATGAGATAAATGAGGCCTCTATTTATAAGATTTAGGCTTGGAAAATTTGATGGATTGGAGTTTGGTTTGGAATCAAAATTAGGCTTGGAATTTGAATTTGGAGGGAAATTCAAGATCAAAGGGTGATTAGTGAATGTGTATAGTGGAATTAATTATAATTAGGTAGGGGATTTTAAGTGAAGTATTCTAGAATATTCTCATGTTATAAAATTCGAATTTGGTGCCAAAAATGTTGCAGAATTTGAATTTGCCCAAATTTCACAAAATTTACACGAAGTAACCGGTTACTCAATATTGGGTAACCGGTTACCACAGGCAAAAATGGTGAAAAATACCTTTTTGAGGTGATGTCTTGGCTCTGCCTCGATTCTTTTTGCTTGTCAAAGAAGGCGTGGAAATAAACACATGAACCTTGGAGTCTTTTGAATGAAAGTCAATCAAATTTGGGAGACTCTTGATCAGATGATTTTGAATTGTTTGCAGATCAACTTCGACTTTTTTCATATGAAATTCATTCGAGCTGAGGGAATGATATTTGATACCTTGATCCAAATTCTTCTTGAAAAAGTTAGTAAAGAAAAAACAAACATTCTTTTTGGATTTCGATTAAAGGTTAGTAAACATAAGCAAATAAAAGAAAGTAAGAAACACACAGATGCTTGGTGATCCCTGCAAGACATAAAACCAAAGATGGAAGGGATAGAGGAACCAAAGCATGATCTTGTTTGTGGTATGAAATGCGAAGATGCAAAAGAAAAATGAGATGTGGGAAATTTTGGGGTAAAAATTAGGGTATTACACTTACCCAACTTGGTCTTCAACTAATTTACATCATGCAAATGATTGGTAGCAATCAACATATCATCAACATAAAGTAAAAGAAAAATAAAAGATCAATCATCAAGGCTCTCCACATAAACACTTCAATCATAATCACACTTTCTATAGCCAATATGGAGCGTGTATGAATCATAGCATTTGTACCACTGCCTTGGAGACATTACTACAAATAACACATGTCATGTTGAACGTGAAATGGATTTCACCTCGGTTACAATGCTGAGGTAACGAAGGGTGACATGAAAAGTTGGAACTTTACCCCTCGATTTATAAATAACCGAGGGGTTAGTTTAAATGGTCTTGGGTTCTGTAATATCCTAATTTCTATCCCTAATATCCCACATATCATTTGCATCACATCCCACAAACAAGATTGCAAGCTTTGGTTTTATTGCCTTCCTCTGCATGTTTGTTCTTGAGAGATCATCGGGCTCATTCGTTTTCTTGTTTATTTGATATTCGTTTATGTTTATGTTTACTAACGATTGATTAAAATCCAAAAAAAATGTTTGTTTTTCCTTTACTAACTTCTTCAAGAAGATTTTGGAGTAAAGATATCAAATATCAGTCTCTCGGCTCGAATGAATTTCATTTGAACAAAGTCGAAGTTGACCTGTAACCATTTCAAAATCATCTGATCAAGAGTTTCCTAAGATTTGATTGACTTTTATTCAAGAGACTCAAAGGTTCATGTGTTTATTTTCATGCCTTCTTTGACAAGCATAAGAATTGAGCCAGAGCCAAGACAACACATCAAAAGGGCAAATTTTCACCATTTTTTGCCTGTGGTTATCAATTACCAGTATTGGATAATCGGTTACCCTGTGCGAATTTTATGAAAATTGGGCAAATTCAAATTTTGCAGCATTTTTTGTACCAAATTCAAATATTGCAACATGAGAATATTTTAGGTCACTTCATTTTAATTCTCCTACCTCATCATAATTAATTCCCACCATACACCTTCACTAATCATCACTTGATCATTAATTTCCCTCCAAATTCAAACTCCAAGCCTAATTTTGATTCTAAACCAAACTCTAATCCACCAAATTTTCCAAGCATAAATCCTATAAATAGAGCCCTCATTTCTCTCATTTCATAAGCTTTTGATAGTCAAATTCACCTTGTCAAATTCTTTCTTGACTCTAAATTTTTCTCCAATTACCAAATTCACCAAAGCTCTTTCTTCCTTTGAAAGTTAGTAAGTTCATCATTAGAACATACTAATCTTTGAGCTAAACCTTCATCCATTCACTTTTTCATCATCAATTCTAGTAGATCAAGGCTTTGAAGTGTGGTTTGTAGAGCTGATTTGAAGAATTTCCAGATTTGGAGTGGTAATTTCTTGATCCATCGTTGTTGTTCTTGATACATCTTCCACAATATGATCTATTGTTGATTCTTATTGCTTGATCTTTGGATCTTGCAAATTGTGTTCTATTGGTGTGATTATTGTCATTTTACTTGAATTTTCGTGCTCAATTGCATCCTTGACCATGAGGTGTTTGAAGAAATGATTGATCAAGTTTCTGCATATTTTCAGACTATTTTGCTGTTGTTTTAGCAGTGGTAATCGATTACCAGCTTAGGGTAATCGATTACCCAGTGTTGATTTTTCCTTTTGGCTCTATTTTGGGACTTTTTTGCCTCTTTCTTCTTCTTCTTCTTCCATTTCCTTTTGATTTTTGCCTTAGAATACACTTTTAAAGGTCCTATTCCTCTTTGAATTCATTGGACTTAGGGTGTAGATGAAGTTGGATAAACATTCACTAATTCGAATCTATCTTTAAAGTGAATTGTTCAATTCATTTTAGGTGCTTTGGGTTAATGATATGTTTAGTGATTTAATCCACCAAAATGAGTGGATGAACTTAAAGACGGAATGACCTTAAACTTGTAATCCAATTTGGCATTCTCTTTCCTCTTCTCTTTTTTCTTTTAATCGATGAAAATCTTCGATATCGTTTGAACTTATTTCAAGTTCTTGATGAAGATGAGATCGTCACCTATTTCCTTTTCGTGCGGTATTGCTTTCGGAAAGTGATCGACATATCATTTCTCTAACATGCATTAGCACTAACATTGTTATTGATCGGGCTCAGATAGTCGTGATTTCTACATATCCGACGAAGATTGCTTAACATAACACTAAATTGTCTCGTAATCGGAAAGTGATCATTCATGGCTCAAACGTATGTTTGAAAGTAAGTATGGTTGATTATTTGTCTTAGGTCCATCACCTATGAAACTTGTTATTAGGAGGCTTTGATTTTATCAATCCTCTAATAAGTTTTCATCAACTTTGACTTAAGTGCATGAGTTAACCATCATTGACCATTTGCTCTAACAACTAATCATTAACTCACTAACGATATCATTGTACTAATTTTGTTTATGTTTCCTTCTTGCTCCATATCTCTCTTTTATCTTTATGCTCCATTATTATCATCTCATATCATATTATTATTTATGCTTCCGTTATTTTTTCTTTGAACGTTGAACACATGTTTATGCTTCCGCTCTTTTCTTGTGGCCATTTGGACCATATCTTGTTTAAAACACTAATAAAGGATTAAACCTCTAAAAAACTTGGTGCTCTTAACTTTGTGGTTATGCTCTTGGACTATTCTTAGAACCTTGGACTTATAATTAGGACTTTTTCCCTATGCTTGGAGTATTGTGGATCTTTGCCTTTATTTGGCTTGCTCACTTGCTTATGCTTCAAAATGGATGAAATTCTTATTTGTCTTGCTATGGGATGTACTACAAGTTGGTTAGATCTTTCTTATCTCTAGCTTTTATTTTTCTTTCTAGGGTAGTCACTTCATCTTCTCCCCCTTCTTAAATTTTCAAAATCTCCTTCCTTTTTCAAAAACTTTCATGCTTTCAAACTTAAAACCGCTTTCATAATAAAACTTTGACTTTTGTCAAGTGATTTCAAACATTGTTTTTTTTAATAAATGTCAATCAATGTTAATTATATTTTGACAAATTTCAAAAATATTTTAAAAAAGATCAACCTCATTCAAACTTTTTGTGCCTTTTCGCACTTTTCATTTTAAAACTTTTCATAAAGTTTAGACATGAGTCATTTCTATAGTTAAGATATAATTCTCCTATTCCCCATATTATTAAGATGTTAATATTTTCCACTTAGCTGTTGAGTGATAAACTTGTTGATTTTAATCCAAGCAAAATCCTCCATCTTTAGGTGATGCAAATGTTGTCTTATACTTGTGGGTGACTAGTCGTAGTTTTCTCCTTAAAATGACGACTTGTCTCTATATTTAAAATCAATCAAAACCAACACATTTTTGTCAATTGTACCATGAACTACGGAGTTTTGATCCTATATTGCACTTTGTGGGTACGTAGGCATGAGGTGATAAGTCTCTCCAAACACAAAAGTCTTAAAAAAAATAATTCTCTTCTTACCTCCCCAATCCCATTTCAAGCAAACCTTTTTCAAACCAAAAAGCGTAGATATTTCAAAGGGCTCCTATAGAGTACTATAGACATTTTGAGTGCTAACACCTTCCCATTGCGTAACCAACCCCCTTATCCTGATCTCTGTTTATTTATTCTTGTTTTAGAACTCTTAAGTTTTATTCGCTCTTTTTCCTTTCCTTTTGCATAAAATAAAAGTGCTGTGACGACTCTTGCATTTTTTAGTTAAGTTAATCAATAGCTTACATTCACAAATTTCTCCGCTACAGGTTCGAACTAAAATAATATCTTTTTTTATATTTTCCAAACTAGCATCATATATCTCTCGGGTTAATAACAAAACCGAGGGGAACAATATGTATTAATAAATTAATTTATTTCCAAACTACATTGTTTACACGGAATATTACATTGTTTACACAGAATATTAAAGTAAACATGTTGTTCTTCATCGTCATCGCTGTCATTGAAGTACAGATACTAGATATCTTGGAGAAGAACAAATGTTGGGGATCCTCGTTTCATTAATATCGAGAAAGATCAAATGTTGAATGTAATATATTATCTATGATTTTTGCACTCATTTGTTTTTTATATAAAAAAGGTTAGATAAATAAAATAAATATTCAGTTATATGATTATTTAAGAACATAAACTTTGAACCCAAATAGTTTTATGCTCTTGCAATCTATCACATTTATACTTTTACTTTGTAAAATATCACTGCGCTCTAATTAAACATAGAGGGTTTCACAACAAGTTTTGGGTTTTTTGTGGACGACTATCAAATTTAAATATTCAGAATGCTTTTATAATAATGGCTTTAGGTTTCACGAAGATCACTAATGACAATGTCTTGAGCGTTGATACTCATTAAATGGACGATAAATATTTGTTTAAGGACGATGAAGAAACTTAATAAACACGCTTATATTTTACCTCAGTTACTATTCAAAACCGAGGTAATATGTGTTTGTTTTTAAATAAAAAACAATAAAATATGTTTTAACCTAAGCAACATACCTCTTGGTTTCTGTTAAAAATCGATGGGAAAAAGCTTTTTTTTTATATTTACATAGTTTACACAGAATATTAAAATAAATTACTTAAACAAATCAAGATTTTGACAACGATTCTTGGATAACAACCAAAAGAAGTTATTTGTTTCAAACAAGAGAAATTTTTTTATATTTACATTGTTTTTAGATTTCTGAGAAGTTATTTGCTCCAACCAAGAGAAAAAATTTTCTGTACTTGCAATCCATTCCAGCGAGATTTCATTATCTTGAGCAAATATTTTCATGGAAAATTATTTCACATGAAAGAGAAAGGGATTATTGTGTTTAGGAATAAATTTCTCAATGTTGTCAACTGAAGAAAATAATAAATTTCTCAATGTTTTCTTTGATTGACAACATAGGAAGGTTATTACCTAAATACAACAACAACATCAACATCATTATGTGAGATAGATTGCAAGGGCATAAAAAATATTTTGTTCAAGATTGAAGAACATTGGATATTATTTTGTCTTGCAATCCATCCTAAAGAATGATGTGTAAGACTTTGAAGCGGTTGCATATAAGTTAGGTTTAAGGTAAAATCTAATTAACGAATGCTTTTATAGTAAAATATGATAATTTAATACCCCAGTTATTAAATATAACTAAAGGAATATATCATTAATTTAAAAATTAAAAATAAAATAAAAATAAAGACACAACTTTTAAAGAAATAAAAACATAAACTCTTGATGTTAGAATTTAAAGCATGTCCTTAAATACTTTCCCCCTCAATTTTATTTTAAACCGAGAGAATATGTGGTACTTATTAAAAAATAATATAAAACATGGCGCGCCTTGACTTTTTACCTCATTTTTTGGTAGGGTGAGGTGAAAGTACTGATAGAAGTGTGTCTAACGACTAGACTGAAAATATCATCATAATCAATCCCTTTTTGTTGTGAATACCTACCCCTTTGAAACTAGGTGTGCCTTGAACTTTTCCCCTTCTTTTTCTATTACTGCTGGTTTTTTCTTGTACACCCACTTAAAACCAATAGCTCTCTTTCCCTGTGGAAGCTGAATAAGATCTCATATCTCATTTATTTTCAAGAATTCAGTGTCCTAAACCATAACACCCATCTACTTATCTTTCTCCTGGCTAGCCATAGCCTCTTGAAAGGTAGAAGGATCTCATGAACTGGTAAGAAGAGCATATGCTTTTAAGTCTTCAAACTCATATCTGATTGGAGGTGTAATGCGATGGAGCTCCCTATCACGCACAAGTGTATAGTCTTGTACTCCACCTAAATCTGAGTCTAGTTAATCCTGTTGTTGGGCTAAAATCTCTCTTGAAGTCACTGGTGGCTTCTCAATGTCCACCTGAATCTTGTCTTGACTGGAACTTTCTGCATCAATATTTGGCAAAACTGTCACATCTCAGTGTTTCAACATTGATTGCTTGTCAAATATAACATCTCTGCTGACAACAACCTTCCTCTTAATCGGATTCTATAACTTGTACCCCTTTACACCTTCATTTGTAGCCAATAAAGATGCATTGTTTTGACTTCACATCAAGTTTAGATCGATCCTCACTGGAAATATGCACATACGTTGGACACCCAAAAATTCTCAAATTACTTAGATCAATGGGGCTACCTGTCTACACCTCCTCTACAACTTTTCCATCCCTAAATTATGTGGTGATCTGTTGACTAGATGCCATGCCATATTAAGTGTTGCTGCCCAGAAACCTTTTGAAAGACCAACATTCAACCGAAGGCACCCTGCCTTCTCTGTCTGAGTCTTGTTCATCCTCTTTGAAACACCATTGTTTTGTGGTGTCTTCCTCATAAAAAGATGCCTCGTTTTATTCTATTCACAGAAATGCATGAACTTCTTGTCAGTGTATTTGGTTCCATTATCAGACTGCAAATACCTTTTTTTCTCCATGCCTGGTTCTCAACCTCCACATTCCATAGTTTGAACATGAAAGTGACCTCAAATTTATATTTCATGAAATAAACCCAGACCTTACGATAAAAATTATTAGTGAATGTAAAAAAGTACTCGGAATCTCCTACGGAGGGCTCTTTTGTCGACCTTCAAACATCAGAATGGACATAGTTTAAGATCCCATTGGTCTTATGTTGTCTGGGCTTGAAACGAACTCTACACTATTTTCCAAGAATACAATACTTGAACAATCTAATTATCAAACTACAAACACCCTAAAGAAAATTCCTCTTATTTAGTTCTATCATCCCATGTTCAATGAGATGACTCATGTGCATGTGCGATAGTTTGGTTGCATCATTATCAGTTTCAACCAAAGTTACATCACTCAAAATTGTGTCCCATAACAATTTATAAATGTTTCCTGCAGTCTTCCATGTCGTCATCATTGTCATTGCACCCTTGCTAACACTCATGATGTATCTATCTCCATCTGACTGGAATGAATAACCATTTTCTTGAAGAGTACCCAAAGAAATCAATTTTTTCCTCAATTCTAAAACATAACACACCTCACTCAATATGCACATGCCATCATCATCCAATTTTTTTTTTAATTTTCCCCTTTCCTGTGATGGTACAATTTTATCATCACCTGGATAGAAAAAACCAAAATCACCTGATTTACAAGAGTTTAACCATTCCCGGTGCGACGTCATATGGTAGAAGCACCTAGAATCAAGAATCCATGCATCAGTGTACTTTGCAAATGAAACGCAAAGCAAATCCTCTTCACTACAGAAGCCATCACATTGAACTACATTTGTTGAACTACTATTTCTTGACTTGTTTGGATAAAGCCTTTTCCAATATCCAATTTGCTTGCAACTATAGCATTCTGTTATTTTTCTGTCCTTGGACTTAAACCTCTTTTTCTTTCTAGAACTCACTGCCTTTCCCTTGCCTCTTCCAGGGTCTTGACCTTCATTCACAAACAAACCTTCACCTGAGCTTCCTCAACCTTCCTCTACACTTTCTTGACGTTGTGCGTGTTGCAAAAGAGTAGAAGAAATAGAACCCAACGTGATTGTTTCCTTCCTGTATGTGAGAGTGGTCACCAAGTGATCATAAGAGCTTGGTAAAGAGCACAACAAAATAATGGCTTTATCCTCATCGTCAACCTTCATACCAAGATGTGTCAAATAACCAAGGATGTTGTTAAAAGCATTGACATGAGCCTGAAAATTCCCTTCTTCCTGCATCTTCAGGCTATAGAGACGCTGCTCCGCAGATGATTTTTTCATGAGCGTCTTAGACATGTACTAATTTTCGAATATTTCTCAGACATCCTTCAAAGTTGTGAGGTCTAGGATATGATTCATCACGTCATTAGAAATGTAAAGTCTTATCAAACCTGCAACCTTCTCCTTCATCTCGTTCTAATCAATGCGTGTGATGTATGTCAGTTTCTCATGAAGCGCCTTCTGTAAACCTTGTTGAGCGAACAAATCCTTAACCCTCATTTTCCATAAACCAAAATTGTCCTTTCCGTCGAACTGAGTTACTTCAAATTTCTCACCTCATGAATTAAGCGTCATATAATACCAAATTTTAGAACAGAAAAGCAAATATAAATCAGAGTAAAGAGAAAGACACAAAATATTTATTCACGTTGTTCGGCCAAATTGCCTAAGCCTGTGACTATAGAGTAGCTATAGTTTCATTTATTTATGTCTTGTGAATTGTATATAGATTACAGTGTTACAATCCATATATATAATACAAGGTTTAAGTTTACCTAAAACCCTAATCCCTAGTT
Organism: Lathyrus sativus; assembly: GCA_963859935.3. Lineage (NCBI taxonomy): Eukaryota > Viridiplantae > Streptophyta > Magnoliopsida > Fabales > Fabaceae > Lathyrus > Lathyrus sativus. The sequence goes on from OZ012741.1 coordinate 640,437,631, forward strand.
TCCTTCAACAAAATATTATTTCTACCCATAATTATCTCAACAATATGAACTATCCTCTCAACAACCTATAGTTATCTCAACAACCCATAATTATCTCAACAATATGAGTTATACTCTCAACAACCCATAGTTATCTCAATAACTCATAATTATCTCAACAATATGAGCCATATTCAACAAGTACAAAGTGACAACAACACTGAGTTTAATTCCCTACATGATTGTTTTTTTAAATTGGTATTGTATTTGAGACTTCATGTGTTGATAATGTTCAACAAAATGGTAGGGTATAACAAAAACAATAACATATCATGAATGTTGCACACACACTTAGATTTCAGGATCATTTACTACTATAATTTTCGGCAGAATGCATGTTGGTAGCTTGTTATCTAATTAATTTAACATTTTCTATTTTGTTTAATTATATTACACCTTGTGAAACATTATTTGAAAAAGTCCAAAAATTTGACAAAATTTAAATTTTTTTTGTTGCTTATGTTGCACTCATAATCAACGACATGATGGGAGATAAGTTTTTAAGTAGAAGTAAAAATGTATTATTGTGGGACACATATAAGGGAAGCGGGGCAAGAGTTGTATGATTTGGAATCAAGAGAATACTTTGTTTCTAGATATGTGAAATTTTATGAAAATGATTTTCACTTTGATGTGGAACAAGATAACACATATATGACCCCTCATGTTAGTTGTAATATTGTGAATGTAGATGATGATATTGATTGGAAAACTTATGGTAAATCATAAGGAAGGAGGGTTAAGAAAAACAAAGCATAGAGAGAAAAAAAAGGAACACAATCACAATACAAGAACATAATGTGAAAACTCCAAAATCAGAGAAAAAATCATGGACATTGTCAATAGACAACTAGAGAATAATATTGTGTAAAAATTGTTACAACACGTAATATACCCTCAACTAACTCAGGCCCCCAGTACACCCACACTCTCCAAAACAATATTTAACTACATCTCACAACACTCAAATACAAGAGTATAAGAGAACAAAGAAATTCAAATACAAGTTTAAAGTGTTGTTGACTAGTGCATCTTGGAATGAAGAACTTGAATCCTATCTATAGCCCTGGACTCCCTCTTCCTTCACAAAATTAAGCGATGTGGGACTTCAAAGAACATGTATCCTATATATAGCCTTGGATTCTCTCTTCATTCACAAAACTAAGCAATGTGAGACATTTTCATGTATATTTTCAACCAACCCCAACAATCTCCATCTTGATTGAAAATAGTACATAAGCTTTCATTGTCTTCATCGACAATCATACTCCACCATGAAGAGTATCAACATATATATTTTCAATCAACCCCAATAATATCTACCTTGATTGAAAATAATTCATAAATTTTCATTGTCATCACCGACAATCAAAGTTTTAAAAATTATAATACTCTCTCATAAAAAACATATTTCACTTGAAGATAAAACACTTCAAGAATTTCACATTATCATCGTCGACAATCATATATTTTATCATCAATAATAAATTTCACTTGAAGATAAACCACTCAAAGAATTTCCACATTGTCTTCACCGACAATCATAGTTTTAAGAAAATGCCATACTCCACCTAAAGAAGAGTATACTTCACTTGAAGGTAAACCACTTCAAAAAAATTTACATGTCGAAAACCAGGTTAAAATTTTATGGTGCAACTTTCATGTTGTTCGTAAGCTCTTCAACCATCGACACAATCACACACCTTGTGTAATCTTCATTGTATCATCATATCTTTGACTTGAACTTTCCAAACGTCAAAAAAATTATTCCATCAATTTTCTCTAGCCTAAACTACAAGCGGAATTTGTGACTACAGCTCAACAACTCTTTCGCAACACTACCCTTCTTTTTTAATGTGGAAGATCAGACAAACTACAACCACAAAGTATACTAAGAACACTTATCCCTAGATTGAGTCAAAAGCTATGATACCAGTTGTTAAGAAAAACAAAGCATAGAGAAAAAATAGAAAAATAGGAGCATAGCGTGGAAACTCCAAAACCGGAGAAAAAATCACGGTTGTTGTCAATAGACAACTAGAGAATAATACTATGTAAAAATTGTTACAACATATAATATACCCTCAACTAACTCAGACCCTCAGTACACCCACACTCTCTAAAGCAAATATTTAACTACATCACACAGCACTCTAATACAAGAGTATAAGAGAACATAAAAAGTCAAAATACAAGAGTATAAGAGAACATAAAAAGTCAAATACAAGCTTAAAGTGTTTTTAACTAGTGCATCTTGGAATGAATACCTTGAATCATATATATAATATTGGACTCTCTCTTCTTTCATAAAACAAAGTCATGCGAAACTTCAAAGAACTTGTATCATATATATATCATTGGACTATATATTCTTTCACAAAACTAAGTGATGTGGGACTTCTTCAACATGTATATTTTCAACCAACCCCAACAATATCCATCTTGATTGAAAATAATACATAAGCTTTCATTATCTTTATCGACAATCTGTATATTTTCAATCAACTCCAACAAAGAGAGTGTATTAGTACCTTTGCAAGGAGATGGAAAATTGTAGGATGTGTGTGGTGACTATGGGAGTGATTGGGCTTTTGCAACATGAGAGCAGATAATGTGAGTGAAAGGGGCTATTATGACAAAAAAAATAATGTGACCGGTATGAATGTTTGTGTAGTTGACGAGGCATCCTCCATCCGAACAGTTGATGGGCATGATGTCGCGGTTGTGCCATAGTATAGTGTGGTGCCAGGCGACCTTGAGGAATTTTCCTCAAAGGAAGAATATAATGTTGCTGCATAAATTTTGAAAAACGAATGCAGATTAAAATTCCTTCAATAAAATATAAGGATTATGTTACTAATACGATTCAAAAAGTAAATTCCTCGGAAAATTCATTGGTCCAACAATGTGCCTCAGATACTTCTAACCATATTACTTATTTTTTATCTTTAGAATGATTTCTTACTCAATTTTTTCCAGCTTTACGGTAGTGAAAAAGCCTAAAAATGTTCAAGTCATAAAGGATTCTGGTTGGCATGATGAAATGACTAATGAAATACAAGCCCTTGAAAAGAATGAGACGTCAGTATTGGCAACACTACCTCATCGAAAAAGGGATTTGAAAAACAAGTGGATATATAGAATAAAACATCATTCAAATGAGAGCATATAATTATTTAAGGCAAAATTTGTGGTTTTCAACCATCACCATATAGTGGTATAAATTATGATGATACATTTGTTTTGGTGGAAAAAATAGTGATTGTTCGTACACTTTTAACGGTAGAAAAAAAAATACAGAGGTTAACTAAATGGACGTGCTTAACGGGTTTCTCCATGGTAACTTGGATGAGCAAATCTAAATAAAAATAATAATTGGTTTTAGAAATACTAACCGAAATTTAGTTTGCAAGTTAAAAATGTCATACTATGGCTTGAAACAATCACCACGTTGGTTTGCAAAACTAACTAACGTATTATAACAATATCAAATTGTTTATTTTTACTCCGATTACTCTCTTTTCACATTGCATGGGAAGGAATACAATGTTGGATTGAATATGAGTGTATAATAGAAAGGACGGTTGAATAGACCTTACCGTATAATGTTTTCTAAAAAAGTTTTTACAAATCAGATAAAGTGTGTGGCATTGAAAGTTTAAAAGTGTTTTATTAAAGAAATTACGCAATTGAGTATGTGTGTACAAATGAATACAATAATGGTTAACAAATGATCAATCAAACAACTGAAAATATGATAATTAATCTAATTTGAGCTAAAAAAGACATTTGTAGAAAATTCGATTAATTAATAGGGCAATCTACAATATAGATTTCCAAAATAATCACTAGAAAAAATGTTTTGCAGACAAGATCATGCACAAGCCTAAACATAAACATTAAATCACTATAAGTAGTCAAACCTAATAACATGAAATTCTAGAAATCGATTAAAACCTAAAAACATGCAAGCTATACAGAATTTAAAAGAGTAAAGGATAGAGAAAATTGTACACTAAATTTATATTAGTTCGGTGTGTCGTCCTTGCTTGCACTAAATTTGATATTTAATGGAAAATTGTTGATAGCTCGTTGGTCTTCCACTAATTTGAAATTACTACTAGTTTTATTTGATACAATAGATGATAACAAATAATCTCAAAACTTAAAGTCAACTGCAAAGCAACACATATTTGAATCTTGATATTCTTTCTCTTATACACAACTCACTAGGTTGCAGTTCCCTCAACATCTTCACTCGATCTTGCACCAACCACAATGTTAGAAGAAAAACGCTCAAAGATTTTGTCTGCAACAATATGCACTCAATCCTATCAAAATTCCTTTTTCCAACTATTTGAAATGATGAAGGAGCTAGAAACTCCAAAATTTTGTCCACAATAATTTTTGTTGATCCTACTGAAATTTTCTTGGAGAAGAAAGTCTTATTTTTCTTCAAGGAATGTCAATATCCAGAACTCAAAGACGCAATCGTATTATTCAATCTAAGAGCACAATTAAACTTCACAAAAACATTAGAATTCTTAATATACATCACAATTGTAGAACTATGCACTTGCAAGGTTAATCAATAAGTGATCAAAGTTAAGCAAGTCATGCCTAGAGCTATAATGGTTTTGATGATGATAACTCATGAATATGCAACAAAGCTTTGATGACAACTCATAAAGATGTAACTTGAATTTGATGTCAACAAATCATAAAGACAAGCAAGTGCTAAAATTATTTCAAGCGATCAAAAATATACAAGATGGTTTGATGAAGTTCTTCCTCCTAATAAAGTCGAAGATTTAAGATTTAATGATCACCGGAATATCCTCAGATGACGGCGTCTGAATAAAATATATCACAAGTCTCATCTCTAATAAGATTCAAGTGAAGTGCTTATATGGTTCGTGTATTCGACAAAAAAGTTGAAGCTTCTGAGTGCGAAAACTCACCTAATCATGTCTGGGTGATCAGTGTTTTGTAAAAACACAAGGGAATTTTCATAAATTAAAGTGGATAAATCATACATTCAATAAAACTATTTTTAGAGTCTTTTTCTCAAAAAATCACTTAAAATTGTTTTGGAGCCTAACCAAATGAATTAGAAACTGTCAGAGTGATTTGGACATGTTTTTTGAGTTGTCTAATCCATTGAACCATATGCATAATCAATTAGATAAGGGAAAATTCGACCAATAATCAATTATAAAATTATGTTCTTTAGGGAGCAGATGCTTAAGCCAATATTTTCAACATCTTAAACCAGAATTGACAGACAATATAAAACAATATAGTAAATCATAAAGCAATAAAAGAACACCAAAAATTATTAACCTAGTTTAGTCCACACAACACCTACGTACGGGGGACTTCGGATTAAAAAAAAAATTCTCTTCAATAGAATTAGTACAAAGTGTTTTAGATGAACAACCTCATGTTCAATGTCCCTCTTCTTAATTTTATCAATGTAAGATCATTGTAGCCAATACATAACTTTAGAATCAGAAGGATCTGATCGTAGATATACAGGAGAATATGTCTTTGGATTCTTTGGCACAATTTTACCCAATGCTTAATTACTTTGTCAAGATGTATTTTGAGTTAAACTCTCGTGCAATTAAACTTCACTTCATTTAGGCATTTGACTGACCCAATATCAATCCTTTTTTTTTAAATAGAATGCATTTAATATGAAATTCAATAATTGATCTTGGTGTAAACATCTCAACCACAATCCCAATAAAAGTTTGGTAAGTGATTACATCATCTTTATTTAACGACATATAGTCAAATTTATTGTCTCTAGAATCTTGAAACTGAATTTGACAACTCAATGTGTACAGGTAATTCAGAAAGTGTCATGGATAGTGTGCGCAAATTATGTGGAAGAAACAATAACACATAAGCACTTTATAACAGTGGCGCATATTATATATAGAAAAAACACAGGAAACTAAATTCTAAACCAAGACATGGAAAACCAAGATTTGAAGTTAGTTTGCTTTTGGGCGAGCCCATATTCTAAAAGGGTTGAATGGGCTCTAAAACTCAAAGGCGTTGATTATGAGTATATAGAAGAAGATATCTACAACAAAAGCAATCTCCTTTTGGAATTGAACCCGGTTCATAAGAAAATTCCGGTTCTTGTTCATGGCAAGAAATCAATTGCAGAGTCATTGATCATCCTTGAATACATTGATGAAACATGGAAACAATATCCGTTGCTGTCTCCGCATCCTTATCAAAGAGCTCAGGCACGGTTTTGGGCTGATTATGCTGAACAAAAGGTAGTATATATACTAAGTCTTTTTTCTTTATCCGTATAAAACGTTAGTTAATAACTTGTTTTCAATAGCTTTTGCATACAGCGTTTGTTGCAATGTGTAGCAGCGGGGAATATAAGGAAACGACTGTGAAGCTAGCAAGAGAAGCAATAGAGAAGATAGAAGAGGAGATTAAAGGGAAGAAATTCTTTGGAGGGGACAATATTGGTTACCTTGATCTCGCTCTTGGATGGATTTCTTACTGGCTCCCTGTTTTTGAGGAAGTTGGATCTATGCAGATAATAGAGCCATTGAAATGTTCAGCCATCACTGCATGGATGCACAATTTTCTAAGCCATCCTGTGATTAAGGATAACTTGCCTCCAAGAGACAATATGCTTGTTTACTTCCACTCTCGTAGAAAGGCACTTTCTGGGGCATTTCATGGTTAGTTAAGGGTTTAGAGATATGATTTACAAATATATTTGTATTATGACTTAAGCTCTAATTATAGAGCAATAAATAAAATTTGGTAGGTCTAAATATAGAGCAATGAATAAAATCTGGTAGTTCTCGTGTTATTCTATGAAATTGAATCCCCCAGCACTTAGATCATTGCCGCAACCATGATGTCTTTATCAACCATTTTCAATGCGTGAATACAAGATGATATGACTATAGTGAATCGGGTCTGTTATTATATTCTCTTTTTCTTATATTTTTTTCTTTGATTTAAGAGCATTATTAATTATTAGATTTTAGAAAATACTAATACTTATTTGTATCTTTTACTCAAATGAACTTTATTGGTTCAAATGAAAACTCTAATCTTTTTTCTCATTTGTTATTCAGACCCAATCATTAGAAATTAGAAAAAACTAAATTGTCTCGTGTAAATTATAGTTGCGCAAAGAATTTGATTGTTGGGGAAGAGTTCGAACTAACGACTTTTCACTTATTTATTGAAGGATGAAATTTTAGTCATTAAGCTATTAGACCAAAAAAAAAAAGAATTAAATTATCATTACTAACATATATGACAATATCATAATAATATTATCTAACATCTTATCCCAAATTCACAATTCGAAAGTGTTTTATAGAACATGTCTTTGTAAACAAGTCAAAGATCTGCATGGAAGAGGAGATATATTATAGAGTAATTGTTCTATATAAAGATAATCACAATTTTATGAACAACCAATCTCAATGTGTTTGGTGCGTTCATGAAACTGAGTTATGAACAATTTGAATGACACTCTTATTAAGATAATGCATAGAAGTCGGACAAAAAAACGACACTCATATTAGAAAGTAATCGGTGCAACCAAACCATTTCAGTAGTGGTGGATGTAATATCACGATACTCTGATTCTATAGAAGTCGGAGATAAAATATCATGTTTATTAATTTTTCAAGAAATAAGAAAGTTTTCAAAAAAAAGATACCAAAACATGTGATAAACTTATGATCTTTGGAGTCACCAACTCAATTAGCATTAAAATCATACTGCAACTCCAATGAGGACGTTGAGGAAAATACAAGGCTTTTAAATTAGGTTTCTCAAAGACGACGAAGGATGTGAAAAACATCTTCTCAATGTACTATAGCGGTAGAGACAATAAACTAATTGAGAATATAAACAACATAAGAAATATCAAGTCTTATAATTGTAAGGTACAGCATATTTACAACCAAAGTACGATATAAAGTGGGATCTGATAGAGGACACCATATGAGGGAGTATATTTTATATGCAATACAAGAGGAATATTTGCTACTCTAGTATCGTAAAGTTGGGTTTGTTAAAGGATATTACCAATGTATTTTGGTTGAGAGAGATGGTAGCCACTAGAAGATTAGGCAAACTTAATCCTTAGAAGTATCAAAGACTACCAAAGTCTTTCCTTTAAAACTATTCTTATAACTATAATTTCAAATCATTAATCCCATCACAATCATCACATGTAAAAATCATATCATCAACATATAACGAGAGTAAAATACGAAAATGAGAAGTGGTCCAAGCAAATAAAGTAAAATCATGATCACTCAAACAAATATTAGAAGACTTTTAGTAGTAAACTTGTTTAACCAAACTCGTGGAGCTTTCTTCTACTTACACACTCCCTTATATACATACATTTGAATTTTTTTTCCATTGATGAACCGATAAAACTTCAAATGTGTGTGAGTAATGGCCATCCTGGATACTAAAAAAAATGTTTCTTCATAATCCATATTGTATTGTTGATAGAATCTCTTATCAACTAGGTGTGCTTTGTAGCTCTCAAATGACCATTCTGACATGTTTTAATTTTGTATACCCATTCATATCCAATGGTATGTTTATAAAATACTAATCTCCAAGTATATGTCATGTGCAAAGAAAAAAGTTTTTTTCATAGTTTGTTATCAATGAGGGTCAAGTTTAGCTTCTTTATAAAAAGAGATCTTCGACGAACGGTGAATAGAGGTTATAAAGGATGAAAAAGAAAAATAGTAAAGTGTAATTGAAAAAAGCAGGAAATTAACTAGACTTACAATCATGTAAAGGATAACAAAGAGGTAGAGGAGTAGGAAATGATGGATCAATAGTTGTACGAAGTTTTCTGTTAACTGTGGGGAAAAGGGGGAAGTTATTTTTAGAGTAGCCATACAGTCATTCTTGCAGTTTTCAACATTACAATCACTAGATACATTATCATTAAAGCCAAAAGGATTAATACGAGTAAGTTGTGAACTACTAGTAATATGGAAATTATATGTAAGATAAGAAAAAGGGTATAAGTTTTAGAAAAACAACATAAGAAAAAACATAAAAGTTTTTCAACATGAGGATCATATTATCGATACATTTTTTACCATCCCTATAACCAAGAAAACAAATATCGTAGAATGAAAAGTCAAGTTACTACATACCACTTATGGACTAAAAACTAAGCAAGTATAACCAAACACTTTCAAAGAAGAGTAGACAAACCTTATGTGACAAAAATGGGATTATATGAATAGCTTGAACACCATTAAAAACGGTTTCACCCCAAAACACACTAGGAACCAAAGAAAACAACAAAAAGGGACATGTAATCTTCATAATGTGACAATAATGTTCCAATGATGTTCTTCTGATAAGGTTTGGATACCAAATCCCAGACATCATTGCTTTGGAACTGATTCAGCTCTTCTTACATTGTCATAATCCAATTATCATCAGAAAGTCTTTCATCAACAGAATTATGTTTAGTCAAGGAGAGTAATCCTAGAATTGAGTGTTCTTCTCTAAAAGCATACATTGTCTTTCTAGGTCTATCTTTATTTCTAGTTATAAACTCTTCTGGATGTGAAGACTTGTACTTGAAGGTCTTCTTGGATTATGATGTTTCTAAGGAGCCATATTGAGCTTCTTCAGAATCTTCATCATTTAGATGAGCTTTTGAGGTTGGATCATCTTCTAGACCACCAGCTTCTGAAGTTCTGATAGCTTCTGAACATCCAGCTTCTGATGGATTGTCAGCTTCTGAACATCCAGCTTCTGATGGATTGTCAGCTTCTGAGGTGTCTTCAGACACAAAGATTTCTGAAAAGCTTTGAACTAGCTCTGACATTTTACTATCAGGCTCTTTATCATCAAATTTGATGTGTATTGACTCTTCAACCATTTTTGTTTCAAAGTTATACATCATGTATACCTTTGAGTGTTCACAGTATCCTAAGAAGATACTCTTTTGAGCTTTGGTATCAAATTTCTTTAGATATACTTTATTGTTCAAGACGTAACATATACATCCAAACTGATGAAAATAAGAAATGTTTGATTTTCTTCCCTTGAACAGCTCATATGAAGTTTTGTTCAAAATAGGTCTAATATAGATTATATTCTGAATATAACATATTGTGTTTACAACTTCTACCCACAAGTACTTAGGTGAATTGTTGTCATATATCATAGTTCTGGCCATTTCTTGTAAAGATATGTTCTTTCTCTCTAAAACTCCATTTTACTGTGGAGTTTTATGAGAAGAGAACTCATGGAGAATTCCAGATTTTTCAAAAAAAAATTCAAATGGCACATTTTCAAATTATCTTCCATGATCACTTATTACTTTTAACTTTTTTTATTCCTTTTTATTTTGTACTTGTATGTTGAAGATGATGAACCCATGATATGATTCATCCTTATTTCTAAGAAATTTAATCGAAGTCCATCTACTATAGTCAACAACTATGACTAATCCATATTTCTTCCCATTTATTGATGGAGTACCAACTAGACCAAACAAATAAATGTGAAGTAATTATATGGGCCTGGAGGTAGAGACAATGTTCTTAGTTTTAAAAGAAGTTTTATTGATTTTTCCTACTTGGCATGCTCCACAAAGAGCATCCGAGGGATAATTAAGTTCTGGCAATCCTTTAACAAGTTTAAACTTGCTAAGTTTAGAGATTAATCTCCAGTTAGCATGATCTAACCTTTTGTGCCAGAGCCATTTTTCATCACTCAATGATAGAAGGCAAAGTACCTTTATAAACATTTCCTTTTCACCTACCTTTGAATACTATGGACTTGTAAAACTAACTCACAACTATACAATTGTTCTTATTAAACATGACTTCATAACCACTATAACAAAATTGACTAACGCTTAGTAGGTTATATTTTAGTCCATCTACTAACCAAACATTATTAATAGAGATAGAGGAATTACCAATAGTACTCATATCAATGATCTTTCCTTTTTTGTTTTCTTCAAATCCCACAGTTCCTCTCTCTTTCAAAGTTAGAGTTTGGAACATATGTTTTTTTCCTATCATATGTCGTGAGAAGTCAATCTCCAAGTACCGTGACAACTTCTCTGCTTCTCCCTTGAAGCATATATGTAGCAAAAATAATTTTAGATTTAGGTACCCATAGTCTTCTGAGTCTTGTAGGGTTGGTTCTGACAAGTTTCTTCTTACTTTGTACCTTAGCTCTCATATAGTAAGGCTTGTGATCATTCAAGACTTTTCATTTAAAAGTTTGTTGTCTTGAATGTATCTTGGCATTTGGTTATAAACCTTTCAGAACCTTACATCCTGATGTCTTATGTTCTGGTTTTTTCAGAATCTTTGACTTTAAAGTGTTAGGTTCTGGTTTCTTCAGAACCCTTGACTTTACACTCCTAGGTTATGGTTTCTTCAGAACCCTTGACTCAAAATTGTTATGTTCTGATTGGTTCAGAACCTTTGCTTTGTCAGCAACTAGTACAAAATAAAAATTTATCTCTTTCTGAGCAGAGCATGAAGAAGGAGGTTTAGTTTGTTTAATCAAGGTTTCACACCTTGGATTAAAAGGTTTTTGAGAATAGGCAAGACCTTCTCCTTTTCTTCTACATACACCATAAATCATGGATGCATTTTTTGTTTTGTTAAATCTATTTATGATAAAATTCTGAAGAGTCATTCCATGCCCATCAAGGGGTTTATCATACATTTCTTTTTACTAGAGAAAATGATCTCTTTCTGAAGCTTCATTTTTGTTTTGAGAAGATTTTAATTCATTTCTCAAAAGATCATATTATTTTTCAATATTTTCATGTCTGGAATTTTCTTGACACTTACCCCTAAGGTCTTGAATGAAAATAATTAAATTGGATTGAGATAGTTTAGAAAATACCTCATCCTCTTCTTCAGACTCTAAACCAGAATCTCAGACAGATTTTGTGTCTAAAGATGTAAGAGTCATCAAATCTAGATTGGTACTCCTCATCTTTTTTCTAATTCATCTTCTTTGTCAAGTTCACCATATGTTGCCATGAGACTCTTATTGAACTTGTTACTGAAGATGTCCTTCTGATAGCTTCCTTTCGTTGACTTATCCTTTTGCAACTCTGGACAGTCAACAATGAAGTTACCAGGCTTCTTATAGTTGAAGCACCTATTTTGATCATCTTTCTTGTCTCTTGAACTTGATCCTCTGAAGTCAGTGCTTCTTGTAACACCCTTCTAAACCCCACGGAAAATATATGCATAATCAGAGTAAAATTAACATGCATTCAAATAAAAAGGGCGTCACACAAAACTTGCACCACATTAAAACAATCTGTCATGCTCATAAACACTTTTCCATTTAGCAGCGGATTCATTAATGAAAATCCTTTAAAAGAAACATTTGCTTTCATCATATAAAATCAACATCTCTAGGCACTAAGGCCAACATCTCATTATCTCAATTATTCCAAATATGAAAACATAACTTAGGTTACATAATGTAATCCTAAAACATAAGCAATCGATCCCCGTGTTACACTACCAGAGCATGACTCGACCCATAAATGATTACTAAACCGCTACACACGTAGCAACCTCGAACTACAAGCAGAACTTCATAAAGGCCTCCAACAACCTAATCTGCAATGCCTCATAGAGCATTATAAAACAGTAGAAGGGTGAGAAATATTACCATAATAATCAAAGCATAAAATCATGTATATATAGGTATCATATAATTAACTCCCTATTTCTCACCACAATTCAACTCATAGTCATTTACATCATCACTTAGATATATATATATATACAACATGAATATTCACCAAATATTTCACATCATGCATACATCCACAATTCCACAATCTTAACATTCACACGTAAGCATCTCTTCATGCAAGCTTCATGAGTATTCAACAAACATATCATCATTCACACATAAGCATCCCTTCATGCATATATCATATATTAATGTGACTCAACAACTCAATGCAACTCATGCAATGCGGTACCGACTCTCGTTATCTTTTTTTCGGTTTTCACTCTAAACCGGGTCCACCCTTCTAGACCGATAACTCGTTATCATTTTTCGGTTTTTACTTTAAACCGGGTCCACCCTTCTAGACCGATAACAACCAAGCCCGTCCCCTAGGCTTCAAACCCACCCTTCTAGGTTTGGGACAAGCCACTAGTTTCCACGAAACTAACAGACATTGCCTCTTGACTGAATGATGCATGTACAATCAACCAATCACAATAAATGCACTTAAGACCGTTCCCGCGTCTTAATCCCATGCATTCGAATAATTCACCCCTTCGAGAATTTCATCATGATTGCACATACAACATATATCAAACATTTATCAATGTATTCATTTCACACATCATCATATTCAACAACAATGCACACATATCACATATGTTCCCATGCATTCACACAACATTCGCATACATATTTCCCAATCATCCAAAACCCATCATAATCACAAGCATACTTCATATATCCATGACATTTATGCTATTACCACATCATCAAACAATGCACATATATCCATGATATATTCCCATGCATTTCTCACAATTATTAACGATGCACACATATCCACGATATGTTCCCATGCATCTCTCACAATTATTAACGATGCACACATATCCACGATATGTTCTCATGCATACTTATTACATAATTGTACACAACAATCAAACATTCACAAACTCATCAATTAATACACACATAATCATCATTATGTTCTCATGTATTTTAACCGATTACAATTAATCATTCATATCACAACTCTAGGATTCACGCCCAAAGGCTACCCACAACACATATCATCACCATGGATCACATACTTATTCATCTCATAGAGGTATTAACCTATGTGAAACAACCAAACCATCTTCACATGATCAATACAGCAAAAGAGAAATGCTATCAAATTCGCCTTCCTTCGCCTGGCGAACCCTCGCAGCGAACCTTCGCCTGGCGAACTCTCTCAGCGAACACTCGCTAGGCTTCGCCTGGCGAGACTTCCCAGCGAGCCCAAGTCAGTAGCTACTGACTTCATTCGCCACCATTCGCCAGCACCTTCGCTGGGCGAACCTTCGCTATCCAACTTCGCCTGGCGAACCCACCAGCGAAGTCCACTGGGACTTAAATATAATTACTCGCCAACATTCGCTAGGCTTCGCCTGGCGAAGCTTCGCCTTCGCTCGCCTGGCGAGAGCCAGCGAACCTGCGCATAACAGAATTTCATTCTGCCTCTTCTTCATCAATCCATCATCAACCCTCTCTTACACATCCAAATCAGTACAAATAACATCAATACATGTTACCCGACTATTCTACGGCATTATTGCTCAGTTTCAACCGATTAAATCATTAATCTACCGATTAATCCAACATTTGCTCTAATTGGAAAGTGATGAAAACATCCCCAAACCCAAACCCAACATACATAATAGCATACAATGATTAAATAGCAATGTTTCTCACCCTTACCATGGTTTAATCGAAGCTTTGAGTTGGTTCTTGAAGATTTCCACTTTCCTCTTCTTCTTCTCTTTTCTCCTCCTTTTCCTTCTTTCTCTTTTTCTCCCCTTTCTTTCTCTCTTACCAACTCTTATCCCCTTTTCTTCTATTTCTATTCTTTATATTTATTTCCATTCTATTTCCTCCATAATACCTTTCTCTTTATTTCTTTCTGTCGCTTGCGCGAAAATAAGGTGCCGGCATGACAGAAGAGTCGCCACCTTTCGTTATTTATCCCTCAGAGCGGGAAAGGAAACGATCGGAAAAACCTGACGAAAAAGGGTAAGACAAGGTCATCGCAACCATTGTCTGGGTTCGGGAGTCGGTTACGCAAGGGGAAGGTATTAGCACCCCTCACGTCCGTCGTACTCGACGGGATCCTCGCTTGTGTGTTTACTTGGACGGGTTGGTTATAATCTATCTACCTATCAAGGCTGGCTGAAAAGGAAAAGAAAAATGACTCGGCAAAGCATCGCGCTTTGTGCCTACGTATTCCCATCAGAGAATGAGAAATCAGAGTCAACGTAGTTCGGCTAACTACGGGGGATTACGGGGGAAAGGTTGAAGGTTGCTCGCTAGGATATCGCATCCTATGCCTACGTACTTTCATCTGGTATGAAAGATCAGAGCAAACGTAGTTCGGGAAACTACTGAAAATATGGCTCAACTAGGAGGGAGACTATCAAGTCCTACTGTTATCATGCCATGGATTCATCCTATGGTTGAGGTTTGAACAGGGAACTCCTAGATGTTGTCATGCATGGGTTTCAACCTAAAAGTCTATCATCAAATCCTCATCAGAGGAAATGAGAGTCCTAAGGGATCATGTCAATGATACACCAAAACAGACAAAAGCATCAGCTTTAACAGTAAAATGCATGCAATGCAAGTGAGGGAGGAAATGTGTGTGGGGCTTCAGCCTCCACAAGCTCATCTCAACCTCAAGCCAGTCATGAAATAATAGTAATCATACTGAAAATAATCAACATGCTATCAAGCAAAACAGTAAACTGCAATCATACAGATAAAGGAAATGAAGTACCATCAGGCAAACAAAACACTTGAGAAAGAATCATCTACTCTCTAATCCTAACCCTAATCACAGGATCTAAACAAACCTAAGCAAAGCTCTCAAGCAGAACCCTAAACAGGAGAAATCATTCCCAGCCTTCAAGCTTCAGAATAAGCTTACCAAAGAAAGGGAGCTAAGCAATCAGACTCATAGTGTCTTCCTCAGGAAAGCACTAAGAGGTGGATACTCAGGAGTCATATCCTACGTGGCTCAACCACTGTGATCAGTTTACATCCCTCCTCAGGAGAAATTAAACTCACGAGCAGGCTCCAACATCACTGGATATTTAGGAAATCCTATCTGAACTAGTGGAACTAAGTGAATAGACCCATAGGACCTTCCTCAGGAAAGTACCAGGAGGCTTCCACTTAGGAGTTGTATCCCATGTGGCTCAACAACATGTGATCAGTTTACATTCCTCCTCAGGAGAAATTAAACTCACAAGTTGGCTCCCACATCATTGGATACTTAAGAAATCCTAGATCAACTAGTGGAACTAAGTGAATAGACTCATAGGACCTTCCTCAGGAAAGTACTAGGAGGCTTCCACTTAGGAGTTGTATCCCATGTGGCTCAACAACATGTGATCAGTTTACATTCCTCCTCAGGAGAAATTAAACTCACAAGTTGGCTCCAACATCACTGGATACTTAAGAAAGAGGTGAGAAGGAAGGATGAAAGTCATTCATAGTGCCTTCCTCAGGAAAGTACCATGAACTTCCTTCAAACTTCAGGCTCTCAAACCTCACAGACAGGAGATGAGACAAGCTCTGGGTCTCTGCATCTTGATCTACAAGCTTCTCCTTATGATGCTCACCATCAATATCCTCAAGGCAACACAAGCCCTCCATCAAATTCCTCAGAATGAACCCCACAGATGAACAGATAACCCACTGAACAAACCAAATCATCAGGCAATCTTCAGATAACCTAAAAATACTAAACTAATGGGGAAAATTTTAACAAATATTCACAAGGGTCCTCAACACCTACTCATAACATCTACAAAGGTTTCTACCTAAAAATCAAGATAAAACTCAATCAAAGAAAATGATTCATCACCTAAACACAATCTAAACCCTAATCAGGATACCCTAAGTCTACCCTAATTAAACTAACCAAGATTAATTCTAAAAAATCTAGAAAAAATCCTATGGGGAAGTATGACTCATCATCTAATTGCACCAAAAAGAATGGGTAAAAAAGATTAATGGAAAGTACTAAAACAATTCCTACAAAATCAAATATCAAAATGAAACAATTAAAAAGCTATTTAATTGGAAAATCTACTAAAAATATTAAACCTAAAAATAAAATCTCAATTTTATTTTTATAATTTTCTACTCATTTTAATCTACTCATAGAAAAAAGAAGAAATTAAAAATCATTTTTTAACTATTTTTAATGAATTATTCAAAACAGAAAACATTAAAAAGAAAATTAAAAAGAAATGAATTAATTAAAGGGAGGGGGGGTGCATTAAGAAATACGCGCTAGTTCAATATACTGGGCCAGAAATAAAGGGGGGTGCGAAGAGAAACTCTGGGCCCAGAACGCCCTAAATGAAACGCGGCGTTTTAAATAATTCAAATTTTCCCTCCAATCTCAGACGCATCCACGACCGCACGATTGGAATAAATTGTCAAATATTAGAGAGGATCCAAGGGCTTCTGCTTTGTCTTCTCCAACCAGCCTAGGGTTTGCAGAAACCCTAACTTCATGAGCCAACCTTCGAGCTCTATTATCTCCTTGCTCAGGCCACGGCACCACTCGACTCAAACATGAAAAATCACCTACTAAATGCCTAGATTACAACCATACGTACAGTTTCTCATAATTCCTCGTGGATAATCCAAACAGAAGCCTTGAAGATCATGGTACAAACACGGTTCAAAATTTTAACCTGATATCAACCTTGATTAAACTTCAGTATAATGATGCAATCATGCTCTTGATGTTATCCTGATCATTTTAACCTACTTCATGCTACCTAAAACCTCCTAAACAGATAGTTCTTGAAACTTAAAGAATTATGCACCTGTGACAAACCATCATGGATCGTGCCCTAGCTTTCTAGAATTAATCCTCTACCCTAACACATCAATTATACACCTAGAATCTAAACCATCTATGCATAATTATGGTGAAAAAGAAAGGAGAAAGAACCTGTCAAGGAACTATGGTGTATGATGCTTGAGCACGATTCCAAGCTTGCAAATCCTTCAGGATGATCCTTTGATGATGGATAGCCTTCTGTTTGCACAATTCTTGAGGGAGAAGACTTGAAATGGAAGAATTCTTGAGTTGCTTCAAGTTGAAGAAATTTCTCCAATGGCTATGTATCCTTCTCTCTCCTCTGACTTGGCTCAACTTTCACCAACCTCTAATCATTCTTTGATGCACTCTTTAAATAAAAATTGATGGATGCTTCTAGATTCATCTAGAATGATGTGGAAGTTTCTTGAAAGTTCCATGATATTCCATAATGGTCATCTCATCTCATATGTCATGCCTTGTTATTTTGGTCTCAAATTCTCCTTACATGAGTTATTGAATGAGGATGGGTGAAAAACAAGTGCATTTGTTGCTTATGTAGGGTTTTTCAACATTGCCTTCTTATGCAAGTAAGAAATTTCCAAAGGAAGTCCATTTTTTAAGCCTCAAATGAAAATTCTATTTAAACCAATCTTCTCAAAATGGTTTTTCCAATCAAAATGATATATTGGATGACCTATTTTGGATTTGTGGATCTCCCAAAACACTTTTCCATTTCAACTTTTCAAAGTTATAAGTCATTTTTAGTTCATTTTTGACCAATCATGGAATCTTGTGCTATGAGCTTTTCCAACAATTTGTGACCTTCTTTCTAGACTTAAAATCACATTTTGAGCAACTTTCATGTTTTAAGTTTTTCCATTTGAGGCTTGGAAATAGGAGTTTTAGGCATTGGTTAAAATGACCTATAACTGACAAATGACCAAAATACCCCTGCCTTGTTCAAACCATAACTTGAGTTCCACAAATCCAATCAAGGACTTCTACCACTAAAATTAAAGCTAAGAAGATCCTCTTCAACATTCATGTTGACCAAGAAACCATAGGAATCATCCTACTAGGGCAAAAGTTGTCTGCAAGTTGGGTGACTTTCAAGGACCCAGATTCACACACCTCTGCTGACCTGTAATTTGCCAAAACCATAACTTGAGCTCTGTAACTCCTATCAAGGACTTCCACCACTCAAATTAAAGCTTAGAACAAGCTCTACAACATTCATGTTGTGGGGAAGATGAGATATCAATCACATCTAGGGCTAAAACTGCCTGGAAAGATAGGGGTCAAATTAGGGTTTTTTCACTGTCCATCCTTAGAAACCCTAACTTAAAACTTCTCAAACTCCTCAATCATGATGAGTTGGTCTAGGAATCATCTTTATAACATCTCCATACATCATTCCATGATCTCATGGCTCTTGGATTGGGTCTCAACCTTCTCCAAATCTGCAGTTGACCTAGGGTTGACCCAGTCAAAACCCTAATTCTACCATTCATGGTTGAATCTTCTGAATTCTTGCATAATGACCTCTCTGGGCTTCATGATGACTTTCAAGACATCTCATAGGCTTTCTCAAAGCTTCAAGTTCATTCTCAAAGTCTCAGGATCATCTGAGGAGCACCCACAACTCTCAAGTTAGGAGGCACACAACCCTGGTTTCAACCAATTCCTCTGAGGATCTCTTGAACTTTCTGATGAAGGTATCAACTTTCAAATACTCCATGAATGAATAAATGTTGGTCAAATTTTGGGGTGCAACAGCTGCCCCTATTCAAACGGCTTGAACCTGACTGGGTGAGAAGCGAACGGCTCTCAACCAATCAAGGTACGAGACGGTTGAATATCGGTGAACCCGAAAATTTGCCAACTGCACGAGCGCACGGTACTCTGCGGGGAACAAATCTTCGAACACTGCAACACTAGCTGCTCAACAACTAGCTGGAGAAATACTGACCTGACATCACCGTCAGTTATCCGCGTTAACTTCTTCTGATATTGCCTTCAGACAACCACAACACCCAACCTCGCCGCTGGAGAACTGAATCTTCTAACGTATCCAACATTGCTGCTGGCAAACTGAATCTGACATCGTCGTCGGAAGCAAACATCGCTCTGAGAGACACTCGGCATCGCCGTCGTGCAAACATCATCTCTGCTGGGGATTTAAGGAGTCTGACATTGCCGTCAAACAGACATCCAACCTCGCTGCCGGAAACAAACATAATCTGACCTCACCGCCGGATAATCAAAATACCCAACCTCACTGCTGGACAACTATATCACTTGAACAATTCTGACCTGGGGTTCACCCCTGGTAAATGGAACAAAAGGTACACTTGCGTATTTGAACCTACCCTGCTGGGAATGAGAGACTTAACCGAGCACACTCTGATCTGGGGTTCACCCTCAGAACCATAACGAACATCGGAATACTGCTGCACACTGCCTGCCGTAGAACTTCAACACTACAGATATATGAAACCCTGGCCCCTGGCCACTTCCAGCTCCAGCTAGAAAAGATCTTTAAGTACTTCTGAATATGAATGAAACCCTGGCCCCTGGCCACTCCAACTTCAGCTAGAGAATCTTCAAGTATTTCTGAAGATAGACATCCTTGGCCTCCAAGGATGGCAACTCTGCAGGAGGTATCCTTCGACTTCAGTCTGAAGAAAGTGATCCTTGCCCTTCAAGGATACAAGGACCTGCCTTCAGGCAACTCCACCTCTGCTATAGAGCATCCAAGACTTCAGTCAGGGATACTTCGGCCTTCAGTCCGAACAATGAATCCTAGGTCGTTCATGACCTTGGGGGATAACCTTGCCTTTAGGCACCTTCGCTTCGGCTTGGGAAATCTGTGACTTCAGTCAGAGAAATGGTATCCTGAGCCATTCATGACTCTACGGGGATTCAAACACTTTGCCTATAGGCAAAACTCCGCTTCAGCTGGAGAAACATCTTCGACTTCAATCAGAAGACGTATCATTCACTTGATCGCAATCAATCATCACCTCAGGACAACTGACGTGGTCTTCAGACTCACACGAATCACTCTGTTGTATCTACAACTCCGGAACCTTGTCTTCAGCCACCCGTTGCTTCATCCACACGGAAATCTGGCTTCACAGGAACCTTCTGATATCGCCTTCTGGCGCTTATGAAATCCATCTTCAGATTAGACATCATTGCTGGAGGAACATCTTCGACTTCAATCGGAAGACGTATCATTCACTTGATCGCAATCAATCATCACCTCAGGACAACTGACGTGGTCTTCAGACTCACACGGATCACTCTGTTGTATCTACAACCCTGGAACCTTGTCTTCAGCTACCTGTTGATTCTTCAACACGGAAATCTGGACTCACCGGAACCTTCTGGTATCGCCTTCGGGCGCTTTACGACATCCATCTTCAGATTAGACATCGTTGTTGGAGCAGACATATCTTTGACTTCAGTCAGGAGACGTATCATTCCCTTGATCGCGCTCAATCATCACCTCAGGACAACTGACGTGGTCTTCAGACTCACACGAATCACTCTGTTGTATCTACAACTCCGGAACCTTGTCTTCAGCCACCCGTTGCTTCATCCACACGGAAATCTGGCTTCACAGGAACCTTCTGATATCGCCTTCGGGCGCTTTACGACATCCATCTTCAGATTAGACATCGTTGTTGGAGCAGACATATCTTTGACTTCAGTCAGGAGACGTATCATTCCCTTGATCGCGCTCAATCATCACCTCAGGACAACTGACGTGGTCTTCAGACTCACACGAATCACTCTGTTGTATCTACAACTCCGGAACCTTGTCTTCAGCCACCCGTTGCTTCATCCACACGGAAATCTGGCTTCACAGGAACCTTCTGATATCGCCTTCGGGCGCTTTACGACATCCATCTTCAGATTAGACATCGTTGTTGGAGCAGACATATCACGCCGCTACTCACTTGACATCCTGTCAAGTCGTTGCTAAATAAAAGCAAACATGCCGAGTCACCAGACATAATCACCAAGTTAACAACTCTGTTGAGGAGAGAGGAATGAGGGTTCACCCAAATAATCCTGACGACTCACTGGGGAAAAAGGAAGAAGGGTTCACCCAACGACCTTGTAGACTTTGCTGCAGAAAGACGAGAGAGTTCACCCAAACGACTTCAACAACTGCTGGGGAATAACGACAGAGCTCACTCAGACGATTCCTACCAACTTTACTAGGGAGCAAGTACTTCGGCACGGGGAAAGCGACAGATGCTCTGAACGGCTTTCTGGGGGAACGACCCTTCTAGGGAACATAGCCTTCGGGCTACAAGACACTCATGTCATTCAGTCCTCAAACTTACGGGGATAAACAAACTTCAGCTTGCTGGACAATCCTTCGGGATCCGCCTGGGGAAACATTCCATCTGCCAATCATGACTGTGCTTGGCTTGGGGATATCGATCTATTTGCCTGCTGCTGGGGAAATGCCAACCACCTGCTGGAGAAAAGACCTCCACTCTGTTGGGGGTTCCAGAAATCATCTTGAACAAACAACTCCGGCGGCGCTTCCAAGAATCATCCTGGACTGATAACCTTTCTGGAGACTTTATTCTGCTGGGTACTTCCAGGAATCTTCCTGGGCAACTCTTGCTGCGGACGCTACTGGGGAGTTCAAGAATCATCTTAGGCGAACAACTCGGGAAACTGTACTGAGGTCTTAAGAGTCATCTTAAGCAAACGGCCTTGCTGAGGAATTCGAGAATCATCTTGAACCGAAGACTTCGTTGGGGATCTCAAAAATCATCTTGAGCGAGCGAACTGCGGGGATCACACCGGGGTCTTTTAGAATCATCTAAGAAAAAAACCTGGCTGGGGAGAACATCAAGAATCGTCCTGAGCAACCGGTCTTTTGGGATATACCTGTTCAACAAGGATGATAATGACCTAGATCATGTTTATGATGTGTATGCTTCTGCACTATGCCCCACACGGTGGGAATGATATGTATTTATGCTAAATGCCATGCAATCATGCTCAGTGCTATGCAATCATGCATAATGCCATGCAGTGTTGAATGCTATGCAGTGTTGAATGCTATGCAGTCATGCACAATGATACGATCCCGTCAGCAAAATAAATGCCGAGGGGGGAATCCTCCTGTCAAGGAGAAAGAACCACTCAGGTAGAGGAATCATCCTGCTGAGGAGAATGTGAACACGCCAATATCAATTAGGCTCTGTCTAGGGAATTGATCTTCCGCGAATTGCTGCAGGGAAACAACTTCAGCTGACTGTTGCAGGGGATGAAGCTCTACGAGAACTTGGATCTGCTGATATCAATCGCGAGAATGAAATGCGCGGCCGTCTCGGCTACTCTTCTGGGGATGACCACTCTGTGGGGAGCCAACTTCAGCTGCTCCACACTCCGCTGGGGAAAGACCACTCATGATCTGATCAACTTCCAAGGATTCGGATCTCTTGGACATCTGCAAACTTGGCTGAGGAAGGAGAAATCATTCTGCTTCGCTGGAAAGAGTACGACTCTGGGGAAATACAACATCAGCTGCCCCACGCTCTGCTGAGGAAAATTGATCATGACCTGATCAACTTCCGAGGATTCTGCTTTTCTGCGGACTCGGCCGGGGATAGAAATCATTCTACTTCGCTGGAGAGGGCAACTCTGATGGGGAACTTCAATTCCGCTGGGGAGGAAAGGATCACCTGACTTCGGGGAGAGTACAACTCTGCCGGGGAATACAACATCAGCTGTCCCAACACTCTACTGGGGAAGAAGGAATCGTCCATCTTCAGGAGAGAGCCTGATTCTGGTGAGGAATCTCAATTCCACTGGAGACTTCAGTCTGGCACCATCAGTTACTGCATACTTCGGTATACGACTAGCTTCCTGCGAAACCTACACTTGTGACCCGGTGCGGGGGGGAATCCTGCTTCGGCGACTTTACTGGGAAAACACAAGCTTCGGTACCCGAACACTTCTATGAACTCTGCACTTGTGACCCGGTGCTGGGGGAGACATCATTCTTCGGTGCTTGATTCAGCCGATGAGGTGACATTCCTTCAGGATGCGTCTGTTTGGGGAAGAGAATCACCTCTACCTGGGGAAGACATATCAATGCTCACTATCCTGATTCCGATTCTGCGGAGGAGAGACTACTGAACTCCTGCTGGAGAAGGAGGACTCGTCCTGCTTCGGGGATATCAATCCTGGTCTACTGAGGGTAATCTTGACCCTAATCTGATGAGGGGTAAACGCCATCTTAATCTGCTGCAGTCTCGCACTGTACAGGGGAACAACCTCAAACCGTACATCTCTGCGGAGAAACAATCCTGATTCAACAATGCCAACACAGGGAATACAGGCTACCAATCATGGAGTCAAGTAACAGGTTATGCTGTAGGATAGCAACCCAAAGACCGCAAGGCTTCTTCAGAAGGTTCAGGTTTCGGCAGGGTAATGACACGATTCCCCGATACTCAATTCTTGCTAGGGTGAACAAACTCATCTGAACAACTTGCCCCAGCGCAATTCAACTTGCCCCAATCCGACCTTTGGGAATAAATCATTCTGGAAACAAGACAATCTTCAGAGGGCTTGCCCCAGCATCTGCACAACGGGAGGATTCATCCTCAACTGATCAACTCTCAGCATGGTCGGCTTCAATATCTCTGAAGTAGTTTGCCCCTGAACGAGCGATGAGCGACTCAACATGCTCTGATCGAACACTGGAGGGATCTGCCCTTAAATCGCAAGGATTCCGGATAACTGCCCCTGATTGGGTTTCAAGAAGATTCGCTTCCGATCAACCGCTGCTTGCATAAACTGCCCCATAATCAAATGATGCTCCGGGACTTGTCCTCAGACAAACCGATTCCAAACTCACTGGAAGTCATTGCCCCAGATTCACAGGGCTTCGCAGCATACCACTCTGACCCAGACCTCTGGCGATTCAGTCCTGATTGACTATTCCTTGCTGAAGTTCCTTCGTATCAGCTACTAACCTGCAACTAAAATTGTTTATTCACGAATAGTAATTTTAATGCAGTGTTCATGCAAATTTCGAAAAACGTTGTACTGTCACTCATTTACGTGTCATGCTAGTGAGTGACGAATGAACTCAAGAATTCAAACGTAGTGCTGATGCGATCAGTGAAAAATGCAATAAGGATATGATTAGCAAATCATGAAGGAGTCAGGCTACTCAACCTTATCGTAATGCACTCTCGGAATAAACCCTGCCTCAATTAGGTCTTTTAAGGGTTGTATCGTGGTCGGGTTCACGGTTCGTGAAACAAAGGATATTTGGCTCAAATCATGATTTGTACCCACCCCTTCTGCGTGATGTTCTCCGATCCTAAAGTTCAGTCAACTTGGGTCGAGCGCTCGCCTCTTCGAGAGGTATGTTGAACATTGGGAACAACTGGTTAAAGAATTCACAAGGTGTTTCGGAGTGACAGTTACTCCTTTTCGTTTTCGGCGTCTGTGTCTACACGACTTCGTCCTTGTTTGAGGATTTTTCTTTTTATAATCCTTTCTTTTTCATTCATTTTTTTTATTCCCTAATTTTTTCCTGGACTGACTCCTTTTGAGTTCTTTTCGGTTTTTCTTTTGAAGTCCAGCGGGATGCCCTGATTTTTGCCTAAGTATTTGCTTTCTAGCTTCTCTTTTTTACTTAGCGGGCTTTCTTATTTCTTTTTCTTGGAACAAGTCGTGCGACACTGGATGTCTTGATTGCTCCGAAAGGATTATAACAGTCTCACTCCTGATTGGTGAGGCTTAACCATTGTGGTTGATGAGGTACGACCTTTGGCGAGGAATATGATGTGATTGGTCCTCGAAGGACAACACCCCTCTATAAGACTTGAACGCTCGATCAAGCTAACTGACAACTACCCTGCCCCGGGTTAAGACGTGAGGGTTCAAAAGTCCGAAAGAAACTCCTACTTCTCGGCTCGAAGTGGTTAACAAGGGATTCTCTTCCTTATCTCTCCGGTGTTTAGGGGATTTGAAACAATGCCTTGTACGTCATCGGCAAAGTTTTATCTGAAAGCAATACGATCATCGGTTATGCGTATTCGGTTTCATCATCCTCCCTCCGCTCATTGCTAATCATAGTAATAAAGTGGAGTAAATAAAATGCAAGCGTCAGTGCAATGCAGTAAATGAGTGACAACGACATAACTAATTCAGAAGAAATGCATAGTCACTTTATTATCATTACCATTCGAAACATACAATGCTTTACAGCAAGTAGTAACTAACAGAAAAGAAACTACAAATGCAAATGGTAAGAAGTCCGAGGACTGCCAATGTTGAGGACGTCGGCCCGTCTGGATCACTGGCTTCCGGAAATAACCCTCTGAATCTGCGAGCGAGGCGATTCAGTCACCAAAGGTCACGGGACGTATTCCAGATCTTTCTCAGCTTCAGGCAAAGGAGTGGAATCATCCACCTCTTCCGCAGGGTAAGGGATGAACTTTCCCGATGCTCTCATGCCGCCCGGCACAAGCCTAATCGTCCTCGAGTCGATCAGGTCCTGAATCTTATTCCGGAGAGCCTTACATGTTTCAACATGGTGCCCCGGTGCTCCCGAGTGGAAATCACAATGCACGCTTAGATCAACGTCTGATGACACGTCATCTGGTGGATTTAAGGTCCGAAGCTTGAGAACACGGTTCTGAACCAACAGCGGCAGCAGCTGGGCATAACTCACAGGTAGTGGGTCCAAAGCTCTATCAAGTAGCTTCTTCTTTTGACCATACCCTTCAGGATTATTCTGAGATGCTCGGCGCGGCTGACGACGAGACAGGCCTCGAGCTTCATGCTGTGTAGAGGGTCCATGAGGTCCACTTGGCTTCAGCACAGGTGGCACTGACGGTAACGGAGGAAGCACTCTGGTCTCCTCCTTGGGTGCTTGACCACTCTCCTTATCTAACATACTTCTCACCACTCCCATGAGAAAGCTCAGCTGATTCTGCAGCTGCTGATTCTCCTCTCTGAGCACCTGCTGGTCCAGACGCACTGCCTGTATGTCATTCATGACCTGCCCCAGCTGGCTTTGGATTTTCTCTAGTTCAGCTTGTATCTGCTCCATCAGTCTGAGCTGCTTGATTCTGAGTCAAACCTGCAAACACAAAGGTTAGAAGACAAGTCCTGGCTTCTGCCATGCAAGATGAATTATGGGTGTCTGTACGTTCAGGAGATCACCCCTGATTCTGGTGTCAACGTGCCAACATAGTGTCAATGCAGCGATAAGACTGGATCCATTCATGGAAGAAAATATCTCATATTGCTCGGGACACCAGGATCAGGGTACGAAACACGCCTGCAGCACAGACACATGCTAATGGAATGCAAAAATGGATATGCAAACTAATGCAAAATGCAGTCATGCAATAATATATCCGGGTGGCTGCTGTGGAGATTCGGTGTCAACAGTCGCTGATGAGAAGGAAACCCCGGTGTAAAACTACTGATCTGATCTGTTGTGAATAACCATCGGGTAGGATCGAGATCAAACTTCTGCTCTGATAAGAACGAAGGCCTGATAATAAAGACCCCGGATGCAAGATCAAGGAATATCTGTTGATGAAGTCTTCGGACCCCAAACCACAAATTTGCCCTATCAAGAACAAAATACACAGCTGCTGATGAGATCTTCAAACCCCACTCAAAATCTGCCCTGTCAAGAACAAAATAACAACTGCCGACGAGATCCTCAGACCCCACTCAAAATCTGCTCCATCCAGAACAAACCTTTGATAACAATACTCTGATCGGAACCTGCTCTATCAAGAACAAACAAACACCTGATGATAAGATCCTCTGATCAAACCCTTGTTCTATCAAGAACATCTCTGCAACTGAGAACCCAACATAACTGATTCACCGTCAAGAAAACCAGGTGGTCTGGAGGTCAAAGTTTCCTGCAATATCCCAACCCCCACTCACAGGTATGATGGACCTAATCCACGGACAAAGGTACGGCATCCTATGCGGTCGTCAGCGTCACAGACATTCATGAGTGACAATACGATTCCCAGAAGGAGTGGCATCGTCAAGTCATGAAGAGGCCTCTCTTAGCTGACTTCCAAATGATCGGTCCCCAGAGTCGACAATCCTCACGTCTGGACTCCCCTCAGATCCTCAGGACCGGAAAGGAGCACCTCTGCAAGAATCTCGTCTGAGCGCAGATTTTCGTAGGGAACTGTGCCTGTTCAACAGACAGGTTCGTCTACTACTTCTCCGCAACTATATCTAGGTGTGTACTCAAGCCCAGGTCCGGCTTTTTCACTCACAGTAACATCCCTCTCCCACAGCAGCACAGATAATCATATCAAACTGGAAATAAAATGCGGGAAATAAAATGCGGGAAGTAAAATGCGAGAAGTAAAAATGCGATAAATAAACGCAACCCAACAAGCAAACACACAAACGATAGGATTGACTCGCGTAGGGGATGGGAAACGGTCCCAGCATAAGGGATGGGAAAAGTCCCTAGATGCTACCCTCCCCAGCAGAGTCGCCAGCTGCTGGGGACGGTCCCGGGCAGCTAGGAAGAAAATCCAAGGCGAGACTCGCATAGGGAAACACCTTAAGTCCCCAGCAGAGTCGCCAGCTGTCGCTTGCGCGAAAATAAGGTGCCGGCATGACAGAAGAGTCGCCACCTTTCGTTATTTATCCCTCAGAGCGGGAAAGGAAACGATCGGAAAAACCTGACGAAAAAGGGTAAGACAAGGTCATCGCAACCATTGTCTGGGTTCGGGAGTCGGTTACGCAAGGGGAAGGTATTAGCACCCCTCACGTCCGTCGTACTCGACGGGATCCTCGCTTGTGTGTTTACTTGGACGGGTTGGTTATAATCTATCTACCTATCAAGGCTGGCTGAAAAGGAAAAGAAAAATGACTCGGCAAAGCATCGCGCTTTGTGCCTACGTATTCCCATCAGAGAATGAGAAATCAGAGTCAACGTAGTTCGGCTAACTACGGGGGATTACGGGGGAAAGGTTGAAGGTTGCTCGCTAGGATATCGCATCCTATGCCTACGTACTTTCATCTGGTATGAAAGATCAGAGCAAACGTAGTTCGGGAAACTACTGAAAATATGGCTCAACTAGGAGGGAGACTATCAAGTCCTACTGTTATCATGCCATGGATTCATCCTATGGTTGAGGTTTGAACAGGGAACTCCTAGATGTTGTCATGCATGGGTTTCAACCTAAAAGTCTATCATCAAATCCTCATCAGAGGAAATGAGAGTCCTAAGGGATCATGTCAATGATACACCAAAACAGACAAAAGCATCAGCTTTAACAGTAAAATGCATGCAATGCAAGTGAGGGAGGAAATGTGTGTGGGGCTTCAGCCTCCACAAGCTCATCTCAACCTCAAGCCAGTCATGAAATAATAGTAATCATACTGAAAATAATCAACATGCTATCAAGCAAAACAGTAAACTGCAATCATACAGATAAAGGAAATGAAGTACCATCAGGCAAACAAAACACTTGAGAAAGAATCATCTACTCTCTAATCCTAACCCTAATCACAGGATCTAAACAAACCTAAGCAAAGCTCTCAAGCAGAACCCTAAACAGGAGAAATCATTCCCAGCCTTCAAGCTTCAGAATAAGCTTACCAAAGAAAGGGAGCTAAGCAATCAGACTCATAGTGTCTTCCTCAGGAAAGCACTAAGAGGTGGATACTCAGGAGTCATATCCTACGTGGCTCAACCACTGTGATCAGTTTACATCCCTCCTCAGGAGAAATTAAACTCACGAGCAGGCTCCAACATCACTGGATATTTAGGAAATCCTATCTGAACTAGTGGAACTAAGTGAATAGACCCATAGGACCTTCCTCAGGAAAGTACCAGGAGGCTTCCACTTAGGAGTTGTATCCCATGTGGCTCAACAACATGTGATCAGTTTACATTCCTCCTCAGGAGAAATTAAACTCACAAGTTGGCTCCCACATCATTGGATACTTAAGAAATCCTAGATCAACTAGTGGAACTAAGTGAATAGACTCATAGGACCTTCCTCAGGAAAGTACTAGGAGGCTTCCACTTAGGAGTTGTATCCCATGTGGCTCAACAACATGTGATCAGTTTACATTCCTCCTCAGGAGAAATTAAACTCACAAGTTGGCTCCAACATCACTGGATACTTAAGAAAGAGGTGAGAAGGAAGGATGAAAGTCATTCATAGTGCCTTCCTCAGGAAAGTACCATGAACTTCCTTCAAACTTCAGGCTCTCAAACCTCACAGACAGGAGATGAGACAAGCTCTGGGTCTCTGCATCTTGATCTACAAGCTTCTCCTTATGATGCTCACCATCAATATCCTCAAGGCAACACAAGCCCTCCATCAAATTCCTCAGAATGAACCCCACAGATGAACAGATAACCCACTGAACAAACCAAATCATCAGGCAATCTTCAGATAACCTAAAAATACTAAACTAATGGGGAAAAATTTAACAAATATTCACAAGGGTCCTCAACACCTACTCATAACATCTACAAAGGTTTCTACCTAAAAATCAAGATAAAACTCAATCAAAGAAAATGATTCATCACCTAAACACAATCTAAACCCTAATCAGGATACCCTAAGTCTACCCTAATTAAACTAACCAAGATTAATTCTAAAAAATCTAGAAAAAATCCTATGGGGAAGTATGACTCATCATCTAATTGCACCAAAAAGAATGGGTAAAAAAGATTAATGGAAAGTACTAAAACAATTCCTACAAAATCAAATATCAAAATGAAACAATTAAAAAGCTATTTAATTGGAAAATCTACTAAAAATATTAAACCTAAAAATAAAATCTCAATTTTATTTTTATAATTTTCTACTCATTTTAATCTACTCATAGAAAAAAGAAGAAATTAAAAATCATTTTTTAACTATTTTTAATGAATTATTCAAAACAGAAAACATTAAAAAGAAAATTAAAAAGAAATGAATTAATTAAAGGGAGGGGGGGTGCATTAAGAAATACGCGCTAGTTCAATATACTGGGCCAGAAATAAAGGGGGGTGCGAAGAGAAACTCTGGGCCCAGAACGCCCTAAATGAAACGCGGCGTTTTAAATAATTCAAATTTTCCCTCCAATCTCAGACGCATCCACGACCGCACGATTGGAATAAATTGTCAAATATTAGAGAGGATCCAAGGGCTTCTGCTTTGTCTTCTCCAACCAGCCTAGGGTTTGCAGAAACCCTAACTTCATGAGCCAACCTTCGAGCTCTATTATCTCCTTGCTTAGGCCACGGCACCACTCGACTCAAACATGAAAAATCACCTACTAAATGCCTAGATTACAACCATACGTACAGTTTCTCATAATTCCTCGTGGATAATCCAAACAGAAGCCTTGAAGATCATGGTACAAACACGGTTCAAAATTTTAACCTGATATCAACCTTGATTAAACTTCAGTATAATGATGCAATCATGCTCTTGATGTTATCCTGATCATTTTAACCTACTTCATGCTACCTAAAACCTCCTAAACAGATAGTTCTTGAAACTTAAAGAATTATGCACCTGTGACAAACCATCATGGATCGTGCCCTAGCTTTCTAGAATTAATCCTCTACCCTAACACATCAATTATACACCTAGAATCTAAACCATCTATGCATAATTATGGTGAAAAAGAAAGGAGAAAGAACCTGTCAAGGAACTATGGTGTATGATGCTTGAGCACGATTCCAAGCTTGCAAATCCTTCAGGATGATCCTTTGATGATGGATAGCCTTCTGTTTGCACAATTCTTGAGGGAGAAGACTTGAAATGGAAGAATTCTTGAGTTGCTTCAAGTTGAAGAAATTTCTCCAATGGCTATGTATCCTTCTCTCTCCTCTGACTTGGCTCAACTTTCACCAACCTCTAATCATTCTTTGATGCACTCTTTAAATAAAAATTGATGGATGCTTCTAGATTCATCTAGAATGATGTGGAAGTTTCTTGAAAGTTCCATGATATTCCATAATGGTCATCTCATCTCATATGTCATGCCTTGTTATTTTGGTCTCAAATTCTCCTTACATGAGTTATTGAATGAGGATGGGTGAAAAACAAGTGCATTTGTTGCTTATGTAGGGTTTTTCAACATTGCCTTCTTATGCAAGTAAGAAATTTCCAAAGGAAGTCCATTTTTTAAGCCTCAAATGAAAATTCTATTTAAACCAATCTTCTCAAAATGGTTTTTCCAATCAAAATGATATATTGGATGACCTATTTTGGATTTGTGGATCTCCCAAAACACTTTTCCATTTCAACTTTTCAAAGTTATAAGTCATTTTTAGTTCATTTTTGACCAATCATGGAATCTTGTGCTATGAGCTTTTCCAACAATTTGTGACCTTCTTTCTAGACTTAAAATCACATTTTGAGCAACTTTCATGTTTTAAGTTTTTCCATTTGAGGCTTGGAAATAGGAGTTTTAGGCATTGGTTAAAATGACCTATAACTGACAAATGACCAAAATACCCCTGCCTTGTTCAAACCATAACTTGAGTTCCACAAATCCAATCAAGGACTTCTACCACTCAAATTAAAGCTAAGAAGATCCTCTTCAACATTCATGTTGACCAAGAAACCATAGGAATCATCCTACTAGGGCAAAAGTTGTCTGCAAGTTGGGTGACTTTCAAGGACCCAGATTCACACACCTCTGCTGACCTGTAATTTGCCAAAACCATAACTTGAGCTCTGTAACTCCTATCAAGGACTTCCACCACTCAAATTAAAGCTTAGAACAAGCTCTACAACATTCATGTTGTGGGGAAGATGAGATATCAATCACATCTAGGGCTAAAACTGCCTGGAAAGATAGGGGTCAAATTAGGGTTTTTTCACTGTCCATCCTTAGAAACCCTAACTTAAAACTTCTCAAACTCCTCAATCATGATGAGTTGGTCTAGGAATCATCTTTATAACATCTCCATACATCATTCCATGATCTCATGGCTCTTGGATTGGGTCTCAACCTTCTCCAAATCTGCAGTTGACCTAGGGTTGACCCAGTCAAAACCCTAATTCTACCATTCATGGTTGAATCTTCTGAATTCTTGCATAATGACCTCTCTGGGCTTCATGATGACTTTCAAGACATCTCATAGGCTTTCTCAAAGCTTCAAGTTCATTCTCAAAGTCTCAGGATCATCTGAGGAGCACCCACAACTCTCAAGTTAGGAGGCACACAACCCTGGTTTCAACCAATTCCTCTGAGGATCTCTTGAACTTTCTGATGAAGGTATCAACTTTCAAATACTCCATGAATGAATAAATGTTGGTCAAATTTTGGGGTGCAACACTTTCCAATATATATACTCTCTCAAAACATCTATGAATCCATTAAACAAACATCTAATTATTCAAATAATTAGAATAATCCAAATAAATCAATTAATTAACACAATTAATTAATTATTGAAAATTGGGCTGTTACAACTCTCCCCCACTTAGGAATTTTCGTCCTCGAAAATGTTACCTGATCCAAACAACTCTGGATACGACTCTCGCATTCCAATTCTTCCAAATCCAATTCTCCCATAACTACTTCCACTAAAGGAATCTCTATACTTCGAAGTTGTTTCTTATCAACAACTAGAACTAGCCACGCCTCCGAAGTCAAATTCTCTCTCACTTGTACACTATCCACCTGAATCAATGTACCTCTTCAACTTAGACATATGAACACCTCATGCAATCCTCTCAAGCGACAGCGGTAAAACAGTCTAACATGTTATCCGCCTCACGCTTCCGCTGCGCTACTCTGATACAGATCAACAAAACACAGGGCGCTCACGAGACTTCAAGCTCGACCAACACCAATTACTACCATAACTCTCAAAACACGGCCTTACTAGGATTCTTTGATCGTTTCCATCGTCCCTTGCACGGTCTTTGATCCGAGTACAACACTCCCGTTGGACATGCAACAACACAAAGGAGTCATACCCTCTTACCCAACGAACTTCATACGATGCTGTTTCCGATACGAAATGGCAACAGTTATTGTAGGCAACTCCATTAACGACAATTAACTACCCTTAGATCCATCTTGGTCCAACACACAAGCTCTCAACGAGTCCTCTTCATACTGGATAGTTTTCTTCGTTTGTCCATGCCACTCACGGACGCTAGTCAAAGTTCATCTTCAACATGGCACCCAACCGCTTTCGCAATCTTTCCCATAATCTTAACGAAAAACTTGAGTTCCCATCTAACAGAATGATTCATCTTCACTGGTAGGCAACGAGTTACTCTTGTTAATCCATTCTTAACTGTCCAAATCGGATCATACTTCCTCAAATTCGTCAGAAAACCCGCCACAAAGCCCATGGGAATACTATCCCATCCCACTCGAAATACTCAACAGTTGTATCAGATCCAACCATCTCTAATGTCCACTCTTCAATTCCCAACAAGTCTAATCAACATATACAAACTCAATCAATTCTTTCTCCATCTATGGCTATCCAAAACTATTTCTCAAATTCGGTCGCATCTTCCTAGTACCTGCACGGACACTCCATTTTTCTCGATGTACTTCTCCCTGAGTACTCTTATCCAACTCACACTATTCAGAATACACACTTCATCACGACATCTCACAATACCATTTCCCTTAATCCGAAAATAAGCCCTCTGACTTTTATCCATTAAATTCAATTAATCTATCAACTCAACTCAGAATTTCGATTTCCTCGAACCTCATCAGAATACCAAAAGTCAATCTCAACATCCAAGGCTCAACTTCCATAAGAAGTCTCTTCACAGGCCGAACTCATATCTGAATTTGCTTAATCAGTTCTAACTTCCTTACCATCTTCATTAGTGTATACCAAAATTCCCGATTCGATATCTTAGCTACCACTTGGTCTCATTCGAATGGTAATTTAACCAAAACCATACTCCTTCAGGAGTTCCAATTACTTCTCTGTCTCATATTTGACTCTCTCTCAAATAAAACAAATACCTTAAGGTCAGTAACCATCTCAAATCTCAACTAAACAATTGAGGCTTCCAAACTCCGGTACAAACACACAACAGCAACCCACTCCAAATTACTTGTCAGATAATCCCTCTCTGTACTTTATATTGCCTTCAAGCATAACCAAAACTCATTAATGTTGTACTTAACACATCTCTTAATCATATCAACAAAGTATCTCAAAACACAACGACAATCCTGTCGGACTTGGCAAAACCAATACACGAACTGTTGACAGCTTCCTCAAAACTCTTTGAACTTCCTTCACAGTAGTACATCACTGCCTCTTCCCCAATACTAATAACTCAAGTTCCCGACGCTCAACATGAACCCCTATACTCTCCGAACATATCCAAACACCATCGGTTACATAACCATTGACTCTCTCAATCAAGTGTGGAAAATCATTATATCAAACGGACACTCAGCTGTGAACTTATGGTGATAACACAAACTGCACTCTCCGCGCTTACCATAACATCCAAACATTTTTCGCCAATAAATACTTAATTCCATGTCACTACTTTCCCATCACATAGAGCACTGTAATATCTTCCAACGCTTCTAATCTTGCGTCATTCCGAATTACGGTTTTCCGTTACGACAAAATCACGGAAACAACCCTTCCACACTTAAAGGTCAACCAATACCTCTCCAACTCTTGAAATACTTAAGGGTCCAATTATACCAACCATGTATTCCACATCTCATTTCCTTTAGTAATCACTAGAAGTCATTATCCACCCTTATACTCAACTCCACAATTTGTTGCCGTAGCACACACACCAGACATAATTCTCAACACTACTCAATCAATCTTAATTCCTTGGCCACTCAAACAAACGTATAATATGGAGCTTCCAATATCTGATTATTCTCCGCAAATAAGTCGATCACAACTCAACTTCACGTCTTGGCTGTTTACCCCTTATCTTGTCAGGATAATTCTCAGACTACCACAATCAAACGGTAAACCGACAACTCCTCCACTTCCATCAATACTCAATATTTCCATCGAAATCAAACATCTCATCATTGTCCTGCACCGACTCATCAAAACAATTCTCAAGTGCTCGGCTTTACTCAAGACAATTCACTGCACCACGCCGTCTAAGCTTGCAAGACACATCTATCCCATCCAACACAATCCCAACTACTATCAACAAGAGATTAAGGGTGATCAGTTCCTCAATTTGTCGATAGACAGCCGAAACCATAATGGGGCATAGACCATCTTTACCAAACTATAATAGCGTTTAACTACACACTAAGCTACAACTCCACACTTGCAGCCTTCTAAGGAATCACAAGCTTCTCCCCCACTTAATCATTCCCTCTTCTGCAAACAAGGTTAAGCAACAACATGTATCGACAGTGTTTTCACACACATGTCGCATACAAGGGAACAAATAACATTAGACAACTTGGTCGGACGGACCGACCTGCTCTGATACCACTAATGTAACACCCTTCTAAACCCCACGGAAAATATATGCATAATCAGAGTAAAATTAACATGCATTCAAATAAAAAGGGCGTCACACAAAACTTGCACCACATTAAAACAATCTGTCATGCTCATAAACACTTTTCCATTTAGCAGCGGATTCATTAATGAAAATCCTTTAAAAGAAACATTTGCTTTCATCATATAAAATCAACATCTCTAGGCACTAAGGCCAACATCTCATTATCTCAATTATTCCAAATATGAAAACATAACTTAGGTTACATAATGTAATCCTAAAACATAAGCAATCGATCCCCGTGTTACACTACCAGAGCATGACTCGACCCATAAATGATTACTAAACCGCTACACACGTAGCAACCTCGAACTACAAGCAGAACTTCATAAAGGCCTCCAACAACCTAATCTGCAATGCCTCATAGAGCATTATAAAACAGCAGAAGGGTGAGAAATATTACCATAATAATCAAAGCATAAAATCATGTATATATAGGTATCATATAATTAACTCCCTATTTCTCACCACAATTCAACTCATAGTCATTTACATCATCACTTAGATATATATATACAACATGAATATTCACCAAACATTTCACATCATGCATACATCCACAATTCCACAATCTTAACATTCACACGTAAGCATCTCTTCATGCAAGCTTCATGAGTATTCAACAAACATATCATCATTCACACATAAGCATCCCTTCATGCATATATCATATATTAATGTGACTCAACAACTCAATGCAACTCATGCAATGCGGTACCGACTCTCGTTATCTTTTTTTCGGTTTTCACTCTAAACCGGGTCCACCCTTCTAGACCGATAACTCGTTATCATTTTTCGGTTTTTACTTTAAACCGGGTCCACCCTTCTAGACCGATAACAACCAAGCCCGTCCCCTAGGCTTCAAACCCACCCTTCTAGGTTTGGGACAAGCCACTAGTTTCCACGAAACTAACAGACATTGCCTCTTGACTGAATGATGCATGTACAATCAACCAATCACAATAAATGCACTTAAGACCGTTCCCGCGTCTTAATCCCATGCATTCGAATAATTCACCCCTTCGAGAATTTCATCATGATTGCACATACAACATATATCAAACATTTATCAATGTATTCATTTCACACATCATCATATTCAACAACAATGCACACATATCACATATGTTCCCATGCATTCACACAACATTCGCATACATATTTCCCAATCATCCAAAACCCATCATAATCACAAGCATACTTCATATATCCATGACATTTATGCTATTACCACATCATCAAACAATGCACATATATCCACGATATATTCCCATGCATTTCTCACAATTATTAACGATGCACACATATCCACGATATGTTCCCATGCATCTCTCACAATTATTAACGATGCACACATATCCACGATATGTTCTCATGCATACTTATTACATAATTGTACACAACAATCAAACATTCACAAACTCATCAATTAATACACACATAATCATCATTATGTTCTCATGTATTTTAACCGATTACAATTAATCATTCATATCACAACTCTAGGATTCACGCCCAAAGGCTACCCACAACACATATCATCACCATGGATCACATACTTATTCATATCATAGAGGTATTAACCTATGTGAAACAACCAAACCATCTTCACATGATCAATACAGCAAAAGGGAAATGCTGTCAAATTCGCCTTCCTTCGCCTGGCGAACCCTCGCAGCGAACCTTCGCCTGGCGAACTCTCTCAGCGAACACTCGCTAGGCTTCGCCTGGCGAGACTTCCCAGCGAGCCCAAGTCAGTAGCTACTGACTTCATTCGCCACCATTCGCCAGCACCTTCGCTGGGCGAACCTTCGCTATCCAACTTCGCCTGGCGAACCCACCAGCGAAGTCCACTGGGACTTAAATATAATTACTCGCCAACATTCGCTAGGCTTCGCCTGGCGAAGCTTCGCCTTCGCTCGCCTGGCGAGAGCCAGCGAACCTGCGCAGAACAGAATTTCATTCTGCCTCTTCTTCATCAATCCATCATCAACCCTCTCTTACACATCCAAATCAGTACAAATAACATCAATACATGTTACCCGACTATTCTACGGCATTATTGCTCAGTTTCAACCGATTAAATCATTAATCTACCGATTAATCCAACATTTGCCCTAATTGGAAAGTGATGAAAACATCCCCAAACCCAAACCCAACATACATAATAGCATACAATGATTAAATAGCAATGTTTCTCACCCTTACCATGGTTTAATCGAAGCTTTGAGTTGGTTCTTGAAGATTTCCACTTTCCTCTTCTTCTTCTCTTTTCTCCTCCTTTTCCTTCTTTCTCTTTTTCTCCCCTTTCTTTCTCTCTTACCAACTCTTATCCCCTTTTCTTCTATTTCTATTTTTTATATTTATTTCCATTCTATTTCCTCCATAATACCTTTCTCTTTATTTCTTTCCAATATATATACTCTCTCAAAACATCTATGAATCCATTAAACAAACATCTAATTATTCAAATAATTAGAATAATCCAAATAAATCAATTAATTAACACAATTAATTAATTATTGAAAATTGGGCTGTTACACTTCTGCAAGAGAAACTTTTGTTCTTCTTTATTGAAATATTTTGATGATATAGGTCATTTTCTTATCCTCTGAATCTTCTTTAAGATCTTCTACATGAGAAGTTTCTTCAAATTTCCATACTTGAAGAGCCTTAGCAAATTTAGCAACAGATTTTAAAGCCAGAGACTTTGAATTCTTGGCAGGTTCATCTTCATTGAGCTTCATCTTATGGCTTTGGAGGTTGCTTATAAGACTTTTAAGACTTAATGTATTTAAGTCTTTGACTTCCTGAATAAATGTCACCTTTTCTTTTGTATCTGACAAGAATATTCTTGATATGATCAAAGGTTGTGTAGCTCTTATTCATAACCTAAGTCCAGACACAAGAATTTGAAACCTTGAGAACGTGGTTCCAATATCTTCATCATCCTTCATTCTGAACAATTCATATTGTTGAACTAGAAGGTTAACTTTTGCTTACTTTACTTGTTAATCCCCTTCATATGTAGCACATAGGAATTCAAAAATGGTTTTAGCAGTAGAGTTGTCAACAACATGATATACTCAGAGTGAGGTAGATCACCTACCAAAATACCTCTACTTTATGATGTTTTCTATAGACCTTTTTCTGAGCATGTGTGGGAGTTTTTCTATCGATTACCATTCCAACTCCATTAACTAGAATATCAATGTCATATTCCAGAATATGCCAAAGCTCATCATCAAGACCTATAATATGAGTATACATCTTTCTCTTCCACCATTCAAACTTAGCAAAGTCTCCATTAAAATTTAGAGGTCTGGCATTATAATTATTCTTTTTAGAACTATTATAATCATGGTTAATAGCAGCATAAAGATTAGGATTACCACAATCAGATTCAGATACTCCTGACATGATTCAATAGTTTTTCTCTTAGGATATTTGTTGTACCACTGTTGTGTGTTTAACACAGACCGTGCTCTAATGCCTACTCAAGGTGAGAAAAATACAAGAAGGGGTCGAATTGTGTTAACTTTTTCTTTCTTTTTAAAAATCTAGTCAGATTCTAAACATAAAGTATAGAATCTGAACCAATCAGAGGTGAGTGGTAAGTAGCAGATAAGGAATGAAAGAAAGAAGGAGACACCCAGAGTTATCCTGATTTCTCTCACAAATCGAGAGTAGTTCAGTCCCCTTGTACTTACAAGAGATTTTCACTATAACTACGCAAGATTAAAATTTGCTCAAGCAAACAAGTAAGATACTTCCAATGCTCAAACACTAAATAAAAGACTTCTATGCAAAAGCACACAAGGAAGAGACTTTCAATGCTCAATCACACAAGAAAGAGACTTCTATGCTCAAGCACACAAGTAAGAGGCTTCAAATGCCGAAACACCAAGTAATAGAATTCTAACAATCTACCTAATAGATAAAAGATTGTTTGTGGTAATACACTTGATATATAATCAGGGGTGTAGACAAAATACAATGCAAGAAGACTCTTGAGACTTAGGAATTTCTAAAATATACAAAGATAAGAAATCCTAAGTAAAACTTGTGCTTATGTTTTTACAGAGTAACCGCTATTTAAATGTCAATCGTTTGTTGTTGTTCTTCAAATCTTCAGATCCTAAAATAAAGAAGGAAAAGAATCGTTGAAGAGCTTACACAAAAGAGTCTTTGAGAAATTGGAATAGAGACAGTGAGATGTTTTTTCAAATGGTTAATGTTGTTGAAAGACAATATGGAATTCATTTGCTTTAAACTGAATTATCAAACACATCCCAACTATCTATATGAAACATAACTTAGGTCTTCACGTAATCAGAAGAAAACAAAATGGCCTCAGACTCTGACAATGACTTATCAAAGTCACCTTGATCTTTGCACTTTTACTGGCCTCAACTTCTGATCTTCAAAAACAGATTTCTTCAAAGTCTGGTGTTCAGAGATTGACTTTTATAGACTTTGGTACTCAGAAGTTGACCTCTTTAGAGTCTGATATTCAGAAGTAGACTTCTGATCCTTCATATTCTAATTTTTAAAGTTCTCTTTAGATGTTCATTATCATAACCAATATTTAGATTATTTCTGAAATTTTGGTTTATAGTCTTGTACACTTGGATAAAATTAGTATACTCAATTATTTTTTAAATATTTTACTATCATCAAAACTTAAGAAATATTATACAGAACTATTGTTCCAACAAAGTTGACAGTAGTAGCAACAAACATTAAATTTAGTGGAGGGATTTCCATTTAGTGGGAGAGAAACTCAGTCAATCCAAACTGGTTTTCTGAAAACATCAACAATAATGTAGAGGGAGCTAAAGACCTCTTCTTTTGGTGGAACAAGTGGCTCGGTCCACAATGCCTAGCAAACTATTTTCCAGAAGTATACAGTCTAGCAAAGAATCACATGGCTAGAGTGGAGGATATGGACAGTTGGACAGAAGGAATTTGGTACTGGAGTAATTGCAGATCAAGTGGAGGTTCTTGATCAGGTGGATGATTTGTATATTCTGTTACATGATATAAAACCTATACCAAAAGAGAAAGATCAAGATGTGTGGTTTCATGAAGCTGAAGGGAAATTCACAGTCAGTTCATGCAATAAGTTAGTCCTGAGCAACTTGGTGGAATCAAATCTCAATGTAGAAACTTTGATTATGCTGCAGAGAATGTGAAAACAAAAATTCCTTCAAAAGTCCAAATGTTTGGTCAAAGATAAATAGAATTTTATTTGATGGTGATAAGTGTATCTTAAAAGACTTAATTAATGATGTAAAGGTTGTTCTTGGGTGTGGCACGTGTCATACGTGTGAAAAACAAAACCAGTAGAAACTTTTATGAATGGTGAAAAAGTCCATTGGACTTTCTTAATATAACCTAATTTTTTTATATTTGGGATATTATTATATTTGGATTTTGAGTACCTCTTATATTCAATTAATGTTATTGCTTATTGAAAAAAATGTTTTTTTTTATATACAACCAAACAAATGATGCCACCAAATGTATTTTTAAAACGCAAACCAGACAAGAAATTTCTATAATGAAATTGACATTGAATTATTTTAGATATACAGTCCCTTAAAAAATAACTTATTTTAGACAAAAAAATTTCAACATTTTTTGACGGGATAAAATTATTCTAGATATACAATCCCTCAAATAAGAACTTACTTTAGAGAAGACAAATGTAAGAGAAGTATCATCCTCACCAATAACAAGAAAAAACATTGTGTAACTAGGCCACCTACAAAATATAATAATAACTATAATTATATTAGAAAAATCATCTTTGGAAATGAAGTCCAAATACTCATAAGCCGGCCTAAACAGCTCATGCTTTACAGGACCTAAACAAGACATGACCTTGTCAATGTCACCCTACAATTTCTTATGTTTCTCAATATTAATTAAATCTTCTCATTTCATCATTTTTCATCTTAACTCCAATCATGCTTCATGAAAGAGAATACATCTCTATTTTCATTCTCTTCATGGTAGCCACTTGTTTCCTACCAACCATAATAGCTGACACAGATGCTCAAATTCTAATGAACTTCAAAAGCTTCTTATCCAATGCAGAAGCTTTAAACAATTGGAGTAATGATTCTACTAATGTGTGCACATGGATTGGCTTAATATGCATCAATCAAACAACACTTCATGGTTTGAGACTAGAGAATATGGGACTAAGTGGAACAATTAACATAGACATTCTTATGAAATTGTCCACTTTGAAGAGTTTTAGTGTCATTAATAATAGTTTTGAGGGTCAAATTCCTGCATTCAATAGAATTGTGGGATTAAGGGCATTGTTTCTGACTAATAACAAATTCTCTGGTGAAATTCCTAATGATGCTTTTGATGAGTTAAGATGGCTTAGGAGATTGTTCTTAGCAGGAAATGGATTTCAGGGTCATATACCTATATCACTTGCTAAATTGCCTAGACTTTATGATGTTGATTTACATGGAAATAGATTTGATGGTTCTATACCTGAATTTGTACAGAATGGTTTCAGAGTGTTTGATTTATCTAACAATCAATTGATGGGTGCAATACCAGAAGGTTTAAGAAATGAAAATCCAAGTGCTTTTGCAGGTATTCAATTTGTGTTTTATTTGTTCTTGCTTATTAGTGTTATTCAATGTTTTTAAAAACTGGTCCGTTACTGCGAAACCGGACGTGGCAGAATGGTACTGGTGCCGATATCAATACCGTTTTTCACCGTCTTTACAATAAACAAAAAATTATGGTTAATTCACACTGCGGCGACTGCAATCACGGTCACAATAATGTATTTTTCATATATTTCTTGTGCAACAGGCAACAAAGATCTATGTGGAATTCCTCTAAACCGCACCTGCAGCAAAAGCACCGTAAGTGTTCCACATGAAGAAGGAAAAGAAGAAAATAAAAACCGCCATGTTCTTATTAGTATTATTGCATTTGTGGCAGTGCTTGTATTGGTTTTAATACTAGCACTTTTATTCATCCGCTACCGCCGGAAGAAAACTGCAGCAAAATCCATTTCTAATAATGAGAATGGACAATCACAGTCCCAGAACACCAAAGCTAGTACAGCTTCCACTAGTGAGGACAAATCCATTGTAGCTGAATCCAAGAAAAGCAAAGATGAAGACTTGATATTCGTTACGAACGAAAGGGTTGAGTTTGATTTGCAGGATTTGTTAAGAGCTTCAGCTGAGGTTTTGGGAAGTGGAAGTTTTGGTTCAACATACAAGGCTATGGTGTTGACTGGACCAGTTGTGGTGGTGAAGAGATTTAAGCACATGAACAAAGTTGGTAAAAAAGAGTTCTTTGATCATATGAAAAGGCTTGGAGGATTGACACATCCTAATCTACTTCCTCTCGTCGCATTCTACTATGGAAAAG
The DNA here is from genome assembly GCA_963859935.3 of Lathyrus sativus. Taxonomy (NCBI): domain Eukaryota; kingdom Viridiplantae; phylum Streptophyta; class Magnoliopsida; order Fabales; family Fabaceae; genus Lathyrus; species Lathyrus sativus. The sequence continues at coordinate 640,481,302 of OZ012741.1, forward strand.
AAGAGAAGCTTTTGATACATGATTTTGCAGAAAATGGTAGCTTGGCTAGTCATCTTCACGGTATGATATGCTTAACTGTATATATTGATTCTACAATTCTGCTATAGTTTGTGAAAATTTAAAATATTTTAAGGCCTAACAGCAGCATTACGCGTCGCAGCAACCACAATGTCTATAATAACAACAAATGTATCGTAATTTAAAAGCATGATCACAATACATATGTAAATTAAATCTACTAAAAACTAGTAAAATTTCAATGAGAACTTAGTTAAGAATTCTAGTGAAGTCACTTTTGCCTCATGTTTGATTTGTATAATGAATGCAGGTAAACATGGGTGTGATTTGGATTGGCCAACACGTTTGAAGATAATAAAAGGTGTAGCTAGAGGTTTAGCATATCTTTACAGAGAGTTTCCAGACGAAAAGTTACCACATGGACATCTAAAATCCTCCAACGTTGTGTTAGACCATTCATTCGAGCCTCGTTTAACCGAGTATGGACTAGTCGCGGTAACTGATTTGAAACATGCTCAACAATTCATGGTAGGCTTCAAGTCCCCGGAGGCGAGTCAAAACGAAGGGCCGAGCGAGAAGAGTGATGTATGGTGTTTAGGGATACTGATACTAGAGCTTTTGACAGGGAAGTTTCCTGCAAATTATTTGAGGCATGGGAAGGGAGCGACTGAGGATTTAGCAATGTGGGTGGAGTCTATAGTGAGGGAAGGATGGAGTGGAGAAGTGTTGGATAAAAGCATTGGTGGGAGTAGGGATAAGGAAGGTGAGATGTTGAAGTTGATGAGGATTGGGATGAGTTGTTGTGAATGGAGTTTGGAGAATAGGTTTGGTTGGAGAGAGGCAGTGGCAAAGATTGAGGAGTTGAAGGAAATGGATAGTGTTGAGGTTGGAGTTGAGAGTCAGAACTCTGATTTGTCTATGTGACTTTGATTTGTTTTGTTTTGTTTCTAGTGTTGTGTATATCTTCATCATCATCATATATGTGGTGCTTAAGAAAAAGAATTGTTTCATTTCACATTGATTCTTTGTAGCTATGGATATTAGTTTAAGAGTGGTTTTCTTGTGTTATTTTCAAACATATTTTAAATTGTGTAGCGTCATTGGTTTGGGTAAGCATGAGGTAGTCTTAGCTCCCCAAAAATATTTGTGTTAATTAGTACATATATTTTTAATTTAGTTTTCCTAATAATATCTATTTAGTTGTCTCAAACAAATCTATTTAACATTTAAATAAGTCTATAATTGAGTTGATTGGAGGAAGTCCCCTCTCCTCTTATCTTTTTATTCTTTACATGAAAAGGTTAGGTGAAATGACTGCTCGGGTAGTTCATGATTGAAGTTGGCAAACTATTTTGAATGTGTTGCATATATTAGAAGATGATTTCATCTTTAAAATAAAAGATTGGAGTGTTGAGAATAATAAGTGTGAGTAGTGTAGGAAAATCACACATTAGTTAGAAATGTAGAGATTTAAATATTTATAAATGGAAGAATTCGTACATTTATTATCTTAAAATTTTGAATAAATATTTATTATGTTTTTCACAAAGTTATCTTTCTTATTGAAAAAACCTTCAAAGTGTAAAAGTACTCTCGACTCTCCAAATTGACCCAACAATGAGCACAAATATTTGGTTCCGGTTTTCGACTTTAAAACAACATTTATGTGAAGTTGTGTAAGATATTGCTCCAGCTAACATTGGTTGGGAGATTAGAGATGTGTGTGACGACGATGATTGTAATATTTTAATTTTACATCCTTTGTTGCCTTCTAATATTAGAACAGTCTAAAGGACAATACCATGCTTTGTTGATTCCTCGAAAGATTTTTGAGTTTGAAATAGAGTCGTTAAAATGGATTAGTTTATATGGGTTGGTTCGTCAAGTTCGAAAAATAACAGGATTTAGATCTTATAATTGGAACTTATATTTTTTAAGACATTTTTAATTCAGTCCTAAAAACCCGCTATCTATTAGGATAAAGATTTAACTTGACACCCCACCAATTAGGTCTGGCACTGCCCCAACGTGTATGAAAAGAGAACACTGCCCCTTCAAATTTATTTTTTAAAATTTTAAAATTTACAATGCAGAGACAGAAATTTCAAATTCTTGGAGCGATGCCGGAAATTTCAATCATCTATCGAAAATTTTAAAACCAATGAGTTTTTATTCCGAATTTTTCAAAATCATCGGTAGTTTGTACTAGAAGTTTCAAAAAATTTGGTGTTTACTTTGAAATATATATCGGAAATTTCAAAATTTCCGGTGTTCACATTGAAATGTATACCGAAATTTTCAAAATTTCCAGTACAAAATCTCATTCATTATATCGGAATTTTCAAAAATTTCCGATAGTTATAAAGACCTGGTTTTTGTACCGGAGATTCTGAAATATCTCGTATAATGAATGAGATTTTGTACCGGAAATTTTGAAATTTTCGATATGTACAAAAATTTGTTTTGTACCGAAAATTTTGAAGTTTTTGGTAGTTGCCAATATTTTTTATTTTTTCTTCTTTTGTAGTGAAATACAGAGGCAGAGACGGCACTATTGTAGGGAGAGTTGTTGATCGAGCGACAGACCAGAGTATGGTTGTTAAGTCTTCCCAGATACGGGCAGGACGAGTGGACCCAATCGGTCACACCAGAGGCGATTGGCTGAGTAGGGTCAGTTACGGGTACCTCTTGCACTAGACGCTGACCGGTATGATCAGTAGAGCAGTCTAGAGATAAGGTGGTGCCAGATGTTGTTGTTGTCGGACTGGTGGTTAATCCAGTTTTTGATGCAGTTGTTAATCTGATAGTTAAAGAGGTTGCTGAGGAGGTTGGTTCGGAGGAGGTTGCTCGGGTGGTTTATTCAGATGTTGTTGTTACTGATTTGGTCCCATCGGTTATTGCTGACATGGAGGTCACGACTCCTTCGACTGAGCCATCTATGCACACTGATGGAGGAGTCCCTGGAGGACCCATCGACCGGTCAGTGCTCACAAAGTATGCTGACCATGTGGCATTACGACTATGGCAGGGCTAGGTATATGTCTTTTATATTTAACTTTAATTACTGTTTATATATGTTTGTCACCAGAAATGTGAGCTAATTTGTTTATATGTATTTGTCACAGGAGCTACCCACACTAAAGGTGGCATCGCACGGGTCAAAGATGAAGGAATTCCCAAAGATTTTAATGTCTAAGCAGATCAGTCGGATTATTTAGGAGTTCCAGCTGCTTAATTTTGCTCATTGCTACCTCACCATGCTCGACGCTCCACTACTTAGTGCGTTTTTTGAGAGGTGGCACAAGGAGACATCTTCATTTCATCTTCCATTCGGGGAGATGACTATCACTCTGGGTGATGTCTCCGAGTTGTTCCATCTCCCCATCAGCGACAGATTTTGGATGGCTCTCCTTATTAGCATGTCCCTTGCACGTCAGACTGTTGCACATGATTTGGGATTGTCTGAGGAAGATGTGCAAAATGAGTTTGGTGAGACCAAGGGCTAGCACCATTGTATGTTTTAGCTTCGGAAGACATACAATTAGCTTGTTGTCGCTGAGAGGTATGAGGTTGCCGCTAGGACGTACATACACATAGTAGCATGTACTCTCTTTGCAAACAAGTCTGGTGTTTATATAAATGCCCGATACATATGCCTCTTCAGTAGGTTCAAGGACATCAATTGGGCTTGGGGGTGTGTTGTGTTGGCCTTTATGTATACAGCTCGTGGAGTGGCGATGGTCTTTAAGACCAAACTGCTTGTTGGCTATTTAACTCTGTTAGTGGTATACTTGAAATTATCATTTGTTGTTGATTTCTTATTTAATTGTTACAAACAGCATTTCTCATTTATTATTTATTGTGTCTCTACTTTGATATCAGTGCTGGATATACGAGCATTTTCCCACCATCTATGATATCAGGGTGCAACATTGTGAGGTAATGTCCCCATGGGCGAAGAGATGAAAGGCCAAGTAGGCACATCTCTATGGTGTTGTTGAGTACAGGGGGAGGCTCGATACGCTGACTATAAATGATATCATCTGGACATCATACACTAGTCATAGAGTCTACCGTGAGTTCGAAGAGTCATATTTATATTCAGGTTGTATGTGGTGGGAAACCATGGTTGTTAGACACTTGCCTAAGAGTTGTCTACGACAGTATGGTTATGCTCAGATTATCCCACGACTAGTTCTAGATATACTATCTTCAGGTATTGATTGGTGGTTTCATAATAACTTCATCAGCTATGTTTGTGCCATTAGAGATCGAGCAGTCACTGTTCGGCACCCCTCGCAGTGCGATGATGGTTACTTAGATGGGTACCTCATTGTATCACACCCTCGCATCACCCCACCTACAGCTGATAATGGGCCTTCTGATGTCAGGGTACCTGTTGATGACTTGTCACAGCTGCCTCCTCTAGTAGATTATGTTGATGACCAGTAGCGCCTCCAAATGACTGTAGTTATTATGGATAACCTCATGTGTTTGGTAAACCCAGATGGCGGGGTTTATATTGGATTATCTTGGGTTGTATGCATAGCTTGTGGATGGCCTATTTAGACATCTTTTATATATCATGGATTTGGTCTATTATCTATTATTTGTATGATTTGTATATTATTCAGACATCTTCATCCTAACTCTTTATTTGCTAATATTTTTTATATTCCATAAACTGCAACGTCAACATTAACTAACATATGACAAACGATTACATAACCTAAACATAAATTAAACATAACTTAAGAAAAAACTTAACAATACAGATGATTAAAAATAAGAAAAACCTAAACACTACCAGACGATTCTAGGCATTTCAGCATTTCCATTATGTCGTCAACAGATCTTGAAAGCTTAGCATCTAACTCGATCAGCCTTTTTGTTATCCTATGGCGAAATGGTTTCCACATTTCCTTCATATCTTCATCAGCCTTCAACTCAATAAGGTTGTATTTCACCCTCCGGTCGGTATCAATCCAATCTTTATGAAACTCGATTTTTCTCACCTTTCTGTTTTTGGCATCAAACAAAAATTCATTCAACTTTGATGTCAGGCCAGAAAAAGATTTGGTGTCATCCGGAAGCCGAAACTCTACAGGAGGAGAAGCTCTGTTGAAGTACACTTCTGCCTTAATCAAAAATTGAGAAAAGACATTTTTTCATATGTACTTACCAAACAACATGTGACCCCTTATTTATACAACTTTGCATTTACTTGGACCACAGAAAAATGTTGGTGCAATCACAGCCATCTAAAACTGTTTGCAAAATCCTGAACATCCAAAAAAGCAAACAAATAACACTACTGGAAATTTGATTTAGGTTGAAATTTTTGGTATCAACATGCAAATTTCAAATTTTCGAAACTTAATGAAACTTATCAAAAATTCTGAAATTTCCAGTATATCGAAAATTTCGAATACACTAACAGAAATTTCGGTTTGTACCGAAAATTTTGAACGAAAAATTGGTCCATTTTTCAGTCAGGGGCAGTTTTAAGAATATGAAAGTTTGGGAGTGCCAAGTATAATTTGGGGGGTGGTAAGTTAAATTCTCCATTAAAATTAGTCTGTATGGACTATGAGTAGTCTGTTAGGCCTGCATAACTATAAATTTAAAAAAATTATATTAAAATTTATATCGTTTCTCACTCCAAAACTAACACACAAATTTTTCTCACTTCACTAATTACTAATTTTTTCTTTTTTAATTATTATACATTAATACAATCAAATTAATATTTAATTGTTTGTTTTACTTCTTAATTTCCTTAGAGTCTATTAGTTTCTCTCAAGTTAATCATTTGAGTATTATTTTATGCAATTTTGACATGCATTATGATCTGACCTGATCAGAGGGGAATCAGTGACCTGCCACGCGTCGTTGATCTGCTAGCTGCTCACCGAAGGTATGGAAGAGGAGGGGGTGTACCTGAAACACACTCTGATGTCAAAGTAGGTGACGAGCAGAGTGGAAGCAAGTACAGAGAGAGAGTAAGAGTTAAGTTACCTGACCCTCTAGTGAAGAGGGTATTTATAGTGAGCCCCTAGCGCAGGGCCAACGGTTACCTAGCACTGGGTTGGGCTGTCAGGCCCAATGTTAGTAACTGCTAAGGCTGACGTGGCGTCGTGAAGACCATCACGTGGTATTCGCCATAGGGTAATTGTTCCGCACTATCCGGGAGGAGGAACACCGAATCTCCAGGATATAAGTGGTTACTTTATAACGTGTCCCAGCGTGAGGGACACGTAGAGAACACAGGGGAGGCTCGAAGAGCTCCCGGGGCAGACTGGGCTCTGCCCGACGAAGGGGAAGACAGACATTGGCTGGTCAGTTGCGAGGGTCCTTCCCAATAGTTGTTGGCCTATGCCTGACGGGGGGAAGGTCGTGCTCGGAGGAGCTTCTGCTCGTCGGTATGGTACTCTTGGGCCCAAACCTCATTGGGATTTGGGCTTGTTTGGTTATGGGCTAAGCGTCGGCCCAGTCCAGAACAGTAGCCCCTCAAGTTGTTGTTCGCGGTCAGGCGAACTATGACTCGAGCAGAGAGTGGCGTCGTGCATGTTGATCTGTCGGGCAGTCCCCTGTCGGGCAGGGTGCGATCGCGTCGGCCAGGTGAACTTACGTCGGGGAGGTTCCCGCGGTCAATTATTTAAGTCCTAATTTCTCAAATCATTAAAAATCATTTACATTACTTTTCACACTAACACAAGCTTTTTAAAATGAGAATTTTTTTTGTAAGTGCAATTGATTGCACTCTTAGAGCAATCGATTGCATGATCAATATTTTAAACACTTTTTGATTCTATTTCAGCAAGCAATCAATTGCTGCCTTGGTGCAATCGATTGCATGATTAAAAATTTCTCTTTTTTCACTTCTATTTTGAAATGCAATCGATTGGTCCAAAGGTGCAATCGATTGCTCTATTGAAAATTTGAATTTTCAAGTATTTTTGTGAAGTGCAATCGATTGGGATCTTTGTGCAATCGATTGCTCACTGAATGTTTTTGAAAAATCTTTCTGAAAAATTGCATCTCTTCAATCGAATTTCTGTGGAATGTTTCCTTTGAAACATGACAACTGGTCATCAATTTTTCTGGAGATTTGCATGTTTTTCTCAAGAGGTGTTTGTGTAATATAAATACCTAAATATTTCAAAATTCAAAGATACATCTCTTTCAATTCTCTTTCAAAATCTGTATCACAATTTCATCTTTCCACATCTAAGAAAAATCACTTTTCACAAAGAATTTTCTGCATAAATTTCATATCCTTTGAAAAGAAAATTCTTGAGCAATAAGTCTTAGAAACTTGTGGAAATTTCCATTGAAAGAGAAGATCAATCTCAGCATTGATAAACAATTGTATACATTGTTACAAATCATTACAAAAATCAGATTGTATTTATTTCCCCTTACTGTTCAGGATTGTTGAAAGCAAGTGTGTGCATTAGAGAGGATTGTTCTCATTGCACTTAGTGTTCAGATCTTAAAGGTGTTTAAGAGCCTTTGATCTCCCTATAGGTTAGAAAGAAAAGTTGTACACTGATCCTAACTATAGTGAAATCTCTTTCGAGTCGAAAGGGGAGTGGAGTACCCTCGGAGTGTGAGGGGAACCACTATAATTTCCTGTGTCTCTTTTACTTTCTGCCTTTACAAGCTTTCATATCATCACTCAACAAAAAAAAGGAAAGTAACATAATCCTCTTAAAATCAGAAAATTTCAAAAGAACCTAATTCACCCCCCCCCCCCCCCTCTTAGGCGCAATTCTTACTTACAGTTGGCATCAGAGCAGGTTTAGGTAACCTGTTCCTAATCGATCCAGTATGGCTTCCGCAAATAACAAAGGTGTATTCAAAGACTGTGGTAGTAGCAACAAGCCTCCACTGTTTTGTGGTGAATACTTTGATTTCGGAAAAATTCGTATGAAGGCTCACTTAGAAGCACAAGGAGATGAAATCTGGAATGTTGTTCAAATGGTTTGTTTGTTCCTACAACAGTCGTTAATGGTGTAGGGTCAACAAAGCCCAAAACCACATGGGATGATGATGATAAGAAAAAAGTTCTCTATGACAAAAAGGCAATCAATCTTCTACAAAATGCACTAAGTATGGATGAGTTCTTTCGCATCTCAACATGTACAACAGCAAAGGAAATTTGGGACACTTTAGTGGAAACGCATGAGGGAACCATTGAAGTTAAAAGATCAAGGTTGAACACGTTGAGTCAAGAATATGAGTTATTCAGAATGCAACTAGGAGAATCAATTCTTGATTTGCAAAAAAGATTCGTCCACTTGACAAATCATCTTATAGCACTCGATAAGACATTAACTAATGATGAATTAAATCTTAAAGTGCTTAGGTCTTTGTCCAGAGAATGGCAGCCCAAGGTGACAACAATTTCTTAAAAGAAAAGCCTAGCCACGATGACATCCGCCACATTGTTCGGAAAACTTCAAGAATATGAAACAGAACTTGGGCGATTGGAGAAACATGAGAATCAAGAGAAGAAATCTAAAAGTATCGCATTAAAGGCTGATTCCAAAGAAGTAGAAAAAGCAGACGATCCAGTTGAAGATGAAAACTTCATGCTTCTTGTAAAAAGGTTAGGAAAATATTTTGGTTCTAAAAATAATATTGGGAATTCTAACTATACGAAAAGGAAGAAGTTTTCAAAAAGCAAAGAGAAAGAGGTGTCAACATCCACACAAGATATCAAATGCTATGAATATGGAAAATTAGGACACATCAAACCAAACTGTCCTAAACTCTCCAAGAACGATGTCTCTAAAAGCAAAAAGGGATTCAAGAAAAATAAAGCATATGTAGCATGGGAAGATAACGAGATAAGCTCCTCATCAGAATCAGATAGTGATCAAAGCGCAAATCTAGCACTGATGGCCTCACATCATTCTGATGATGAAGACGACAAGGTATGCTTGAAGACCTCCTCATATTAGTGGTATCTTGATAGTGGGTATTCAAGGCATATGACGGGTGATATTACCAAATTTTCACATCTAACGCTTAAGGCCAAAGGATTTGTAACCTATGGTGATAACAACAAAGGGAAGATCCTTGGCATAGGCAGCATTGGAGCACCACCTTTTACAACCATAGAAGATGTCCTCTATATAGAAGGCCTAAAGCATAACCTACTTAGCATTATCCAAATTTGTGATAAAGTTTTCAGAATCAACTTCACTAAAGATGAATGTTTGATTGAAAACGAAGTCACTCATGAGGTAATACTAAAAGGTAATAGAAACAATAATATTTTCATGATTTGCCTTGATAACATGTCTTTGAAGGTTAAGTGTCTTATGGCAAACAACAACGACTCTTGGTTATGGCACAAAAGATTTGCTCACATCCATATGGAGCATCTGAACAAATTGATCAAACATGACTTAGTTGTTGGTCTTCCAATGATCAAATTCATCAAAGATAGATTGTGTGGCGCATGCCAAAAGAGAAAACAGACCAAATCAACTTTCATATCCAAAAATGTGGTGTCCCCAACAAGGAGGACAACCTGGCCTTCCGAAGGTTGGTGGACTTCGTCGGTCGTCTTCCTCCTTGGAACTGTGTGTCCCCCGACAGGGAGATACTGACAGAGGTCCACTATATTAACGTGAAGGCTCTGCTCAAATGCAGGACGGAGGCTGAGGCTCATCGGCTCCTAGGTAGTTTGGGTGCCTCGGGGCTGATCTTGTCACTTGTCTAGATTTTGCTACTAACTGTTTTTCTTGTGTTCATTTTACAGGTACAATGGGTTCCGTGGAGGAAAGAGTGACCAAGCTGATTAACAGGGGTAGTCTTCGAGCCCAAGGTCGGGCCCTGTTGTACCCCAAAATTTGACCAACCGTTTCTTGTAATTTGGCTTATGTTTCGTTTCATTTGCATCTGCATATCATTTATCGCATACTGTGCATTTTATTAATCGGAGTGGATTATCAGGATTACAGCCGCTCTGCTCGCGTTTCAGGAAGTTCAAACCAGTTCAAATAAGGAGATTTACTTCGAAATCGAGTGGAGTTTGTTCTCTTTCCGTTGGTCCAGTCAGTGTTGATATTCTCGGTGGCATTTTGGTGGTCGCCCTTTTACCGTTTTTTCGCTGCATTCTTGCACTTTTATTTACTAGCTTATTTTCTTTTCATTAGTTTTCTAGATTTTATTTCATTAATTTTTGGCATAGAAATTAGATTCTTAATTAGTTTTTTCTAGAATTAAACGGTTATTAGAATATTAGGTTTTTAATTATTTTAGAATAATTAGGTTTTTTTTCTTTAGACTTATTTCCTTCAGATTTTATTTAGAACTTATTAATTTAGGTTAAATTTGATTAGAAGTTTATACTAAGTTTTAATTAGAACATTATTTGTTATTAATTAAATATTATAATCTTAGCTTAATTAGGATTTTGGTTTTTTTAGTTTTATTTAATAGGGTTTTAATTAGTTGTTATTTTAATTATTTGATTTGGTTTTTAAGAGAACACGTTGAATCAACCCTTAGTTTTAGTCAGCATTTAATTCAAGTTCTTTTATTAAGCTAGTTCATTAATCATTCAACATCATCATTAATCTCCAGTTTTATTAATTAATATGTCATTAAGTCTTAATCCACAGGCCACGTGTCGGCCATAGGACTATAAAAGTCATGTTCACTATCTCTTTCGTCAGAAAAATGGCACACATCCCTAAGACCTAGCAGCGGCGCCGCCCGTTCTTCACTGTTCAACAACCTCGCCGGAAAATCCATCAACTCCATCCATCTTCCCAGAGAAAAACGCAGCACTCAATGAACACTTCAATTTTCTGTCACTAAAATCTCGTCGTAAATCAACCTTTCACCAAATCGACTACAAACCTTCCATTTTCACCTTACTCTATACCCAGATCTTCACCATCGTCAACCCATTGTTGAACAATCTTCAATAATCCTTCATAACATCATCTTCATCAGTGAATCAACCCAGATTTCAATCGAACCACAACAAACAACCCATCTCTGAAACCATCTACCCAGATTTGAACTACCATGAAATTTCCTCCACCAGATCTTCATCCATCATTGAACAAGCTTCAACCATCCAAACTCCAGATCTTCATCTTTTTTAAACATCCATATGAACAACAAAAACCAGAATGAAATCCTTCCAAAACCCATCAGTAACCCCTCAAATCTCCACAACAACAAACGTTCACAGAACACGATTAATCATCTTCAAACAACCCAGATTCAACAAGATCAACCACAATCCACCATAACCATCACCGTAAACAAGCCAACAATCGCGACCCACTCCATTCGCGATTCACTGCTAACCCTAAACCCAAATCATTATCTCAACCCTCCAACATCAAACACAATCCATTTTAACTTCTTCTCAGAAAACTCGTACGCAATTCATAGGGGAGGAGAATTAAATCCAAACGAAACGTTTGAGAGCTCAGAGACGGAGAGAGTGGTTGCACGCGAAAAGGAAAAAGTGAGTAGGATGAGTTTTGATTTTGTGAAGATGATGGAAGAGAAGTTTGCCCAAACGAAGATCGAGAGAGGAGAGTTGGTGAACTGGGCAGAGATTGAGTTTGTAGAAGCAGAAGTGAAACGGAAGTTTGTTTCTGGAGGTTTGATTTTGAAGCGAGTTGCAGAAGAGATTGAGAAGATGAGGGTGAAAGATTGAAGAAATGAGGGGGTCTGACCGAAAGTGAGAAGAAGAAGAAAACTCCTTAGCTGGTTAGTGGGCCTCACGGCCCATCTGTTAATTTGGACTACCCCCCCCCCCCCCCGGTATCCATTCATACCCCTCCTTTTGTTTGTTTTTTGCTTTCTTTTTTTTATTTTTCTTATTGTTGATCTGGGCTGAAGGCCCAACCGTGGCAATGTTTTCTGTCCCCCCCTGTTTTCTGGACTGTACCTCCCCTGTTCATTATTTTTGTAATATACTTTTGATTATGTTAATATGTATTATATTTCTTTTAGGATTTATATTATATTATATGTTATTATTTTATAGTATTTTTTTTAGAAATTTATAGTATTTTATTAGAGGTTTTTAGAGTTTATTGTGGTTCGATTGAGACTCCTTTTCTCTCGCCCCCGTGCGATTGAGACTTTTTTCCGTAGTTGGTCGAACTACGACTACTCTGATCTCTCATATCTGCTGAGAGTATGTAGGCATAGGATTACGATAATCCTAGCGAGCACACTTTTCCCTCTTTCTGTAGTTGGCTGAACTACAGCTGCTACGTAGGCACAAGACGTGATGTCTTGGCGAGCACACTAACAACTAATTTCTCTTTTCTCTCGCTTTAGTGCGATCGAGACTTTCCCGCTGACAACTAATCTCCCTTTCTCTTGCCTCCATGCAATCGAGACTAGCCCGTTGTTCTAAACCTTTAGGTTCCCCTTACCTTTTACCCTATGACATACTACGTCCGTTCTACAACAAACAGGTAACGCCTAAGTCTTCAATGGTTGAGCAACAATACACCTAACTGCTAGAATGCGTACGTTATTATCGTCTACCAGACCTTTTCTCTCGCCCCCGTGCGATCGAGAACACCCCGTTTATCCCGTAGTTAGCCCAAACTACGTTTACTCTGATTTCTCGTATCAGACGAGGATACGTAGGCACAATACGGCGATATCTTGGCGAGCAACATTCCCCCACCTTCACCCGTAGTTTTTTGGACTACGTTGACTCTGACTTTCCCATTGCACGAGGGAGTACGTAGGTATAGAGCGGCGATGCTCTATCGAGCTCTTTTCTTTTCTTTTTGTCCTTGTGGCATGTAGCTTAGATATATGAACACCCTTTAGATTAGACAACAAGTGTGGATCCCGTCGAGTACGACGGACGTGAGGGGTGCTAATACCTTCCCCTTGCGTAACCGACTCCCGAACCTGAGATTTGGTTGCGATGACCTATCTTTTCCCTTTTCGTAGGTTTTCTCTGATCGTTTCCTTTCCCTCTCTTTGGGATAAATAACGAACGGTGGCGACTCTTATGTCCTTGCCGGCCCCTCTTCGCAGTGATGCGACAGGCCCTTACTGCACGGAGGGAGCTGGTCGTGGCCTCTTCGGGAACGACCTCCTCTCTGCAGGGCACTAGGTCCCCGGCGTATCCCCCGGTCCCCAAAAGGCGACGGGAGGACGAGGTGTCTCGGATTGACCTCACTAACGGTTCCCCGAATCGTGGGTTTGTCTTGCCCTCTTGCTGTCTCTAGCCGAATTTCTTTTCAGGGAGGAACGATCCCGGGTGGCCCCGGAAGAGGCGAAGAGCATATTGGCGGCGGTTAAGGAGGCTCGGAGGAAGATGATGTCCGCGGATCTAACGGTGATGGTGGGGGGTCTATGAGACGGCTCATGTGCTGAATGAGGCGAGGTGCTCCTCGGAGGACCTAGCTACTGTCAAGAGCGACCTTGTGGTGTCTGAGGGGGTTCGGGCCAAGCTGGCGACCGACCAGAAGGAGTATTAGAGGCAGGGCATGCTTCACCGAGAACGCATTGAGGAGCTGGAGAAAGCCCTGAAGGAAAGGGATGAAGAGCTGAAGGGGGCCAAAGGTCGCATCGCTGAGCTCGAGGACCTGGTCGCCCCTACCAAGGAGGAGTCTGAAGAGGAGCGGTTGGTCTCTTCTAGGAGAGGGCTGGTGGCAGGGGTTCTTCAGCTCGAGGAGGATTGTTTGGGGGCTGTCGAAGTGGGCTTCAAGCATGTCGTCGACCAGATCAAGCTCGTCCACCCTGACCAGACGACCGACGGGATTGACCCCTTTCATCAGATCCAAGACGGTCGGATCGTGGCGCCCGGAGGCTCGGACGATGAGGAGGACGACCAGACTGCCCGCGAGGAGGAGGAATCCATAGAGTAGGGATGTTGGCCTGCGTGCCTTTTTATTTTTCATTTGGCCTGCGTGCCCGGTATTTTTCGGCCTGTGTGCCATGATTAGTTTTGACTTCTGGGCTCCTGCCCGTTTATTGTAATATTTGACTTCTGGGCTTCTGCCCGATTATGGAATTTCTTGTTTTCCTGTTTGTGTGTGTGCTCGATTATTTTATGTGTGATTCATATTTCTGTTTGCATTGTATGCTTGCTCGCACATTTGTTATGCTTAATGTATATTTTTGCTAAGTTGGAAGTCATAGATCGACATTCGTTGTGCCCGGTAGTATAGGGAACTGGTCGGTTGACCGGGGTGGTTACCTGGTTGGTTGCGGGGGCGGACCATGATTGTAGACCAGTCCCCGCAGCGTGAACGTCCCATCACAAGCTGGGTATTCTGCGGGTTTTGGTATTGCGGCGGCAACTCTCGGTCGAGTGGTCGCCGTCGAGCAGAGCTTTCTGCCCGCACACACAAAGGGCATGCGCTTGCTATTTCGTTGATCTCGGGGTGACGCAGTCGCACCACGCCGTGATCCTATGGTCACGAGGATGGTTCTCGCGGGCAGTGTTTAACTGTAGTATTTTTTTAGCTTTTCAGCGTTCCATGGTCGAGCTATTTGATCCCCATGTAGGTTTTCGAGGTAGTAGGCCCTGTGTTCCGTCTTGTCCCAAACACAATATGGGCCTTCCCAATTAGCGGCGAGTTTGTCCTTGTGTGAGTTCTTTTGGTTTCTTCATAGGACCAGGTCATCGACCTGGAACTCGCACTTTAGGAATTTGCTGTCGTAGCGAAGGGAGATCTTTTGTTTTAGCGTAGCTTCGCGGAGAGCTTCTCTTGATCAGATTTCCTCGACTAGGTCAAGCTCCTCCCGGAGAGCGTCGTCGTTGGTTTCCTCCTTGAGGGGAGCTTCTGTCCTTCTGGAAGGCTCTCTTATCTCCACCGGGATCACCGCCTCAGTTCCGTACGTAAGACGGAATGGGGTTTCCCCGTTGGTCGAATGAGACGTTGTTCGGTATGCCTAGAGTACGCTGTGGAGCTCCTCGACCCATCCTTTCTTGGTGTCGCAGAGTCTCCGCTTTAGTCCCTGGAGGATTACTCTGTTCGTGGCCTCGGCTTGGCCGTTCATTTGTAGATGCTCGACCGAAGTGAAATGGTGTTTGGTCCCGAGTTTGGTGACGAAGTCCCAGAAGCTTCTGTCCGTGAATTGTGTCCCGTTGTCAGTGACTATGGCGAGCGGGACATCGAACCTAACGAGGATGTTCCTCTTGTAGAAACGGAGTATGTTGTGTGTCGTGATCTTGGCGAAGGCTTCGGCCTCAATCCATTTGGTGAAGTAGTCGATGCCCACTATCAGATACTTGTTTTGATAGGAGCCCAGGGTGAACGGGTCAAGGATATCCATCTGCCACTAGGCCAAAGGCCAAGGGGAGGAAAGGGATTTGAGCTCACTCGGAGGGGCGAGGTGCATGTCCCCGTGGCGCTGGCAACTGTCGCACTTCCTGACGTGTTCCTTCGTGTCCTCCTGCATCGTCAGCCAGTAGTATCCAGCCCGTAAGGCTTTCCTCGCCAAGGATCATCCTCTGAGGTGTTTCTCGTTGATGCCTTCGGGCACCTCTCGCAAGATGGTCGAGGCTTGAGTTTTGTCGACGCATTTGAGGAGGGGAATCGAGAAGCCTCATCGGTAGAGTTTGTTGTCGAGCAGGACGTACGAGCAAGATCGTTGTTTGACAGCACCGGCCTCCTTAACGTCGTCAGACAGGCACCCCGTGTTGAGGTAGGCATGTATGAGTGTCATCCAACAATTGACATCCTCGATGGCATTGATGTCGAGCACCATTTTCTCCCTCTCTGTGCTTGGCTGCGCGAGGACCTCTTGGATGACGTACTTGTGTCCACCTTTCTTTTTTGTGCTTGCCAACTTTGAGAGGATGTCTGCCAGAGTGTTCTGTTCGCAAGGTACGTGTTGTACTTCCACGGAAGCGAAACTCTTCATTCGTTCCCTTATGAGGGCTAAGTACTCGGCCAGATTTTCGTTCTTCGCCTAGTATTTTCCTCGGACCTGCAAGGCAACGAGCTAGGAGTCCGTGAAAATTTTGATTTCCTTGGCTCCGAGGTCTTCTGCTAGGCGAAGCCCGGCTAAGAAGGCTTCGTATTTTGCCTAATTGCTGGTCGTTGGGAAGGCTAACGTTAAGGATACTTCCATGACAGTGCCCTATTCGTTTTTGAGGATGATGCCTGCGCCACTTCCCGAGGGGCTTGAGGCACCATCGACGAAAACGGTCCACTTGTGGGTTCCTGGGGTTGATTCTGTTGCGGGAGTCATCTCGGCGACGAAGTCAGCCAGAACTTGGGCCTTGAGGGCTTTTCTGCCTTCATAGATGATATTGAGCTTGGAGAGTTCTAGCAACCACTTTAGCATGCGTCCAGCCATGTCGGGTCGGCCGAGAAGCTGCTTGATAGGCTGCTCGGTTCTGACTACGATGGTGTGGGCCAGGAAATAGTGCCGGAGCCGCCTGGTCGCGTTGATAAGGGCCAAGGCGACTTTCTCGATCTGTTGATATCGTACTTCCGGACCGTGGAGGGCTTTTCTCGTGAAGTAGATCGGTTTCTACCCGTCAGGGGTTTCTCAGATCAGCACGACACTCACGGCCTCATTTGATACAGCCAAGTATAGGTATAGGGTTTCCTGGCCTCGGGCCTCATCAATACGGGCGGCTCTAATAGGACGTGTTTGAGGTGGAAGAGGGCTTGTTCGCATTCCTCTGTCCACTCGAACACGGCCCCCTTTCTTAGCAGCTTGAAGAACGGGAGGGCGTGTTGCACAGACTTGACTACGAAACGGGACAGCGATGTGAGCATCCCGTTGAGGGACTGTATCGATTTCTTCGTGCTCGGAGTCGCGATCTCGGAGAAGGCCCAGCATTTTTCCGGGTTTGCCTCGATCCCACGCTCGGTGAGGTAGAATCTGAGGAACTTCCCCGTGCACACCCCGAAGGTCCACTTCTCTGGATTGAATCGCATCCTGCACTTCTTCACCGTCTCAAAGACTTTCTTGAGGTGCGCCGTGTGGTCGACTTCCGAGCAGGACTTGACGATCATATCGTCCATGTAGACCTCGAGCATGTCGTCAATCTCTCCTTGGAAGACGTTGTTCATCATTCGTTGGTAGGTGGCGCCAGCATTTTTTAGGCCGAAGGGCATTACGTTGTAGTAGTAGTCCGACTTCGTCATAAACGCTGTGTTCTGTTTGTCGACCTCGGCCACAGGGATTTGGTTGTACCCCGAATATGCATCCATGAAGGACAGTAGTTTGAAGCCCGCCGAGTTGTCGACGAGCTTGTCGATGTTGGGGAGGGGATAGGCGTCCTTAGGACATGGCCGGTTGAGATTTGTGTAGTCAACACACATCCTCCATTTTCCATTTGATTTTTTAACAAGTACAACATTGGACAGCCAGGTTGAATATCGGGCCTCCGAAATAAAGTTTGCCTCTAGGGATCTTTTACAGCTTTCTCAGTAGCCGCCGACTTTTCGGGGGACTGCCTACGCCTATGTTGTACTACGGCCCTAGCGGCCGGGTTGACGGAGAGCTGGTGGCAGGCGACCTCGGGGTCGAGTCTGGGCATCTCGGCGACGCTCCAGGCGAAGAGGTCGGTGTTCTCACGGAGGCAGGTCTTCAGCTGTTTCCTCGCTAGGTCGGGCAGCCCCGCCCCAATCTTTATGATCTTCGTGGCGTCTTCCCCGAAGGTCACTATCTCGAAGTCTCCGTCCGGGATGGGGCGCGTTGGGTGGATAGGCTGCTCGTTGGTGGATGGAAGAGTGTCGTCGGCTTCGTCCTCGTGATCTGGCTCTTCGGTGAAACGGCAATCGAGGTCCATGACGTCGACGTGATCCTTCAGTTTAACCTCCTGAACCGGGGGGGCTTAGTTGCTTTGGTCGCTGGACCGATTATACTAACACCCTTCATCGCTGCGTCGATGCACCGACGAGCAGCTTCAGTTTCCCCGTTGAGGGTGACGACGGCTCCCAGCCTGGTGTAGTACTTCATCTTCAGGTGGACGGTCGACGACACTGCCGTAAGTTCAGCCATCGTCATCCTGCCCAAGATGCAATTGTACAGAGATTGGAATTCGACGACCAGGAAACAGACGTTGATTTCCCTGGCCGTTTCCTTTTCCCTGAATGTGACCTTGAGCTTCACGTATCCCCATGGCCTCGTCGTTGTCCCGTTGAAGCCCTGGAGGTCAGAGCCCAGGTAGGGAGTCAGGTTGGTCTCGTCGTGCTGGAGCGTCGGACGTCGAAGTTGGCCATTTGTGCCCGTATCAAAATGGGGATGGCTGAGTTGGGGGCACCCCCGGGGAGCTCTTCGAGATAGAAGGTGATCGGATTGGATCGGCCTCGTAACTTGTCGAGCGTGCTCATCTTGCTGGAACTGTTGCTTATTAGCTCGTCGAACTTCCTCTTAATCGATCCAATCGAAAGCTTGCTCATGGTCCCGCCGGAAATGACCATTACCCTAGGGAAGTATTCCCACCAGCTGGTGGGGCGTACTGCCTCCTCGGGCAGCTGAAGCTCGGTGGGGAGGCCGAATTCCCTTAGGGCGAACCAGTTCTCAGGTCGACCAACGCTGTGGGCCACCTGCAGGCCGGAGTCGTTGTTGGGAGGAGGGAGGTCTTTGACTTTTTTGGCCTCGAGGGCTTCTTGCCGCGGGGGATCTCCTCCCCGGGTGTACCTTTTCAGATGCCCGTCTTTGATTAAGATTTCGATTGCATCCTTCAGGTGGATGCAATCCTCAGTCATGTGCTTGTGGCTTTGGTGGAAGCGGCAGTATTTGGATTTGTCCACGTTGGCTTTGGTGGGTGTCGGTTTTGGAAAACAGACACCTCCTCGGACAAATTATGAATTGGCGCACTCAGCCAGTATGCGCTCGCGGAAGCAACCAGTGTTGTGTATTCGGTAAAACGGCCAATGGGGCACCGCTGCTCGCGGGGTTCTCCAGGACGGTCCTCCCGCCGCCGGTCTCCTCCGCGTCGGTGGGTTGATGCCCCTTCGTCTTGGGACACGCGGGGGGTTTCCCGGTTTTTGTGTCACGGGCGGTGTTGGCGGCCTCTTTCTCCTCGAACCGGATGTAATGGCAGGCTTTTTCGAGGAAGTCCTGGAGAGATTCTGGTCGGTGGATAGCCACAGCCTCGTAGAATTTGGAGTCTCGGTGTAAGCCCTGTTCCATCAGGTAGTGTTTCATCTCATTCAACGTCGTTACCTGGACCACCTCCCTCGCGAACCTCTCAATGTAGTTCCGGAGAGGCTCGTCTGGGGCCTGGATGATTGCGTCTAGTGAGGCCTCCGTCCTCGGATGTCTCCTTGACGCCGTGAAGTGTCGTGAAAATAGGTCCTTCAGGACCCTCCACGATGTGATAGACTCAAGCTCCAGGCTCTTGTACCATGCCATGGCTCCCTTTCTCAGCGTCGTCGGGAAGAGCCTACACTTGATGGCTCCTCAGAAGTTTTTGTAGTCGAGCATAGCCTCGATGTCTTCCATATGATCGTCTGGGTCCGAGGTGCCCTCGTACATCAAGAGCACGGGTGGTTTTTCCATCCCGTGGGGGATGGGAGCTGCCATGATTTCTCGCGATAGAGGAGGCGACAGTTCGTGTCGAGGAGGCGGGTTACGCCCCCTCGGTCTTCTGGTCGGGGCTTCAGGCCCGTTCGCCCTTGGTTCTGTGGACCGCCTCTCCTTCCGGGGAGGTGATCTTGCTTGCTTCTTAAAGGGCATCGGTTGGGGCCTCTCTAGCAGTGGTCGATGCCCCCGTGGTCGTGGAGAGGGGCTCCGAGAGCTCCCGCACTGATTTCTCCGCGGAGGAGAGCGGGACTGGGTGTCGTGCTCTAGTGCGCCGATGCACTCATTTTGCTGGAACAGCATCTGATTCGTCTGGTTGATGGCCGCGAAGAGGGCGACCATCGTCGGGTCCGCTCCAGCCGGAGTAGGAATGGGCTAGAATACCGCCGGACTCCTCGCTGGGGGAACGACATAGTGCGTAACCTCCTCGAATGAGGGAGAAGCAGACTAGCCTTCCCTGACGTCGGTCTCCCGGGGTTGAGACGTCCCCGCCTGGTTATCGCTGTTGGTGATCGGGGCGATGGAGGAGTTGTGAACAGCGTCATCATGGCGTGGGCTAGTCATGATCTTTGAGACTTGAGAGGTGAAGCTTTAGTCCTCTGCTCGGAGGAACGGGGAAGCTTAGTTTCCCACAGACGGTGCCACTGATCTAACTTGATCAAAAGGGAATCAGTGACCTGTCACGCGTCGTTGATCTGCAAGCTGTTCACCGAAGGTATGGAAGAGGAGGGGGTGTACCTGAAACACACTCTGATGCTAAAGTAGGTGATGAGCAGAGTGGAAGCAAGTACAGAGAGAGAGTAAGAGAGTTAAGTTACCTGAACCTCTAGTGAAGAGGGTATTTATAATGAGCCCCCACTGCAGGGCCAACGGTTACCTAGCACTGGGCTGGGCTGCCAGGCCCAATGTTAGTAACTGCTAAGGCTGACGTGGCATCGTGAAGATCAGCACGTGGTCTTCGCCCTAGGGTAACTGTTCCGCATTATCCGGGAGGAGGAAGACTGAATCTTCAAGACGTAGGTGGTTACTTTATAACGTGTCCCAGCGTGAGGGACACGTAGAGAACACGGGGGGAGGCTCGAGGAGCTCCCCAGGCAGACTGGGATCTGCCCGACGAAGGGGAAGACAGAGGTTGGTTGGTCGGTTGCGAGGGTTCCGCCCGACAGCTGTTGACCTATGCATGACGGGGGGAAGGTCGTGCTCGGAGGAGCTTCTACTCGTCGGCATGGTACTCTTGGGCCCAAACCTTATTGGGATTTGGGCCTGTTTGGTTGTGAGCTAAGTGTCGGCCCAGTCTAGAACACATTTGTTATGGGTTGGGCTGAGACTTAACCCACAAACAAGCAGGCCTAAGCCCCACTGAGGTTGGGCCTAATAGGACTACACCGTCGAGCAGGGACCCGTCGAGCACATCATTCCTCCCTCGTAAGGCATATGCCCTCAGCTGTCGGGCCTGACCCTCGTTGTTGGCCAGCCAGCCTTTGTCCTCTCCTTTGTCGGGAAGAGCCCAATTTTCCCGGGGAGATCCTCGAGCCTCCCCCCTACGTTCTCTACGTGTCCCTCATGCAGGGACACGTCATAAAGTAACTACCCACGTCTTGGAGATTCGGTTTTCCTCCTCCCGGATAGTTCAGAACAGTTACCCTAGGACGAAGACCACATGCTGGTCTTCAAGACGCCACGTCATCCCTAGTAGTTACAAACATTGGGCCTGGCAGCCCAACCCAATGCTAGGTCACCGTTGACCCTGCACTAGGGGCTCACTGTAAATACCCTATTCACTAGAGGGTCAGGTAACTTAACTTTATTACTCTCTCTCTGTACTTGCTCCCACTCTGCCCGTCACTTACTTTGGCATCGGAGTGTATTTCAAGTACACCCCCCTCCTCTTCCATACCCTCGGTGAGCAGCTAGCAGATCAGCGACGCATGGCAGGTCATTAATTCCCTTCTGGTCAGGTACGATTAGTGGCGCCGTCTCTGGGAAACCTAAGCCTCCCCCGTTCAGGAGGACAAACCAAAGGATCACGTCGACACCGTGGACCTCGACTGTCGTTTCACCGAAGAGCTTGACCATGAGGGTAGAGCCAGCAACACTCCTCCAACCACCAACGGGCAGCCTTTCCATCCAACGTGCCCCATCTCAGACGGGGACTTCTAGATCGTGACCCTCGGGGTGGACGCAGGAAGACCGTGAAGATCGGGGCGAGGCTCCCCGACCTAGCAAGGAAGCAGCTGAAAGCCAGCCTCCGTGAGAATTTCATCCTCTTCACTTGGAGCTCCGCAGAGATGCTCGGACTCGACCCTGAAGGTGCCTGCCACCAGCTCTTCGTCAACCTGGCCGCTAGGGCCGTAGTGCAACATAGGCGTAGGCAGTCCCCCGAAAAGTCGGCGGCGGTTGAAAAAGTTGTAAAAGACCTTCTAGAGGCAAATTTCATTTCGGAAGCCCGGTATTCAACCTGGTTTTCCAACGTTGTACTAGTTAAGAAAAATAATGGAAAATGGAGGATATGAGTTGACTACATAGATCTCAATCGGGCATTTCCTAAGGACGTCTATCCCCTCCCCAACATCGACAAGCTCGTCGACAACTCGGCGGGCTTCAAACTAATGTCCTTCATGGACGCGTACTCAGGGTACAACCAGATACCCATGGCCGAGGCCAACAAACAAAACACGACGTTTATGACCGAGTCGGGCAACTACTACTACAACGTAATGCCCTTCGGCCTAAAAACAATTGGCACCACCTACCAACGGGTGATGAACAAAGTCTTTCGAGGAGAGATCAGCGACATGCTCGAGGTCTACATGGACGACATGATAGCCAAGTCCTGCACGGAGGTCGATCATATGGTGCACCTCAAGAAAGTCTTCGAGACGGAGAGGAAGTGCATAATGCAGTTCAATCTGGAGAAATCTACCTTCGGAGTACGAGCAGGGAAGTTCCTCGAATTCTATCTGACCGAACGGAGGATCGAGGCAAACCCGGACAAGTGTTAGGCCTTCTCCGAGCTCATGACACCGAGCACAAATAAATCAATACAATCCCTCAACGGGATGATCGCGTCATTATCCCGCTTCGTCGCCAAATCCGCACAGCACGCCCTCCCGTTTTTCAAGTTACTGAGAAAGGAAGCCGCATTCAAATGGACGGAGGAGTGCGAGCAAGCCCTCCTTGACCTCAAGCTTGTCCTCTCAGAACCGCCCGTCTTGACGAGGCCAGAAGTCGGGGAAACCCTCTACTTATACTTGGCAATGTCAAACGAGGTCGTGAGCGTCGCGCTGATCCGAGAAACCTCTAACGGGCAGAAGCCGATCTACTTCACGAGCAAGGCCCTCCACGGTCCGGAAGTAAGATATCAACAGATCAAGAAAGTCGCCCTGACCCTTATCAACGCGGCCAGACGGCTCCGACACTACTTCCTGGCCCACACCATCGTAGTCAGAATCTAGCAGCCTATCAAGCAGTTGCTCGGCCGACCCAACATGGTCGGGCGCATGCTTAAGTGGTCACTAGAACTCTCCGAGTTCGATATCGTCTATGAAAGCAGAAAAGCCTTCAAGGCCCAAGTCTTGGCTGACTTCATCGCCGAGATGACCCCCACAATAGAATCAACCTCGGGAGCTCACAAGTGGATCATCTTCGTCGATGGCGCCTCGAGCCCCTCGGGAAGCGGAGCGGGCATCATCCTCGAAAACAAGGAGGACACTATCGTGGAAGTCTCCCTGACACTAGCCTTCCCGACGACCAATAATTAGGCAAAATACGAATCCTTTCTGGCCTGGCTCCGCCTAGCGGACGACCTCGGAGCCAAGGGAATCAAAATCTTCACGGACTCCCAGCTCGTCGCCTCGCAATTCCGAGGGAAATACCAGGCGAAGAAGGACAATATGGCCGAGTACTTATCCCTCATAAGAGAACGGATAAAAAGTTTCGACTCCGGAGAAGTACAACACGTACCTCGCGAGCAGAACACCCAGGCGGACATTCTCTCAAAGTTGGCGAGCACCAAAAAGAAAGGGGGACACAAGTCCATCGTTCAAGAGATCCTATATAACCGAGCACGGAGAGGGCAAAAACGTTGCTCGACATCAATGCCATCGGGGATGTCAACTGCTAGATGACGCCCATACGGGCCTACCTCAGCACGGGGCGCCTGCCTGACGGTGTCAAGGATGTCGGCACGATCAAACGATCCTGCTCGTACGTCCTGCTCGACAATAAACTCTATCGATGGGGCTTCTCGATCCCCCTCCTCAAATGCGTCGACAAAACCCAAGCCTCGACCATACTGAAAGAGGTGCACGAAGGCATCAATGTGCAACACCTCAGAGGATGGTCCTTTGCGAGGAAATCCTTACGGGCTGGATACTACTGGCCGACAATGCAGGAGGACGCGAAGGAACACGTCAGGAAATGCGATAGGTGCCAGGGCCACGGGGACATGCATTTCGCCCCTCCGAGTGAACTCAAATCCCTTTCCTCCCCTTGGCCCTTCGCCTAGTGGGGGATGGATATCCTCGGCCCATTCACCCTGGTCTCCTATTAGAACAAGTATCTGATAGTGGGCGTCGACTACTTCACCAAATGGATCGAGGTCGAAGCCTTCGCCAAGATCAAAACACACAAAATACTCTGTTTCTACAAGAGGAACATCCTCGCCAGGTTCGGCGTCCCGCTCGCCATAGTCATCGACAACGGGACACAGTTCATGGACAGAAACTTCTGGTACTTCGTCACCAAACTCGGGACCAAGCACCATTTCACTTCGGTCGAGCATCCATAAACGACGGCTAAGCCGAGGCTGCGAACAGGGTAATCCTTCGAGGACTGAAGCGAAGACTCAGTGACCCCAAGAAAGGATGGGTCGAGGAACTCCACGGCGTGCTCTAAGCATACCGAACAACGCCTCATTCGACCACCGTGGAAACCCCATTCTGCCTTACATACGGAACCGAGACGGTGATCCCGATGGAGATAAGAGAGCCATCCAGAAGGACCGAAGCTCCCCTCAAGGAGGAAACCAACGTACACACCCTCTAGGAGGAGCTCGACCTAGTCGAGGAGATCTGATCAGGAGTGGCTCTCTGTGAAGCTACGCTAAAACAAAAGATCGCCCTTTGCTACGACAGAAAAGTCCTGAAACGCGAGTTCCAGGTCAGAGACCTGGTCCTACGAAGAAACCGAAAGGAATCACGCGAGGGCAAAGTCGCCGCGAATTGGGAAGACCCATATCATGTCCGGGACAAGATCGAGCACGGGGCCTACTAACTCGAAAACCTACACGGGGATCAGATAGCTCGACCATGGATTGCTGAAAAGCTAAAAAAAATACTACATTTAAACACTGCCCGCGAGCACCCTCCTCGCGACCACAAGATCGCGGCATGGTACGACCGCGTCTCCCTAAAACCAACGAAATAGCAAGCACCTGCCTTTTGTGTGTGCAGGCAAAAAGCTCTGCTCGATGGTGACCACTCGACCGAGATTCGCCGCTGCAGGACCAAGACCGGCAGAACACCCAACTCGCGATGGGATGTTCATGCCGTGGGAACTGGTCCACGATCGTGGTCCACCCTCATGACCGACCAGGCAACCACCCCGGTCAACCGGGCAGTTCCCTACACTACCGGGCACAAAAAATGTCAAGCCACAACTTCCAACTTAGCAAAAATATATATACATTAAGCGTAACAAATGTGCAAGCAAGCATACAATACGAACAGAAATATGAATCATGCATAAAATAATCAAGCACACACAAACAGGAAAACAAGAAATTCCATAGTCGGACACAAGCCCAGAAGTCAAATATTACAATAAACAAGCAGGAGCCCATAATTCAAAACTAATCATGGCGTGCAGGCCAAAAAAAATACCGGGCATGCAGGCCGAATGAAAAATAAAAAGGCACGCAGGCTAACATCCGTACTCTACGGGTTCCTCCTCCCCACAGGCAGTCTGGTCGTCTTCCTCATCGTCCGAGCCTCCAGGCGCCACGATCCGACCGTCTTGGATCTGGTGGAAAGGACCAATCCCGTCGGTCGTCAGGTCAGGGTTGACGAGCCTGAGTTGGTCGACAGCATGCTTGAAGCCCACTTCGACGGCCCCCAGACAGTCCTCCTCGAGCTGACGAACCTTGGTCATCCACCCTCTCCTAGACGAGACCAACCACTCCTCCTCGGACTCTTCCTCGGTAGAGGCGGCCAGGTCCTCGAGCTCAGCGATGCGATCTTTGGCCCCCTTCAGCTCTTCATCCCTCTCCTTCAGAGCTTTCTCCAACTCTCTAATGCGCTTCCGATGGAGCATGTCCTGCCTCTGGTACTCCTTCTGGTCGGTCGCCATCTTGGCTTGAACCTCCTCGGACACTGCAACGTCGCTCTTAACAGCGGCTAAGTCCTCCGAGGAGCACCCTGCCTCGTTCAGCACATGGGGCGTCTCATAGACCCTCACCATCGCTACCAGATCCGCGAACATCATCTTCCTTCGAGCCTCCTTGCCCGCAGCCAGTATGCTCTTCGTCTCTTCTGGGGTAACCCCGGGATCGTTCCTCCCCGAAAAGAAATTTGGTCGGAGACAGCAAGGGGGCAAGACGAACCCGCGATCCAGGGAACCGTCAGTGAGATCAATTCGAGACACCTCCTTCTCCCGTCGCTGTTTGGGGACCGGGGGATGCGCCAGGGACCCAGTTCCCTGCGGAGAAGAAGTTGTTCCCGAAGAGGCGACGACCAACTCCCTCCGCGCAGCAGGGGCCCGACCTTGAGCACGACGGGTACCCCTATTCATCAGCTTCGTCACCCTTTCCTCCACTGAACCCATTGAGCCTGCAAAACGAACACAAGAAAAACAGTTAGAAGCAAAATCCAGACAAGTGACAAAAGCAGCTCGGAGGCACTCAAACTACCTAGGAACCAATGAGCCTCAGCCTCCATCCTGCATTCGAGCAGAGCCTTCACGTTTATGTACCGGGCCTCTATCAGTATCTGCCCGTCTTCGCCGCGAATATACTCCCCGTCGGGGGACACACACTTCCGAGGAGGAAGACAGTCGACGAAGTCCACCAACCTTCGGAAGGCCAGGTTGTCCTCCTCGCTCAGCCGACCAAGCCAGAAGATAAAATTGTCTGTTCCCAGACAGAAATGTAAGTCCCCCCAGTCCAATGGGAAGTAAGACTCATAGTTGTCCTCGGTGTGTCCATCCATGACCACAACCTCCTTCCGAAATATGGTCTCATACGCTTCATTTGTGTCTGGCATAACCACGAACCAGCAATCTTTAAAGCCCTAAACTAAATTGGTGTACGGCCGAAAGAGTCTGGTCGCCTGCTTCAGCGAAACCCGGCTATGTCGGCCAGCCGTCGTCTGGCGCTGCAGGTGGAAGACGCAGAAAAATAGTGGAATGGTTGCCCCGAGCTCCAAGTAATTGTAGACGATCTCGAATGCTCGGATGAAGGCCAGGGAGTTCGGGTGAAATTGTGATGGTGCCAACATGAGGTGATCGAACACGCCTTGCTGGAAACCAGTGAAGGGCATCCACATTCCTACTTCCTTAAAGGCGAACTCGTACATAAGGAACCGACCGCCAAGATATTGCGAGCATATACGATCGGCCTCCCGGGGGCGACATGCACAGAACTGACGGGGATCCCCGCCATGCTGTCTTTTATTATTGTGAACACGTCAGAATCGTCGAGGGCGAACCTCGACATATAATTTAAGGGTTCCTCCCCGACCCACCCCGCCAAAGGTCTCTCTGGAGGATCCAGATCGACCTCCTCCTCACGCCCCTCCTCGTCCTCAAATAAATACCACTCCACCTCCTCCTCGGTGTGACCAGCCATTTATACCTGAAAAGCAGAGGAACTCGGTGAATTTGACAGCCAAATCAAATCCACCCTTCCACCGCAATTCAAGCGAAAGGGTGTGGTCGCCTAACCTCCCATGTGACGAGTTGGGGGCGACTTTATCCCCCGAGGAGGACCAGAGAGTGCACCCTTTTTCCTCGGTGCACACATCCACTTGTGCCCGGGGCATTCATCCCATTGTCCTCGGGAAATTCAAAGTTATTTCAATCCTTCCCGGGGCACTCATCGTAAGAGTCGGGGACGGTCGTTTTCTATCCTAATTTTGAAGGATCCTCCAGCGTATTCGTCGAAAAAACCCACAGTATTCCCAGCGCCCCCAGCGGAGCCGCCGGAACACCGCCACAAACAGCAAAAAACACCGAGAAAGGTGTGGAAACTTACTTAGTATAGATGTAGAAAGACTGTCGTCGGGCAGAAACGTCTAAGTTGTCGGGCAGAAACGTCTTGTGATATTGAGCAGCTGCGAATAAGCGGATGAGTGAAAAGACGAGTGAGGTCAACACATATATACCCCTAGCACGGGAAACGAAGCGTCCCTAGGCACTCAAGTGCCTAGCCCATAACCATCACAAGCAGACACATGGCGACTCTCCATATTCATTGCGTCTCTTCAAGTTCTTCCCTCGTCCGCGGGCTCTACCTCGTCATACGCCCATCTGACCGACACAAGGGCGAACCGCCCAACATATTGGTGCGCCCGACGCCATTCTCGCATCCTGCCCGACTGATCAGTTCACCCGACGCCAGTCTCTACTCAAGTTATAGCTCACCTGACCATGAACAATGACTTGGGGTGGCTACTGTTCTGGATTGGGCCGAGACTTAGCCCACAAATGAACAAGCCCAAGCCCCACTGAGGTTGGGCCCAACAGGACCACACCGTCGAGCACAGCATTCCTCCCTCGTCGGGCATAGGCCCTCAGTTGTCGGGCATGACCCTCGCTGCCGGCCAGCCAGCCTTTGTCCTCCCCTTCGTTGGGCAGAGCCTAGTCTTCCCGGGGAGATCCTCGAGCCTCCCCCCTACGTTCTCTATGTGTCCCTCAGCAGGGACACGTCATAAAGTAACTACCCACGTCTTGGAGATTCGGTCTTCCTCCTCCAGGATAGTGTGGAACAGTTACCCTAGGGCGAAGACCACGTGCTGGTCTTCACGGCGCTACGTCAGTCCTAGCAGTTACTAACATTGGGCCTGGCAGCCCAGCCCAGTGCTAGGTAACCGTTGGCTCTGCGCTGGGGGTTCACTGTAAATACCCTCTTCACCAGAGGGTCAGGTAACTTAACTCTCTTACTCTCTCTCTCTCTGTACTTGCTTCCACTCTGCCCGTCACTTACTTTGGCATCGAAGTGTATTTCAGGTACACCCCCTCCTCTTCCATATCCTCGGTGAGCAGCTAGCAGATCAACGACGCGTGGCAGGTCATTGATTCCCTTCTGGTCAGGTGAGATCAACATTATATTCAAAAACATATTAAAATGTTTATAAAAATTAATATAGTACTTAAAATGTACTATATTTAAAATAATATAATTTTTCATTGTATTGATGATAAATCTTATGAGATTTTTATTTTAATTTTTGTATAAAATAACAATAATAATAATAATAATAATAATAATAAAGTATGTTTAGAGTCAGGTAGTTTGAGGAACTTATAGGGCCGGATTCGGGTAATATTATTTGAGCTCATATTATAGTAGAGTTTTTTTAGTCTGACCCTAAAAAGACTGAGGCCCATCAGGATCCGCTCATTTAAGGTCGGGTAGTCCATTTTGACAGTTTTGATCTGAATGATCAATATACAATAAAAATGGTTATGATTGGCTCTTATCTCTTTACCATAATGAAAAATCTCAAGAATCTTTGAGTGTAGATATGGAAGTTGCATATTTCAGCCAAGGTGTAATTTTTTTAATGAAAACATGCCAGGAGTATTTCTCTACTAGAAGTATATTGTATCATCATAGAACTCGTGCTTTGAGGACATATTTTCTTTATTTGGTTGGCACTTGTATTTTTATGGACACAAGTGTCACCTATACTGACGTTACATACCTCTGGTACTTCTTTGATCTCACACGGATTCATAAGTACAACTGGGGGGCGGCTTGCCTGGCCTATCTATATTCAAAGTTGAGAGATGGATGTCGATGGAGGACGAAGCAGGTCACAGGCAGCAGGACACTACTAGTGGTAATAATTTTTTATCCTTGAATTTTTTTTATCATTTTCATTTCACATTTGTGATAATTCTTGATCCCTAAATATGCTTTTTATTTTCATTTCAGGCATGGCTCCTGCAACCCTTTCCGCACATCGTTGGTTGGGCATGTTGGAATGAGTATACTAAGGAGATGTCTCGGGTCTGTGCTTTTATCCTGCTGAGAGGAAACCAGACGGTCGAGCCTTTCAGAGTCTATCTTGACTGCTTGACTGTCGAGGACATCCACTTCAACTGCTATGTAGATCACCGTTAAACGTGACCATTTGACCACATATTTTTATACTCCTGATGGCTGGCCTGCGGATCGCGTATCACTGCTCCTCATCTGCCCGAGCACTTCATGCAGCAGTTCAGGTACACTCAGACCATCCCCAAACACCCTATTGCCTCTGATCCTCCTGCATTGACTCATATACAGATATAGGAGATGTTTGCTGATTATCAGAGTCACCTAGTACCGGAGGAAGCTCAGGTTACCATAGCACCGAATGAGTGAAGTTACGTCGACAGATACATCAGGTGGTTCTTTAGGGTCTCACATCCATACATGGTGCCAACTACTCCAAGCGATCCGCCGAGATCCGCTCGTCAGGAGATTCTAGAGGAGCAACATGCTCAGCTAGATCATACTGAGGATGTATTGCTTCGCTGTCGTTGCATAGTGAAAATTGCGCAGGTAGGCATTGACGAGGGTATCTTCCCTAAGGGTTCTGCTATGCGGCGAGTACTGGATGTCATGGTTGCGGAGGCACAGAGGGCACTATTGTATCACAGACATCACGCGAGGACGGGGGGAATCAATGGTCGAGGAGGCAGACCAGACATACCAGGCATAGGAGGCACAAGAGGTGGAAGAGAGGTTGACAGGCATGCCCAATAGGAGTCTGTTGTTATTTTGATGTTTTACTTTAGTTTGTATTTTTTTTCCTGACATTGTTACTACATTTTGCAGTTGGTGTTATACGACATTTTACTATTATATGGCTATATTATTTTGTATGTACTCTATTTTATTCGATATCGTTCTTCATAATTCATTTGAAAACAAATACACAACTCGTTATAAAAAATATGTTCTGCTCAAAGATGTATCTCTGGAATATTCACGTAGATACATTTCCGGAAATATTTTAAGAAAATGGGTTATGGGAGACATGCTCTGAGCGTTTAAGGTTTGAAATAGTTCTGGAGATATATCTCCGAAATATGTTCAATCAGAAGTGGAGCCCGTCCAGAGATATATCTCTGAAACCTGAAGGGATAATGAGAACTCTACCCTGTGTGTAAGAAATGCATAAAGTGAAAAAAAGAAATTCTCTTATTTAAAAGCTTTCAAGGTGTTGCTTATAGTTTTAAAAATCGGACTGGCCGGTCAGACTGATTGAACCGAGAACCGGAGTGGTAACCGATTTGGTTCAGTTATTAGATCAGATATGCAATTGAATCGGTGAGAACGGGTGTAAACCGGTAAAAATCGGCAAATCGGCGGTTTTAGAAAACCGGTGGTTCAAATGCGTGTTTTTTTAATTAAAACGACGTCATTTTTCATTATTTAAAAAATAAAAAATTTAAATATAAGAGAAAGTAAATATTATTTTTTAAAAAAATTGATGACTACGATTAAATATAATAAATAGAGACTATTGTAGTATTATAGCATTTAGGTTGTGGAATTTAAACATAATCTATTCTCTCTTATATGATTGATTTCATTGGTTTTTATTAGTTGGGCTGAGCCTATGAAGTATTCCGTAAAGTAAATAATAATGCATGTTATATAGATAACAAACATAAATTTATATTTGAGATTGATATTTATTTTTTTTATTTTTAAATCAATTATTTGACTTAAATTTATAATTGATTTAAATTTGAATTTAAATTATAAACTTGTAAAATTATGATATTTTAAAAATTTTTAGGCGTTAGTGATTTTTTTCGACACTGAATCATCTGGTTCGATCGGTTTAATACTTATATAATTTTATTATAGTGATCAATTTATTCAACCGAATAATTCAATTCTATCCGATTTAGTCATACAGTTTGACCAATAACCCAATAATTCGACCAATAAACCAGAGTTCCAATACCCTCTCACCTGCTGCTGTTATGTTTTTGAACATGTGGCATAATCAAATTGCCCACCATTTGGTAAGCCTTGATCGTAGAGTCGGCCCTAAAACTTAGTTGGGGGTATAGGTCCATGCTTAGAATATCCCTTAATGAAATAGTCTTTAAATAAATAGATTATTGTGATCACATTTTGTTCAATTTTTTTGCGTGAAAATAAAAAGTGTTAAGAATCTCATAGTAATATTAATTTAATAATTTGTTTACAATTGGGTGTGATATTTATTATTGATTTTGTAAGGATTAAGTTATACAAACCTAAAATTCTACAAACTCTACGGGATCCGTTTAATGACAAAGTTGCATTGCTAACACAAAAATTGTTAACATTTGAAAAAATTTAAATTTGAAATAAATTAAAAAATTAAAAAGAACTAAAAAAAAAAAAGACACTCTCAAGTTCCAAACTTTAACTAATACCCACTCTTGAATTCATTATGTTCTGTTTTTTAATATGAATTTTATTCTTATTCTGTCACTAAATAATTTACAAAAATAATTAATTTATAAATGCATTTAATATTTATTTTTGTATCATTTAACATTATAAAAATTTATTAAACTTAAAAATAATTTAATATGATATATCTTTAATTTTAAAAAATCCCATTTTTTAAATTTTATTTTAAATCTTTACTTTAGTTGGACCGGCCAAATATAGTCAAATGTGTCGTCTCTAGAGTCTACAACATGACTTTGACAAAAAAAAAATGTATGTATACTCCTTAGAAAGTGACAAGAATATTTTGCATAATTTGCGTGGAGAGAAAGAAACAATAGCATATAAGCACTTTTACTTTCCCACCAAGCACTTCAATATCAGAAGCACATACTATTACTATATATAGAAGAAACAAAGGAAACAAACATGTAAAACAAGATAATGGGAAGCCAAGATGTGAAGTTGCTGAGCTTTTGGATGAGTCCATTTGCTAAGAGGGTTGAGTGGGGTTTGAAACTCAAGGGTATTGATTATGAGCATGTTGAAGATGATATATTCAACAAAAGCCCTCTCCTTTTAGAATTGAACCCGGTTTACAAGAAGGTTCCGGTTCTTGTTCATGGCCAGAAATCAATAGCAGAGTCACTAATTATCCTTGAATACATTGATGAAACATGGAAGCAATCTCCACTTTTGCCTCACCATCCTTATGAAAAAGCTCTTGCTCGCTTTTGGGCTAACTTTTCTGATAAAAAGGTAGCTTATATATCAAATCTCTTTTGATTAATTTTGGGTTTCACAATAATTTAAAAATGGTTATTTTGGATTTTAATTTTTAGGATATAAGCTAAAATCTATTCAATTATTAATATCTTTCAATCCCTGTATTGTGCATGTGTCAGCTTTGGGAAGCATCATTTATTGCAATGTGTACCAGTGGGGAAGAACAAGAAAAGGCTGTGAAGCTAGCAAGAGAAGCAATAGAGAAGATAGAAGAGGAGATTAAAGGGAAGAAATTCTTTGGAGGAGACAATATTGGGTACCTTGATCTTGCTCTTGGATGGATTTCTTACTGGCTCCCTATTTATGAAGAAGTTGGGTGTATGCAGATAATAGACCCATTGAAATGTTCAGCCATCACTGCATGGATGCCTAATTTTCTCAGCCACCCTGTGATTAAGGACAGCTTGACCTCAAGAAATGAGATGATTGTTTTCTTCCAGGCTCGCAGAAAGCAGTGGTCAGAGGCATTTCATGGCTGGTTCGATGTTTAAGAATTGGTTTTTCTGAGGCATTCTTTAGTCTCAACTCTCGAGACGAGATGATTTTTTTTCAATAATCTAAGCTTCATACTCTCGTATAAGAATTTGTTCAGTTAGTCACTACTATAGTTAGTTTTCAGAGTGCGATAATTTATTGATTAAATAAATTAAGGTTTTTTCAACACTGCAGAAGCCTTGCTTAAAATTCATAAAATGGTATTATGAAAGTGTGATGACCTTGATTATATCAAGCTCTCTTGTTAGAATTGTGTGTTGTCCAATATCAGTTTTGCTTGCGTTGGAGTGAAGTAATCATCCCTTTAATGAAATGGAAAACAAGTTTTGCTCTAAACGTGTTCGAGCAAAGTAGTAATGAAGCTTTGTACTTTGTCGTTCCCATGATTCAGATCCAGTCACCTAATGGTTCAAGTGTACATCATAATATAAGAAAGTTTGGTCATCTAGTGGGAGTGATGAGGGGGGTGATGTTGACAAGTGAAAGGATTTTTCTTTACTGCCTACCTACCTAAGATTCCCTCACGGAGTGTTCAAGATACATTGTCCAATTAACATCATTTAACTGTATAGTTATAGAATATTCCGAATACATTTTGCAAGCTAGGTGAGAAGTAAATTGTATAATTTTTACAGTGTAATCATACCCTAAGCCGGGATCATTCCAATCATAACCAAAATCAGCTGCCTTACACTTCAAACTATACAATACCATGGAATGGTGACCTGAATCTACAAATAAAATATATCAGCATCGCTATGAGGCTGTTGTGTTCATCAGAATTTAAAACCCATTTACCCTTGCACGTAAAAAAAAAACTACATCTACCCCGCATATGAATAGGGCAGAGCTGGCCTCATCTCATCTATCTCTAGAATATACGCTTCAAATCCAGCAGGGACTCACCTAATAAGGGTCTAAGTTTCAAAACAATCTTGATATGATTCATTCAGGCAACTTTAATTTGGAATTGTTCTTCCAACTGCAAAATGAAATTCCCAGTATTATCTATTTGTTGTGTCAATATAATAGAAACATGATAAAATTAGACAGATTAATATTGGTTACCTAATGAAATAATAGTAGAAGAAATCAGCATACAAAGCCGTCTGAACAACACCTGAGACACAAGCTGCAAAACCAAGAAAGCAATCAGAATATTACTAGAGTAGAAATATAGTTTAAATGGCGATTCATATTTTGATTTTAAGCATATTTACCTATCCATCTTGTGAAACGTGGCTCAGTCAAATAGCGGTATATCCAGTTGAGAATGTAAAATCCCCGATATGCACTGCAGTTTAAGAATTAATGGTATATTATTTTATTTATCAGTGTTAACAGATTTTGAGACAAGTTCAAATTGACTATATTTACAAGTTCTACAGAAAATTGCTCAAGTAATTAAGCAAGTACCAAGAATGGAGACAAGAAAATACATATGCAAAAAAGTGCCATTCAGCCCAATTAACAGGATTTTAAAATAAGGTATCATCAAGTTATGACAACCAAATATATATCAAGTAGAGGAAACATATTTCTTAGAGGACAATCAAGAGGACAAAAGTATCTAGGAAGTACACAATATTTTTGGCATAACACAACTAGATGATTTCCAAATACCTCAGAGGACAGTCAAGATGATAATCAACATAAAGATGAAAATCCATAGTATCTAGCAGATAAAACATGGCGATAGGTCTTAAAATAGAAGCTAAATCAATAAAAGTGCACATACCCAAGAAAGAATACATATTGCCCCGTCAAATTGTCAACATTCCCACTTCGTTGCAACATAACCAGCTGGGGCAGTATTGCAACTGCCTCTAAGTATATTGAAAATGCCCAGAAGACCTGAAATAGACATACATAAAATCAAGTATATTGAACATTTCCACTTAGCCGCCATATTAATTATGTTACATTGTATAATAACAGAATTACACTATAAAGCTGACATGTAATGCGTGCAATAGCAATCAACAGGATACATTATTGGAGAGGAACAACATTTCAAAACAGTTGACATGTTTTCATTAGCTTTTGCAATATTTACCTTAAAAAAATTAAAAAAAGGAGGGGAAAATAATTCAAAGATGCAGCAGATTCTATACAGAAGTTTGAAATAGATATAATATCATCAAAGAATTCATTTTATCCCACACTATGAGTGGCCAGCTTTGTCGTTACTCATTAGTAAACCAAGTATTGAGGTTATAAGAAGATGACATGAAATTTGTCAATGTTGAATATTACAAACAATGAACAAAGTATCTTTGCCCAAATGTTTGGCTTAAAAATTGCATGATACTTGGCCATCCTTTCAAATTATATTAAAATAAAATTCATCTGATTATAAACTTGTTCTTGTTGAAATTTTAGAACAGTTGACAAATAATCATGAACTATAATTGAACAATTAAATCAACAAAAATCATATTCTATCCATAGTGGGTTTTTGTGTGTGTGTGTGTGTGTGTGTGTAACATTGTTCATTAGCCTAAGAATTATATCCAGTTATATGGACCATATGTATCTTACTTGAAAGTTACTCATCCATTGACAATGTAGCAGTAGTAAATAAATACAGTACATGATTGAGAATCAACTAAAATATAAACGGTGATCATACCGACGCACCACATTAAGGAACACTCATCATATCTGAAACCGTTCTTTTCCTATGAGCAAGGTTCAAACGTATAAAGAAATAACTTTCCAGTTGAAAAAGGAATAAAATAGTTTCACTGATGAACCTATAAGTTTGGCATTATAGTTGGATTCAACACATTTGACAGAATATTGAATCCTAACCACTATGCTCTCAATTACACAATTTGCATGAAACTTATCCGTAGGCTTTTAGATATTTATGCATATGAATGAAGGAAAGAACGAAAATCAAATCTTTTACTTATAACTCAATCCTCTCCAACCATGAAACTAACTAAAAAAGGGTTCTTAGTTCTAATAAACAACTTTGAACATCCTCTTACATGCAAATCAGCGACATATAATTTTCTGACGTATCTCATTTTAAATTGCAATTTCAAAAGCGAAGAAAAGTTGCCAAAAAATGTACTTACATTTATATTTGATCACACGGAGAAAAATGTAACTGCATAGCAAAGCATTCAAAACAGGAAAGCAGAACAGATAAAACTCAAGCATTACATAGTTAGCAACTAGGGGAAACAGCAAAAGAAAAAGATAGACAATAACTCACATCAATGTGTAAATACTAAATGAAGAAATGATAAATAATGGGAGCATTTGATTTTTAGTTGATGTGCTTTTATTGCTAATTAAAAAAAAAAGAGTGTACTTCTTTTAATAATTATTGATGAAACATATGAATAAAACATGAATTATACTGGTTTTTTTTATTGTTTTTCACTTTCAGCTAATCCTTTCCATTTTATTGCTTATTTTACTGGTCTTGTCATGTCGGTTGATGCAAATAGAACCCTACCCACCATTGCTGGTCATATCTATTTCTCTATGTTTGCAATGCGAGCTCAACAAAACAGTCACCCTTAGCAACAAAATGCTCAAGAGGTTATAAGAACCCCAAGCAATAAAAAACAGAAAAAAACTCCATAACCTCATTCCAGAAAATAATAATGACCAAAACAATACTAGGTTGACCTTCAATCATGAGTTTACAAGCTATGAATCACTGACACCTCAAGGAGGAGGTGTGTCGCCGAGAAAACAGAAAAAAACTCCATAACCTCATTCCAGAAAATAATAATGACCAAAACAATACTAGGTTGACCTTCAATCATGAGTTTACAAGCTATGAATCACTGACACCTCAAGGAGGAGGTGTGTCGCCGAGTGTTCGTGTTGTGTCATGGTGTCAGCGTCGGAGTGCGTGTTTCATAGTTTATAAGCATCTGTTTCCTGCCTATCTAAACCTTGTAATTGTGGTCAGACAAATCAATCACCTAGTCATGCACCCATATATCACTCCACATACAACACATCTTCCAACGGCCTTCCCAAATACAAATGAGACAAACATAAATTTTATGAAATTAAACAATTGGATAAATGCTCAACAATTGAAAACCCCAAATACAACAGACAAATGAAACACGATAAAAGCCCACAGATCATAAATTTCAATCCAGGAGAATACAATAGAATAATCAATAATGCACAATAATGAATTTATAGAAAATAAATTCAACTAAAATAGAAAATGCAACTAATAAGTAGTTAAAGATAGAAAGGAACCTCTTGAAAGGTGAATTTTTCGTGCAACACGAGAGCCAAAACAAAGCTAGCAGCAACAAGAAAATAATATCGAAACGTATCAATCTCTTTATCATAACTTCTCCTGACCATAGGATGAACACGCATGCACCAAACAATGGCTAAGGAACTAGCAATGAACACCACCTTCATAAAGGTATTGTACACGGAAATGAAGTCCGTGAACAGATCCAAATAACGTGCCAAGAACACGATTGCGTATAGCTCTTGCGTCTTGCGAGAAATCCCTGAAAATGAAAAAAATCAACACCAACCAGTGAGTGATGGTAGCGAATTGAAAAGCAAATGAAATAGGGGAAAATGAACGGAAATTTGTAACCTGAACATGATTTGGTGGCGTAGATTTTGAGGAGGAGAACGAGAATGCTGAGGAGATGAGTCATGTCGCCGGCGAGCCTAAAGATGTTCATGGTTGATGGTTCTGTCGATCAATGGCGAAAGAGGGTTTGACCTAGAAAGAGAGACGAAGAGGGGAAAAGGAACGCAATGGAATCGAAAATTTTCTGGTGAATCTCAGAATTTTTATTTTTCTTTTTCTGTTTTTGTATATTTTTTATTTTATTTCTTTTTCGTTTCGGTAATGCATGTCATCATAGTGTATTGCAAGCAATGGCAAACGAATGAACTGCTGAGGTGGCACTCGGTATCCCTTCACCGCTTCTTCCTCTCATTTTCAAATACCAAATTGTTTTAATTTTTGGTACATAACTAAATTATTACTTTTTTAGTATAAAAGATTGTCATTTTGTATCTTCTAAAATGTGCCATTGTCATAATGAAATACTCGTGTTGAAAATCTAATACTTTTCATTAAGTTGCAGTGAGAAAAAAATACAACTCTCTATTCCAAATTAAAAAAAAATTTGTTTCAAATTCAAAATTTTTAATTTACATTTTCAATGCAATAAATACAATATTAATAATATTTTTAATATATTTTCAATTATTTATTACTATTTATTTTTTTTACTCTTTTAGTTTTTTTCTATTATATAATTATGAGAGGTATTATCATAAACATACATAATTTATTTTTCTATAAAATAATAATTAAATTTTTTTAATTTGTGTAAAATGTTAAAAATGTCTTATAATTTGAGATAGAAAGTATATTATGTAATCTATGACATATATAAAAATAAAACTTATTTTGAGTATAACTTTTTCTTTATCAATTTTACATTTACTTACATACATATATGTATGTAACTTCTATTAATCTATAACATATATAAAAATAAAACTTATCTTTGTAGTTTTTTTTTACCAATTTTACATTTATTTATATGTAACTTAGATAATAACTTCTATCAAAACTACTACTATTATCTCTTACTTCTTTTTATTAAATTTTTATATAACTTTCTACTTAACTTTATTTTAAAATTATTAAATAAAAAATATTTATATTATTAAATTTTTATATAATTTTCTTTTAAAATTAATATTAAATCAAAAATATCATAAATATTTTTATATATGTGAATTAAAAAATGCGTGCCCGTCAGAAGGTTAGTAAATTTATAAAATAAATATTTTAAAATTTTATAAAATATACTGTTAATACTAAAGATTTTCTGAATTCTATATAATTTTTAGAATAATACTTTTTAAAATATAATATATTTTATGTCATTGTGTATCTGTTGAATGAGTGGTAAAATCAGAATGTAAATTACTAAAATTAATATTTATGTATCATAAAAAAAGTATTGAAAAAAACACAATAATATATGATTAGAATTTATAGTAGAGTAGTCTATTTTATTTTGCGAATTGGCCTTTTCAACTCAGGAAAGACTTTTTAGCCATGGTTCATACAGCTATTTTTAAGATTTTAACTAATCATCAAAATCAACATGTTGTAGATTATAGTTTGTATGCATGAACATTTGTTTATTTAATTTTTCACATTGAAATGGATTATAATTTTAATATTTATAGTTTGTATGCGGACAGGACGGTCGCTGGTGGTAATACTCTTCAACATAGTGTTGTACTTGGAAGTATTTTGACATTTAAAAAAATTTGATTAAGGTGAATGAGAGATTTTTAATAAGATGTGTATCACTATTTTGAATTGGGTCAATGTACCGTGAAAGACTCTAAAGAAACGATTCAATAACGAAAAGTTCAAATGTATCTCATGACAAAATAGATCGTCGAATTTAGGATTTCTTGTTTTATGGACACCTGTTCAACAAGAAATGTGTCCCCGAGAGAAGGTTAGAGGGGCTTAAACCCTAAAATCCACTATAAAAACCTAATGAATGTCTCATGTCCAAGTACACAATATTCTAACCCTAAAACCTCTTATTTTCAGCTTATATTGTGTAGTGTTATATTTTTACCGAGTTCTAAGAAAGGGTAGCTTACGAGGAAGGTCATTAAGAAGGAGGGAGACGAGGCGATATTTTCAGCTTTCATTGGGTCTTATGAAGGTCTTTTCCGCCCCTCGAGCCGATACCTTGTATTGGACTTCTCAATGAAGGTCCTTATTGACCTTCGAGGCGATACTGTATGCTGGATTTCTCAATGGAGTTCCTTGTCGCCCCTTGAGGCAATACCTTATGTTAGACTTCCATCGGAAGATCCTTGCTGCCTCTCAAGGCAATACAAATATGATGGACTTTCATCGCAAGATCCTTTCCATCTCTCAAGGTAATATAAATACGTTAGACTTTCATCAGAAGATCCTTACTTCCTCTCAAGGCAATACAAACACGCTGGATTTCCATCAGAAGATTCTTATTGTCGCTCAAGGCAATACAAATACGTTAGACTTTTATCACAAGATTGATGTCGCCTCTCAAGGCAATATAAATACGTTGGACTTCCTTCAGAAGATCTTTGCCGCCTCTCAAGGCGATATAAATACGCTGGACTTTCATCAGAAGATCCTTGCCACCTTTCTCTTAAGGTCAGGTACAATACTTGACACCAATCAATAGCTTTATTGACCCATCATGGAGCTTGAATCTCACATATCCAATACATATCATTTTGCAAGCTTTGTTGTTTCCCAGCAGTACTGATCCATTATCTTTATCACATAATTCCTAAAACACATCTTTGTTTGGAGTCATGTGTCAAGTGCAACTTGAATCCATGATTTATTCTTTGCAAGAATTGGTGCTCAAAACTACCAGAACATTAGACGATTCAAAATCATCTTGAACAATGATTACATTCCCATTATCCTTACCACCATGATCTTTCAAGCATTTAAGGTACACTTTTCTTCTGTGACATTCCTTCTTATAGTGGTAACACCTAATTCCGAGAGCATCACCACCATAAGACTTATGCTTACCTTTACCCTTCTTCTTCTCAAACCTGTGTCGCACCTCGAAAAATCACGGAGACATTTCGGAGAAACGACCCTCGCGTGAAAGGCGCGGAAATGCGGTTCGACAGAGTCGCCACCAAACTTTATTTTTCCCGAATAAACGGGAGAGGAAAATATCGAGAAAACCCATTAAATCGAAAGGATAGGAATAGGGCTGTCGCAACCATGTTCCGGGTTCGGGAGTCGGTTACGCGAGGGGAAGGTATTAGCACCCCTCACGTCCGTTGTACTCAACGGGAACCTCTTAAGGTATTTTATGGAGAGTGTTGTCTAGGTTTACTGGTTTTCTTCTTGATTATAAAGGCGAATTGGTAGGGTAAAAGGTTAAAGACGCAAAGGAGAAATGGGTAGTTAGAGAATAGAGTGCTCGCCAAGGATTGGGGCCCTGTCATACCCTAAATTTGTCCTACCCTTTTGTGATTATTTTCGCTTTTTTTTGTTCCGTGCCATTTAGACACGTGTCATCTCGCAATTGGTCGA
Source organism: Lathyrus sativus (assembly GCA_963859935.3). NCBI lineage: Eukaryota > Viridiplantae > Streptophyta > Magnoliopsida > Fabales > Fabaceae > Lathyrus > Lathyrus sativus. Next base: position 640,522,887 of record OZ012741.1, read on the forward strand.
TTTTTTTCAAAAATTTATCTTTTGACCAATCAAAATGTGACATGTGGCCTAAAGGGACATTTTTTGTGTATTTTATTTCTTTTCTTAATTTCATAAACCCTTTTCTTTTTTAAGAAAAAAGAGGTATTATTAATGCCAATATTTTATGGACATATATATTTCTTTTATTTGTAAATATCTTTTTTTGTCTTACATATATTCATATCTTTTATATATATATATATATATATTTAATTTTCATTTTTTTTTATATATAAAAAATAGTTATTAATTTAATTTAAATTAATCTATTCATTTGTTAATATTTATTTATGTGTTTTGTTAATATTCTTTTCTTACTTAATTATGTTAGTTAGTATTTTAATTATTAATTTGCATTATTAATCTTTGTTTATTATTAACTAATTAACTAAATTGCTGAAAAATTATAAAAGAAAATAGAAGAAATCTGGATTTTGAATAAGGCCCATGTTTGGGGAGGGCCCGTTAGGGTTTTTGTTGGCTGTGTATTTAATGGGAGAGATTTTTTCAGATTAAGGGGGGACCCAAAATGCATTACTGTTCATCCTCCACCCCTCTTTAAACCCTAACGGCTCCATCCATATGCTTGGAAGCTCATCAACACCCCGCCGTTACCCTCACCTCACGAAATGTTCCACCATTAAAGCCCCCTCATCTTCTGCCACCGCGAAACCCCTCCTCCATCACCATTAACCCCTTCGACTTGCCGTCTTCTTCACCCTAAATTTCTTTTTTCGTTGAACTCCTTCTGTTTCCGTCATCATCAAAACCCTTTGTTTCTCTTTCGCAATTCCTACTGTCGCCGCCGGCGTAACTTCAACATCGTCTACTTTGTCGTTGTTTTTGTCGTCTATCTCCTTCACTACCGTATTAGCACCTGCTTCGAGATAGTCTCATCTTCTGTCAATACCACGTCGTCTCAAGTCTTGCGCTTCCGATGATGTGTTAAAGCCAACAAGGATCTCATTCTGTTTTGCGACGACACCGCAAAGTTACTCCAGCTGCAGCGAACGGAGAACGTCCCATTTTTTTATTTCCTGCTCAACAATCACGCAACAGCGATTCAGTCTTTTGTCGGTTGGTTTTTGTTTCTAATCATGACTTTGATTCGATTTCAACTCATTTTTTATGCTGTTTATACTCTGGTCTTGTTAGATTTCATGAGCTGTTTAATTTGAATGCATTTTGGGTTGATTTTCGAATGCTTACTCTTTGAATCTCGGCTTGAAATATGTAGTTGTGATGTTTCATATATTGTCACAGATTCATTTTGATTACGCTGTTAGTGAGATACTTGTTCATTGGTTATGTTTTCTTGTGAAACACTTGATAATAGAAGTATTATGTAAATATAATTTGTTTAAAAATTGCTTGATGTGTGTTCTGTGAGGCTGATGTGTATGTTTGATATCCTTGAGAAATTCCTACTTGAACTTATTTTGTAGATATAAAAGAACATATTTACTGCTTGTTTCATCTCTACGGCGTTATGTTTTGCTTTGCTGCTAAAATTCTACACAGATGAAATAGCACCTAATGCTGCTACTGGTTTTTATGTCACTACTGGTTTGCTATGATGCCACTGGTTTGATATGCTGATGCTAGTTTGTTCATTAGAAAAGGTTGTAGCTATACATTGATAAATTGTGAAAATTATATTGTATGTTAAAGATTTAATGTGCCTTGGATTTTTTTTTTCTTTCAATTATGTTCATTTTTGTCTTATCTTTTAAAAATGTAATTGTTGCCGAATTGTGGTTGTTGTGACATTGCATGAATCCTATAATGTTTCTATTGTGTGCAAGTAGGAATTGGTGAATTTTTGATACCTTATGAAGGTTAGTTTGTAGCATGTTCATGTATTCAGGAAATTAATATTGTGGTTGCTTCTCTGTATTATTATTAACTTGAAGGTGAGCCAACGAATTGTTGTGATTATAATGTTTACTTTAAGGAAGAAAACAACATAAGTGCTAAAATATATGAATATGATTGATTCTTAAATGCATTTATTTTTCTACTGTGAACTTCCCGTTACTTTTAAGCATGTGGTTCTCAAATAAAATACAATTTCGATTTGGACTTCCATTAATTATTCATGTCATGAGTAGTATAATGCGAATCCGGAATTGTCGTTTCTATAATTCATATGATTCTTATAATTTATGTAGTTTATATTATTCTAAAAATTCTTTCATATATAGTGCATATAGCTATTGACAAAATGCTTAAAACCGAAAAGTTAAAGTGGGATAAATAAATATTCTTAATTCATTCTCCCACACCTGATTGAATTTGTAAAAAAAAAAAAAGGAGAGAAACAATTATGGTGATCCTAATACACTTTTGTAAATGCAAGTAGGGAGGGTGTTTATGTATATACATATATAATAATACATGGTGTAATAATATGTTCAACTTTACCATTGCATGTTAAATAATATTTTTGTGCATTACGGTATTTCTCTAGTATTATTTTGTGTAACTTTTCTTCAAATCCTTTCTCCAATGCGGTTCAAATACTCTCCAATAAGTAGCTTTTTTAATTAATTACAAAAAATTGAATTCTTGAAGTCTAGCACTTTTTGAGTTCTTGAATAATCACTATTGGGGCGTACGCTTTGGATAGTGCATTGTTCGACTTTTCGTTCTAAAATGCTTTTTTTTTTTAATTATTTGGACAAAGAAATATCATCGGAGTCTAGCATTCCGTGTGATATTTTTGTTGTTCATTCAAACTTATTTTTTCATGATTTAATCAAATGAAAAAGGTATCGTCGAGATCTAGCATCTCGATAATACCCCGATTAATTGGTTGTGAGGCCTACGTCTCATTTATCAAATAATCGTCATTTCTCCTATATTTTTTTTTTAATCCAATCTAGTATTCTCACCTCCCATACCACAAACTCTTTTCATACCTCATTTCACTTCAAATCTTTTTCAAACATTTTCTCGATAAAACTTCGAAAGAAGGAGGTTCTTGGAGTCTAGCATTCCTTGAATTTTCGAGTGAATAATTCTCGAGGCACGCCCTTTGAGTTATTATTCGTTCAATCTTTCGACCTTTTTAAATATCTTTTTTCGATTCACACCTCGAAAGAAGGAGGTTCTTGGAGTCTAGCATTCCTTGGATCTTCGAGTGAATAATTCTCGAGGCACGCTCTTGAGTTGTTATTCACTCAATCTTTTGATTTTCTCAAACGCTTTCTTAACGTCTTTTTTCGATCAAAACTTCGAAAGAAGGAGGTACTTGGAATCTAGCATTATTGTGTCTTCGAGTGAATAATTTTCGAGGCACGCTCTTGAGTTGTTATTCACTCAACCTTTCGACTTTCTTTCAAACTCAAACATTTTCAAACATTCTCCTAAGTCGAGTGTTCGTACACACTCGCAACCTTCGACACTTCACACACACTTCACAATTCCTCGTGGTCTCGATATTAGGAGCACCCTCAGGGACTAATATCGTTTCTCACAACCTTAACACTTGACACGTCGTCAAGTCGGTTCCATCTTTGATCAAATTCTCGACACGTCGTCGAGCTACTTCAAAATAACCCCCTTTTGGCCTCGCATGCCATTTTTCGGTTCAATCCTTTCAAAAACACTTTTTAAACTTGCGAAAGAGGGATATTCTCAGAATCTAGCATTCTTTGAGTATTCGAATGTGTAACTCTTGGGCACGCCCCCGAGTTGTTATTAGTTCATTCTTTCGATTTCAAAACATCCAACTCTTTATCTTCAACCTATTCAGTCAATTCCCGAAAGAACTGAGTTCTTGGAGTCTCGCATTCCTTGGATTCTTGAGTGACAAGCTCTTGAGACGCGCTCTTGGGTTGCTTGTCAGTCACTCTTTCGTCTTTTTTCTCAAACTTCCAACCCATTCAATCTCATCTTTTCGTGGTTGTTACCACGAACTACGGACGCTCTGATTCTTCATTCTGCTCTGAATGTAAGATACGTAGGCACAAGATTGCGATGATCTTGGCGAGCACACTTCTATCCATCTTCCGTTTTCTCCCATCCTTTCCCGTAGTCGAACTACGACGCTCTGATTTCTCATTCTCGTCCGAATGAGCATACGTAGGCACAAGGGCCCCAATCCTTGGCGAGCACCCTATCTTCTAACCACCCGTCTCTCCTTTGCGTCTTTATCCTATTAACCTACCAATTCTACCTTTAGTAGCGAGAAGAAAACCAGTAAACCTAGAACAACACTCCCCACAATTACCTTAAGAGGTTCCCGTCGAGTACGACGGACGTGAGGGGTGCTAATACCTTCCCCTCACGTAACCGACTCCCGAACCCGGAACATGGTTGCGACAGCCCTGTTCCTATCCTTTCGTTTTTAGGAGGTTTTCTCGATATTTTCCTCTCCCGTTTATTCGGAAAAAAATAAAGTTCGGTGGCGACTCTGTCGAACCGCATTTTCCGCGCCTTTCGCGCGAGGGTCGTATTTCCGAAATATCTCCGTGATTTTTCGAGGTGCGACAGGTGGCGACTCTGCTGGGGACGCATTGCTCCATGCAAAGAGAGAGTCGAGCCTATCTTTTGGTTTGTGAGGAGTGTTTGTTTTTATTTGTTTTCTTTTTGTTTTTGTTCTCTTATAGATTTTATTTGTGCTTTGTCGCCTGTTGGTTACTGGGATGACATCATGAGTAAAGCTCTACACCCGAGCTTTGGTAAAAGCAGAGAGAACACATAGTTTAGAATTGGTAGTCGAGTAGTGTTAGTCTCCAAGGACTTGCTCCTTGTGGGCCTAGCATGAAAGCTCCTCCAGAGGAGACCTATTCGTAGATCTCGTTGTAACACAGCTAGCCTGTCGCACGACTTGATTAATGAAGGGTCCGTGATTCTGGGAACCTTTTGTTAGCACCAGTTCCGATATTGGTGGTCGTGTAATGTTAGTCTCCAAGGACTCGCTCCTTGTGCGCCTAGCATGAAGACCCCGCTCAGGAGAGACCTTATCGTCATTATCGTCGTAATGCAGCCAGCCTGTTGCGTGACGCTAATACGACTAGTGTCCGTGATCCTGGGAACCAAACATAGAAACCATCCCGTGAGAGGGTTTATGGGTAGAATGTTTAGACCTTCCTGTATAGGTTGTACCTGTCAGTTTTCTTTGAGCAGGAACTATGGTTATTTATCTATTACGGTTACCGGCTTCAGGAGTTGTTAGGAATTGTGATCCTGTGATCCTGGATCTTGTATCTTGCATTGCATCTTGCATATCATTTGCATTGCATTTCATATGTTGTGCATTTTGCATTTCCAGTCCTTCAACAGAATCTCATGTTTCCGTTCCTTCCTCTCCAGTAAATCAAGCTGATTCCTCGACACTAGTACGCAACTAGAGCCAATACCAGACGAATGATGGAGCAGATTCAACAGGAGCAAGTTGCCTTCAGGGAAGAGTTGGATTCCATGAAAGGAAAGATCGACCAGATCCTCGAAGCCATCCTCGCAGCCAGGAGAGAGGAAGAACAGCGTGAAGCCGCCGCTGTCGTCAACCACAATGGACAAGGGTCTACTGCCATCCCTTTGGTTCAAATTCCAAGTTCTCATGGGATGCCGCTGAACTTCAACAACACAGCCGAGGGAAACACTTCTCAACCAATCCCAGCGCCTGGAATTACCGTTGGAGTTATCCCGCACGCCCAGCCTGCTGCTGTGCAAATCCCGGTTCCTCATGTCGAAGATACTCTGATGGATCAGTATGACGATGTTCAGAACTATCATGCTGCTATCCCCATTGCCAGTCCTGTTGCTGCTCAGGATTCAGAAGCCATGAAGATGTGCCGAGATCTAGCCGAGAAACTCCGAGCCATGGAGGGGCATAATTCAAATTCTTTCAGTGCTCTGGAATTGTGCTTGGTGCCTGATGTTGTCATTCCTCCAAAGTTCAAGGTGCCCGAATTTTCAAAGTACAAAGGTCTCAGCTGCCCAAACATTCATCTGAAGATGTACTGTCGCAAGATGGCTGCCTATGCCAGAGACGAGAAGCTCATGATCCATTGCTTCCAGGACAGCTTGTCTGGAGCATCACTCGAATGGTATATGCAGTTGGAGCGTAATAGTGTGCGCACTTGGGCTGAGCTAGCTGATGCATTTGTCAAGCAGTACAAGTACAACACCGATCTTGCTCCGAACCGTACTCAACTTCAGAGTATGACTCAGAAGGACAACGAATCCTTCAAGGAGTACGCGCAACGATGGAGAGAGCTAGCCGCAAGGGTGCATCCACCTCTTGTTGACCGTGAATTGATTGACATCTTCATGGGCACTTTGCAAGGCCAGTACTACGAAAAATTGATCGGTAGTGTCTCCGCTGGATTTTCCGACTTGGTGATCGTCGGTGAGAGAATTGAAGAAGGGCTGAAGAGTGGGAAGATCCCAGGAGGTTCTAACAGTCAGGCTAATGCCAAGAGGCCTTTTAATGGATACAAGAAGAAGGAGGGCGAAACAAATGTCGTCTTCGTGCAGAAAGGGCAAGCTTCTCAACAAGCTCCTCCTATGCCTTATCAAGTTCCCTACTATCAGTATCCATATGTTGCTGCTGCGCAATATGCTCCAATGCCTTATCAGCCAGCTGTTCATGCAGCGCAAGCTCAGATGCCACGGCAACAGGCTCCTCAGCAACAAGCCTACAACCAGCAAGGATATCAGTATCCTCCTCAGCAACAGCAGATGCAAGCAACTCAGCAACGACAAGGTGCTCGCCCACAGCGTCCGCAGAGAACATGGAGACCAGATAGAGTCTTTGATCGTCTACCAATGCCATATGCCAAAATCTTTGCTCAGTTGATGGAGAAGAAAGCTATCGTTCCGAGAGATTTAGCTCCTCCAACTATCATTCCTGCCGATTACGATGCAAATGCCCATTGTGAGTTTCATAAGGGCGCTCCAGGTCACACCATTGAGGACTGCAGGGCTTTCAAGCACATAATTCAAGACATGATTGATAGGGATGCTATCAACTTCAATGGGAAGTCTCCAAATATCATCAACAATCCGATGCCACCAGTCAACTAGCGCCAACGTCAGATTGATTCCAGTCAAGTTCATTCCCCGAAGAAGGCAGTCATGTTGCCATTTCATTATTCGCAGCTTCTTATGTTTTGTCTTTGTTTATTTAAGTATTGTATGCTTTGAACAATTGCCATTCGTATTTGGTTTTTTCATTAATGTATCGTTTATGCATGTTTTGAATTAGTTATGTCGTATTCACTCATTTTCACTTATCACCGACATGTTTATTCACTCCACTCTATTCACTGTTGTTTAGCATGATTTGAGGGAGGATGATGAAAACGAGATACCCATAATTGCAAATCGTATGCTTTCAGACCGAATCTCGTCAATGATGTACAGGCATTGCTTCAATTCCCCATACACCGGAGATATAAGGAGTTAATCCCTAGTAAACCACTTCGGGCCTAGAAGTAGTAGTTTCCTTCGGATATTCAAACCCTTACACTCAACCTGGGGCAGGGTAGTGTTCGGTTAATCCAATTCCACACTCGAATCAACAAGCAAAATCCAGAAGACGGTTGTTCGTCAATGACCCATGCTATGGTAGTCACAACAAAATCCAGAAAAAAATCAAAAGCCTGCTAAGTCAGACACCTTAGAGGGGACTTAGGCAAAATCAAGGCAATCCCGATGGATCTGACAAACGAAGTCAATCCATGCAAAAGTTAGGGATCAAAACAAAAGCAAAAGAGGACCCCGAAACCCTCAACAAAAACAAAGGAGGATTCAGTGGCCACCCAAGTCAAAAGGGCACTGACATCCATCAAAAGCCAAAATAAGGTGACTGCCGCGTCAGGCCAACCTTGAATCATCAAGTTTACACCGTCCAGACAAGTGTAGAATTAACTGAGCGTAGGACTGGAGATCATTAAGAAGAAGGGGTGGGTACAAATCATACTTTGAGCCTAATATCCTTTGTTTCGTAACCATGAACCAGACCACGTTACAACCCTTGAAAGACCTAATTGAGACGAGGTTCATTCTGAAAGCATATTATCGCAAGGTTGCGTAACCTGACTCCTCACATGATTTCTAATCATCAGCATTGGTGTCATTTTGCTTGCTATATCTTTCGCACCAATCAAATTAGCACAACGTATGGGCTAGCAGTCCATTCGTCTCACTATCACGACACTTCAATAAAACAATGCTTTTTCAAATCTTGCATCAAACTTTTCATTAATATTACCATTTATGAATGTACAATTTTAATTGCAAGTCAGTACTAGGTATTCAAAGATATTTCAGCAAAGGGTAATCAAGGAAGAGCTTGACTTTCAGTGGCGTACACGTGGCAAGATAATTTCAGAACCCACAGGCTGGGGCAAAGCATTCAACAGCTCGAGCAGGGGCAAGTCATCCGAGTTCAACTTCCATACGTCAGAACTGGTTAATCTGGGGCAGACCATTACCATGTTCAGACTGGGGCAAGACCAGGTCGTCCTGACCATCAAACAGAGTTGCAATTACCTCTGATGCAAATTCACAGTCATCCAAATATCCCAGACTTGGGGCATCAAGGACATCTTCTACTTCAATCATGGCGTCTACAACAAGCTGCGTGTCGAGGAAGTCAATCCCTCCCACTACCCGAAGTCCAATCCGCATTGGCAACTACCAGAATCCACTACATGGGCGTCTCCACCTGCATTTCCAATTACCCGTCTGCAATCATATGCATCATACGCATCGCATTCGATCTCATAAAAATCTTGCATCATACGCATACTCAAATCATACAATACTTCCCCAGCTCTTGGATCTCCGCTCGTCAGCATTTGCATTTGCACGTCCACTCATATGGAATATCATTTATCATCCAGCATTCATATATGCAAGTCAAGGTCCAGGATCAATCCCGAAGATTTCCAAGACCATCGATCGCCCAGTCAGGGGGCATCTTCCACAAGATGGTGGGTTTACCCCACAATTTTCAAGAGCTTCAAAGCAATCATCAACCCAGTCAGGGGCAATCTTCTGCAATTGTGGGTCTCTCCCATCAAAATTCGAAGTTATTCAAAGCCAGATGCAGCCCAGTCAGGGGCATCTTCTGCAATACCACGGGCGTCTCCCGTAAAGAATTTCAGCCTCGTGGTTGATCAAATATGCAAATCAACATTCAGCCCAGCCAGGGGCATACCATTCAAGGCCGTGAGCATTCCCCACGAAGTTGTTCAACCTTTTGTTGGGCAAATCCAAGAAGTTCAGTACAAGATCCAACCCGAGCAGGGGCATCTTCAGCAAGACCATGAGCGTTCATCATGAAGTTGTTCAACCTTTTGTTGAGCAAGACAAGACATCAAGACAAACTCAGCCTAATCAGGGGCATCCTATTCAGAATTCATGGGCGTAACCATGAAATTATGATTTCCAAGCAAAGACGGTGGGCGTACCCCGTCGACTCATTTCAGATTCAATCTTCCTCTCAGGGATTCCCCAATGAGTTGTACCCGGCAAGCATGACCGTTGTCAATTGCCTTACTATCACCCTTTTGGTGATAATCAAACTTCGTCAGTTCAACTTAGCCTGCATCCTTTTGGTGGGTAGACTTCAGATTTGTGTGGTCTTAACATCCTTTTGATGATAGCAACCTGTGTGTTGTGTTTCGCTCTACCATCCTTTTGGTGGTAGGTCTGATACTTCGTCAGTATCAGATTGTGCGATATTTTATTTGTGTTTTCGCTCTACCATCCTTTTGGTGGTAGGTCTGATACTTCGTCGGTGTCAGATTGTGCGATGTTTTATTTGTGTTTTCGCTCTACCATCCTTTTGGTGGTAGGTCTGATACTTCGTCGGTGTCAGATTGTGCGATATTTTATTTGTGTTTTCGCTCCACCATCCTTTTGGTGGTAGGTCTGGTACTTCGTCGGTATCAGATTGCGCGATGTTTTATTTGTGTTTTCGCTCTACCATCCTTTTGGTGGTAGGTCTGGTACTTCGCCGGTATCAGATTGCGCGTTGCTTTCTTTTGTGTTTTCGCTCTACCATCCTTTTGGTGGTAGGTCTGGTACTTCGTCGGTATCAGATTGCACGATGTTTTATTTGTGTTTTCGCTCTACCATCCTTTTGGTGGTAGGTCTGGTACTTCGTCGGTATCAGATTGTGCGATGTTTTCTTTTATGTTTTCGCTCTACCATCCTTTTGGTGGTAGGTCTGATACTTCGTCGGTGTCAGATTGTGCGATATTTTATTTGTGTTTTCGCTCCACCATCCTTTTGGTGGTAGGTCTGGTACTTCGTCGGTATCAGATTGCGCGATGTTTTATTTGTGTTTTCGCTCTACCATCCTTTTGGTGGTAGGTCTGGTACTTCGCCGGTATCAGATTGCGCGATGCTTTCTTTTGTATTTTCGCTCTACCATCCTTTTGGTGGTAGGTCTGGTGCTTCGTCGGTATCAGATTGTGCGATGTTTGTTTTGTGTTTTCGCTCTACCATCCTTTTGGTGGTAGGTCTGGTACTTCGTCGGTATCAGATTGCGCGATGCTTTCTTTTGTATTTTCGCTCTACCATCCTTTTGGTGGTAGGTCTGGTGCTTCGTCGGTATCAGATTGTGCGATGTTTGTTTTGTGTTTTCGCTCTACCATCCTTTTGGTGGTAGGTCTGGTACTTCGTCGGTATCAGATTGCGCGATGCTTTCTTTTGTGTTTTCGCTCTATCATCCTTTTGGTAGTAGGTCTGATACTTCGTCGGTATCAGATTGCGCGATGTTTTCTTTTGTGTTTTCGCTCTACCATCCTTTTGGTGGTAGGTCTGGTACTTCGTCGGTACCAGATTCCGCGATATTTTGTTTGTGTTTTCGCTTTACCGTCCTTTTGGGTGGCAGTAGCCTTGTGTGTTTTGTCTCATCATCCTTTTGGTGATGGTGACCTTTTCCCAGTTATTTACAGCTTACTCAGAGGTTTACACCATCCAGCATTGTCAACTCTCTGGCATCTCACTTTCATCCGGACAAATTCAGGGTCTTTTTATATCTAATAGACTTCTACCTCAGGGATGTGAACGCCAATGCAATTCATCCTCCTAGGTTTAAGCCTATTAGATAGGGGCATCTGTCATACCCTAAATTTGTCCTACCCTTTTGTGATTATTTTCGCTTTTTTTTGTTCCGTGCCATTTAGACACGTGTCATCTCGCAATTGGTCGATTTTTTTCAAAAATTTATCTTTTGACCAATCAAAATGTGACATGTGGCCTAAAGGGACATTTTTTGTGTATTTTATTTCTTTTCTTAATTTCATAAACCCTTTTCTTTTTTAAGAAAAAAGAGGTATTATTAATGCCAATATTTTATGGACATATATATTTCTTTTATTTGTAAATATCTTTTTTTGTCTTACATATATTCATATCTTTTATATATATATATATATATATATATATATATATATATATATATTTAATTTTCATTTTTTTTTATATATAAAAAATAGTTATTAATTTAATTTAAATTAATCTATTCATTTGTTAATATTTATTTATGTGTTTTGTTAATATTCTTTTCTTACTTAATTATGTTAGTTAGTATTTTAATTATTAATTTGCATTATTAATCTTTGTTTATTATTAACTAATTAACTAAATTGCTGAAAAATTATAAAAGAAAATAGAAGAAATCTGGATTTTGAATAAGGCCCATGTTTGGGGAGGGCCCGTTAGGGTTTTTGTTGGCTGTGTATTTAATGGGAGAGATTTTTTCAGATTAAGGGGGGACCCAAAATGCATTACTGTTCATCCTCCACCCCTCTTTAAACCCTAACGGCTCCATCCATATGCTTGGAAGCTCATCAACACCCCGCCGTTACCCTCACCTCACGAAATGTTCCACCATTAAAGCCCCCTCATCTTCTGCCACCGCGAAACCCCTCCTCCATCACCATTAACCCCTTCGACTTGCCGTCTTCTTCACCCTAAATTTCTTTTTTCGTTGAACTCCTTCTGTTTCCGTCATCATCAAAACCCTTTGTTTCTCTTTCGCAATTCCTACTGTCGCCGCCGGCGTAACTTCAACATCGTCTACTTTGTCGTTGTTTTTGTCGTCTATCTCCTTCACTACCGTATTAGCACCTGCTTCGAGATAGTCTCATCTTCTGTCAATACCACGTCGTCTCAAGTCTTGCGCTTCCGATGATGTGTTAAAGCCAACAAGGATCTCATTCTGTTTTGCGACGACACCGCAAAGTTACTCCAGCTGCAGCGAACGGAGAACGTCCCATTTTTTTATTTCCTGCTCAACAATCACGCAACAGCGATTCAGTCTTTTGTCGGTTGGTTTTTGTTTCTAATCATGACTTTGATTCGATTTCAACTCATTTTTTATGCTGTTTATACTCTGGTCTTGTTAGATTTCATGAGCTGTTTAATTTGAATGCATTTTGGGTTGATTTTCGAATGCTTACTCTTTGAATCTCGGCTTGAAATATGTAGTTGTGATGTTTCATATATTGTCACAGATTCATTTTGATTACGCTGTTAGTGAGATACTTGTTCATTGGTTATGTTTTCTTGTGAAACACTTGATAATAGAAGTATTATGTAAATATAATTTGTTTAAAAATTGCTTGATGTGTGTTCTGTGAGGCTGATGTGTATGTTTGATATCCTTGAGAAATTCCTACTTGAACTTATTTTGTAGATATAAAAGAACATATTTACTGCTTGTTTCATCTCTACGGCGTTATGTTTTGCTTTGCTGCTAAAATTCTACACAGATGAAATAGCACCTAATGCTGCTACTGGTTTTTATGTCACTACTGGTTTGCTATGATGCCACTGGTTTGATATGCTGATGCTAGTTTGTTCATTAGAAAAGGTTGTAGCTATACATTGATAAATTGTGAAAATTATATTGTATGTTAAAGATTTAATGTGCCTTGGATTTTTTTTTTCTTTCAATTATGTTCATTTTTGTCTTATCTTTTAAAAATGTAATTGTTGCCGAATTGTGGTTGTTGTGACATTGCATGAATCCTATAATGTTTCTATTGTGTGCAAGTAGGAATTGGTGAATTTTTGATACCTTATGAAGGTTAGTTTGTAGCATGTTCATGTATTCAGGAAATTAATATTGTGGTTGCTTCTCTGTATTATTATTAACTTGAAGGTGAGCCAACGAATTGTTGTGATTATAATGTTTACTTTAAGGAAGAAAACAACATAAGTGCTAAAATATATGAATATGATTGATTCTTAAATGCATTTATTTTTCTACTGTGAACTTCCCGTTACTTTTAAGCATGTGGTTCTCAAATAAAATACAATTTCGATTTGAACTTCCATTAATTATTCATGTCATGAGTAGTATAATGCGAATCCGGAATTGTCGTTTCTATAATTCATATGATTCTTATAATTTATGTAGTTTATATTATTCTAAAAATTCTTTCATATATAGTGCATATAGCTATTGACAAAATGCTTAAAACCGAAAAGTTAAAGTGGGATAAATAAATATTCTTAATTCATTCTCCCACACCTGATTGAATTTGTAAAAAAAAAAAAGGAGAGAAACAATTATGGTGATCCTAATACACTTTTGTAAATGCAAGTAGGGAGGGTGTTTATGTATATACATATATAATAATACATGGTGTAATAATATGTTCAACTTTACCATTGCATGTTAAATAATATTTTTGTGCATTACGGTATTTCTCTAGTATTATTTTGTGTAACTTTTCTTCAAATCCTTTCTCCAATGCGGTTCAAATACTCTCCAATAAGTAGCTTTTTTGATTAATTACAAAAAATTGAATTCTTGAAGTCTAGCACTTTTTGAGTTCTTGAATAATCACTATTGGGGCGTACGCTTTGGATAGTGCATTGTTCGACTTTTCGTTCTAAAATGCTTTTTTTTTTTAATTATTTGGACAAAGAAATATCATCGGAGTCTAGCATTCCGTGTGATATTTTTGTTGTTCATTCAAACTTATTTTTTCATGATTTAATCAAATGAAAAAGGTATCGTCGAGATCTAGCATCTCGATAATACCCCGATTAATTGGTTGTGAGGCCTACGTCTCATTTATCAAATAATCGTCATTTCTCCTATATTTTTTTTAATCCAATCTAGTATTCTCACCTCCCATACCACAAACTCTTTTCATACCTCATTTCACTTCAAATCTTTTTCAAACATTTTCTCGATAAAACTTCGAAAGAAGGAGGTTCTTGGAGTCTAGCATTCCTTGAATTTTCGAGTGAATAATTCTCGAGGCACGCCCTTTGAGTTATTATTCGTTCAATCTTTCGACCTTTTTAAATATTTTTTTTCGATTCACACCTCGAAAGAAGGAGGTTCTTGGAGTCTAGCATTCCTTGGATCTTCGAGTGAATAATTCTCGAGGCACGCTCTTGAGTTGTTATTCACTCAATCTTTTGATTTTCTCAAACGCTTTCTTAACGTCTTTTTTCGATCAAAACTTCGAAAGAAGGAGGTACTTGGAATCTAGCATTTCTTGTGTCTTCGAGTGAATAATTTTCGAGGCACGCTCTTGAGTTGTTATTCACTCAACCTTTCGACTTTCTTTCAAACTCAAACATTTTCAAACATTCTCCTAAGTCGAGTGTTCGTACACACTCGCAACCTTCGACACTTCACACACACTTCACAATTCCTCGTGGTCTCGATATTAGGAGCACCCTCAGGGACTAATATCGTTTCTCACAACCTTAACACTTGACACGTCGTCAAGTCGGTTCCATCTTTGATCAAATCCTCGACACGTCGTCGAGCTACTTCAAAATAACCCCCTTTTGGCCTCGCATGCCATTTTTCGGTTCAATCCTTTCAAAAACACTTTTTAAACTTGCGAAAGAGGGATATTCTCAGAATCTAGCATTCTTTGAGTATTCGAATGTGTAACTCTTGGGCACGCCCCCGAGTTGTTATTAGTTCATTCTTTCGATTTCAAAACATCCAACTCTTTATCTTCAACCTATTCAGTCAATTCCCGAAAGAACTGAGTTCTTGGAGTCTCGCATTCCTTGGATTCTTGAGTGACAAGCTCTTGAGACGCGCTCTTGGGTTGCTTGTCAGTCACTCTTTCGTCTTTTTTCTCAAACTTCCAACCCATTCAATCTCATCTTTTCGTGGTTGTTACCACGAACTACGGACGCTCTGATTCTTCATTCTGCTCTGAATGTAAGATACGTAGGCACAAGATTGCGATGATCTTGGCGAGCACACTTCTATCCATCTTCCGTTTTCTCCCATCCTTTCCCGTAGTCGAACTACGACGCTCTGATTTCTCATTCTCGTCCGAATGAGCATACGTAGGCACAAGGGCCCCAATCCTTGGCGAGCACCCTATCTTCTAACCACCCGTCTCTCCTTTGCGTCTTTATCCTATTAACCTACCAATTCTACCTTTAGTAGCGAGAAGAAAACCAGTAAACCTAGAACAACACTCCCCACAATTACCTTAAGAGGTTCTCGTCGAGTACGACGGACGTGAGGGGTGCTAATACCTTCCCCTCACGTAACCGACTCCCGAACCCGGAACATGGTTGCGACACCCCTGTTCCTATCCTTTCGTTTTTAGGAGGTTTTCTCGATATTTTCCTCTCCCGTTTATTCGGAAAAAAATAAAGTTCGGTGGCGACTCTGTCGAACCGCATTTTCCGCGCCTTTCGCGCGAGGGTCGTATTTCCGAAATATCTCCGTGATTTTTCGAGGTGCGACAGGCCCTTGTGCCTACGTATGCTCATTCGGACGAGAATGAGAAATCAGAGCGTCGTAGTTCGACTACGAGAAATGATGGGAAAGGTGTGGACAGAATGATGGAAGAAGATAGAAGTGTGCTCGCCAAGATCATCGCAATCTTGTGCCTACGTATCTTGCATTCAAGAATGAATGAAGAATCAGAGCAGTCGTAGTTCATGGTAACAACCACGAAAAGACGAGGTTAACTGAAAGATGGAGGGGAGGTTGCTCGCCAAGATCATCGCAATCTTGTGCCTACGTATCTTACATTTAGACGAGAATGAAGAATCAGAGCAGTCGTAGTTCGTGGTAACAACCACGAAAAGATGAGGTTGAAGGGGTTGGAAGTTTGAGTTGAGGAACGAAAGAGTGACCGACAAGCAACCCAAGAGCGTGCCTCAAGAGCTTGTCACTCGAGAATTCAAGGAATGCTAGATTCCAAGAACTCAATTCTTTCGTAAGTCGGGATGAATAGGTTAAATGATAAAGGGTTGGATATTTTGAAATCGAAAGAATGAACTAATAACAACTCAAGGGCGCGCCTCGAATGTTACTCATTCGAATATTCAAAGAATGCTAGATTCTAAGAATATCCCTCTTTCGTAAGCTTAAAAAAAACGTTTGTAGAAAGATTGAATTGAAAATGGGGATGCGAGGCAAAAGGAAGTTGTTTTGAAGTAGCTCGACGACGTGTCGAGGATTTGATCGAAGATGGAACCGACTTGACGACGTGTCAAGGGTTAGATTGTGAGAAATGATATTGGTCCCTAAGGGTGCTTCCAATATCAAAACCACGAGGAGTTGTGAAAGTGTGTATGAAATGTGGGTTGCGAATGCGTACGAGCATTCGACTTAGGAGAACGTCGGAAAATGATTGAGTTTGAAAAAGTAGAAAGATTGAATAAATAATAAATCAAGGGGGTGCCTCGAGAATTATTTACTCGGAGATTCAAGGAATGCTATATTCCAAGAACCTTCTCCTTTCGAAGTTTGAATCGAGGAGCTGTTTTGAAAATAATTAGGATTGAAATGAGGTATGAAAAGTGAGAATACGAGATAGGATTTTGAAAAGTATAGGAGAAATGACGATTATTTAGTAAATGAGACGTCGGTCCCACAACCAATTAATTGGGGTATCATTTGGATGCTAGATCCTAACAACACCTTTTTCAATTCGGAAAATGTTTGGATGAACAACGAAAATATCACACAGAATTGCTAAATTCTTATGATATTTCTTTGTCCAAATAAGAGAACAAAAAGTTGAACAATATATTATTTAAGGTGTACACCTTAATAATATCCATTCGAAAACTCGAGAAATGCTAGACTTCAAGAGTTTAATTTTCACCATTTGATTTAATTTATGAAATATTGTTTGAATAAACAGTGAAAGTATCATGTGGAATGCTAGACTCCAATGACATTTCCTTGTCTAAATAACTAAAGGGCGTATTTTGAAACGAAAGGTCGAATGTCACTACCCAAGGCGTACGTCCCAATAGTGATTATTCAAGAACTCAAAAGATGTTGGACCTTAAAAGTTCTTTTTTTCGTGATTTATTTAAGAAAAAATAATTTTAATGTCAAAAATAAATTGAATTAGGACTAGGGAAGAAAAAAGCTTAATCAAATTTTGAAAATACATTTTAAAATAATCCATGACTTTGCTTAGAAAATAAATTGAATTGTTTTAAAAACTAATTCATTAAAATTTAAAAAGTGGTCTTACTTGAAGATAGTTATTGAGTTAAGAAATAGATGTAGAAATCAAATTGTAAACCAAAATCGGAGTATGTACGAGGGCGGTGCATGTGTGACGACAATATGAGCATAATATCTACATAATGATTCACACGTGGCGAAATACCGATTGATACGTTGATCTTTGGCCATGAGTTTTGTAGAAACCATGAGTTACAATTGTAACAAGTTATAGTCATAAAAAAAACGAGAATGCCCATGTTAAATGATAATCATTAAATGATAGCCAAAAAATATCTAACTAGCAAAAATAACACTTCATTATTTCACCAGCAAACTACAACCCAGGATCAACATAATTTAACTTTATCCACATGGTGCCAAAGCTAGACCGTACGGTTAATGCCATCACTTGAAAGAAATTCCTTGACACAAAGTGCACATCATGTTATCCAAAAACCAGCCATTCATGACAGAAGGTTATAGAAAGCTAATATGCATGACTTAGGCACACGGCTATACCAATGCATCAACTCAAAATACTTTAAACCTTAACAAACTAATGACAACAGGATTTATTACAGGAAAACATATGATTGCAGCACATTTATTTATCTTAATAATCTAGAAGTTTGACATATCTAAGCATTGTATTTAATACATTAATATGTAATCCAGAAGTTAGACATAACATGAACTAAGCACAACCACAACAATCCGGCATCAAAAGCATACAGAATGCACCCAAAACTCAAGAATAATACATTAACTTGTACATGACAGACACGGACCTGTAATGAATAGGCAAAGCAGAACACATAGAATTTGTGAAGGATACATTATACCGTAATTTGCAACCGAAATCAAACCGAAAAACATTAAGGACCGTGTCAAGTTGTCGTGACAAGCTTTGGTGAATTGGTGCCTTGAACTGTTGTTGTGCTGCTAAGGGGAGTCATGCAAAAGCCGGAAATGTAGAGTCGATGTTGGCTCCAAAGCCTGTTGTTCATGATGAACCTCAATGTGCAAGGTTTAGAAATCTGGCAGCTTGGTAAGACTGCTGCTATCGCGTGCGGTGTGTTTAGACGTAAACCGTGAACTGGATTCATGATCTGCACAAAAATTAACCGAAACAACAGGCCAAAACAAACATAGTAAACGCAAAAACTATAAAACATAATTGAATCGGAAATTCCGTTTGAGTAGCTGTCTATTCGATTCGAACTGCATCATTGAGGCTATGATGAATTACTGCCTTGAGCTATTACGGCGAAGTCGCAACCGTGTTGGTGTTGCCTATGAAATGAACCTATTGTCAGAGAAAAGGTCATAACATTGCTGCTTGCTTGCATTTAAGGACATCGTTTCTTGAAGGTCGAAGAACCAATGGCCACGTCTTCAACATGGAGCTGTTGCAGAGAGAACTAAATCGAGTATGGATCTTGGATTTGAGCTTAAACCTGCGTACAAACCAGTCACAGACAATAACAATTTCTTTGCAAACTTGAAATCGACAAAATGGAATGCAAGTTCTCCAGCTTATCTCTGTCTCCATCATTCCCACCTCACAACCTCGAAGTAAATCGAGACCACTAGCTGGTACAAGCCGCAATTCGTAAACGAAACTGTTCAATGCACATTCAGTAACAGGTTATTAGTATAAAAAAAACCTTTATGAAAAAGACACAAAACAAAATAAAATATAACACAATAAAACTTCACATCATCGGGATGTCAGTATGAAAAACCTCATGACGACAACATCATCACAAAACCTTATGAAAAAAACACCGTTGCCGATGTACGGTAACGGATCCGTTGAGCTCAAACCAGCTACTGAACGGGAAAAAAACTTGAATGCACCAAAGGATAAACTTCACTATTCTGCAAGCTGCTTCCGTTGTTGGTGAAGATCTCGTAAATGACGGGGTTGAGTTGTGAGTTGTATTCACGGCTACTTCTCGTACAAGACAAACACGTTCCTAAGTGTTGTGGGAACGTTTCGGAGCCGTGACTAGGTTGTTTCATGGTGGAGAAGTGAGCAAAACCATGGGTTTGTGTGCGTTGGACGAAGTGGAGCACGACAGTCGGAATGGTTGTTTGAAGATGATGGCTTGAGGGGTTTCGCATCGGTGATGATGATTAAGAGGAAAGGTCGGCGACGGTAGAGATTTGGGAGAGAAGAAGGTTTCGATTGAGGGATGGTAAAGGTGCGACGCCGTTTTGAAGAAGGAAGCGGTTAGGTTTTGGGTGGCGGCTGCTCTTGGGAGAGAAGAGGGAGCAGATAGCTTTAGGGTTTTTCTGTGTAGGGTTAGCGGCGGCGGGTTTGGGGAAATTGGGAGTAATGAACAGTAGAATTCAATTTAGGGTTTTTGAGTGAATTGGGGATCCGCCGTTTTGATGAACAGTATCCTTCCCTTTAGGTTTTCATTCAATCAATTCTCTCTTTTTAAACCGTGAGAATCTCTCCAATGGGTCTTCCTGATGGGCCTTTCTTGTTATTTTTAACTAATTAACTCTATTAACCACTAATTGATATTAACACATATAATAACTATAAAACAAAGTATTAACAAATACTAATTAAATAAATATTAAAAAAATATATATATAAATAAACTTCAAATTTATAAAAAACGAAAAATAATTATAAAAAAATGTTATTAGTAACCTTTAAAAAATGTTTAAGAAAATAATATTCACAAAATAACCTTAGGCCACGTGTCACGTCTTAATTGGTCATAAAGATAAATTTCTAAAAAAAAATCGACCAATTGCGAGCGGACACGTGTCTAAATAACAAGAAATAAGCAGACAACATAAAATAGAAAATAAAATCGAAAAGCAAAAATAATTGAAAATGGGTAGGACAACATAAAATAATTTCTCAATCTCATATTTCGTTGATGACATTTTGTCCACAGTCATCTCACTAGTTTGTTGTGAATAACTCCGCACTAGGAACAGATAAAACTATGATAAAGATTGAGTTTCTTGAACAAATACAAGAAACTCTTTTTAGGTTTACAAACGAGAGGGAGATGGAAGAGCAAGAACATGAATTGGTTAAAACCATTTTCTATTCACTTTTCCAATTAGAAAAAAAAGTTACAAGTGAATATCAACAACCAACGTTTAACTCTCACTTAACAACTTGAGAGAGCAGTCTATTTATAGACTACAAGTTAACTTAAACACTAAGTTAACTTAACCAACAAGCTAATTTAACCAACTGCATGCTAGAACAAGTTTCGACCTACAGCATGCACATCTTCAACTCTTGCATGCTTGAACTCACTTCAACTATAGCATGCACAACTTTGTCGAAACATGAAGCTATCTTTATCAAGACTAGAGTTCGATCCAAAATACCACAGAACTATTAGCCTTCTTAACCTTGATTGAGAGCTACTATTTTGATACACTAAAAACATCACATTATATAAAAATCAAAGTTAAATTTTGTGACACTCAAGACTCACAAAGGCGGAAAGTGTCGTCAATGCATAAGGCGTAGACAATGGGCATAGATAAGATACAAAGTTTTTTATAAATAAAAAAAAGTATAGATAATGAGCAACTCTTAAAAGTTTTTAGGAGAAAAAGAGACATGAATGAATTGAATTCATGTCAGAATGAAGGGATCCTGAAATCTTGATTATATGATATTTCATAATTTAAAAAAAGACTTATAAATTTTTTGGTTATCCGTACCCTAAAATTCTACAACTATGAACATTCTTTAAATGAGTGATTTTCAATTGATTTGTATATCGTCTGACATATTATAAGAGTAATTTAAAAAATACACACTAGGCTATCCAACTAATTGTCTCTTACAAAAAGACAAAATTCATGAAGGTACAAAATACACAATATATGGAAAAAGCAATGCACCATTAGGTTATAAGTTTGGACGATATTCAATACATTATAAAATTAATCAATAATTTCCATTTGTTTTAAGGCCTTCCCTTTGATATACTCATGTGAAATGATAATTCAATCATAAACATTCTTAGGGTGTATGGATCTAGCACTTTTATAAACCAATTGAATTGAGAAAATCTCATATGATTTTGGGTAGCAAGTAACTTTAAAAGGTAGCATAAATTCCATTTTAAAATAATCACAAGGGCTTCAACATAGTTTTGATATCTAGCTGTCTAGAGGTATTGCCTAACCATATGAACACTGACATGATTCACAAACAGTTACTACAACTTTCTTAACAGTGATTGATTTGATTTCACATCCATCTTACCTTAATGATTAGAAAGGTTCTTCCTTTTCTGCATTAATCTATATCATTTATCACCTTACAACTAATTCTGTTCTAACTTCTCATTCAATCTTCCCTACATTTTCAAGCAAAAAACAAAGCCATAAGTATTCACTCAATCAACTTTGATACACCACCTTAATCTTACACAATACAACCATTACCTTATTTTACATAACTAAACCTTTTTACCTACCTAGCATATATAAAAGCACCAATTCCTTTACATTTTTCATAAGCTACAATACAATCTAGCTTTCAATTACCATTAAGAAAACAAAATGAAGCAAATTTTCTTGCTCTCATTTCTAGTACTTTCCTCCATATTTTCAATCACCAGTTTAGCCCAATCACCAGCTGCAGCACCAATAGCACCAGCAAAACCATCCCCTACAAAACCAGCACCTTCAACACCTGCTCCAGCACCTGCAAAACCATTAGTCCCAGCATTACCACAATCCCCTACAACGAATCCCGATTCTTCAGGAAACCAAGACATTATCAAGATTCTAAGAAAAGCCAAATCATTCAACACGCTAATCCGTTTACTCAAAACAACACAGATCATCAACCAAGTCAATGCACAGCTAGTAACAACAAAAAACGGAGGCCTAACAATTCTTGCACCGGATGACGGTGCATTTTCACAGCTCAAAGCAGGTTACTTCAATTCCTTGGGAGAGAGGCAACAGAAAGAACTGATTCAGTATCACGTTCTTCCTGTTTATGTATCAAGCTCAAATTTCGATTCTCTCAGCAACCCCGTGTTGACACTCGCTAGCGATAGTCCACAAGGGTTTCAGATTAATGTGACAGCTTATGGTAACAGTGTGAATATTTCAACCGGTGTTCTTGATGCAACCATCACTGGAATTGTGTATACTGATAAAACACTTGCTATATATCATGTTGATAAGGTTCTTATTCCTTTGGATTTTGTTAAGCCTAAAGCTATAGCTCCTGCACCAGCTCTTGCTAAGGCACCTAAAGCTGATAAAGAGAATTCATCTGCAGATGATGATGATCAGACTCAGGGAACAAAGGATAGTTCTGATTCCATTAGTTTGATTCACATGCATGGTGTATCAGTGTTGGTTTCCATTGGAGTTTCACTTCTTGCAGCTGAAGTAACTACTATGTTGTGATGTTGAAGTTGAAGATCATTCTTTTGAAAAGTTCTTTCTATATTTGAAAACTGTTGTTTGTGACAATGTGAACCATTTTGTTCTGTTCTGTTCTTATTTTGTCATTAAAAATATTTATATGATTGTTTTATTGTCTAAGATAACAAAGAATATTTAATTCCTGTGCAATACGCTCTGTCTCTGCATTTATTATTTGCAATGTTCAAAATCATAGTATGAGTAACTGAGTAACATAGACAATTGCTGCTATAGTTAACAAACTAATAATTCAAAATAAGTATGGAATGCTGTAATATTTATATTAAGTTTGTTGCATTACTAAAATTGATGATTTTTCTTTTACAAACTAAAACTGCTGATTTGTAGTAATATATCGAAAATGTTTTGTGGATACAAATCTAAACATTGAACACTGTATTTTATCAAATCCACTGCGATTCTAACCAAACTCTAAATTTAAAAATCGAAACATATTCATTAACTATTCAATCTTCTACGTTTTAGGAGTAGTCATAGTTATTAAAAACACTAATTATGTGAAGATATCCTTGTTAAAATGAAAACCTAATACTACATATAAATAAAATTATACAATTTATTTACTTTAAAATCTTGTTAAATTAAAAAATAAGACTTAATTACACTTCTAATATCTACTCTATGGTCTACATAGACATGTGGTTGTAGTGTGTTTGAGATTCTAAGGAGCGTCAAAAGTGTGAATAGTTTAACAATACATATCCATATAAAATTATAAGACAAGAGGTGTATGTGTCAGTTTTCTTATATATCTAATATTTAATCACTTGCACTTAAATTTCAATTTAATGTATGAGTCTTTTCTCTTATATATCAAACATTTCCTCTTTCGCTCTCCATCGAGCCTAACCTGTCTCTGATACCACTTGTTGGAGAATCTAGGAAGTGTCAAAAGTGTCAATAGATTAAACGTTCAGGATCCAAGAGATCTTGACACATTATATCCACCTAAAACCTTAAGATAATAAGAATATGACCTTAAGATAATAAGAATATGTGTCTCCTCTCTTACATATCCAACATTTCCTCTGTCGGATGTTAGAAATTCACCAAAATCTATGGAGAATTCCGTTGCAATCTTGATAAACAAAATTTCATCACACTGATAGAATTTTGCTTGTTCTTCATTCTTCACTTGAGTTAACCAACCAACCTTGGTTGTAAGATTATTCTTGTTGCACAAATGTTAATGGAAGAAGAAAGAAAAGATGAAATTGGAGAAGAAAAGAAATTAGGGTTTAAGAAAAAAATAAGGCAAGAAGAAAAGATTTTGTATAGAGCTTCTCTATGCTTCTCAAACTAAGAAGTTTTACTCAATTGTGCAACTGCACTTATGTTGTATATTACAATTCATAATAGAGTTACTCCCTATTTATAGATCTGGGTTTGCTTGCTCCTCAAGCAAGGCCCAAAAATACCTAGTTCAGCTAACACTACAAAATTAGACCTAAGTCAAAATTCCTGTCGAGGTACACTCCTTCGATGTTTCGAGACTCACACAATTTCGACACTTTCTTTCTTCTGTCGAGCAACAAGTTTCGACACAAGGAATTACAATTCAACACACCACCTAGTTCAATGTGTCTAAGTTATCTACGTTCATCATAGACCTTAACTTCTTGAATACTTCAAACTGCACTCCTTTCGTCATGATATCTGCAATCTGATTCTCAGTTATGCAGTGTTCCAAGCCCAACTTTGCTTCTGTTACTTGCTCTCGAAGAAAATGGAACCTCATTTCAATGTGCTTACTTCGTCCATGCGCTATCTGATTCTTTTCCAAATTGATAGCAAACACGTTGTCGATCTTCATGGTGATTGCTCCATGATTCTTAATTGTAATCTCTTCGATCAAATTCACCATCCATGTTTCTTGACATGCATATAAGGAAACAACTACGTATTCGGCTTCTGTTTATTATGAAAATTAGTAAACAACCGTGGGTATTTCCAATTGAAAAAGAATTGGGTTACGTACAGGATCGACCATACAAATCCTAAGATATTTGCTAGTAATTCTTAATTTAAAGTATGGGAAGTGATGAATATTTCAACAAGACTCATAATCTAACAACTATCAACTTCAAAATTTAAAGGAAATAAAGTTCAGAAACTTAATCAAAGACAGTTAAATGCATTGAAAAATAACTTGAGAAATAAAAAGATAAACTTTGTGGTGAAAAGATGAAATTTGCATTAAAGTGTAAAAAGTATGGTGTTTGTCAAACGTACATTTTCTTCGACATACTCTTTTTCTCTACACGCGGATACTTTGAGTAATTTTAGAAACTTTGTACAATTTTGAACACCTCTGATCCTAACGCTAGGACCCTCTATTTATAATGATAAAAAATAATTGGCCCTAACGGTCTTAATATAAACAAATGACAAGTGACACTCGTCATGTCTCCTTTCCTTAAAAAAGCTCCACTCATCTCCTTCACAAGTCTGGATAAGAGCAAAAGTTCTCTCCTTTATTTGTATTAAAATCAAATATCGAAACAACATCATCATCTTCTGTCGAACCACCTTCTAAGACTTTAAAATATTTTTCTTCATATCTTATTCAACATATTCTCCTTACGCATAAAGGTAGCTTCGACTGGATATAAGTGTCCCACTTTGTCAAAATTTTCTCATAACTTTGAATTACTTTCTTTATTATTTCCATCAATTAATACCAAGAGTCGAAATTGGGAGCTAACAAATTGCCCCTCAAAAATGTCATTTTCGATAGCACTGAAGAAAAAGACATTTTTGATAACTTTATTCAACGCCTTAATTGATCCATGTGTGATTCAACATCTCTGATGAGTCACTGTTATAAATGGTTTACCTTCTAGGCACGCCTATGCCGTCATGGTCATGATTACCTTTTTTGAAACGTCCTCTCAAAACCCACGTGAGAATATTTTCCATCATCATGTATCCTAGACCCTAGGAGATCATAGGGCTAGGCATTAACTTCCACCGTTTTAATAAGGACAGAGGGTAGAACATGTGTCTCACTCCCATTTTAACCATAAATTCTGCTTTAGAACTGTTTCCGCTTCCACCCTTATAAATACTCCTTTTCCACTTCTTTTCCTCTTTTTACACTTTCTAAATCCCTAACTTCACAATCTTGTTCTCCTCCGAAAAATCCAGTTTAACTCCATTTCAACAATGGCTTCCTTAAACCGTTCCAACAAAAACGTGACCAAAGCCTCCAAGGAATCTGCTAAACCCGTGAAGGCCATTAACCCTGCCAACCAGAGCGTTCCTTCGATTGAAGAGGCCATTAACCTTAGGTATATGAACAACTTTAGGGTATTTCGGGCAAGCCCCTCCTTTAAGGATTCTTCTGATTATTTAGGATGGGTAGAAAAAATAGAGAAAACAAAATCCCAAACCTGGAAAGACATAGGTATTTATGGTTTAATAATGTTGTCGAAAGTAGGTCCAAACTATTGCTCGAACGTGCTTCTCTCTTCTTTGTATTTTTGGGATAGTACCCACTACACTCTCCATCTTCCTTGTGGAATGATGTCCCCCACCATTTTCGACGTAGTCGCTATAACAGGGTTTAAACCAATAAGCCATACATACGACCCTGACTATATGTCTGAGGATAGCATCAACTTTGCTACTTCTAGGGAAGCATATTCGAATCATATTGCACATTATCATGACAAAGATATCGAAGATGTATCTGATATAGAACATATAGCTTTCCTAGTGTTATGGTTATCCTGCTGTGTCTTTTTCTCGAAATCGCTTCAAGTAACCAGGAAGTTTTTAACCATGGCGAACAACCTCCATTCTAGCCACAATCTATGTTTAAGCGAAATGATCTTGGCTAACCTTTATGAATCCATGAGAGAAGGTGTCACCCAACTAAAAAACCTAGGGGATAAAGGAAACCTTCTCTTCTCTGGGACTTTCTGGCTTCTTTAATTGTGGTTGAATGCTTCATTTGAAGCTTGCCTTCCATACAACAACCAGATTGATGAAAATGCTGAAGAGGTGAAGAACAGAAGGGTCGAAGGACCACAATTGGAAAAATTAACTCCTAGCGATGATGGTCGGCCCATTCGACATACTTTTACTAGTTACATCATGATGTTCGCCAAACGCTACGACTTCTCTCTGAACATGGCCCATTTTGCTACAAGAAGATGTGCTCCTGAATGGTTCACCAGGCCATTCCCAGCTCTGACGAAAGCCCAAGAAGCAGAGTCTAGTGCAATCTGGGAAGCTTTTCTAACTCCTAGGATTTTAACCCTCGGGTTTAATCTTTCAAAAATTCTGGCAACCCTGATCACTTATCAGCCCAATCTTGTGGCTCGACAATTTGGATTAGTTCAAGTTCTGCCTAAACCCCTGTATAAGAAGAAAAACCTCTTCCTTTTTTACAATGCATCCCGTAATGTAGTTGCAACCGTCAAAAAAATTGCTCGATATGTCAGTCGAACACAACTTCTACCTGTTGCTTTCAAACCAAGCTTCCTTTGTACCCAACAATTCGATAAGTGGTGGAAAGCCTACTTCACTGAAGAATTTTTTGACGTGACTGCTTTTACACATCATATTAACAAGGCTTTCCTCTCTACACAGGAAAAAGTCAAGAAAGTTATTTTAACACACATCAAGGAAATCCAAGCATTTCAGAAATACTTTGAAACTGCTTATAGACCTGGTGATATTGGTCAAACTGTCTGTAACGTAGCTGTTACTTTAAAAGATGTTTTTTTAAATGGAGAATTTAAAGATCCCTTCGTGCGTTCCTCCCCAAAAATGTTACAAAACGACTTTTAACATGTATCCTCCTAAATTCCCCCGATTACCCAGTGCTGACTTTGGGGTGGCTTTTAGCCCTCCATTCCCAGACTGGTTTGTCTGTGGTGACTTTGTAAAAATCCTCCGACAAGAATCACAAAAGCATGCTCAGAGAGTGGTTGCGACTAAGTATACATTATACAGTTTCAAAGGCTATCTTCATATTGGGATCAAAGATGTTCGCATTGAGTCTGAAATATATGAAGGTGTGGAACGAGGAAGATTTCAACTGAACACTTTCTATTATACATTCTCTTTTACTTGTAATAATTGTTCTTGTGTTTTACTTTAGCCGTGAAAATTCTCCCGAAAAGACCGACGACCAAGAATTTAATCAAAGTGAAGGAAGAAGGGAAAAGTAAGCCAACAACAACAACAAAAGTATTTTATCTCCCTTATTGATTTTGTCGATTTCTATATGCTCCATTATATCTCTAACATTTCTTTTTCAGGGCGCTTGAAAACCCCCTCCAACTCTCCAAAAAAGAAAGTCTAAAGAAGTTGAAGTCCTGGCGATTGAGTCGGACGACGAAGATCTGTCCCCAACTGCTGAGCAACCTCTCATAAGGAGAAGAAGACAACTCAAAATGGCTGAAGCTCTGGCCCAACCACAGACAAAAAGTATGAAGGTTTTGACTGCAAGACCTACTACTTTTACAATAGTGGAGCCAAATCCTGAGGCAAGAAAGTTGCAGATCGGCCTGAAAGCGACAACTCCAGCCCTGAGGCTGATGTTCCCAAAGTAATACATCTTACTTCTTAAACTTTGCTTTGCTTTCTTTTTATTTATACATATTCATCGACCGTTCTTTTCAGAATGATGCAGGTGTGTCCATCCAACCAGCCACTAAATCGACCAATACTACAATCTTCAATAGTGAAGGCGAACCAACATATCATCCTACCTCTACCAGAGATTCTGAAAAGAGCTCTATGAGTGAGATCAATAAGACGGTCAAGGAATAACGCGAAACTTTGCCGCCTAAAACCACAACTCAAAATTCCCATACTAGTGGGTCTGAGCGCGAAGGTGATCTAGAAAAAGAAGCACAGGCCGAAACAACCAAGGATGATATGGAGGTGGAACACACTAACATCCATGTCGAAGAAGAAACTGAGGATGGCTCTCCAAGAGTCGAAAACCCAGATGCCATCTTGCAAAATCAAGATAACAATATGGAAGAGGTGGAGGGTCACTCCTTGTTCCCCAACTATAATATGCCTCATATTGAAGAATTTGAAGACGAAGAAGGCAGTGTTGAGGCATACGAAAGTAGAGATGAAGAAGAGAATGAATAAACTCAATGTCATACCCCAAAATTTACCCTTAGATCATTAGGTTCATTTTGCATTTCATTTTGTTCAGTATTTCATTTAACTAACCGTTAACCGGTTTGCTCAGTCTGTTTGTTTTTGCAGGAAAATAACACTGCAGGCGCTTTAATTCATGAAGTGCAAACGTATCGTCAGTCTGTTGATGATTATAGAGTCAATTTAATCTCAGGGGTTCTCCAGGCAATCATGGTTTCTTGTCTCCCGATTTACACGACAAGTGGTTTGAGAATGGGTTGATTTTTATGACGATATTGACGTCAGATTCCTCTTGATACAATACATCTTTATTCGAGAACCGGGATTTAGTCGTCAGTTGGGTTTTGAAATGCTGTTTGATTCATAAAACATATGGAGTTGAGGGCGTTGAAATATAAATGAGTTTGGGGTTGAATCGGTGCGAGAATCGGTTTCAAGGAATTTATTCTAGCAAGGGCACATTTTGCTGTTTTTCTACTGGTTACAAGTTAATTTTAGAGGAGCAGTGGAATTTCGGTTTGCATTGAATTCATAATAAATATCAGTTGGTTTGATCATGAGCATCAGTCGAATCTATTCAGGTTACTCAAGATACAATTTGGATTTAAATGCGGAGGAACGTTCGTTTTTACTACAAAATTGGATTTATCTGTTTATCTATGCGAGGCCATATTCGTCGATTTTTATTATCGAGTGCGAGTGAATTTCCAAGGGATCCGGTTGAATTCAGAAGTTACGTTGGATGTAATTTAATTTCAAGTATTGAGCAAAGTCGTTAGTTGCTGAATTCAGATTGTGAAATGGCAAGTTTATTCGAAACAAAATACGGACTGAATTTAGTTGAAAAATAAGAGCTCATTTTATTAAAGATTGAATTTATTTTTTAATTTTTGTACAATTTTTGATTACAACATGTTCAGAAATACAAATTACGTCCTAAAATCCCAAATTTGTCCTGAACGGTTTAATTCTTCATATCCGATTCTTCGTCGTCTCCGAGCTTCCGAACCTGCAAAACAGACAATATCAGAGAAAAATCATTATCAGTGGGAGTTAATTAGTTTTATCAAAAAATGGTTTTTAGTTGTTGCAACGCCCTCAGAAAATTCTCATCACTGGGCATGTCGGGAAGGCAACGAAAAATTTGTCGCCAGCTCCCGGTTTTCCATTTTCCGACCTCCGGAAAAAAAAAATCTGGTAATTTCTGTTCTTTAAGAGAGAGAAAAAGAGCTTATCTTAAAAATGATTTTCTGTTCAGCCAAACAAGTCCTAAAAAAATCCAGCAAGCCAAAATCCAGAAAATAATCCAACCAAACAATCTGGATTTCATGGATCCATATCCAAATCAAAAATGAACATCCAAAGGCCATCCAAAAAATCAGTGAAGATTAGGATACCATCAACCAAATCCAAACTCAGATAATAATCATCATAGAATAAAAACGTGATTAATCAAGATCCAGGCCCAGAAATAGGAAGAATAATATAACAACATCAGAAGAGATCCGCCGCAGGGATGAATTTGGGAAAACCCTAAGAAAAGGTCATCACCAACAAATCCGGAATCGTTTGTTTCAAAACAGAATCTAATCATAAATAACGCAAAAAACATCAAATTCAGGCCCAGAATCAAGTTCAAGAAAAGGGTTCGAAAGAACAATATAAGGCCTTAACGTTTTAACATCGAAAAAAAAGGAGGACTGAAGAAAAACTCTAAAGGGATCAGGAAGAACCCTATAGAGGATCAAACCACGACCATCAACAACACCAAACGGACCACATCATCCTCAAACTTCATCATCCAGCGAACAGCAAAACAAAACCGCGAGCAACCGTCAGAAGAACATCAGAAAATCAGTGAAACATCCGCGACAAGGATCACCATCGTCGTCGTCCAAACCAGCTCCATAGGTTCAGAGACGGATATTTCGTCATTATCACCGCCAAGCCAAAATCGCGGCCAACAACTCGAAACTACTCCAAACCCATAAAAAGAGGGTGAGCAATTTGGTGTTAACTAGATGTTTTAATTTGTTTTTGAAGAAAACTCATAAGAAGAAGAAGAGCAGTCATCAGAAAGAGTTAAAAATGAACGACATAGCCATGGAAGGTGAAGGAATTTCCACGAAGAGACAAAGAGGGATACGTCTATCGCTGGCTGCGGAAACAAGGGGTCTTAAAACCCTAAATGCTTCCAATTCCCCCCCTTTATGTCATCCGTGTGGGTCGGGTCTGGGTTGGTGGCCAGCCCGACCCGTTTTGCTTTGTATACTATATTTTTTTGATTTTTTTTATGTTGTTTTTATTACTTTATTTAATTTCTGTTTTTGTATCTGCATTATTAATAAAAAAAATAAAACCTTCTAAAAAATATAAAACTTTTACAAATAATTTAGCTAATTTTTCTTTAATAAAAAAACCTAACCTTTTTTTAATTAAAATTTTTATAAATTCAAAACGTAATTTTTTATAATTTATCATCTAAAACTTAAATTTTTCTTAATTTATGATTTAAAGCTTTTTTTTTTAAACTTAAAATGTTTATAATTTATAATTTAAAACTTAATTCATTTATATAATTTAAATTTTGATTTAAAGCTTAACGTTTTAATTCAAAATTTAATTTTTTTTATAATACAAAAATAATACTCTTTAAAAAAATCTAATTTCTTCAAGATTAATTATTGACCTTCTGATTAAACCTAACATTTAATCATTAAAATTAGCTTTCTTAAGAAAAATAAAAATATAACTTTTTTAAAATTAACAATTACCCCTTTTCTTTTCCTAATTTAAATTTCTATTAAACACCCTTTTTAAATTCTAAAAACTTTTTATTTAAATCTCTAACATTCTAATTTAAAACTCTAATATTTAATAAAAATATTTCTGATGCCTTCCTTTTAAATTTCTAATTTTTAATTTCACCCTAACCCGAGTTTCTTTCTTTAATAGCATAATGTCCTAACATCGGCCTGATTAATTTACCCGTTTTATGTTGAACTTGTTTACTAACCTCTTATTTTCGTATTTATTTTTATGGTTGTAAATTGTTTAACAATGCCATTACTTATCATCCCGTTATCATCCATGATTGTATTATTATTCTGACATCGTCATTAAATTAATTATCTTGCGCGGTTTATTTCTCCATTAAATTCCCCTCTGAAGGATAGGTCTAGCCGTTTGACCGTCGTGTCAATAGTCCTTAGCCCTTGCCTCTTTCACCTTTCAAACCCTAAATGCTTAGGCGTCCTGCCGTGGACAAGTTTACCCTTTACCCTAGCATTAGGATAAGGAGTCGTCGCACTCCATATTAGGTTTCCCGCTGTGGAATGCCTAT
Organism: Lathyrus sativus; assembly: GCA_963859935.3. Taxonomy (NCBI): domain Eukaryota; kingdom Viridiplantae; phylum Streptophyta; class Magnoliopsida; order Fabales; family Fabaceae; genus Lathyrus; species Lathyrus sativus. The sequence continues at coordinate 640,555,286 of OZ012741.1, forward strand.
TTTACACCCTACTAATTCAACTTTGCAACGTAGAAATCAGAGTCGCCGCACTCCACGTAAGCACTTCCCTATGAACGTTTACATCCCCTTGAAACCTTGACCACAGTCAAGAAGTTTCTCTTTCTCCCTTTCAAGGGGAACTACGATTACTCTGATTCCATCCCCTACCTCGGATACGTAGGCACAATATGCGAATCTTGGCGAGTAAACTTAGGACGAACCCTTAAGTCTTTCTCTTAACCTTTAACCCTTAGCATTACCTTAAGCAGATAACTTTAGCAAAATAGCAACATTAAAATAAGAGGTTCTTGTAGAGTACTACAGAAGTTTAGGATGCTAATACCTTCCCTAAGCTTAACCAACTCCCGAACCCTAGATCTTTCCCCGCATTGTATTTACGATTCAAAAAATAGGTTTTTCCTTTCTTTAACTTTTTCCTTTGGATAAATCAAAGACCGGTTGTGAACTAAAGATGTGATTCAAATTAATTAATAATTTGATATCCTATTCTCACGGCAACACTTAAGATGGCACAACCCAACAACCACTCTCTGACCCTACTTCAGAGAATATAAAAGATTTGACTAGAACTACTGTAGCCTTTTCTACAGAAGAACTGGCTGCTTTAAAGAAGAAGAATCCTCACGAATATCTGAAGACCTTGCTTAGTTCTAGAGGGAGTTCATCTGAGAGAAGTCTTAGTTCTTCCTTAGTGTCAGGGGGCCAGTTCTCGAATAATCCTGCAACTGAGATACTCTTAAAAATCAAGGACAAGGTTTTTAAAGGTGACATATTTCGGCTTTTGGAATATGACTATACTTTTCTAGTTGCTGTAAAAGGTCTCTTTAAAAAGGTTGGAATTCGAATTGTTTCTCCTGAAGTTTCAAACATCATCTTGGAATTGGGTTCGCTGATTGAGTAGGCTATTGCTAATCTTCAACAACTATCCCAAGTTTCGAAAGAGATTGAGAATAACGCTGGTTCTGCAGCAGCTGCATGGGTGATCAGTGGTTTTTATACGTTATTTTACCGTTTGTTTCAGTTAATCATTTGTTATGTCTTGTCGCATTTTATCTGTTTTTATTACATTTTACGCGTCGATTTGGTCTTTTCACTTTTTCTAGGTTCAGGTAAACAATAAAAGAGAATCAGAGCGAAAACCGGGGAAAATGGAAAGAATTTGGAAGAGCTTTGAAGTGGACCAGGAGCCTGACACGACCGCCCGTGTCAGCTGACACGGTCCGTGTCAGGAAGTGCTCAGAAAGACAAGATTTGGTGGAAACCAGGAAGCTGACAGGGCCGCCCATATCAACACACCTGGGACTTGGAAAAATCTCGTGAACTTATATCAGGAAGCCAACACGGCCGCCCGTGTCAGCTGACACGGCCCGTGTTGGTTAAAACGCTTCATTCTCTATTTTTCTTGTATTTTTGACACTTGTGATCCATGAGGGTATTATGGGTATTTCCCTAGTGCTGAGTTTGAGTGGAGACTATTTGATACGTATTTTGAGAAAAGGAAAGGAACTTTTTTTAGACAGGAAGGAATTTCACGATCAAGATTGCAGCGATCAAGGTTTTGGGCAACTGAAGGTTCTCATGAGCGGAAGCGATTGAAGATCAAGGCAACCATATTATCTTGTAATGTCCAGTCTAATTGTTGATTTTATTTTTATTATTATGAGTAGCCAAACCCCCCCCCCCCCCCCCCCCAATGCTAGGGGGTGTCCCTGAATTGACTTTGTAATAACCTTGTTTCCTTTGAATAATTGATTTCACTGCTTTCTAATCATCGTTGTTATTGTATAATGTTCATAAGGCTTTTCTTATTGGACAAATAAGGATCCAATTTACGGTTAACCTTAGTTTGGAAAAACGATCATTAATGCATTTATATGATAATATTATAGTAGATATTGCCTAGGAATGGGGATACCCTATAGTAACCGTAATGTTTTAGGTAAAATATATTGCTTGGTATTGTTCCTATACCGCCAAGGAATTGGGGCATAGGGAGAATACCAAAGGGTTTTCTGCTAAGGAATTAGAGTTAAATAATCTTTAAAACCGGTCACGATTGAATTGAGCAGTGATTTCTGAAAACTAAGGATTAAGGTTATTACAAGGTTTTTCATACACCCTGCCCTAGCATGCTTCTCATAACTGTCTAAAACTTTTATTTTACTGCTTTTGCCTTCCGGCCTTTACATTTTGTAAACAACAAACCAAAACCCCTTTGACTTTTTGTTCAATTGCATTATTATAAAACTTGTATTCATACGTAGTCCGCGAGATCGATATTCGGGGAATTTCCCCTTATTACTACATCGGTAAAAATAATACACTTGCTATTTTACCGGTCAATGGGACTTCGTCTCTGATTCAACTAATCGACTAAAGGATTTAGAGAAAGCTCAGGAACAAAATAAGGCTGAGATTGAAGGCAATAATCGAGATATCGCCTCTTGGGAGGAACAGATAAAAACACTACAATCAAAATCTCGAAATCCAAGAAACAAAATATTGAGCTTCTAAAATTCGATAACTTAAAGGTCATTGAAGAGCTCGACGTTGGGTTGAAATATGTTGATGAAGCCCAAAAATTGGAAAGCGAGTTAGAGGCCCTGAGGTCAACAAAATCTGTCTATGACAAGCTGTTAGAGCTTTTGAGGGTGAAGTACCACAAGATGAAGGTCGATCTTCCTTTTTAATTCTGGTCCCCTTTTTGTTTTATTTATCATGACTCTGGATTTATCATGTAATAATTTTGATCCTCTTGTGGTTCGTTTGATGTAACGGATTTAGCCATTTTTGCAAGCTTTTATTTACCATGCTGGCTTTGACTATTTCATCTGTGATTACTCTTTTGCTATTTTTATCTCTTAGAGTGCAGGTTTGTATTTTTTCAAATACTTTCCATTCACTCTCAAAATCCTCTTATCTTTGCTTACCTCTTCGATCTCATATGTGTCGTTAGAGAATACTTGAATTATTTGAAAAGGATCTTCCCACATAGGAGACCATTTTCCTAGAGTCTTATCTTTTAGATCCATAGGAAGAATTACTTTCCAAACCAAATCTTCAGGAAAGAAAGTTTTAACTTTACCTTTCTTCTTATAAGACTTTTCTACTCTTTTTTTCTGTCTTGTTAATAATTCCAAAGCATTGAGTCTCTCTTCGTCTAAATTAACTAATTCGTCCAACATCATATTCCAATATGTGATTGATGGAATTTTATGATGTCTTTGAATTCTTGTCGATTGTAAATAGATTTCCATGGGTAAGACTGCATCATGACCAAATGTCAATCAAAATAGAGTCATATTAGTGGCCTCCTTAGGGGATGTTCGACATGCCCAAAGGACTTGGTCTAAAGTCTTATGCCAGTTCCTAGGCTTCTTCCCCACATATTTCTTAATCAAACTAATGAAAAACTTATTTGCTGCCTCGACCTGACCATTAGCTTGGGCATAATAGGGTGTAGATGTTAATAGTATGAAACCCATTTCCTTAGCAAATGCTTGCATCTTTCGACCAATGAACATCGATCATTGGTCTGTTGTAATAGTTTCAAGAATTCCAAACCTGTAAATGATGTTCTTCTTTATGAATTCGATAATATCCTCTTGGTCAATGTTCACCAATGGTACAACTTCAATCCATTTTGTAAAATAGTCAATACCGACCAAGATGTACCTTTGGCTTTTTGATGATACTGGTCGAATTTCTCCAACAAGATCTAAAGCCCGGCCTCTGAATGACCATGGTTTGACTATAAAATGAAATTCTCTTGCAGGAACATGTTGTATGCCTACATGCACTAGGCATTTTTGACACCCTTTGGAAAACTCAATACAATCCTTTAACATAGTGGGCCAATACATTCCTTGTCGAAATAACAACCACTTCATCTTATGACCCTCCTGATGTGCCCCACATGCCCTACTATGGACACTAGACAGGGCTAAATATTCCTCTAATTAACTAAGACATTTAAGCAAAACTCCCTCGGGAGTTTTTTTAAATAATTCATTTCCCAAAAGGACATAACTTAAAGCTCGATACCCGATCTTTCATCCAGTAGAAGCCATTGGATTTTGCAAATATTCCATTATTGGTTTTCTCCAATCTTCATCTATCAAGCTGTCTATTACTAGTATCTCAAAGTTCTCTTTATCAGGATACCCAAGCTTTGTTATTTCTAGATCTGATGGGGATAGTCTGGCCGACACCACCCTCCCTCTAACTTCAATTACTTCTTGCAACTTTTCTTTCGAAATCTTATATCCAGAGGAAATCTGAGCCAAATCATTTGCTACTTGATTCTCCATTCGAGAAATGTGTCGAATGCTAACCAACTCAAATATTTTTAAGAGTTGATTAGCTATTACGAAGTACATGATGAGATTTTCCTTCAAACATTTGTACTCCTTTGTAATTTGTTTAATGACCAATTCTGAGTCGCCCATTATTTCGACTCTAGTTGCCCCCAATTCCAATAATATTTCAAGTCCGACTATAAGTGCCTCATATTTAGCTTCGTTATTTGAACAGAGACCTTCAACTTTGTACTTGAACTTTGTTGGAATTTTGTTAGGAGAAATAATCAAGACTCCCACATCTGTGTCGTCTTTATGACTTTAACCATCAAAGTATAACTTCCAAGGTTCTAGTTCAATGTAATTTAAAGATTCCTTATTTATAGAGTAGTCGACTATAAAGTCTGCCACTAATTGTCCCTTAACAGCTTTTAAAGACATATAAGTTAAAGAATATTCAGTTAAAGCTAATGCCCATTTGTCAACTCAACTACACAAAATTGGTTTCAACAACATATGCTTTATAATATCAAAATGTGAGGAAACAAAAACGCCAACAAGTTTTATATAATGCTTAAGTTTTTACACATGATAAATACAAACACAGACATAGTTTTTCAATTGTGTTATACCTAGTTTCTACATTGTTCAAGACCCTACTGAGATAATAAATGGCTCTTTCGACGCCATCTTCATCTTGTTGAGCTAACATGCTCCCTAAGGTCTTATCCGACGCAGATATTTACAACCTCATACTCCTATTTCTAAAAGGTGGAATTAGAATTGGAGGGTGGCTCAAGTACTCCTTGATTTTTTCGAAAGCCTCTTGTTTAGCTTGCCCCCATTAGAATCCTTCTTTCTTGAGTCGAAGCAAAGGTGAGAAGGCTTGAGTTTTGGCGCTAAGTTTCGAGATAAACCTTCACAAGAAGTTAATCTTGCCCAACAATGACTGCAAGTCCTTCTTTGTTGGTGGCGCTTTTGCCTTCATTATGGCCTTGGTCTTGTTCTGGTTTATTTTGGTTCCTTTTTTGTGGATCACAAAGCCTAAGAAATCCTCCACCTGCACACAAAAAGCACATTTGAGAGGATTCATTTTCAAACCATGTCTCCTCCTCCTTTCAAAGGATTGTCGAAGATGGTCTATATGACCTTTCCTAGAAATTGATTTTACTACAATATCATCAATGTAAATCTGCATAAAAATCTCAATGAAATCATGAAAAATCAAATTCATTGCCCTTTGGTATGTTGCCCCAGCATTTTTCAAGCCGAAAGGCATTACCACCCATTCATAAGTGCCTAATGCTCCAGGACTTCGAAACTTTGTTTTTGGAACATCCTATTTAGTAATGAATATCTGATTATAACCTGAATATCCATCAAGCATACTAAGGTATTCATGTCCCGCAGCATAATCTATTAGCATTTCTACCACAGGCATTGAATACTCATCCTTTGGGGTTGCATCACTTAAATCTCTAAAATTTATGCAAACCCTCAAAGTACCATTTTTCTTAATAACTGGCACAATATTTGAAAGCCATTTGATATACCTGGCCGTACGGACGAATTTGAGCGCTGAAGCATTTTGACCTCCTCTTTAATTTTCGAGAGAATCTCAGGTGCAAATCGCCTTGGATTCTTCCTGATGAGCTTCTTCACAGGCTTGATTAGAAATTTTAATTTGACCAGCTCTCTGTCTAAACCAGGAATCTCGTTATAATCCCATGCAAAGCATTCTTTGAATCTTCTTTAATAATTAGATCACTTTGACTTTGAGTTGAAGGTTGATATTATCACTGATATATGTTAGCCTCTTTATGCCCCCGTCTCCCAAATCAATCTCTTTAAGTGGATCTTGCACCAAAATTTTAATGTTGGTTGCCAACGGATCTTTCTCGAACCCCAAAGGCTCATCATGGTAAATGGTGTCGAGCCTCTGCCCTTGCACTTCATCCCGAACTTTATCAAGTGGTTCTGGGTCGAAGCTCTTACCATAACTTTCTTGATATAACTCCTTCTTGGCTTCGACAACCATGAATTTTACTTCGGCCTCTAAAGCCGCTTTTAATTTATTTTCATCTATATAAGCCAAAATTCTTTCGAGCGCTGGTAACTCAGTCATCATCACCAAACTTGCTCCCCCAACCTTTTGGGTCGATTCCAGATGTCCCTATGTATGAAAGGTCGTCTTCGCCCACAACCTCTCGCTCCCACTGAAAACCATTAGTGCGATGTAAATACAAAGAGTAATATGCATTGTCATCTTGAGTAAACGTGAAACTGGTTGGATTGCAAGGAGCAATATTAGCCAAATGTTTATCAAATGTGTCTACCGACATGATTAACCGAAGCCATAAAAAAGCTCTGATCGACTTTAATATTTTCCACAATACTGTCTTTTTTCCAGATGGTAATTCTCGGATGCATTGGTGATGGTACAACTCACATGTCGTGAATCCGTTCATGTCCTAACAATAAATTATAGTTAGCTTTCGTCTCCACAACCATAAACATGGTTGGTCTGATAATGGTCCCTACTGTTAAATCGACTTAAATCACCCTAATGTAGTGCCAATTTCCCCTCATAGTTGGATAATACCATATTGTGAGGCAATCCACCAGGTTTACCACTGCGCCACAATCCACCAAGATCTTGTTGACTGGTACATCTTTGATTTTTCCAGTAATAAAGAGCGACTTTAGGTGACTTTTAATAACCTCATTCGGTCTCTCAAAGAACTCATTTTGCTCTTCCATGCAACCGATGTTCATAACATAATAACAAACTGGCCTGTGAGTGGTCATCTCTATTTGAGTATTTTCCTCCAATTCTTCGACCCCAGTAACTTGGTCTAATTCCCTCGGCAGTACAAATACCGCATTAACCATGATGCCCAAAGATGCCTCTGAGTTTGTATCGAAGTCATCAGTGAACATCTCGTCTTCAGCGACCAAATGATCCTGCTCCTCTTTAGCCTTGTATTCTTGAGTGGGAAATGCCTTCCCCTATACAGAGTTCTTTTTTATGGTTTTCAATTCCTTTTTCTCACCCTTTCCAGCTGGCACATTGGTGTTTGACTCAACTTTCTGATTTTTTCTAATCTCCCTTTCCTCCTTCCTTCTCCTTTGTTCCCTTCTCCATTGAGATCTTGTCATTGGATTTTTACCTTTGTAGTTCTCAGATATATAAGCTGATTTTCTAGAAGTTTGGAACTCCCTATGGTACCCCATTGGTGAACCTTTATTGACCTCAGAGTTCTGCCACTTTTGTTGGTATTGCTCTCTGTTTTCGACTGGTGTTGCCCACTTTCTTCCAGAAGCCTCTGTAGTTGGTTTGAAAGTGGTAGGCTTGGCACCTGAGAATCTCTGCCTCGCTTAATCCAGCCCTCTGTGTGGCTCTTTCTTGTCGAAGGGTTGGTGGCTACCAGCGCCCTTCTAGTTTCTTTTGGCTTTTGACAATCGAACTCCATTCATGTTTTGGGCCGCTTTTTTTTTCAAATACGGTGCTACACCTTAGGCAGAGCATAACCTTCGACTTTTCCTTCTAACATCTATGCAAGAAGTTGACCAGAATCTCTTCTTCCTTTGGGAAGGCTATTTTGTTATATTCTTCTTGACATCACTCTTCTTCAGTTTCCATCGAAGTTTCTTGCGAAAGTTCGATCACGTTAATGTCCATAGCGACTTCCTTGGAAATTTCCATATTTTGAAATTCCATTGTAAGGCCATCAACAACCTTATCAATCCGCACAAAACCGTCAGCGATCTCTTTCGTCACCATTACTAGATTGGGATCCTCAGTGATTCCTGTTTTATCAAAACCATCAGCAGTTTCGTTATTAACACCTTTGACGGTTCCTTTGGTGAGGCCATCAGTAACCTCGCATAAGCAATCTTTCATAATTTTCTCGTTAATATCTTCAGTGATCTTAACTATGACAACATCATTGACGAAGTCACTGGTGACTTTGACCATTTTAACATTGTGAGCGAAATCATCATTAACTTTGATCATATTAATAACAACAGGTTCAATGAAATGGGCATCAGCCACCTGTAAAGGGTCAACATCGATTTTCATCTGAGTCTTGGCTTTCTCACCAAATCTTAATCTTCCGTCCTTGATGTCATTTTGAAAAAGATCCTTAAAAAGAAAACAGTGAGATGTTTTATGACCCAAAAAGTTATGATACTTACAAAACCCTCTTTTCTTCCTTTGCTCTAAATGAGGCATTTTAGCACCGGGAGGCACTATCATCTAACCATCCTTAAATAATAAGTCAAAAATTTAGTCACATTTGGTGACGTTAAAGGTGTAAGTTCTCTTAGGGAACCTATCGTTCTTATCAGGTTTAAGCGGGTTTTTGTCGTTTGAGGGGGCTAAGACCTTACATGAATAAGGGGGCCCCTGATTTAATTCAGCGAGATCGATCTCACTTTCGTCGAAGTTTGAAAGCTCATTAGGTTGTCCCTCATCATCTTCATTAAATTCGACATAGGACACCCTCTTGTTTTTATTTGCTCTAGCATTTTCCTCCTTTAAGTGTTCTAATTGTCGAACCCTGTCAGCCAGTTGGGCCATATCTCTTAGGTATTTGGTTTTTAGTTTCTTACTAATAGAATAATCTAGACCTCCAGTGGCCATTTCAACCAATTCATGTTCTGGAACTTGTGTAAAACACATGGCCTTAAGTAAACGAAATATATTCAAATAATCATTTATTGGCTCAGTAAACTTTCGTTTGATACTGGAAAATTCCTTCAAACTAATCTTGGTTTGTCCCATATAAAATTGTTCATGGAATAACCTTTCTAACTGAGTCCAGTAATGGATCGAATTTGGTGGCAAGGTTGTGAACCACGTAAACGCATTTTTGATGAGAAAACTTGGGAAATATTTTATCCTAAGATTTTCATTATTGGAAATCTGTCCAGCCTCTATCAAATATCTAGCCACATGTTCTACAATAGATTCAGCGGTATCCCTAAAAAATTAGTGAACTTAGGAATTTTCCATCTAGGGGGTAGGCCTGATTGTAAAATATACTCTGATAATGGCGAAGTATAGTTTGGTCTTTGAAGACCAAAGTTTACCCTATTTCGCGCCATTATCCTTTCGACCATGGTTGCTATATTGTTATCCACGACCATATCATTACGTCGAATCTATTGTACAATGTTATCAACATTTTGGTCCGTATTCACCATTACCACCTTAGGCTTCTCCTCAATCGGAATTTAAGGTTGGGCTCTGGGAAGTTCGACTCTAGGTTGTTCGAGTGCAACTCTTGCATCAGCTAGATTTTCATGGGGCGGATCTCTTTGGCTTTATTGAACCTGATTAATGATGAGATCTTCTTCGAGGGCTATTTCCTAATTTTCCAATATGTATTCTCTTTGTGGATGTCGAGAATGTTGCGGTACTCTAAAAAAATATGCAAGGCATGTCATCTGTGTCGTCACTTGTTGGTTGGATTGAGTGATACTTTGTACTAGGGGATTAAGAATCGTCCCCATTGTTTGGGCCAACATTTGAACCATTTTATGGTTACTCTCATCCATTTGTTGCCTAATGACTACTGCAAAATTATTGGTCAAGTTTGGCATTTGGGTGGAACAACCAATTCCTAAAGGTTGTCTATTTCGACCCATGTTTATCCCAGATCCTAATCCTTGTAATAGCGAAGTAACATTCACTACAGGTTCTAAAAATGTTGAGGCAGTGTTATGCAAATTCTCCATGTAGATGTTGGCATTCCATAAGGTTGATCTCGATTGCCAAAAGGCATAGAGAAACCTGGGGGTATGAAGGGCTTATTCGGAGCATTCCCCACTGATGGAGGAGTTACTGGAAGGCCTGTTGGCCCAATATAATTTAGAATGGGATCACTATGGGTAATCGGCTGTGTAGGCATCGAACTTACCATAAATGGCATTGGTTCTGATACAGTCACTAGGATCGTTGCTGCCCCGATCAAAGATACTTGGGGTGCTTCTCGATTGTTATGAACTTTGAGGAATCAAAACATTTGGATGATTTGAATTCGCTATTCTCTTAGTATATCTTCTCCTTGGTCTGTCCTCATTACTGGTGGATACTTTGCCACCTCTTAATAACATACAACAAAGTTTTTAAAGAGAAAAGATAACAAAATGAAATTGCAACAAGAACACTACTAGCATTGTCCCACTGAGCGTGCCAATTTGTTTACTTTAAAAATTAGTAAACAACCGCTGGTCTTTCCAATTGAAAAAGAATTGGGTTACATACAGGATCGACCATACAAATCCTACGACATGTGCTAGTAATTCTTAATTTAAAGTATGGGAAATGGTGAATATTTCAACAAGACTCATAATCTAACAACTACCAACTTCAAAATTTAAAGGAAGTAAAGTTCAGAAACTTAATCAAAGACAATTAAATGCATTGAAAAATAACTTAAGAAATAAAAAGATAAACTCTATGCTGAAAAGATGAAATTTACATTAAAGTGTAAAAAGTATGGTGTTTGTCAAACATACATTTTCTTCGACACGCTCTTTTTCTCTACACGCGGATACTTTGAGTAATTTCAGAAACTTTGTACAATTTTGAACACCCCTGATTCTAACGCTAGGACCCTCTATTCATAATGATAAAAAATAAGTGACCTAATGGTCTTCCTACAAACAAATGACAAGTGGCGCTCGACATGTCTCCTTTCCTTAGAAAAGCTCCACGTGTTTCCTTCACGAATCTGGGTAAGAGAAAAAGTTCCCTCCTTTATTTGAATTCAAATCAAATGTCGAAACAACATCACCATATTCTGTCGAACCACCTTCTAAGACTTTAAAATATTTTTTCTTCATATCTTATTCAGCATATCCTCCTTACGCGACAAGGTAGCTTCAACTTAAAATAAGTGTCCCACTTTGTCGAAATCTCTCATAACTTCGAATTACTTTCTTTATTATTTCCATCGATTAATACCAGGAGTCAAAATTGGGAGCTGACAGCTACATACGACAATAGTGTTACTATTGGTTCCTTTCCTGAACTCCAAGCAACTAGTGCACCATCTAACATAAACACATAGTCAACTGTTGATTTTCTATCCTCAACATTACTACATCAACTTAAGTCAGTGTATCCCACTAACTTGAATTCTTTTTCTTCATCAGTTAGAGGAAACAAAATATCATAGTCGATAGTTCCTTTCAGATACTTTAGTATCCTCTTCGTTGTTGCTAAGTGTGATACCTTTGGCTTCTACATGAACCTCCTTACCTTACCTGTATTGTATGTTAGATCAGGCCTTGTATGGAAAATGCATAGAAGTGATCTAACAAGTCTTCTATAGTGCGTTGGATCCATATCATCTTCATCTAAATCTTTCAAAAGTTGCAGTCTAAGATCAGCTAGAGTCGAAGTTAGGTTGCAATCTCGCATCTCAATCCTTTTGAGTATTTCTCCTGCATATCTTCTTTGGTGCATCACCAAGTCTCTACTACTCTTGTATAACTCAATTCAAAGTAAGTATGAGAGATTTCCCAAGTATGACATTTCAAACTCCTCATTTAGGTCACGTATGAAATCTTCAATCCCCTTCTTGCAACATCGTGTTATCAACAGGTCATCAACATAGAGACATGGTATAAGCAATTCACTATTGCTTCTTGTTACATAAACTCCTTGCTCAACTGTGCACTTCAAAAATTCCTTCTCCCTTAGAAAACTATCTATCTTCTTATTCCAAGCTCTTGGAGTGTGCTTAAGTCCATACAAGGCTTTATGCTACTTGTATACCTTGCTTTCATCGCCTTTTTTTCACAAACCCAACTGGCTGTACCACATAAACTTCTTCACCTAAAGGACATTCAGGAATGCACATTTCACATCCATCTAACACATATACCAGTTGTTCATGTTTGTTATACCAATAAACAACCCAATTGTTTTGATTCTAGCAACTGATGCAAAAACTTCATCAAAGTCGACTCCTTCTTTCTAAAGAAATCCTTTCGCCACAATTTTTGTCTTGTATCGAGTTACTTCTCCTTTGGAATTTAACTTCACCCTGTATACCCACTTCATATTGATTTCCCTCTTTAGTTGAGGCAATTTGACAAGTGACCAAGTGTTGTTAACTTCGATGGACTTCAATTCCTCATTCATTGCTTTCTTCCACCTTGAATCCTTTAATGCCTCAAATAGATTGACTAGTTTGAAATCTGCATAAAAATCATAGTGTGCCAAATCACCTTCATCATCAACCATATCATCTTATGTAATCACACATTCTTGCAACCTTGCAAGCATGTGTCTTGTTCTTTGAGGTCTGCTCGTGCTTGCTTGACCTCTGACTTCTTCTTGTCGAACTTCTTTTTTGAATTCACTTACTGGTTATTCACATAAGAATCTCACTGAATCCTTCTTTATATTTTTGTCCAATCCCATTCCTTAAGCTCATATATGTGTCAAGTGCAAATTTTGACTTATATTGAACCATCTTTCTTGGCATTTTTCAACTAAATTCTCATGTTGTTAATAGATTTATTTCTTGTCCTAGTGTGATTCTTCAATTATATTGCAAATATCTTTGGATTCTTTGATGTGTGTGTTATTGTGTAGGATATAGGAAGAAAACATCAATGATTAAGACACAAATGATTGGACAAGGAAGCCAAAGAAATAAAGAGGAATCAGCATGTTCGTTGTGCGAACACCAGCAAGGTAAAAGCGAATGCTCACTGTGCGAGGTCTTAGTGAAGCCCTGGTGAACCAACCCATATTAGAGGCAGTAGAAAAAAGGACCGAAAGTTCGCTGGGTGAAGTTGAAGCAAAGCAGTTCGATGTGCGAAGAAGTGTTCGCCTGCGAACTCATATATTTTCCAAGGGCAGTTTAACTATTCCCGAGGCACTTGAAGTGCCTAAAAGTGGTCTTTGCGGGGGCAAAGAGGGTGTTCGCTATTCGAAAAGAGCAGATTTTTGTTTTATTGTATATGTACTTTTTTCATTTTTTAGAAACATAATTTATATTTTAGGATCAGAACTTTATCTCTCTTCATTTCAAACATATTTTTGAGAGAGAAACACAAACCCTATGGGGAAGAAGGTAAGAGCTTCAATCTCTTGTTGAGTTTGGATGCAATATTTTGATACCTTATGTATTTCATTTAATATATATTTGTGAACTAGTTTTGATTCAATATTGGTGTTGTCTTTGATTTCTTGTTTGTGGGTCTTGACAAAACCTTTTTCAAATCTTAGATCTTAGATATTCACCTATTAACGAGCAAACTTTTGACATGGTCTTGTAAGTTGATATTCACTAGTATCTTTGATTGTATTGTGTTATTTAGTAGCATGAGTAGCATGAGTAGGATCAATACGGTATTATGAGGATGCATGATAATATAAATGAAGAACTATGTTCACGTACATTTGGCAAATTAGTTGAATGCATGTAAAAAGGGTTAAGCGTTTGTGTGTATTCTGATCATGGCATTTTATATGGATGTAATATTTGCTTACTTGTTTATCTTTGATTTGAACCATTATAGAAATATACTCTTCAGATCTAGATCTAGGATGATTATCTATTAGGCTCTAGATTCTAGACATAGATTTAAGTTTAATATTTGCTTGAGTATCAGTTCTTAATACTCTGTGTTGTTGAGTTGCATGAGACATCACCAATGAGACAATACAGTTGTTCTCTCGATGTTGCGTTACGCATAACCTCTGTTGTGGTGATACGTGAGGATATCATACGAACGATTGATTTGTATTTAATTGGTTAAAAGAATGCATGTGTTATCAATTGATGAAACCCAATCCCCACAAGGATCTGTTTATATTTTAAGTCCTTACTTTATATTTTCCGTGTTTATGTTTTTCGCTTTTATCTACTATACCTTGAATCATTCAATCATTTTGTAACCATAAGCTTAGATATATAGAGACCGTTGAATGGCGTTCTTTCCCTCCCACCGATCCCTGTGGAGACGATATAAATCCCGGAGAAAATCGTTCCAAAAATAAATTTTTCTTCTTGTCGCTTTACTGCAATTCAAACAATATGATCAAGTCCCTGCTGATGACTACTTGCTTATTTACTAGGTCGAACAAATTGTAACCACCAATTGAATGATATCCTATCAAGATCACTTGACTCGACTTATCATTAAGCTTTCTTCTCAACTGATCTGGCACAAGTTTATGTGTTATAGGTCCAAATACCTTTAGATGACTCAAGCTAGGCTTGACACAAGACCAACATTCTTCTGGCGTGATTCCTTCTAGCCTTTTCGTTAGACACCTGTTCAAAATATATGTTGTAATCGACACAACTTCTCCCCATGATTTTTTAGTAGATGTTTTCCTTTTAACATACTTCTCTCCATATTCATGATGGTTCTATTATTCCTTTCTACAGTTCCATTTTGCTGTGGAGTGTAGGGTGGCACCACCTCATGCAAAATCCCTTCTTTCTCATATAGTGCGTCAAAGTCTTTCGACACGTATTCACCACCACCATTCGTCCTTAGAATTTTAAACTTTCAACCACTTTGTCTTTCGACCATAGATTTAAACTTGGAAAATACCTCGATCAATTCACTTTTCTTCTTGATCAGGTAAGTCCATAATTTTTGACTGAAATCATTTATGAACGTGACAAAGTATTTGTTACCTCTAATCAAATCCACCTAGTTGGGATCACATATATCAGAGTAAATGACTTCAAGGATTGCCTCCGACTTGCAACCTGCATCCTTACCGAAGTTGTTCTTGTACTGCTTTGCGTGAACACATTCTTCACACACTTTCTTTCGAATATCGATTTATGGTAAACCTGAAACCATATTTCTTCTCTTCAGATCTCTATTATCTTTGAAATTGAGATGACCAAGTCTGTAGTGTCATATCATTTCATCCTGCTAGCTGTAGTTGCAAGACACCTATGCTCCATCACATTAAGCTCAAACCCGAGGGTTCTATTTTGAGACATAAGTGTCTTCAAGATTAAACTTCCACCTAGGTCAGAAACTCTCATCATCTTGTATTCAATCGACACGTTGTAGTTCTTTTCAACTAACTGCCTTATACTGAGAAAATTACTCTTCATGCCTGATATGTATAATACATTGGAAATTACTGACCTCTTGCCATCTTTCCTCATAATCAGAACATCACATATACCTTCAGCTACTAGAGTATTGTCATTTACAAATTTGACCATGTTCTTCATTGAGGGTTTTATGTTGACAAACCAATCTTTCCCACCACATAACCAGCCTCATTCTTGTTGATTTTGACCTGTCAAATTGTTGTAGTCTCTTCTATCTCTATTGTCGAACCATTTCCCTTTGCCTTTCTTTTCTCTTGGTGATTTTGCCTGCCACTACTACGAAAAACACTTTTTACCTCGGACACGAAATGCATAATACCTCAGCTAAAGAAGCTAGGTAACGAATGACGACATGAAAACTTACCACTTATCACCTCGGTGGAATTAAAACCGATAGGTAGAGTTATATGCACATGAGTTTGAGCCCCAAACAACATCACATTTATTATTTTCAAAACTAGCGTATCTTATATCTCGGTTTATCTTGAAAACCGAGGGAGTAAGATTATTTCTTTAAATAAAATAGTTACATTGTTTATCAAGAATCTCACATCTTTTTACATATAATATTAAAATGAAAATGAAAATCTCTAGAGATCTAGATAAAAATCAAATTCCCTGAAGATTTATATTTTAGATCTTTGAATTATTGAATCTTTGGAAAGATCAAACGTAGGGTGCAAGATTATTCTTTACGGATCTTGCATGCATTTGATTTTGAAGCAAAACAAAATAAGGGTTAGATAAATAAAATCAATACTCAAATATATGATTTTGTGCTCAAATAATATTTAAGAAAACAAACCTTAAACCAAGTAGTTTTCTGCTCTTACAATCCATCTTAGAGAACTTTTCCAAACGTCTTTATGTTTCAAGCGCTTCATGTTCTATATAGGTCAGATTTTTAATATTCAACATTTTTTTATAATGGATGACCCTTAGGTTTCACACGGATCACTAATGTCATATTTTTGAGTGTTGATAAACATTAAATGAACGACAAAGATTTGTTTAAGGGCGTTGAATATAGTAAAAAAAACACTTAACTATCCCCTCGGTCACAAATAAAACCGAGGTGAATAAGCTGTTTTTTTAATTACATTGTTTACACAGAATATTAAAAATATATTGTAAAATCTCTTTCACAATGAGAATTTTTATTTTTCATGTCCAGGTCACATGCAAAATGCTAGAGATATGTTTCCCAATGAAAATTTTCATTTTCTACACTTGCAATCCATCTCAGAGATCTGTAGTAGCAACTCATGATCAAATGGATGGTGGTGAATATTTCCTCTCTTTGGGGTGACTACATATAAGTTAGTCTTAGGGTAAAGTCTATTTAATGAGTATTTTTATAGTAAAATATAATTATTAAACACATATGTTTTATAAGATTTTATTATAAAACCGAGATTTTTTATCTTCCTTTTAACTATCACCTCGGCGATGTCGAAAATTGAGGTGAATAATTTTTTTTTTTTAAATTATTTGCTCTTATTATTAAATATTTTCGCTGATATCTAAATTTAGTTGCATTCCCCTCTTTGTTCAAAGTTTAAGCTCTCTTCCTTGTTGGTTAAACTTCATTCTTTGGGTAACTTGAAGCAAAAATAATTTTTTGCACTTGCAATCTATCAACTGGGTACTCTTTAAAGGTTGAACTTTCTTCTTTAACTAATGGTTATTCCAAAAATACAATAACAATAACATCAACACCATTATGTTGGGATGGATAGTAAGAGCATAAAAAATATTTTGTTCAAGATAGAAGAACATTGAATATTTTTTTTGTCTTGCAATCCATCCCAAAGAATAATGCTTGCGAATTTGGGACGGCTTCATATTAGTAAGGATTAGGGTAAAATATATTTAAGAGTGTTTTTATAGTAAAATCTTATTATTTTATAAATCGGTTAAATAGAAAATCGAAGGGTTAGAACATTTCGTTTACACTTATAAATAAATAAAATCATAAACTACGATAGCTGGGAATCAAAGCTTGTCCTAAGTTATTTTTCACCTCAGTGTTATGAAAACCGAGAGAAATTATGATTTTTTTAATTTTTTTAAATAATAAAAAATAGCGCACATTCCTTTATACCTCAGTTTTTTATTGTTCGAGGTGGAAGCTTCGTTATAAAAAGCGTTATTTGTTGCATTGTGCAAAGCCACATCACTCTTCGACTTACTTGCAGCTCTTTCAGTCATTCTTTGTTCATGAGATTCAAGCGTCCCTTAAAGTTATTCCTTTGTCAATATGGACAAATATTTCGACTCTTCTATGGCTACTACCACATGGTCGAAGTTTGGAGTCAATGATCTTAAGGTCTTTGCAATAACTGATCTTAATGTCAATATTTCTCCACATACCTTGATTTGATTCACCAGTTTCGTAATCCTAGTGAAAAAAATATGTTATGCTTTCATTGTCTTCCATCTGAAGCAATTCATTCGTTCTCTTGTGAGTTTGTAACCTCGCATCTTTCACTTTTTATGCACGTCCAAATGATTTATCCAGATTTTTTCATGCTTCTTTTGACGATTCTACATCACTGGCCTTTTCAAAATTATCTAGATTAACATATTGATGGATTATAAAGAGAGCTTTATAATCTTTCTTCTTCAACTATTTGTGTGCATCCTTTTCTTCATTCATCGCGTTTTATGCAAGTGGTGTTACTCTTTCCTTCACAAAATCCCAAAGATCTTGACAACAGAAAACAACCTTCATCTGTTTAAACCAATTCTCATAATTCTGACCATTCAAAATTGGGAGACTCGCCGGAAAATGGCTGTTCGGATGATTTATTGACATCGTATTTTGCTTCGCACGAATCACTCAGTCAGTGCTCTAGATATCAGATGTTGGAAATTCACCAAAATTTATGAAGAATTTCGCTGCAATCTTGATGAACAAGATTCAATCACACCGATAGAATTTCTCTTGTTCTTCACTCGAGTGAATCAACCAACCTTGGTTGCAAGATTTTCTTGCTGCACAACTGTTAATGGAAGAAGAAAGAAAAGATGAAATTGGAGAAGAAAAGAAATTAGGGTTTAAGCAAAAATAAAGCAAGAAGAAAAGATTTTCTGTAGATCTTCTCTCTACTTCTCAAACTGAAAATTTTATTCAATTGTGTAATTGCACTTCTGTTGTATGTTACAATTCATAATAGTGTTACTCCTTATTTATAGATTTGGACTTACTTGGTCCTCAAGCACGTTCAAAAACACACAATTAGCCAACACTACAAAATTAGACCTAAGTCGAAATTCCTAATCGAGGTACATTCCTTTGACGTTTCGACACTTACATAATTTTGACACTTTCTTACTTCTTTCGGACAACAAGCTTTAATACAAAGAATTACAATTAACAAAATCTTAAAAATTGAGCTTTATTTGAAGACCTGAAAGTATACTCTAACCAAGCTCTCAAATCTCAAATTTAAATTCTATTCAGGATAAATAATTTTATATTCATCCAATTCATACGGAGTTTAATTTTGTATTCATCCAATTTATATAGAGTTTTGGTTGTGCTTTAAATAGTTTTATGTTAGTAAATAGTGAATTTAATCTTCTTAAATTAATCGATGGTAGGATAGTGTATAAGTTTAAAAAAGTTAGACTCAAATTGTATAATTTGTATATATAAATAAAACTTATGATGGAGATTGAAATATCATTACGCAGGGGAACAAATCCTCTCTTGTGTAAATTTTGTGTAGTATAAACTCAGCTACTAATTTACTACTGCCGCAGGCGGTCAAAAAAGAATTGAAGGGTCAAAATATCTTTGATTAACAGAACAAAAATTAAGATATATACACTATTACATTCTAAATCTAATAATCAAGTTAAAAATCACTATTACAAGGAAACTAGTATCACACTATTCTGAATGCTACCAATTAAGATATAGGCACATCAATCTGATTAATAACCTTTATCTATGATATTAGGCCCTATCCTTTCCTATCTCTTTCAGACAATTGCAATGCAACCTATGCAGCTAAATTATATTGTTGTCTTATCGTCCTCCAATTTGATTGAAATGCTAAACCTATTTACAAACGAATCATCCCTTTTCTAACCATACTTTTATCTTTAAATAAAACCACATCCAACTGATTGTAAGTTGTAGCAATGATGTGAAAACAAATAGCTTCTTTGTATGCATATAACACTTCCTATCATTCATAAATCTTACCTCCCTCACCACGCACCAACTTCACGACATGCAAAGAATATATACACCTTTCTGAACAAAACATTGCACCTAATTAACCAATCATTAATTTCATCCCCTAAACTATAAAAGGAAACTCTTTCTTCCTATTTCTTCACACCACCACCAGGCAACAATATAAGCTCTAGTGTCTTGTGACTAATACTATATTCTTATAATTTCAAAACAACACTTCAAAAATTACTAAAAATGAATAACATCATGCAACAATCTCTCATTTCAACCTCAGTCCTTCTCCTTGCAATTACTTTCTACACCACCACCACTTTAGCCCAACTCTCACCAATTCAACCTCCAACAACAACAGCATCATCACCACCCTTACCAACAACAGCATCACCACCATTACCGGCAACAACAGCAACAGCACCAACACCAGGACTAAACACAGTTCCACTTGTACCGACAACACCAACTGGTGCACCATCACCCCTCATCCCAAAAGGACCTACCATTGACATAATCAACATCCTCCAAAAAGCAAAGAGATTCTCTGTCTTAATCCGTCTTCTGAAAACAACACAATTAATCAACCAACTCAACTCACAGTTAGTATCATCATCAGGTTCAGGTGGTTTAACAATTTTTGCACCAGAAGACAGTGATTTCTCTAAACTCAAAGCAGGGTTCTTAAACTCTCTATCTGATAGACAAAAAGTTGAACTCTTACAGTTTCACACTCTTGCTTCATTCATTTCAATCTCAAACTTCGATACCTTAACCAACCCTGTTCAGACACAGGCCGGTGATGATGCTAGGCTTCAACTTAATGTTACTACTTACGGTGGAAACCAAGTTAGTATGGCTACTGGAGCCGTTAATGCTTCCGTTACCGGTACTGTTTATACTGATAGCAAACTTGCTATTTATCAGGTTGATAAGGTTCTTCTTCCTCTCGATCTTGTTCTTCCGGCTAAGGCTCCAGCGTTAGCCCCAGCGCCTGGTAAGGGTTTGCCTAAGGCTGGAAAAACTAACTCTTCTGCTGTAGATGATGGTAGCAGTGCTGGTAGCGATGATGGTGATGGGAAGGTTTTGCCGGCGGAAGCATCTAAGGCAGGGGCTGCGGTGATGTGGGTTAACCTTGTTGTTTTTGGAATGGCTTTGGTTGGTTGGATTGTTCTATAAGGTGGATGTGGAATTCTTGATTTTGTTGTAATTTTTTATGTTTTGTTTTATTCTATTTTGTGAGTGATTCTGTTTTCATTTGAGGTTCTTTTACTATTTTATATTCTTCTTCTATGTTCTTTGGTAACTTGTAATTTGTGTTTCTTACATGGATTATTGAAATCCAATTTATACACGTGGGACTTAGGTCCTGTAATCAATTTTTTACACTCTGTAATGATATACTTTTATACTGCTAAAAAACACAATTTTCTTTGTTGATTTCCTTATGCCGGAACATAGAGTAGTAATGTCTGTTTTGTACTAACGATTAAAATCAAATGAACGTCCAATTCACATGATCAAAAGAAACCTTCCTCAAAGCATTGGCCTATTAGGCCCTGCAATGTGGTATAATCAATGATAAATAATCAATGGTTGATTTAAAGAAAAGTACCATTCTGTACAAAAGGCCCAACTTTGTAGGCAATTCGGGATGTCTTTAATCTCACACAACACCTAGTAATATGGACAAAGCATCTCAAATTTATTAAATGTAAAAGATGAGTTACAACTGATAAGAGGGTACATACGCTACAACCTTAGGGTGAAAACATAGGATCAAAAGCCTCCAACTAACTTTTAACTAACTATTAACTAACTAACCATCTATATATGAAAAGCTTGCATAACAAGGTAGTTATTAAAATAACTAACTTGTATTTCATTGTGTATTATCCCCCCACAAATTGAAGAATAGACGTTGATCATCCCTAATTTAGATAAAGAAGGTAAAATGTTATAAAAGAAGCAATTAGTGAAAAAATTAGTAATTTGGTCTTTGACATTTTACTAATTGATTGGAATATGCTACATTCATGAAACACGGGATTGATTGGAATATGGATGGCATTGAGGTTAGCACAATAGAGGACAAATATTTTTGAATATGGAATCTTGATGTCTTCAAGAAAATACATAGCCACCGTAGATTGTTGTAACAAAATTGAATGATACCATATCCCTTGAATTTTGATGATAACAAAATATTTAAAGAACAATGGGGTATTCTAACACCTGTTTAAGTATGTAGGCTTATAAGGCTAAGAACAGATGAAGAGAAACTTGAAAATTTTGAATTTGATGTTCAAACTCTAACTATAAAGATCACTTATAAAGACTTTGACTCTAAAATAAGATCTAGACTCTAAAAAAGTTAACATTTAATGAAAGTCAGCCTCTGATGATCCAGACTCTGAAGTATCAGAAGCCAAGAAGAAGACTCTGAAGAGATCAATCTCTGAAGATTGAAGTTTGAAGAAAGTCAACATATGAAGGATCAGAACATGGGTTCTCTTCAATCGAGGAAACTCTGACAGACTCGGATATTTTGTTCACATGACAATTTAAGGAAAAATATCTTCATTGTTGTCTGAGCTTCAGCAGATAATTCCTCTTGCATAAATGTGTTTTTTTATGTGTCCAATCAAGGCAAATGTTATTCAACTTTTTGGTGAAAGTCTTTCAACTACTTTTTTTATCTCTATATAAGGACCTCAAAGACCAGAAGCTGAAGACTAATATACTGCATTACAAGACTTTGATCCTTGACATTTCAAAGAGAAGTCACTCTGTCAAATTTGATAGACTTGGAATCTCTTAAAAATTTGTATATTTTAAAAGTTCTTAAATCTTAGAATCTTTCTAAGTTGTATTCTGTCTACACCTCTGATTGTATATCAAGTATAGTTTTTACCCAAATCTCTTAACAATTCGTTATAGAGTCAGAAGCCTCTTGCTTAGATCTTAAGCATTTGAAATCTCTTGCGTGTGTGCTTGAGTATAAAAGTCTCTTACTTGACGGTTTGAGCATTGAAAGTTTCTTGTTTGTGTGCTTGAGCATAAAAGTCTCTTACTTGAGAGTTTAATCATTGAAAATCTCTTGCTTGTGTTCTTGAGTATATAAGTCTCTTTCTTGAGGATTTAAGCATTGAAAGTCTCTTTCTTAGTGCTTGAGCCTTTGTAATTAGTTTGGTTATAGTGAAAATCCCTTGTAAGTGTAAGGGGAATGGACTACTCTCAGATTGTGAGAGGAACCAGGATAACTATTGTGTGTCTTTCCTTTACTTTCATGTTTCTGATATTATCATTCCGCTGATGTCAGCTCCGATACTCTGAGTCAGATTCTGGTTCAAAATATGGTAAGAAATTTCATAAGCAAACCTAGTTTTTTTTGAGTCAGATTTTGAACTAAGTGTTTAAAATCTGATTAAGATCAATCAGAAGTAGAAGAAACAAAAGCTTAGAGGATTAAAGCCAACACAATTCAACCCCTCATCTTATATTTTTCTCACCTTCAGTTAGCATCAGAGTAAAATTTGTGCTAAACACTTAACATTGGTGCAAAAAAGACCCTAACATTTGTGCTAAACACTTTTTTTTATTATGGTTGATCCTCAACCAACTATCATTAGTTAGGGTAATCCTTTTGGCACTGTCAGTCATGAATATAGTACCTCATAGAAAAACAATTATATAGTTAGACCTCCAAATTTCAATGAAGACTCTGGAGAGTTTGAATGGTGGAAGAGCAAGATGCATACTAATATCATAGGTCTTGATGATGAGTTGTGGGATAATTTGGAAGATGGCAATGATGTCTGGCAAAAAATATTTTCCACCTGCTCAAATTTTTTTTTACAGAAAACATCATAGAGTTAGAGGCATCTTGGTTGATGCTCTACCTGAATACATCAAAATCATTAATAAATTTACTACTAAGACCATTTTTAAATCCTTATGTTCTACATATGAGAGGAATCAATAAGTTAAGGAAGCTAAGGATAACCTTCTGGTTTAACAATATGAGTTGTTCATAATGAAGGAGGATGAAGACATTGAAACCATGTTTTCTAGTTTTCAAATTCTTGTGTCTAGACTTCAGGTTCTGAAAAAGAGTTACACTGCCTCTGATTATGTCAAGAAGATTCTTAGGAGTCTTCCTGTCAGATACAGACCCAAGGTAACAACTATATAGGAGGCTAACGACTTAAACACATTAAGTCTTGAAAGTTTTATCAGCAATCTCCAGCGTTATAAGTCTTGATACTCCTCTACCAAGAAATTAAAGTCCCTTGCCGTGAAATCTTTTGCAAAATCTATAAAGGCTTATAAAATATGGAACTCTGAAGAAATTTCTCAATCAGAAGGTTCTGAAGAAGACCCAGACGATGAGGAGATGACCTTTATCATTAAAAAATTTCAATACTTGGCCAAGAAGGACAAGATATTCTCTAGTAGAAGCAGTGGCTTCAGAGGATAAAGTTCAAGAGGTAAGAAGAATGACCAAAAGGCCTACTTCAACTGCAATAATTATGGTCACTTCATTGTTGACTATCCAGAGCTGCAAAAGGATAAGTCAAAGAAGGGAAACTTCCAGAAGGACAACTTCAAAACCAGGTTCAAGAAGAGTCTCATGGAAACTTGGGATGAACTTGACAATGAAGAAGACTCTGAGAAAGATGAAGAACAAGCCAATCTAGCATTGATAGCTCTTACATCTTTTGAAGCATAATCTGACTCAGATTCTGGTTCAGAATATAAAGAGGATGAGATATTTTCTAAACTATCTCGTTCTAATTTGATTAATTTTATTCAAGATCTTATGAGTAGGTGTCAGGAGAAGGCCAGACACATGAAAATATTAACAAAGCAGTATGATCTTTTAAAATAGGAATTAAGATCTGTTCAAAACACGAATGAAGCTCTTGAGAGAGATCATATTGCTCTGGTTAAAGAAGTATCTGATAAAACTCTTGATGAGCATGAAATGACTCTTCAGTAATTTATCTCAAATGACCTTAAAAACCAAACTTGCACCCGTAATCTATGATGTAAGTAGAAGCATAGGAAAAGGTCTCGATTACCATAAAAAAACCTTTAAATCAGAGGACTGAAACCTTGATTAAACCATCAGATCATTCTTCTTCAAAATTTACTAAAAAAGGGTTAGACTTTTATTTTGTACCTGATCCTAATAATGCATAGACTCTGAACCAATCAGAACCTAAAACTGTTGAGTCAAGGGTTATGAAGAAAACAGAACTCGAGACTCAAAATTCAAAGGTTCTGAAGTCACTAGAACGTAAAACTCTTAACTCAAAGGTTCTGAAGAAACCAAAACCTAAGGCATCTGATCATAAGGTTCTGAAAGGTTTAAAACTAAGGTCAAGATTTATTCAAGACAAAAAAATTTCTAAATTAAAAGTCTTAATTGATTTTAAGCCTTTTCGTATAGAGTAAAGATACAAAACAAGAGAAAACCTATCAGAACAAATCCTAAAGTACCCATAAGACTATGCGTACCTAAATCTGAAATCATTTATATACAGAAATGCTTCAAGGGAGAAGCAAAGTAGCAGTCATGGTACCTGGACAGTGGCTGCTCACGACATATGACAGAAGAAAATATGTTCTAAACCTTCATTTTAAAATAAGAGGGAAATGTTGGATTTGGAGGAAACCAAAAAGGGAAGATCATTAGTACAGGTACTATTGGTAACTCCTCTATCTCTATTATTAATGTCTGGTTAGTAGATGGACTAAAACATAACCTACTTAGCATGTCAATTTTATGATAATGGTTATGAAGGAGTGTTTAATAAGAACATTTTTACAATCATGAATGAATGTGATAAATCTCTAGTGTTCAAGGGTAAGAGGAAAGACAATGTTTATAAAATTAATTTTTATGAATTGGATGATCAAAAGGTATTCTGCCTTCTACCAGTGAATGATGAAAATGGGTCTGACACATAAGGTTAGGTCATTCTAACTGGAGATTAATCTCCAAGTTTAACAAGTTAAAACTTATTAAAGGGATGCTAGATCTTAAATATCATTCAGATGCTCTTGTGGAGCATTCCAAATAGGGAAAATTAAATAAACCTCTTTCAAAAGAAAACCCTTTGTCTCTACTTCCAGACCCTTAGAACTGCTTCACATTGAGTTATTTGGTCATGTTAGTACTGCTTCAATAAATGGGAAGAAATATGGGATTGTCATAGTTGATGATTTAGTAGATGGACTAGGGTTAAATTCCTTAGAATCAAAGATGAATCATATGATGTGTTTAGTGTCTTCAGCATACAAGTACATAATGAAAAGGAGTCAAAAAATTTAAAATTAAGGAGTGATCATGGAGGAGAATTTGAAAATGAACCTTTTGAAAACTTTTGTGAAAAATATGGAATTCTCCGTGAGTTCACTTCTCATAGAACTCCACAGCAAAATGGAGCTGTATAGAGAAAGAATAGAACCTTACAAGAAATGGCCATAACCATGATTCATAAAAATAACTTACCTAAGTACTTGTGAGCAAAAGCTCTAAACATAACATGTTATGTTCAGAACAAGATCTACATCAGACCCATTCTTAACAAAAACGCACATGAGCTATTCAAAGGAAGATAACCTAGCATTTCTTATTTTTATCAGTTTGGATGTACATGTTACATCTTAAATAATAAAGTCTATTTGAAGAAATTTGTTGTCAAAACTCAAAAGGGTATCTTTTTAGGATACTCTGAATGCTCAAAGGCATATAAGGTGTATAACTGTGAAACTAGAATGGTTGAAGAGTCTATACATATCAAGTTTGATGAAAAAAAGCCTAACAGTTAAATGTTAGATTTAGTTGAGAATTTTTCAGAATTTCATATATCAGAAGCCTTTTCAGAAGCTGGTGGATCAGAAGTTATAACTCCATTAGAAGCCGAATGTTCAGAAGCTTAAGGTTTAGAAGCTAGATGTTCAGAAGATGATGGTATAAAACCAAACCCAACTTCTGAAACACATACAAAGGAAGCAAGTTATAAAGAAGCTCCCTGTGACTCTCAAGAAGCCACACAACCAAGAAATACCTTAAAGTACAAGTCTTTTCATCCATAAGAGTTAATCATTGGAAATAAATATAGTCCACTGAAAACAAGATTTGCATTCATAGAGGAACATCAATGTTGGGACTTATCTCCATGATAAAATAAACTTGTTTTGATGAAGCCTTATCTGATGATGGATGGATTGTAGCCATGTAAGAAGAACTGAGCCAGTTTCAAAGGAATAATGTGTGGAATCTGGTACCCAGACCTCATCAGAAGAACGCCATTAGAGCAAAATGGATGTTTAGAAACAAGCTTAATGAGCAAGGAGATGTGGTAAGAAACAAATCCAGACTGGTAGCTCAAGGCTATAGTCAACAATAAGGTATAGGTTTCAATGAAACATTTTCATCTATTTCAAGGTTAGAGGCAATCAAGTTACTCCTCTCTTATTCTATTTATCACGACATCATTCAATATCAAATGGATGTTAAGAGTGCATTTTTAAATGGTGTCATTTCTAAAGAGGTATATGTAAAATAGTCACATGGATTTGAGGATTCAATCCATCCAGAATATGTTTTCAAACTTAAGAAGTCACTATATAGATTCAAACAAGCTCTTAGAGTCTGGTATGAGAGATTGAGTAACTTCTTTTTAGAAAATGATTTCCAAAAAGGGCAAGTTGATACTACACTCTTCATAAATACATTGAAAAATGATATCTTCCTTGGAATTCAAATCAACCAAAGCAAAGAGGGAGTTTATGTTCATCGGTTAAAATATACAAAATAGCTTATGAAGAAGTTCAAGCTTGATGAGTGCAAAGTCATGAACACTCCTATGCATCCAACATGAAATCTGAACAAAGAGGAAGGAAGCTCCAAAGTCTATCAGAAGTTGTATAGAGGTATGATGTGTTCCTTACTCTACTTAATAGCTTATAGGCCAGATATTTTGTTCAATGTGTGTATGTGTGCAAATTCCAATCAGATCATACGGAGACTCACTTAACGGTTGTTAAGAGGATATTTAGGTATCTGAAGGGGACAACTAATGTAAGGTTGCTTTATAAAAAATCCATATATTACAAGCTATTTGGATTATGTGATTCTAGCTATGTTGGGGATAAATTGAAAGGAAATCCACTAGTGGAAATTGTCAATTTATAGGTTAAAACCTAATATCATGGGCTAGTAAAAGACAAGCAACTATTGCTTTGTCCGCAAAAGAAGCATAATACATCTCAGGTACTAAATACTACACACAACTCCTCTGGATGAAATTTTAGTTGGAAAATTATCAAATTACTAGAAGCATTGTTCTCATCTTCTGTGATAATACTGCTGCCATATGTTTAATGAAAAATCTAGTTCAATATTCAAGAACCAAACACATAGAAATAAAACATCATTTAATTAGAGATTATGTTCAGAAAGGTTTAATAAATATATAGTTCATTGATACATATCATCAATGGGATAATATATTCATCAAGCCTCTTACTATAGAAAGATTTTATTTCATTAAAAAGAATATGAGCATGCATTTTGTGAAAAATTAGTGTTTGCTTCTGAATGAAGGATCAAAATCTGACGATGATCAAAAGCTCTGAACAACTTCTAATGTGTAGTGACCTCTGATGCATCTCAACATCTGATGCTCATAATTTGGTTAAATGTTTCTAATGACATATAAGTGGTTTTTCTGTTGAAGCTAGCTTTTATATATGATGTCTACTTATGTGTCACAAATATGAAAAACCTTTTAATTTGGTCTTATATCCGTTAAGCTTTCTGTTTTTGCTTATTTACTTTAACTCTGAGTTATATCAATATTGGTACATTATGTTTGGTAAGATAAAATCATGTTTTGACAATCTCCTTGGACATCAGTTAGTATACGTTTGTGCATTCTTTTTTAAAAATTCACTGTACAGACTTTGATGGTTGAAAAGAGATTCAAACAAAGCTATGGGAAAATATCTGCTTTTTATCAAAGGAAACCTCTCACCGCAAATTATTTTTTCCCGCTGGAGTTTCTCTTCAATTGAGTGCTAATAGTGATGCTGATTGACAGGGTATCTTGATACTCGTCGATTTGTCACTAGTTAGTGTATGTTTCTTGCTTTTTTACTGATCTCTTGAAAAAGTAAGAAGCAGGCAAAAGTTTCTAAATCTTCAATAAAATTTGAGTATCGTGTCATGTCTTCTACTTGTGAGAAATACTTTGGCTTCATGGTCTTTTGGATGAACTTAAATTTTCCAAAACATAACCAACTTCACTTTAAGATGGAAATACAATTGTCCTTTGAATTGTTGCAAATCATGTTTTTCATGGATGCACCATACATATAGAAATTGATTGGCATTCAATCTGTGACGCCTATAATGACCAATTAATATCACTACTTCATGTCAGTACTCAATTGCAGGTTGCTGATATTCTTATTAAGGTTGTCCTACTCCCATGACATCAATTTCATATTAGTAAATTGATGCTCTTTGACTAGCCACATCAATTTTAAGGAGAATTAATATTTGTTTTTATTATGAAAAATTTACTTTATTTAAAATAGAAGACTAGTCATTATAAATTATAATTAGTCATTTAAAATTGTAATTAAGTATAACATACAATAGAAAAGACATCAAACTAATTTTCCTGACATTGATCACATAGTGAAACTAATTGTTAATTTACAAAACTTTTAATTAGTGGAAATGGATATTTTAAATCTTTGAAAACACAGTTCAAGTTTGAGAAATGAAATTCATATAGTGTATGCCGCTGACTCGTTCCAAACACATCGGAGTCATCTTGTGCATGCCGTAACGCCACCTTTGCAACCATACTTATATCTTTAAATAAAAGTGCATCTAACTGATTGTAAGTTGTAACAATGATGTGAAATAAACAAATAGTTCCATTGCATGCATATACTACTACATTTTATTATAACCTTGATTTGCAACACTTCCTAATATTATTCACAAATCTACCTCCCTCACCACTTATCATACTATCATGACGTACGCAACACCTTTATGACAGGCAACTAATACACCTTTCTGAAGAAAACATGGTACCTAATTAACCAATAATTATTTCCAGCCCCTAAACTATAAAAGGAAACTCTTTCTTCCTATTTCTTCACACCACCACCAGGCAACAATATATGCACCAGTGTCTTGTACTATATTCTCACAGTTTCCAAACAACACTTCTTAAAATCCCAAAAAAAGAATAACATCATGCAGCAATCTCTCGTTTCCACCTCATTCCTTCTTCTAGCAATCACTTTCTACACCACCGCCTCTTTAGCCCAACTCTCACCAATTCAACCTCCAACAACATCATCACCACCCTTACCATCAACCTCCGCATCACCGCCGTTGCCAGCAACAACAGCAGCAGCACCATCACCAGGACTAAACACAGTTCCACTTGTACCAACAACACCAACTGGTGCACCATCACCTCTCATTCCAAAAGGACCCACCATTGACATAATCAACATCCTCCAAAAAGCCAAGAGATTTTCCGTCCTAATTCGTCTTCTCAAAACAACACAATTAATCAACCAGCTCAACTCACAGTTAGTATCATCATCAGGTTCAGGTGGTTTAACAATTTTTGCACCAGAAGACAGTGATTTCTCCAAACTCAAAGCAGGATTCTTAAACTCTCTATCTGATAGACAAAAAGTTGAACTCTTACAGTTTCACACTCTTGCTTCATTCATTTCAATCTCAAACTTCGATACCTTAACCAACCCTGTTCAGACACAGGCCGGTGATGATGCTAGGCTTCAACTTAATGTTACTACTTACGGTGGAAACCAAGTTAGTATGGCTACTGGAGCTGTTAATGCTTCCGTCACCGGTACTGTTTATACTGATAGCAAACTTGCTATTTATCAGGTTGATAAGGTTCTTCTTCCTCTCGATCTTGTTCTTCCGGCTAAGGCTCCGGCTTTAGCCCCAGCGCCTGGTAAGGGTTTGCCCAAGGCTGGAAAAACTAACTCTTCTGCTGTCGAGGATGGTAGCAGTGCTGGTAGCGATGATGGTGATGGGAAGGTTTTGCCGGCGGAAGCATCTAAGGCAGGGGCTGTGGTGATGTGGGTGAATCTTGTTGTTTTTGGAATGGCTTTGGTTGGTGGAGTTGTTCTATAAGGTGGATATGAAATTCTTGATTTTGTTGTAATTTTTTAAGTTTTTGTTTTCCTCTGTTTTGTGTGAGTGATTCTGTTTTCATTTGAGATTCTTTTATCATTTTTATTCTTCTTCTTCTATGTTGTTTTCTT
The DNA here is from genome assembly GCA_963859935.3 of Lathyrus sativus. NCBI lineage: Eukaryota > Viridiplantae > Streptophyta > Magnoliopsida > Fabales > Fabaceae > Lathyrus > Lathyrus sativus. The sequence goes on from OZ012741.1 coordinate 640,586,266, forward strand.
TTGATAACTTGTAATTTGTGTTTCTTACATGGATTATTGAAATCCAATTTACACACGAGGGACTTAGGTCCTGTAAATAATTTTTTCCACTAGGTATTGATGTACTCTTATTCTGTTATACCTCTGAAAAACGCAACTTTCTTTGTTGAGTTCCTTTTCCCCGGGTCACCGAGTATGGTTGATATCCTCTCCATTTCTTTATTTCTACATTTTCGCCATTATTATAGTTTTCTACATTTTCTTCATTATTATAGTTTTCTGCGTAAATAACACACATTTCTAAGACATGTAACATATAATTAATATTTAATTGATTTTATATACAACAAAACTATAGTAATGGAGAAAATAAAGAAGATATCAACCCCACCGAATAGTAAGATTTGTTTTATACTAACATGAAATCAAATCAATATCCAATTCCCATGATTAAAAGAACCCTTCCTCAAAGTATAGGCCTATAGGCCATGCAATGTGGAATAATCATGATGAATATTCAATGGTTGATTCAAAGAAAAGTACCATTCTGGACAAAAGGTCCAACTTTATTGGCAATTTGGGATGTCTTTAATCCCACACTTAGTAATATAAATAAAAGTATCTCAATTTCATTAAAGGTAAAAGATGAATTACAACTAATACTTATAGATGAATTGAATTCATTAAAATAAATCTATCCGCCACATAAATGTTAAAAACATTTTAAATAATTTAAATGTTGTAACTGGTTAATGTCAGAGTGTAATTGATTATTGTATGAATATAAGCACTTATGAGTAGTAAAAAAGACATATATTTGAAGGTGTAACCGGCTAACATATGAGGTTAAACTATTAGTATTAAATGTGTTTTAATTTTGATGTCAGCTTTAACTAGTTAACCAATTGGTGTAATCGGTTACAAGTCTGAGTTTTAGCATTTTTTTGTTATGTAATTACTTGTTTTAGGTCCCAATCATTTTTGTAACACTTATATAAATGTTTTGAGTGCATTCTCATCTCAATCTAATACACTTATCATTCTCTCTCTCTCTCTCTCTCTCTATATATATATATATATATATATATATATATATATATATATATATATATATATATATATATATATATATATATATATATATATATATATATATATATATATATATATTTCTCTTTCACTCTACAAATTCCAATTTACTCCACCATTGTTCACAAATCATGTAGTTCAAAGTTTCAACATTTAGCATCAAGAGCCTGATCCTGATCCACAAGCACCTAGTGTGTAACATGAATTATGTTTCCAGTAAAAGAATCTCTGCAAACCTACGTATTCTTGATGCGGAGAATTACGACAAATTGTGCTAGCAAATGAAAGTGTTGTTTGGTTACCAAAATGTTCTTAAAGTGATCAAGAACGAGGTGAATCCTCTTATCGAAGGTGCAATTGCTCCACAATATGCAACACCTAAGGAAGAAAATAAGAATGATTTCAAGACATTGTTTTTTATCCATCAATGTGTGAATTGTGACAACTTTGAGAAAGTTAGTAATTGCGAATCGTCAATGCAAACATGGGAGATCTTAGAGAAGACCTATGCAGGGGCTAATAAGGCAAAGGTGGTGAGGTTACAAACTCAAAAGCGTCAACTCGAGTTGATTCAAAAGGAAGAAAATTAGACAATCAATGATTTCACCACGAGAATCATTCGGTTGGTGAATCAAGTGAAGTCATGCAAAGAAACAGTCACAAAGCAGTATGTTATCACAAAAATCTTATGTTAGTTGAAGCGATTAAGGAATCGAAGGATCTTGCGACGATGAGAAAAGAGGAGCTGCAAAGCTCTCTTGAGGCTCATAAGCAAACAATGGAGGAGAGACATAATGATAAGGCAAAGGCGGAGATTGCTTTGCAAGTTCGCTTCAACGAGAAGGACAAGAGATCCAAAGGAAAATGGTCCATGAAGAATAAAGTGAATTTTTTAGAATTTTAGTGGAAGAGAGTCCAAAAATTCAAAGAATTCAACTTGTCAAAGGGATGAGAGCAGCTGCAAAAAAATGGTAGTCAAGGCAGCATTAAAGGTGAAAAGAAGAGGTTTGACAAAAACAAGGACCAATGCTTTAGGTGGCAAAGGTTCGATCATTTTGCAAAAGAGTGCAATGCGAACAAGAAGGAACCTCAAGGAGATGAAGCCAAGGTTGCAGGACATGAGTTTGATGAAGAGAATACATTCTTGATCATGATCGCATAAATAAATTGCAGCAGCAGTAGACAGTGGGACAACAACAACAACAACAATTATGTGAATGCTGTGAAAATAGGTTATAACCGGTTACATGATATGGTTAACCGGTTACATGTAGAGGAAAAGGCCATGATGAGTACAAAAAGAGTTCAGTACAACAAGGAATAGTATTTGGAATTGGGTAGTTCTATTCATATAACGGGGAGGAAAGATTGGTTTGTTAAAAATTAATCGTGCCATGAAGAACAAAGCGAATGGGATTGGTGATGTTTTAATCATGAGAGGTGATGTTGGAAATTTATTGATCAAAGATGTTTTGTACATTCTAGGAATCAAATGTAACCTTCTAAGTATTGACCAATTACTTGAGAAGGGTTACAAGATTCACATGGAAAACAAGGGGTTACATATTATGGATGCAAAGGGACTTTTGGTCCTTAAAGCACCTATGGCTGCAAATAGAACCTTCAAGGTTGAGCTGAAGGTTTGGAGCATATGTATCTTGCTACAACGGAAAGTCTAGAAGAGTGGATATGACAATATCATCTTGGGCATCTTAATTTCCGAGATCTCAAAAACTTGTAAAAGAACATAATGGTAACGAGGCTGCCATCGATCAACATACCAACTGAAATTTATGAAGAATGTGTGTAGGAGAAGCAACATAAGGGTAAATTCAGAAAGGATGCAGGTTGAAGAACCAAGAATCACCTTGAGGTTGAAGAACCAAGAAGGTGTATTCCGTTGGTGGCATTTAATATTTTGTCACATTCATCGATGATCATAGCAGAAAGCTATGGGCATACCTAATTAAGAGAAAATATGAGGTACTTGAAGTATTTAAGAAGTTCAAGTCCATGGTTGAGAGGCAAAGTGGTATTAAACTTAAATTGCTCAAAACAGATGGTGGAGGAAAATATGTCTATAAATACTTTGAGAGGTTTTGTGATGAAGAAGGGATTATACACGAGGTAGTACCACCCTATACACCATAGCAAAATGGTAATGCCGAAAGGAAGAATCGATCAATCATGTACATGGTGAGAAGCATGTTAAAGGGGAAGAATTTTCCGAAAGAGTTATGGAGAGAAGCGGTATCAAAATTGCCTATTTGTTGAATAGGTGTCCAACAAAGAAGTTTGAGAAGGTAACACTGAAGGAAGAATGGTCGGGATTCAAACCGAAACTGAACCATTTGAGAGTTTTTGGTTCCATAGTGTATCGACATTTTCCTGGGCAACTTAGAAAGAAGTCGGATGATAAGGTTGAAGTGATGATACTTGTAAGGTATCACTCTACCAATGATTACAAGTTGTTTAATGCAGCAAAGAGGAGGGTTATGATCAATTGAGACATTATTATCGACGAAATCAAGGAGCTGTAACAACCTATAAATGGTTACATAAAAGCTATAATCGGTTACATCTTTGAAAGTTTAGATTACAGAGAAACGAAAAGAGAAAAAACTCCTGTTGCCGAAGCTAGAATTGAAGAAAATGTTAGAAGATCAACAAGGAAAAGAGGTTTGCCTCAAACACTCCAAGATTGTGAGCTGCTCTGAGACAACGAAGTTAATGGTGATGGTGATTTCATCCATTTTGCACTTATGGACGAATCTAAACCCGTTAAAATTGAAGAGACTTTAAGTGATCCAAAGTGGATTTGTGCTATGAAGGAGGAGATAAAATCTATTGAGAAGAACAATACTCGCGAGTTGGTTAATTTACCGAATGGAAAGAAGCCAATTGGTGTGAAATGCATGTTCAAAGTGAAGGCAAATCCCAAGGGTGAAATAATCAAACATAAGGCTCGATTGATTGCTAAGGGATTTTTGCAAAGAGAATACATATAGACTTTGAAGAGGTATTTGCACCGGTTGCTAGAATTAAAACTATTATGCTTGTTGTTGATATTGCAAATAACCAAAATTGGCCCATCTACCAAATGGACATCAAATCTAAATTTTTGAAAAAAAGACGTGTATGTAGGACAACCCCTGGTTTTGTAGTGAGAAACCATAAGCTAAAGTTCTACAAGTTGAAGAAGGCGTTAAATGGTTTGAAGTAAGCTCCAAGAGCTTGGAACAAAAGAATAGATGGTTTTTTTAAAGGAGGTTGGCTTCAAGAAATGTGTATCTGAGCATGGAGTGTATGCGAAGACGAATGCAAGTGAAATAGTGATTATCCTTTGTCTATATGTAGATGACTTATTGATAGCAGGCAACAACGTAAAGTTCATTTCAAAGTTCAAGAGTGAACTTATAAAATAATTTAAGATAATCAACCTTGGCCTTATGACATACTTCTTTGGAATTGAGTTCCACTAGTCCAAAAGGGGACTGCTCATGCACCAAATAAGATATGTGCTTGAGATATTGAAGAAGTTTCAAATAGAGTGTTGTAATGCTGCCATTACTCCAGCTGAACCAAGGTTACAATTGTCAAAGAATGAGGATGATGAGCAAGATGTTGATCCAACTCAATATATGAGGTTGATTGGATCCTTGTGTTATTTTTGCAATACGCTACTAGAATTGGCGTTTAGTATCGATATTGTGAGTATATTCCCAGGGTGACCAAAGTTGTCTCATTTGGAAGCAGTCAAGAGGATCCTAAGATATGTCAAAGGTTCTTTATGCTGGAGAATTCTCTTTCCCACAGCGAATACAAACAAAAATATACAGTTTGCTCAGTTTTACCGATTTTAATTAGTGCGAAGATAAAGATGATAGAAAGTCTACAACTAAACACATCTTTATGTTCAGCGCAACACCAAACTCATGGTGTTCAACGAAGGAACCGGTAGTTACACTCTTATCTTGTGAGACTGAGTACATTGTTGCTTCGTTATATGTGTGTCAAGTCATGTGGCTAATGAATCTATTGGAGGAGTTGGGCAGTAGTGAGGGTGAGGTTATTACACTCCTATTTGACAATATTTTCGCAATTAATCTTGCTAAGAACCAAATTGCACATGGGAGGAGCAAACACATTGAGATGGGGTTACGATTGGGATAGTGCTGAAGTGAAGATAAAGTGGTTCATTTATTGACTAAGAAAGTGACAAATGATGTGTTCAAGAGGTTGAAGATGGACATGAGCATGGAAGAGTTGGAGCAATTTAATCAAGGTGGTGTGTGGAAAGCATTTTGAGTTATTCAAGTGTTGTAACCAGTTGACACGGGGGTATAACTGGTTAAATCATGAGCAAAAGCACTTTTGAGTAGAAAAAGACAAATAGTCGAAGGTGTAACCAATTAACATCTGAGGTTAACCGGTTAACATTGAATATGTTTTATTTTTTATGTCAGCTGTAACTGGTTACCCAATTAGTGTAACCTGTTATAGACCCGAGTCTAAGCATATTCTTTGTTATGTAATTATTTGTTTTAGGTCCCTAATCATTTTGGTAACACTTGCTTAAATGCCTTCAATGCATTCTCATCTCAAACTAATGCAATTATCATTGTCATGCTCAACTCTCTCTCTCTCTCTCTCTCTCTCTCTCTCTCTCTATATATATATATATATATATATATATATATATATATATATATATATATATATATATATATATATATATATATATATATATATATATATATATATATATATATATATATATATATATATATATATATATATATATATATATATATATATATATATATATATATGTATATACAGTACAAAAAAAACTGGATCCTGCCACGTGAAATTCACTTCACAACATGGAAAATCACTTCACAAACTGATATTAGCGACGTGACCATTCACGTGGCAGGAGGACGTGTGGCAACTCTGTTGCCACGTGAAAATCACGTCACAACTTTGCCACGTGATTTTCACGTCGCAACAAATAAAACAATATTTCAGCCCCAGCAGGCGTAGCAGGCGTGTAAGAAAGTTGTGACGTGATTTTCACTTCACAACTTGTGACGTGATTTTCACTTCACAACTTGCGAAGTGATTTTCACTTCACAACTTGCGAAGTGATTTTCACTTCACAACTTGTGACGTGAATATCACGTGGCTAAGAGTTTTTTTTTAGTTTTTTAAAATTAATTAATTTTTTGATAGGTTTAAAATTAATTTATATTTAAAATTATAATTATAGTTTATCCACTCAATTTAATAAATAAAATTTATTTTTAATTATAATTTAAATTGGAAAATTAATAAATATAAATAAGAAAAATTAATAAATATAAATAAATATCAAAATTAAGAATAAATTTTCTAAATAAAAAGTGTATAATATACTAAAATGTAATTAATATTTTACAAAAATAAAAATTTAAAATTACAATAAATGATTCGGATCAATCTGGATCGGGAAAACTGTCAATGTCAAAATCATTGTTATCCTCGTCATCCAACTGTTGTCGACCACCCACTTCTTCATTTCCAACAACTGGATACAACCTATCGTACATCCAACTACGATAGTACCTATAATACTCCATACTGCATATTTATACCATCATTATTTTTATAAAATATTAAATATAAATATTAACAAACTTATTATTAATATTCTTAACATAAACTTATATTAACCAAAAATTACTATTAAACAATAACTATTACAAATTCAAACTATTTAATATATATTCTTCTTAAATATATATATTTTTTTATTTTAACTATTACACATGCTATATATTATTAAACATAAACTATTAAAGATTTATTCTATATATCCTATTAAACATATATATTTTTAATATATAAATTTATACATATATAAAAATCTTTTTTTAATAACAAAAATATTATATAATAAACAAAAATATAACAAAAATATTTTTTTAATAACAAATAATAATAATATAAATATAATATTGTTTCTAATGTAAATATAACCAAATATAAAGAAAACGTTAAAAATAATATATTTAGTTTTTAAAGGTTACAAATTTATACTATATATTAAAATTTGTTTTTAATAACACATACTAACAAAAATATTTTTTTAATTACAAATAATAATAATATAAATATAATATTGTTTCTAGTGTAAATATAATCAAATAAAAATAAAACGTTAAAAATAATTTATTTGATTTTTAATATTCAGTTTTTAATATATAATTTTATACTATATATAAAAATTTGTTTTTAATAAAAAAAAATCTGTTTTTAATAACAAATAATAATAATAATAATAATATAAATATAATATTGTTTCCATAAAACATTAAATATAAGATATTTAGTTTTTAATATTTAGTTTTTAAAGTAATAAAACATAAATAAATTTAACAACACATAAAAATTAAAAATATTGTTAATATTCAGTTTTTAATATTGTTACTATATATAAAAATTTGTTTTTAGTACACCTAAGTATTAAAATAATAAAACATTAAAAATAAATTTAATATTCTGTTTTTATATTTTATTAATATTCTGTTTTTAATAGTTTATAACCAAAAAATAAATAAAACATTAAAAATAATATATTTCTGTTTTTAATATTTTATTTCTAAATATATTATTCTATTTCTAATTAATAACAAAAATCTGCTTTTAATAACAAATAATAATAATAATAATAATACAAATATAATATTATTTCTATAAAAGATTAAAAATAAGATATTTAGTTTTTAATATTCAGTTTTTAAAGTAATAAAACATAAATGAATTTAATAACACATAAAAATTAAAAATATTGTTAATATTCAGTTTTTAATATTGTTACTATATATAAAAATTTAGTTTTAGTACACATAAATATTAAAATAATAAAAAATTAAAAAAAAATTTAATATTCTGTTTTTATATTTTATTAATATTCTGTTTTTAATATTTTATAATTAAAAAATAAATAATGTATTAAAAATAATATATTTCTGTTTTTAGTATTTTATTTCTAAATATATTATTCTATTTTTAATAACACAAATCTGTTTTTAATAACAAATATTAATAATAATATAAATATAATATTATTTCTATAAAAGATTAAAAATAAGATATTTAATTTTTAATATTTAGTTTTTAAAGTAACTAAACATAAATGAATTTAATAACACATAAAAATTAAAAATTTCTTTCCTTTTCTCACTCCTCTCATTTATAAACAAAAATTCATTTTATTGTCAAAATTCTTTTTTAATATTCAGTTTTCTATAAATATTCAATTTTTAATATTGTTACTATATATAAAAATTTCTTTCCTTTTCTCACTTCTCTCATTTATAAACAAAAATTTGTTTTATTGTTAATAATGTTTCTACAAAATTCGTTTTTTAATAATAAATAATAATAATGACATAAACATACAAAAAAATATTAACAACAATCCAACATTATTAAATCAAACTAAAATAAAAAATAAAATAGCAAAAATACCTCTCCTTCACACTACTTCAATCTTCTTCAACCTCCTTCTTGTTTCCTTTTCTCACTAACAATAAAAATTTGACAACAAAAAAATTAAATATTAAACCCATATAAAATGACATTTTAAACTAAATTAATTAAAACAAAATTCAACAATAACTAATGAAAGAAAAAATATATTACCTGTACAAGGAAAATCAAGAAACCACTTGAGAAAACCAAAGAAATTTTTGGGCAGAAGATGAACAAATTAGGAGAAGAAAATGGTAGAAGAAGAAGAAGAAGAAGGCATCTGAGAGAGAGAAAGAAAAAGAAGGGTAATAAATGTGGTCTCAGGAATTTTCACGCGTGCCATAAATAAAATATTAGTGACGTGATTTTCACTTCACTAATTTGCCACGTGAAATTCACTTCGCAACATATAACGGCTAATAATTAATTATTCACATTAATTGGTTAGCGACGTGAATATCACTTCGCAACTTTGCCACGTGATATTCACGTCACAAAAGTTCCAACGGTCATTTTTACAACCTGTAGCACAGTCAACCATCACTTCTAAGTCAGATATTTTTCCCTCTTAAATGGTTGCGACGTGATAATCACGTGGCAAACCAAATTTTAAAAATTTTCCCCTTCCCGCTTCAATATTTCTGTCATTTTAGTTATTTTTTTTTTTATTTTACATGTTGCGACGTGATTTTCACGTCACTAACATTTTTTTTAATTTTTAAATCTGACAGCCCATGTGCTATATTTGTTTCATATTATTTTAATAGTAAACATGTTAGTGACGTGAAAATCACTTCACAACTGTCAATATTTTGCCACGTGATTTTCACTTCACTAAATCACGTGGCTGGATGTTGGTGCAAAGATAGAATAAATGATGAAAATAGGGAAATATTCTATTAAAGAGAATGACGGCAGAAGAAACAGAATTAAGAGTTACAATGATTGTCACCCTATTTATAAGCTAAAACTAGGGTTACTAGAATAAGATAAAATACTAAAATACCCTCTAACAAACTTATGAGCTTAAGAAAATAATATAATAAAATATGAATTATTACTAATACCATCCCTTAATTCATATTCCATCAAAACTTGTAACACCAATTCCATCCCTTAATCTGAGAAATTGATCAGTCTTGATAGCTTTCGTCAGAACATCTGCCAACTGCTTCTGAGTGCTGCAGTGTACAACTTCTAACACTCCACTCTGAACTTGATGTCTCGGAAAATGATACTTGGTCTCAATATGCTTGCTTCTCCCATGCAGCACTGGGTTTCTGGCAAGGTTGATTGCAGACTTGTTGTCAATCATCAACTTCAGAGGTTTGTCTACCTTAATCTTCAGATCCTGCAACAGATTCAGAATCCACACAGCTTGGCATGCAGTAACAGCACCTGCAATGTATTCAGCTTCACAGGTTGACAACGCCACAACAGATTGCTTCTTGGAACACCAAGAAATGGGACCTCCCAGAAATTTGAACAAGTACCCAGATGTACTTCTTCTGTCAACTCTGTCTCCACACCAATCAGAGTCTGAATAACTCAGAAGTTCTGACTCATTATTTCCTCCAGAGGGAAATAACACTCCATACTTCAGAGTTCCTTTGATATACCTCAGAATCCTGACAGCAGCTTGGTAATGGGACCACTTAGGTTTACTCATGAACCTACTAACCATCCCAACTGAGTAGCAAATATCAGGTCTGGTATTGCACAGATACCTTAGAGAACCAACCAACTGTTTGAAGGTTGTAGCATCCACATCCTTTCCTTCAGAGTCTGAATCCAGTTTCTGATTTGTATCAGAAGGTGTGACAGCCATCTTACAATTCTTCAGATCAAATCTCTTCAGAAGTTCTAATTCATACTTGAGCTGATGCAAAATGATACCTTTCTCAGAATATCTGAACTCCATCCCTAGAAAGTATGTCATTTTGCCTAGATCAGTCATTTCAAATTCATTCATTAGAACCTTCTTGAACTTGGCTATCTCCTGTTCAGAACTTCCAGTCAATAGTATATCATCAACATATAAACATACCAGAGTCATATTGCCTTCAGAAGTATGCTGAACATAGACACCGTACTCCATCTCACATTTCTGAAAGTCTTGCTTCTTAAAAAATGAATCAATCTTCTGATTCCAAGCTCTGGGCGCTTGTTTCAATCCATATAGAGCTTTGTATAATATGTACACCATCCCTTCCTGATTCTTTTTCACAAATCCAGGAGGTTGTGACACGTAAACTTCTTCTTCTAATGGACCATTCAGAAATGCAGATTTTACATCTAAATGCATCAGAGGCCAATTCCTGTTAGCAGCTATTGCAATCACCATTCTGATTGTTTCATGTCTTGCTACAGGTGCAAACACTTCAGAATAATCCAGCCCAGGTTTCTGTAGAAATCCTCTGGCTACCAACCTTGCTTTATGTTTTCCAATTGAACCATCTGGCTTTAACTTCTGCTTGAAAACCCATCTGACGCTGATGGCTTTCTTATCTTTTGGAAGTTCTGTCAGCTTCCAAGTCTTGTTTCTCTCTATAGCATCAAGTTCTTCTTTCATGGCCTTCAGCCAGAGCTTCTGCTTAAGAGCCTCCTCTGTACTTATAGGTTCAGAATCTACCATCATGGCACACTGAATAATTTCTCCTTCAGAGTCTACTTCAGTGTCTTGCAGCATGTCAAATTCTGCATATCTTCTGGGAATGCTTCTGATTCTTTGTGGTCTCTGAACTTGTTCAGAGTCTTGAGCTTCAGAGTTTCTAGCTTCAGATGATTGACCTCCAGAGTTTTGACCATCTTCAGAGTCTGGCATATTTCCAGAGTCTGAATTGCCACCAAGATCTGGATTGCCATCAGAGTCTGAATCATCAGAGTCTGGTTCATCTGGGTCACCTTCATCTTCTGAGTCTTCTTCAGAGTTTGAATCAGTATCAGAGTCAGAGTCAATATCAGGGTTTACTTCAACTTCAGAAATTCTTAACTCTGGCCTTTCTTCAGAGGTTCTAACATCAGAATCAGATTGAGACTTATCCCAATTCCAAACTTCTGATTCCTTCACAATCACATCTCTGCTGAATTCAATTTTATTGGTTTCTGGACAATAGAGCTTGTATGCACCTGTACTGTGGTACCCTATCAGAATCATCACTTTGCTTCTATCATCCAGCTTCTGTCTTCTGGCTTCTGGAACATGTTTATAGCAAACAGAACCAAATACCTTCAGATGACTAACACTTTGCTTGTCTCCAGTCCACTTCTGCATAGGAACTATTTCCTTCAACTTATTCGTAGGACATCTGTTGAGTACATACGTTGCAGTCGCAACAGCTTCTCCCCAGAGCTTCTGAGGAAGCTTCTTCTCCTTTAGCATGCTTCTCACCATATCAAGCAAAGTACGGTTTCTTCTTTCAGCAAGACCATTGTGTTGAGGGGTATAAGGAGCAGTAACCTCATGCTCAATTCCATTCTCCTCACAGAACTTCTGGAACTCTTTGGAGTTATATTCACCTCCACCATCAGTTCTAAGAATCTTCAACTTCTGACCACTCTGATTCTCAGCCTTCATTCTGAACTTCTTGAATTCATCAAACACCTCGTGTTTGAACTTAATAAGGGATACCCATGTCATTCTTGTGAATTCATCAACAAACAACACAAAGTATTTATTCCCTCCAATTGATGCTACTGGAAATGGACCACACACATCAGAGTGTACAACTCCCAAGGCATGTTTTGCTCTTGGAGCAACTTCTGACGCAAATGGCAAACGTGGTTGTTTTCCTTCCATGCAAACTTTGCATGACTTCTCAGGCTTCTTAATTGCAGGAATTCCATGTACCAACTTCTTTGAATTCAGATGTTTTAGGCTTCTGAAATTCAAATGACCAAATCTTCTGTGCCACAACTCACTCTCCTTCTTAGCACATGTTGCACTAAGACATTCTGAGTCTGCAGTTCTGACATTCACCTTGAATGTTCTATTCCTTCCCTGTTCTGACTCCATAATCAACTTCTGATTGCAGTCATACAGCTTCAGAAGATTATCCTTCATGGTAACTGAAAAACCTTTCTCAATTAATTGTCCCACACTCATCAGATTGCTTCTGATGCCAGGTACATACCACACATTCTGAATCAATGCTATTTTTCCATTGTTCAGAGTCACTCTGACATTTCCCATACCTTCTGCATTAAGATATTTGTCATCAGCACATCTGATCTTTGTTCTCTTTTCAGAGTCAAAGTCAACCAGCCATTTCTTGTTTCCAGTAAGATGATTTGAACAGCCAGTGTCCATATACCACCAATCTGTCATATCATCAGATTCAGAGGCCATCAATAGCACAGATTCGTCATCAGAACTTCTGGCTATATTTGCTTCTTCTGATTTCTTCTCCTTGTTTGACCAACAATCTCTAGCAAAGTGACCAAACTTCTTACAACAGTAACATTGGATCTTCTTCTTGTCATACTTCTCTTTTCCCTTCTGAGCATTCTTTTGTCTATCAGAGGTTGAGCTTTCTGACTTCTGACCACCATCAGATCTTCTCCTGGCTTCTGACTGCTTCTGATACCTCCTATCAGAAGTTGCTTTCAGAGCCTGCTGCTCTACTTCCCTTTCAGAAGTTCTTTCAGTCAAACGCAACTCTTGCGCTTCTAAACTGCTCTGCAGCTCTTCAATTCTCATGGTACTCAGATCTTTGGAATGTTCTATTGCTACCACAATGTAATCAAATTGAGAGGTAAGGGATCTCAATACCTTCTCCATGATTGTTTCTTCAGAAAGAGTTTCTCCACACGCCTTCATCTCATTAGTGATCAGAATCACTCTGGAGATGTATTCAGAAACTTTCTCATTATTCTTCATGTTGAGATTCTCATATTGCTTTCTCAAGGACTGAAGCTTCACTTTCTTTACTGATGCGTCACCACCATAACATCTAACTAGTGTGTCCCACGCAGCCTTTGCTGTCGTTGAATCTGCAATCTTCTCAAACACATTTACATCAACACATTGATGAATAAAGAATAATGCTTTCTGATCCTTCTTCCTTACTTCCTTCTGCGCGTTTTTCTGTTCATCTGTTGCATCTGCTGCTACTGGAACATAACCATCAGTGACAAGATCTAGAACATCTTGAGCACCAAATAGTACACGCATTTGGATCATCCAACGATTCCAGTTTTTACCATCAAATACTGGAAGTTTGGTGTTCATGTTGCTGTTTCCGTTCATCTTCTACTTTGCACAATACACTCAGAGTTTTCTCACACAGTGTTTCCCAACCCACAGAATTAAAAAATTCTGATCAGATTTTGTTCAAGATTCAACAAGAATCTGAGAAACAAAATCAAACACACAAGACCTCACGTTCACTCGTGTTTCCCGTGTTTCCCAATGAATCTGAACCGGAGCTCTGATACCAATTGTTGGTGCAAAGATAGAATAAATGATGAAAATAGGGAAATATTCTATTAAAGAGAATGACGACAGAAGAAACAGAATTAAGAGTTACAATGATTGTCACCCTATTTATAAGCTAAAACTAGGGTTACTAGAATAAGATAAAATACTAAAATACCCTCTAACAAACTTATGAGCTTAAGAAAATAATATAATAAAATATGAATTATTACTAATACTGGAGACAGTCTTTCTTGTAGTGATTGATGTATATATATATATATATATATATATATATATATATATATATATATATATATATATATATATATATATATATATATATATATATATATATATATATATATATATATATATATATATATATATATATATATATATATATATATATATATATATATATATATATATATATATATATATATATATATATATATATATATATATATATATATATATATATATATATATATATATATATATATATATATATATATATTCCAATGTAATCCACCATTGTTCATCAATCTTTTGGTTCAAAGTTCCAACAATAAAAAATAAATTAATAGATCGGACTTAATCCATCCATTTGTATACATGGATGGATCAAATACATTTAACATATTTTAATAATTCAAGGTATCATTTTTATCATATACTTAAAATGAATTAAATTTAAAAAAATAATAAAAAATAATTTTGGAATTCTAAAATTCAAATGAAAATCGTTTTTAAAAAATAAAAAATAATAATTTTTTCAAAAATTAAAAAAAAAATTTAATAAAAAACAAAATATCTAGTTTTTAGAAAATAAAAAGATATCAATGTTTTTAAAAAATACAAAAATATATGTTTTTTCGTAAATAAAGAAACAAATTTTCCAAAACTAAGACAATTGATTTTTTCGAAATTAAGAAAAAAATGATTTTTTTTCGAAAATAAAAAATGAATTTTTTCATAAAGTAAAAAAATAAACCTTTTTTTTTCAAAAATACAAAATATTGGTTTTTTCTGAAAATAAAAAACTTTTTTTTTTGAAAATACAAAAAAAATCAAAATACAAAAGTAAAGATTTTCATATATATATATATATATATATATATACATATATATATATATATATATATATATATATATATATATATATATATATATATATATATATATATATATATATATATATATATATATATATATATATATATATATATATATATATATATATATATATATATATATATTTAAATTAATTTTTTGAATGCATGGTTAACCACCCATTAAAAAGATGTTAATAGATTGATTGAATGGATTTTATTAATAATGGATGAATTTGATTGAATATTTTTGTAAAAGCTATAGTTAATAAATTAATGGATTGTTTTGATCCATATACGAGTCATCCAATCCATTCATTTTACCATTCTTAATCTATACACTACAATCTAAAATTAACATAGGGTTAAAGCCTCCAATTAACTTCTAATGAATAGTTAACTAATTGCTTATAAATGAAAAGCTTGGCTAATTAACTATCAGTAAATGGAAAGCTTACATAACAAGTTAGTTGTTGAAATAACTAACTTCAAACTAAAGTTTGCATAACAAATTAATTATTAAAATAACCAATTTGGGACTATCTGATTGTGTGTAACCTCTCACCCCACCCTCACCTCCGTTTCATGTTGGAGGGTAGATGTTGATCATCTTCGATTTGTATAAAAGAAAATAAATGGTTGAGGACAAAGCAATTTTGTGAAGAAATTAGCAATTTGGTCTTTGGAAGAGACATACATCAATATGAGAACAAGCTTGACTGTTCTCTCGAATAAGATAGTAATCAATTTCTAAATGCTTGGTACATTCATGAAACACAAGATTGATTGCAATATGGATGCCAATGGAGTTATTACAATAGAGGACAAATAATTTTGTTGATGGAATCTTGATGTCTTTTAGGAGATACACATACCATTTTAGCTCACATGTTGTTACAACCAAGACAAAATACTCAACTTCTGATGATGAACTGAAAAACGGTTAATTGTTTCTTCCTGTACCATAATATCCATGATTTACTTTAAAAAAGCATTGGTTTGAGATTGATTTTCCACTTTCTATATATCTTGCCGCATAAGCATCTGAAAAATCAATGAGGTGGATGGATGAATCATATGTGGGAAAACCAAACCTCTGTGTCAATTTGAAAAATCAACAACAAGGCTTGAACAGACGAGCCTTCTCGCTAAACAAATATTTTGTACAAGGTGGTGATCTTGAACCAAGACGGAGTTTTTAATTGGCTATCCTCTAAAACGAATATAGGTTTTACTAAGACTGACCACAAACCAAACCGAGATTTTTATTGGGCTGATCTCAAACCTACTGAGCTTTTATAGAGGCTGAACTGAGAAACCGAGTGAAATTTTATACCAGACTGGTTTCGAACTGATAAAGCTTTTAACTAGCTGACCTCAAGAACTATTGTGAATATTTTTCTATGGTTATTCTTTACGAGTCCAAAAGGATAAATTTTCTTCAATGACGAAGCTCATGAACCAAACAAAGACTTATATCAATCCCCAAAACCAAACCAAGAGCTTTTAACAATGGTTTAACTCTAAAAAAAAAATTACTTCCTAAGGAAGAATGATTTACTCAAGAGAAAACCAATCTTGGTAAATTTACAATAAAACTCTTGTGAGATATTGGATTGAACTCTAGTATGGTCGAAGGGTAGCTTCTGGTTCGATAGGAATTAAGCATGAGGTCGAAGTATGTTCGCATGTTGTTGTCAGAGTAATGCATGTTGTAGTCGAAGTTTTTTCTAAAATACATTAGTCAATATTGCTAGGGTTGTTATCATGTTGAATTGGGCATGCGAACAAACTTCGACTACAACATGCATTACTCTTGTAAGCCCAATTGTTTAAGTTAGCTTGTAATGGGTAATTGTTAAAAAGCCCATTAGGTTAGTGTGTTAATTTTGTTATAAATAGGATGCTAGTTTCTCAATCTTGGCATAAGGAAAAATAGGAAGATAAAATCATAATTTCAAGAGAGAGAGAGAGAGAGAGAGAGATTATTTTGTTATTCTTGTATACTTGTAACCTTGTTCTAAGAGAAAGGAAATAATAACTGTTTAATAACCAATCCTTGTTGTTCCTTGTTGTTTTACCTTGTTTTCTTTGTTAACCCTAACTCTTATGTGTTTCTTGATCAATAAGAAACCAGTTTATACTTTGTTTAAAGACATCTGATTCATAACAAATTGGTGCGGTGAGCATGGAGAAGATGCCTTCAACAAAGTATGAGATTGAAAAGTTCACCGGAGTGAACGACTTAGGTCTGTGGCGCTTGAAGATGAAAGCCCTACTAGTTCAGCAGGATTGTCTAGAAGCGTTGAAGGGTGAGGCTTCCATGGACGCTGCGTTAACGACAAAAGAAAAGACGGGCATGATCGATAAAGCCCACGACGCAATATTGTTGAGCCTTGGTGATAAGGTTCTTCGATGGGTATTAAAGGAGACTACAACATCGGGATTATGGGTGAAACTTGAAAGTTTGTATATGACCAAATCTCTGGTGAATCGACTCTACCTGAAGCAAGCTTTATATTTATTCAAGATGAGTGAAGACAAAGTGTTGGCTGAGCAATTGGATATGTTCAACAAGCTGGTTCTTGATCTTGAAAATATTAATGTGAAGATCGATGATGAAGATCAAGCACTATTGTTGTTGTGTGCTTTGCCTAGAACACATGCTCACTTCAAAGAAACTCTCTTGTATGGAAGGGAGTCCCTGACCTTTGAAGAAGTTCAATCAGCCTTGTACTAAGGAATTGAACAAACAAAAGGAGCATAAACCTTCGACGGTGGGCGAAGGTTTGGTCGTTAAGGGTCTGTTTGGTTCAAATGAGGGGGAGAGGAGGGGAGGGATTTTAATGAAGGGGAGGGGAGGGGAGGGGAGGTGAAGGAATTTTTTAATCAAATAAGTGTTTGGTTCAAAAGAGAGGAGGGGAGGGATTTTAATTAAAAATGTGTTTGGTTCAAAAGGGGAGGGGAGGGGTTTTATTAATAACTTACAATTTTATCCTTATGATCTTATATAAGCCATATGATATTAAAATGTGAAAAATTTATGCGTATTTTTGTTGGTAATAAAATTTCTAATATTGAATGATTAAAAAAATACTTATTTGTCACATAAAGTTAAAAAATTGAGTACAATCGATTCGACTTATAATTTTCTAACATAAATTAAACTATATGCCAATAACATCGTTTAAATTGTGATGAATCATATAACAAAACAAATATATAAAATAACTTATTACTAAATATTAATGGTTCAAAATATTTAATAAAATGAATAAACAAAAATAAATAAAATGATATGGTTTACAATTTGATATAAAAGAAAATATGATAGAGTACATAACAAAATTAAAAGAAAAAAATGAATATAACGAAACATAATTTTTTTAATAAAAAAAGACAATGATTATGATTTATATTAATTATAAAAATTATAAAATAATTTGAAGGTGGAGAGCAATTATAATAAGTTGATGAAAACAATCGAGAAAAAACAGTAACACAAAAGATAACAAATAGTTTTGAAATAATAAAATTAAACTGAGGATATTTTAGTAAATATAATAATTTTTAAATATCAAAACTCATATTCCCTCCCCTCCCCTCCAAATCCCCCCAATTCGGAGGGAACCAAAAAGTGTGTTTTGGAGGGATTTTGCTCCCCTCCCCTCCCCTCCTAAATTTTGAACCAAACATATTTAATTAAAATTTTCCCCTCCCCTCCCCTCCATCTACCTCGAACCAAACACACCCTAAGGGAAAATTCTTGCGAAAGGATGGTAACTTCGACAAGAAGAAAGGTAAAAGTCAACAGAAGTCTTATAGTGGCGAAATATCTATTATTTGATATTATCACTGTAAGAATGAGGGTCACACAAGAAAGGTGTGCCCTGAATGCCTGAACGATCATAGAGGTAATGGCAACACAACCATTGTTCAAGATGACTTCGTAACCTCTGATGTTCTCGTGGTTTCAAGTGGCGACTCGAGAAAAGAGTGGATTATGTGTTAGAACACAAATTGGTTCTTAATATATCTCAATGTTTTGATGATAACATTAATGAAATTTTATATAAAGGAAATATATACTCTAATTTTATTCAAGTGTTTTTGTTTCAAATATTAAATAAATATTCATCTGAAGACAAAAATAATTCCTCTAAACATGATAACGCAAGGCTCTAAGCGTAGGAAGTGCAACTGCAGAAGACTCTGAAGCGCTAGCAGAAGACTCTGAAGCGCAAGCTGCAGAAGACTCTAAAGCGCAAGCTGCAAAAGAATCTGAAGCGCCAGCAGCACAAAAGACTCTGGAGCGCTACCTACAGAAGACTCTGAGCGCAGAGTATAAAGATTCAGAATATTCAGAAGACTCTGAGAACTAAACGCTGCAAGTATAGAAGCTCTGAGAATCAAGTCAACTCTGATCATTCATGCTAAGCACTTTGCTGCAATACTCTGGATAGAGTGACTCTGATAAAGAAGAATAAGGAACAACATCAGAGGATCTGATGCAAAGATTATTTTTCATATATGTTCATTATAAAAGGAAGTGTTCAAGAAAGATACGTTGCTAACCACTACCAACGGTACTATTTCTCATTCGTGTATGACACAGGAATTCAGGCAAAAAGGGAATGTCAAATCAAGATGAAAACCATTTGTCCTTTATGTCTACATCCTACAGTACTTTCATCTACACAGTATTTGAGAAAGTGGAGTATATAAAGAAGTTTTCATCAACACTTCAAGGTTAAGAATTTGATAAAGATATTGAGAAGAATTCCAAAAAGAAATCAAAGAAATATTCAAACAACTTTCTACATCAAACACATAAGTTTTATTTGTTCTTCATTTGTGTAAAAATCACAGTTGTGATAATAGCTTTTTAGAAGCATCTAAACACATTGTATTTTATCTTGTAAAAGTTCCTTGAGAGACCAAGTTGTGGTTAGGACTCTTGAGAAGACTAAGATAGTTGTCTTAGTGATATCACTGTAATCAAGTTTTGATTTAGTGGATTAAGTCCTCGTTTGAGAGAGGCAAAATCACCTTGGCCGGGTGGACTGGAGTAGTTTGAGTTCAAACGAACCAGGATAAAAATAACTTGTTATTTTCTATTGTCATAATTGTTTAAAAACCCCTTATTCAACCCCCCCTTCTAAGTGTTTTCCTACCTTCAGTTGGTATCAGAGCTCCGGCTCTGAAGTGCTATCACTTAACAGTGACAGAGAAAGATAGAATCAACACAAAGCCTCCAATGTTTGATGGAGAAAATTTTGATTATTGGAAGGATAAAATAGAAAGTTTCTTTATAGGCTATGATCCTGATCTATGGATTTGGTCATTGATGGATACATTCACCCCACTGATAGTGAGGGCAAAAATATTGACAGAAAGTCAATGACTGATCAACAGAAGAGAGATTTCATAAATCATCACAAAGCTAGAACCATTATGTTAAACATTATATCTCATACTGAGTATGAGAAAATCACAAATAGAGAAACATCGTTTGACATGTTTGAGTCATTAAAGATGACACATGAAGGAAACTCTCAGGTGAAGGAGACAAAGGCTCTTGCGCTTATTCAGAAGTATGAAGCCTTCAAGATGGAGGATGAAGAATATGTGGAAACCATGTTTTCAAGATTCCAGATTCTGACAGCTGGTTTGAAGGTCCTTGACAAAGGATACTCCACTTCTGATCATGTGAAGAAGATCATCATAAGTCTACTAAAGAAGTGGAGATTCATGGTCACAGCGCTGAAGCTATCAAAGAATCTTAACAAGATCACTCTGGAGGAACTCATCAATTCCTTAAGGAGTCATGAGATAGAGCTGGAAGAAGACGAGCCTCAGAAGAAAGGTAAGTCTATTGCTTTGAAATCTAATAAAAAATCTGACACGAAAGCTTTTCAGGTACTTCAGGAAAGCTCTGGAGAATCTTCCTCATATGAAGATGAACTGTCTTTGCTTTCCAGAAGGACAAATCAACTCTGGAAGCATAAGCAAAAGAAGTTCAGAAACTTCAAAAGACCAAAACAACATGGAGAATCTTCTGGACACAAAAGATCTGGAAAGAAAGAAGTTGTGTGCTTTGAGTGCAAGGAGCCAGGACACTACAAAAGTGAATTTCCCAAACTTCAGAAGGAGAAACCCAGAAAGAAGTTTGAGAAAAAGAAGAAAGTCCTGATGGCCACGTGAGATGACTCAGATGACTCTGAAGCCTCATCGGAGTCAGAGGATGAATGTGCAAATGTTGCACTGATGGCTGACACAGAAGACAATGAAGAAACATCTGAATCTGGATCAAAATCAGATTCAGAAGAGGTATTTTCTGAACTTACCAGAGCTGAGCTAGTTGAAAGCTTATTTGAGATGGTTGAAAACTATAGTAAAATCAGACTCAAATACAAGAAGCTTAAGAGCTATCTTGCATCTGAGACTGATCAGATGAAATCAGAAACTGTTGAGCTAAAAGCAAATAATTTTCAAATAAAAACTGATTTAGAAAAAGCTCAACAAAAGTCTGATTCAGATACAATGTCTTGCTCCATAAACATTTTAGAAGAGTACGACTATAGTTTTCAGAAGTTCCTGTCCAGAGGCCTAAATAGAAGCAAAATGGCTTCCATGATCTATGGTGTTAGCAGGAATAACAGAAAAGGAATTGAATATGAATCACCCTCTGGGAAGGATTTAAATCCAAAACTTGTTGATAAGCTGATCATCAACTATACTCCTCTGTACACTCAGTTTAAATATGGTCACCTAAATGACATAGAGCACACACGTACAGATCAGATCACTAAAAGCTTTATTAAACCAAAACCTCGTTAGAACAGAAAAGTTCTTAAGGAAAAGAAGTTCAGGCAGAACTTCAGACCAACTAACCCCAGAGGACCCAAAAAGATATGGGTACCTAAGGATAAAATAATCTATGTTGCAGATGTCCTTAGCAGCAAAGTTAAGACACTAGTCATGGTACCTGGACTCTGGCTGCTCACGACATATGACGGGAAGAAGGTCTATGTTTTAAAGCCTAGAACTTAGATTTGGAGGAGACGTGAAGTTTGGAGGAAACCAAAAGGGCAAAATCATTGGCTCTGGAACAATTGGTAATGGTAACCTCCCTTCTATCTCTAATGTTCTGCTTGTTGAAGGATTATCACATAATTTATTGTCGATAAGTCAATTAAGTGACAATGGTTATGATATAATCTTTAATCAAAAATGTTGTAAAGCTGTTAGTCAAAAAGATGGTTCAATCATCTTTAATGGGAAAAGGAAGAACAACATTTATGAGATAAGTCTTTCAGAATTGAAAAATCAAAATGTTAAATGCCTTATGTCTGTTAATGATGAGTAATGGGTCTGGCATAGAAGATTGGGTCATGTTAGCATGAGACGTATATCTCAGATTAACAAGCTCAATCTGGTCAGAGGACTTCCTAAGTTAAAGTTCAACTCAGATGCTCTTTGTGAAGCATGTCAGAAAGGAAAATTTTCAAAATCTTCTTTCAAATCTAAAAATGTTGTTTCTACCTCTAGACCATTAGACCTACTTCATACTGATCTGTTTGGACCAGTGAAAACTGCATCCATCAGAGGCAAGAAGTATGGATTAGTCATAGTTGATGACTACAGCAGATGGACATGGGTAAAAGTCCTGAACAAGGATGAGTCTCATTTTGTATTCTTTGACTTCTGCAATCAAGTCCAAATTGAAAAGAATTTTAATATTATCAAAGTCAGAAGTGATCATGGTGGTGAATTTGAAAATAAATATTTTGAAAAATATTTTAAAGAAAATGACATTGCACATGATTTCTCTTGTCCTAGAACTCCTCAACAGAATGGAGATGTAGAACGAAAGAATAGAACATTGCAAGAAATGGCCAGAACCATGATCAATGAGACTAATATGGCAAAACATTTTTGGGCAGAGGCAATTAATACATCATGTTATATTCAGAACAGAGTGTCTGTAAGACCTCTTCTAGAGAAGACTCCTTATGAATTATGGAGAAATAGAAAGCCTAACATTTCTTATTTCCATCCTTTTGGATGTGTTTGTTTTATTTTGAATACTAAAGATAATCTGAACAAGTTTGACTCTAAAGTACAGAAGTGTTTTATGATTTGATATTCTGAACACTCAAAAGGCTACAGAGTATACAATACTAAGACACAGATTGTGGAAGAATCAATTCATGTCAGATTTGATGATAAGCTTGGCAATCAAAAGCCAAAGCAGTTTGAAATTTCTGCAGATAGAGAAGTTCTTCTCACAGACTCTGAAGAATCAGAGGAAGATAGAGTTAAAGCAAAAGAACCAGAAGCTACTTCAGATACTACTCCGTTAGCTGCTCAGCTGGACAATTTAACCATTTCTAAAGAAACCCCTCTGAAAGGATCCTCCAGAATCAAAGCTTCTCACCCAGAGGAAATGATTATTGGAAAGAAGGATGATCAAATCAGAACAAGATCCTTTCTCAAATCATCTGGAACATCATTGTTTGGTTTAGTATCACTTATTGAACCTACCTCTATGGATGAAGCTCTGCAAGACAATGATTGGATACTTGCTATGCAAGAGAAGCTAAATCAATTCACAAGGAATGATGTCTGGGATCTGGTTCCAAGACCAAAAGGATTTAATATTATTAGAACAAAATGGGTTTACAGAAAAAAGATGAATGAACAAGGAGAAGTCATCAGAAACAAGGCTAGACTGGTTGCTCAAGGCTACAATCAACAAGAAGGTATTGATTACACATAGACTTATGCTCCTGTGGCAAGGTTAGAATCTATACGTTTACTTATTTCTTTTGCTGCACAGAATAACATCACTCTGTATCAGATGGATGTTAAAAGTGCTTTCTTAAATGGCCTAATTGAATAAGAAGTCTATGTTCATCAACCCCCTAGTCTTGAAAATGAAAAATTTCCAGAACGTGTTTTTAAATTAAAGAAATCACTCTATGGCTTAAAATAAGCTCCCAGAGCTTAGTATGAGAGGCTGAGTAATTTCCTTCTGGAAAATAATTTTATCAGAGGAAATGTTGATACCACTCTTTTTCATAAATAAATTAAGAAAGATATTTTAATCTGTCAGATTTATGTAGATAATATTATTTTTGGAACAACAAATATTACGCTTGGAAAGAAGTTTGCTCAGTCTATGCAGGCAGAATTTGAAATGAGCATGATGGGAGAACTCAGATTCTTTCTGGGAATTCAAGTCAATTAAACTCCAGAAGGCACTTACATACATCAGACAAAGTATGTGAAAGAGCTTCTGAAGAAATTCAACATGACAGATAGCAAGTCAGCTAAGACTCCAATGCATCCAACAAGCACTCTGGGAAAATAAGAGGTAAGTAAAAAGGTATATCAGACGCTCTACATAGGTATGATTGGTTCTCTTTTGTACTTGACTGCTTCTATACCTAATATTATCTTTAGTGTTTGTCTTTGTGCTAGATTCCAATCAGATCCTAGAGAATCTCACTTAGCTGTTAAGAGAATTCTGAGGCATCTGAAAGGTACTACTAACATGGGTTTGTGTTACAGAAGATCTGATGATTTTAAATTAGTTGGCTTCTTTGATGCTGATTTTGCTGGAGACAGAGTTGAACGTAAAACTACTTCTGGAAGTTGTCAGTTTCTGGGAGGCAATCTGATCTCATGGTACAACAAGAAGCAACCTACAATAGCACTATCAACTACAGAAGCAGAATATATTGCTGCTGCTGGTTGTAATGCACAGATGCTCTGGATGAAGAGTCAGCTAGAAGACTATCAGATATATGAGAGTAACATTTCTATCTTCTGTGATAACACTTCTGCTATTTGCCTCTCTAAAAATCCTATTTTACATTCTAAGGCAAAGCATATAGAAATTAAACATCATTTCATCAGGGACTATATTCAGAAAGGAGTTTTAAGTTTAAATTTTGTTGATGCAGACCATCAATGGGCTGATATTTTTACAAAACCCCTTGCTGGAGATAGATTTAAATTTATTCTGAAGAATGTTAGTATGGATTTAAATTTATTCTGAAGAATTTTTGTATGGACTTTTGTCCAAAATAAAACTATTATTTAGAAGCAAATTTATTCAGATGAAAAATGATTAATGTCTCTATTCTGAAGTGTTGCATTTGTAATTTCATTTGTTATCTTATTTATTTTGTGAAACTCTGAACTAACAAGCTTCAGAGGATCTGAGCGTTGTTTAACATTTCATATTCTAAAGAGCTTCAAAGGAAAAACAAAATCAAACACGTGTCACATGAAATCTGAAAAGGTGGAGTGTACAAAGTGAGATGCCGTTTGAGGTACTGTTTGAATTATTACATTTCTCGTTTTCCCCCACTTTTGTCAAATCTCATTAAATGCTGAAATCATTTTCTTATTTTTTTAATTAATGTGATTAACTGCTAAGTGTTTCTTGTGTTTTTTTGTGCCCTAATTTTTCTCTATATATTCCACAATCTCACACGATTTCACACTTTCACTCTCTCTCACACATTTTATGCATTTTGGCCTTCTCCATTGTTTTCTCTTCTCTGCTAAATCTAAAAGAAGATCAGTTTATCTCAAAAGTTCGTCAATGGCAACTTCATATTCTTCATCTCAAAAGTTAGCATCAACAATGGCTGGGATATCAACATCTGAAAAGGATAATGAAACCTACAAAGCACCAAAACGAACTCTTCTAACACCAGTGGATGATCTAGAAGTTATTTGTGAGTTCATGGTGAACTTTGAATGCATGGCAAAGAAAGGCTTTGATCTTCGTTCAACTGTATCGTCTCAAGGATGGGTGAAGTATTTTGATAGGCTGTTTGGTCCAGTTTATCCTCACTTGGTTAAAGAATTCTGGATTCACGCAAAGGTTTGCCCCAAGTTCATAATTTCATATGTTTTGGGAAAAGAAATCATCATCACTGAGGAGTTGATTCGAAAGCTGATAGGGTATGAAGAAGTGAATGGTGTTACTCATCTTTCTGCAGGACGGGTAGACATGGATGAAGTCTACAGAGAAGTTTTCACTTCTGGGTTGTCTTCTAGCAAGATCAAGGATTTGAATACACACTATAAAATCTGGGCAAAAATATTTTTGGGATGTATTCACCACAGAAAAGCAACCAACTCTCCAGATTACATCAACGCAGAACAACTGTACTTTATGTATTGTTTAGGAAACAATATCAAGGTGGATCTGCCACACTTGCTATTTAATCATCTGTGAAACCACGTCAAATTGTCTAGAGAAGAGATCAGAACAAAACATCAGAAGATCAGAAATTGGATCCCAATGGGAAGATTGATTTCTGATATTCTCACAGAGAATGGATTAGTTGCACATCTGACAGAGGCAGGTCAGACAGCAGAATCGGAAACAACTCTGGGAAAGCCTCTGGATGGAAAAAGTTTGCAAAGGATGAAGCTGGTGGAGGAACTTTCTTCTGATCCTGTTAAGGTTAACTTAGATGAAGTTTGCAGAAGAAGAGTCCCAGTGGAAGACTTTCCACTATTTACTACAGAGGAGCCCAAAGAAGCTCTGCTCTACTATATTGAATCATGTCTGGCAGATGGAACTCCCATACCAGCAAATTTGATACAAAGAGCATATGAACCTGCTCCAGAAGTGATTGAGAAGAAGAGAAGGAAGAATAACAAGGTTTCAGAAGAAGGTCCTTCTAAGAAAGGTTCTGCACGCCTCAAAAGAAAAGCCTCTAAAGAAGTCTCTTCTGTGAAGGCTAAGCGTTCCAAACTTTCAGGTAACACTTCTGTTGTTCCTATTTTAGAAACTATAACAGAAATTCCTACATCTGAACCTTCTCCTCCTCCCTATGACCCAATTCCCACACCTTCTCCTCCTCACACCACTTTTGAACACTTTTCAACTGAAAATTTTCATGACTCTGTTCCCTCTGAACCACAAACATCTGAACCACAAACATCACTACCCTCTGAACCACAAACATCTAAACCTCAACTCTCTGAACCACAACCAGATGAACCACAACCAGATGAACCAAACTCCTCTGAACCTAACCATTCAAACCCTAACCCATCTGACCCTGTTCATGAAATCCTTGATATCCAACCTCTCATGACAGTACAACCTATATCATCTGGATCATCTGACTCTTCAGACTCCTCTGCTTCATCTAAATCTAACCTATCAGATGTTACCTCACCAACACATAACTCCCCAAACCATCCTGATGATATTCCTACTCTCACTCCCACTCCTACTCAAATTCCCTCTCTTACTCCAATTCCCATTCCTACTTCCCTTGCCATTCTTACTCCCCTTCCTCCTCTTTCCTCAGAACAACCCTCATCTTCTGATAAACCTTCCCCTTCTGTTGACCCTAAGGAATCCTTCTTAGAGGCTCTCCTTAAACCCACACCTAGATCAGATTTTGGGACACTGTTATATGGTTTCGAGACAGAAATGCAGATGTGGTTGTCTGTTGTTAGGGAAAACTGCCTAAATAGAGTGAATCCTCATGATTCTGAAGTATTTTGGACTACTTTCAGAAGAAGGTTCAACTCTGTGGCTGAGAACCTTCAAGCTGCTTGTTCTGCAGATGCTCAAGCGAATTTTTCTGAAGCTGTCAAATTTGCTCTTCTGGGTGTACGCAGAACTCCTACTCAGTTTCTGGAAAAACACACCTGCAGAGGTTGTGTGTTCAGCATCTGAAGAAACTGCTGCACTTCAGATTAGTGTAATTCCTCAGCCTGAAGAAATTTTCACAGAGGCTGCTATCTCTTAAGAGACTCCTGCATCTGATGAGCCTTCTGATATGGATTTAGAGACAACATTTGGGTTAGTGGTCATTCCAGAATCAACAGTTTTGAAGAATGACTCTAAAGAAGTGAAAGTTTCTGAAGACGTGAAGGAAAAGCTTGCTCAGCAAGAGAAGACAACAGAAGAAATTAAAACCTGGATGGTTAAGCAAGAGAAGACAACAGAAGAGATCAAGACTTGGATGACTAAGCAAGATGAATCTACTTCTGAGATAAAAACTTGGATGGCAAAGTAGGAAGATTATAGCCTCTCGTCCTTCTTAGTTGTTTTACTTGTCTGTGCACATCTATGTTTTTTGCTTGTTTGTTGTTATCTTCTGAATTCTTTAAATGAATGCATCTGACTGTTTTTCTTCTGCTTATCTGTTATGCTTGTTTTCTTGCTCTGATATTTTTGTATTAAATGATTTTTTTTTTCTGAAATCAATTTTTTATATGACAAAAAGGGGGAGAAAATGGAAAATTTGATTATTCATATAAATAGATACAAAATGGTAACTCATACATGATAAAATATAACTAATGTTGAATTAAGTGTTTCAGAGCTAAAAACTTCTCATCTGATAATATCCTTAGAATTAACTCTGAACAAGGTCTAAGAAAGTCTACAAAGCTAAACTCTGAGAAAGTCTACAAAGCCAACTCTGACTTTGGAAAGAATACTTGTGTTGAAAGGGAAGTATTTATTTTTTCTAGTAGTATTCATTTCAGGGGGAGATTCATAATCTCAGGGGGAGATATATTTTTTTCTTGTTTTGAACAAAATCTCGTATAGTTTTTGCCATCATAAAAAAGGGGGAGATTGTTAGAACACAGATTGGTTCTTAATATATCTCAATATTTTGATGATAACATTAATGAAATTTTGTATAAAGGAAATATATACTCTAATTTTGTTCAAGTGTTTTTGTTTCAGATATTAAATAAATATTCATTTGAAGACAAAAGAATTCCTCTGAACATGATAATGCAAGACTCTGAGCGTAGGAAGTGCAGCTGCAGAAGACTCTGAAGCGCAAGCTGTAGAAGACTCTGAAGCGCCAGCAGCACAGAAGACTCTGGAGCGCTACCTACAGAAGACTCTGAGCATAGAGTATAAAGATTCAGAATATTCAGAAGACTATGAGAACTAAACGCTGCAAGTACAGAGGCTCTTAGAATCAAGTCAACTCTGATCATTCACGCTAAGCACTTTTCTGCAATACTCTGGATAGAGTGACTCTGATAAAGAAGAACAAGGAACAACATCAGAGGATCTGATGCAAAGATTATTTTTCATATATGTTCATTTGAAAAGGAAGTGTTCAAGAAAGATACGTTGCTAACCACTACCAACGGTACTATTTCTCATTCGTGTATGACACAAGAATTCAGGCAAAAAGGGAATGTCAAATCAAGATGAAAAGTATTTGTCATTTATGTCTACATCCTACAGTACTTTCATCTACACAGTATTTGAGAAAGTGGAGTATATAAAGAAGTCTTCATCAACATTTCAAGGTTAAGAATTTGATAAAGATTTTGAGAAGAATTCCAAAAAGCAATCAAAGAAATATTCAAACAACTTTCTACATCAAACACGTAAGTTTTATTTGTTCTTCATTTGTGTGAAAATCACAGTTGTGATAATAGCTTTTTAGAAGCATCTAAACACATTGTATTTTATCTTGTAAAAGTTCCTTGAGAGACCAAGTTGTGGTTAGGATTCTTGAGAAGACTAAGACAGTTGTCTTAGTGATATCACTGTAATCAAGTTTTGATTTAGTGGATTAAGTCCTCGTTTGAGAGAGGCAAAATCACCTTGGTCGGGTAGACTGGAGTAGTTTGAGTTCAAACGAACCAGGATAAAAATAACTTGTTATTTTCTATTGTCATAATTGTTTGAAAACCCCTTATTCAACCCCCCCCCCCCCCCCCCCCCCTTCTAAGTGTTTTCCTACCTTCATTATGGATTTAGGTTGCACTTGGCACATGACTCCAAATAGAGAATTGTTCGAGGATCTATGTGATCAAGATGGTGGATCTGTGCTGCTAGGAAAAAAAAATCTTGCAAAATTGTTGGTATTGGATCTGTGAGATTCAAGCTCCATGATGAGTCAATAAGGTTATTGACTGAAGTCAGGTATGTGCCTGACTTGAAGAGAAATTTGATTTCTCTTGATGAATTCGACATAAAAGGATATGTTTTTCAAGGAGAGAAAAGCATCCTAAGAGTCATGAAATGGTCGAAGGAAGTCTTGAGAGGCGTGAAGAAACAAGGCTTGTATACCCTTGAGGCTGAGGTTGTAAATGGTTTGATAAATATTGCATCCACGAAACCTGTGTCGAAGACAGAATTATGGCACATGAGATTGGGCCATGTCAGCGAAAGAGACCTGGTCGAATTGGGGAAGCAGAACCTGCTAGGAGGTGACAAAGTCTAAAAGTTGGAGTTTTGTGAATATTGTGTATTTGGTAAATCCTGTAGGGCGAAGTTTAACAAAGGCAAGCAAAGAACACATGGATCCCTAGATTACATTCATGCTGATCTTTGGGGGCCTGCAAGAAATCCTTCACACTCAGGTGTATCGTATTTTCTATCCATTGTTGATGACTATTCCAGAAAGCTATGGGTATTCATTCAGAAGATGAAGGATGAAACTTTTGAGAATTTCAAAAGTTGGAAGATTCTGGTCGAAACTCAAACTGGTAGAAAGGTTAAGAGGTCGAGAACCGACAATGGCCTTGAATTCTGCAACGAAACGTTCGACGGTTACTGTGTTGAGTATGGGATTGTAAGGCCTAAGGCTGTAGCAGATACTCCTTAACAAAATGGCTTAGCTGAGAGATTCAATCGAACAATCCTTGAAAGGGTTAGATGCATGTTGGTTAGTTTTGGATTGAAGAAGGTGTTTTGGGCGGAAGCTGTTTCGAAAACAACTTATCTGATAAATAGATTTCCCTCGACTGCCTTAGGAGTGAAGACACCTGAAGAAGTTTGGTCGGGACATCCACCTAGTCTCGACAGACTGAGAGTATTTGGCTGTATGGCCTATGCTCACATTAGGCAAGACAAGGTCGAACCTAGAGCTCTGAAATGCATGTTCATGGGATATCCTGAAGGAGTCAAAGCTTATAGGCTATGGTGGCTAGGGCCAGATCATAGGAGGTGTATCACCAGTCGAGATGTAGTTTTCAATGAAGCAGAGATGGATTTCAAGAAAACTAATGATGTTGACGAAAAGCTGCAACAGGGAGAGATTCTTGTTGAGGTGGAGCATGTTGATGCTAAATTGTGTACCCCAGATGAAGTTGAAGAAGACGCAGAAGATATTGTCAAAGATGAGGAGACTGATAATGACTACCTGCTAGCAAGAGACAAGTCGAGGAGAGTCATCAAGCCACCTCAGAGACTTGGGTATACAGATCTTATAACTTATGCCTTAACCTCTGCTAGTGAGATTCTAGATGAAGAACCTAGAGACTATAAGGAAGTTATGAGGAGTCGAAAGAAGACTGAATGGCTGAAGGCCATAGATGATGAGATGAAATCTCTTCATGATAACAACACCTGGTAACTGATTAAGAAACCTGTTGGAGACAGGTTAGTCAGTTGTAAGTGGATTTTCAAAGTTAAGGAAGGAATCGAAGGAGTGGCGTCGAAGAGATACAAGGAAAGATTGGTTGCTAGGGGGTTCACTCAGAAAGAAGGTATCGTCTTCAATGATATGTTCTCTCCTGTTGTGAATCACATATCCATTCGAATGTTTCTTTCCACAGTGGCACAATTCGATCTTGAACTGGAACAGATGGATGTGAAGACTGTATTCTTGTATGGTGACTTAGATGAAACAATCCTGATGAGGCAACCTGAAGGGTATGTCGAAAAAGGGAAAGAAGATTATGTTGCAAGCTGAATAGATCCTTATATGGACTGAAACAATCTCCTCGACAGTGGAATAGGAGATTCAACAAGTTCATGGCACACATAAGTTTCATCAGAAGTCAGTTCGACCACTGTGTTTACTTCAGATTTTGACCGGGTAATTTATTTGTTATTTTGTTGCTCTATGTGGATGATATTCTAATAGAAAGCAACAGTGTTGAAGAGGTAATGAGGGTGAAGGTTGAACTTAATAAGGAGTTCGACATGAAAGATCTGGAAGTTGCGTCCAGGATTCTTGGGATTGACATCCGAAGAGATAGAAAGCAGTCGAAAAGTATGTTTATCTCATTAGGTTCTTTGATGTATGTTATGGTATGTAGTAGACCCGACATAGCGTATGCAGTAAGTCTTGTAAGCAGGTACATGGCTAGTCCTGGAAAGGCTCACTGGCAAGCATTGAAGTGGATTCTAAGGTATATAAATGCGTCTCTGAATAGAGTCCTAATTTATGGTGGAACCTTGGGTGAAGATAGTAAAGCAGTAATCGAAGGATATGTTGACTCTGATTATGCAGGTTGTATGGATTCTAGAAAATCTATTTCTGGATATGTGTTCACTATGTTTGGGACAACAATCAGTAAGAAAGCAACACTTCAGAAGTTCGTTGCCTTATCAACCACTGAAGCAGAGTATATTGCCCTAACTGAAGCTGTGAAGGAAAAATTGTGGCTTGAAGGTTTTGTAAAGGAGCTAAAACTTCAAGGTTAAGTTATCACTATTAAATGTGATAGTCAAAGTGCAATACACCTGTCGAAGAATTCAGCCTATCATGAGCGAACCAAGCACATTGATGTGAGGCTGCATTTCTTCAGAGGGGTAATTGAGCGTGGAGAAGTCCAAGTGCTGAAGGTTTCGACAGATCATAAGTTGCTGATATGATCACCAAGATGTTGCCCAGTTGCAAGTTTTTCCACTGTATACAGTTAATAAAGCTGCATGAAGAAAACTAGTTCCTTGATCTTATAGAGTTAGATCCAAGGTAGAGATTTGTGAGATATTGGATCGAACTCTAGTATGATCAAATGGTAGCTTCTGGTTCGACAAGAATTAAGCATGAGGTCGAAGTATGTTCGCATGCTGCTGTCGGAGTAATGCGTATTATAGCCGAAGTTTGTTCTAACATGCATTAGTCAATATTGCTAGGGTTGTTAGCATGTTGAATTAGGTCTTGCTTGTAAGCCCAATTGTTTAAGTTAGCTTGTACCCTAAGTTAGATTGTAATGGGTAATTGTTAAAAAGCCCATTAGGTTAGTGTGCTGTTTTTCTTATAAATAGGATGCTAGTTTCTTAATCTTAGCATAAGGAAAAATAGGAAGATAAAATCCTAATTTTAAGAGAGAGAAGTTATTTTGTTATTCTTGTATACTTGTAATCTTGTTCTAAGAGAAATGAAAGAATAACTGTTTAATAACCAATCCTTGTTATTCCTTGTTGTTTTACCTTGTCTTCTTTGTTAACCCTAACCCTTGTGTGTTTCTTGATCAATAAGAAATATATTTATACTTTGTTTAAAAATATCTGATTCACAATAACTCTCATCCAGAATAAATTCTCACTTAAACTCAAAAACACTTTCAAAGTGCTATGCTTAAATATGTGAAAATATGGAAATGATTTGATATATATATATATATATATATATATATATATATATATATATATATATATATATATATATATATATATATATATATATATATATATATATATATATATATATATATATATATATATATATATATATATATATATATATATATATATATATATATATATATATATATATATATATATATATATATATATATATATATATATATATATATATATATATATATATATATATATATTAAGGTGATTCATGCTTTTTGGATGGTTTGAAAAAGTTAAGGACCTCTCTATTTATAGCCCAATAATTTGTTTAAATTAGGAAACAATCTATAGACCAACTGATTGACCGAATAATTATTTATGTCTAAATTGAAAGGTTTAGATAGAGAGTTGTTACAACTCATTAAGAGAATGTTGTGATCGTTTATGAACTTGATTCGATTTATCTAATCGATTAGGTATTTGTTTTAATCAATTACACAATTGATAAGTTTGTCCTAATCAATTTGACAACTCCCGATACAACTAGATATATTCTAAAATTTTTTTTGATTGGTTTAATTAAAAATTGGAAAGTTTCTCTATATTCTAAGAGTGTGTGATATTTATCCATGATACTTTCGAAAACACCCCAATCTCTTTACAATATTTCAGACGAATACAATTTGACAAACTTTTACACTTCCTCTCTTTCACACTCTGACGCTTCAAGTCCTTTTTCTAATATACCAAACATATAAGAATTTAACTTGAATCTTCTATTGGATGATGCTTGAGATATTTTCAAGTTAGGTACATCATTAGAGAGTTTGTAGAGATATCACTGATTATCAAATACCCTAATTCTTCATTTAATCCAACTTTAGTTTGTTCTAAAGGATAACTCATTTCACCGCCTTGTGCATCTTTGAATTCTTCTTGTTAATGTAGGTTAATAGAAGCTGACGAGAGATGATATGTGACAATACCAACGTGATAAAGATGTTGACATGAATGTCACATAATATTTTATTACCATTTTATATTATATATATATTAATTAAATTTATAGTGACGAAGATTCCGTCGCTAAATTCGTCGTTAACATGAATATCATAAAAAAAAAAAAACTATTAAAAAATTCATATTTAAATAATATCAAGCCAAAAAATTAATTTGTTTCCGAGAGATCATATAAGATGATAAATATTCTTAAAAAATTGATTAAAAAAATACGAAATCTAGGTTATAAAAATGATGTGTTAGAATTAGTTAGAGTTTAGTTGTGACTTTTGATAGTTGTATGAATTCAATATATATATATATATATATATATATATATATATATATATATATATATATATATATATATATATATATATATATATTATAAATGTACTATATTTTATACTTTGTAAACTTAATACAAGTTTGAGAATTGAAACTCAGATAATCAAACTAACTTAATCCAAACACGCCCCCTTTCAACCATACTTTTATCTTTAAATAAAAGTGCATCTAACTGATTGTAAGTTGTAACAATGATGTGAAATCGAATACTACACCACCAAAGTTGCATCATTGCATGCATAGTCATACATTATATTTTATACTACACCTTGATTTGCAACACTTCCTAATATCATTCACAAATCCCACCTCCCTCGCCACTTATCAAACACTATCATGACGCGCCAGCTTCATGATAGGCAAAAGATACACCTTTCGCAACAAAACATTGCACCTAATTAACCAATCATTAATTTTCATCCCTAAACTATAAAAGGAAACCCTTTCTCCCTCTTTCTTCACAACACAGCAGCAATATAAACAATAGTTTCTAGAACTGTACCCTCACAATCTCAGAACAACACTTCAAAAAAATACCAAATATAAAAAACATCATGCAACAATCTCTAATTTCCACCTCATTGCTTCTCCTTGCAATTACTTTCTACACCACCACCACTTTAGCCC
Organism: Lathyrus sativus; assembly: GCA_963859935.3. Classification (NCBI taxonomy): domain Eukaryota; kingdom Viridiplantae; phylum Streptophyta; class Magnoliopsida; order Fabales; family Fabaceae; genus Lathyrus; species Lathyrus sativus. The sequence continues at coordinate 640,621,706 of OZ012741.1, forward strand.
AACTCTCCCCAACTCAACCTCCAACAACAACAACATCATCACCACCATTACCATCAACCACAATATCACCGCCTTTACCGGTAACAACAGCAACAGCACCATCACCAGGACTAAACACAGTTCCACTTGTACCGACAACACCAACTGGTGCACCATCACCCCTCATCCCAAAAGGACCTACCATTGACATAATCAACATCCTCCAAAAAGCAAAGAGATTCTCCGTCCTAATTCGTCTTCTCAAAACAACACAATTAATCAACCAACTCAACTCACAGCTAGTATCATCATCATCAGGTTCAGGAGGCTTAACAATTTTCGCACCAGAAGACAGTGATTTCTCTAAACTCAAAGCAGGATTCTTAAACTCTCTATCTGATAGACAAAAAGTTGAACTCTTACAGTTCCACACTCTTGCTTCATTCATCTCAATCTCAAATTTCGATACCTTAACCAACCCTGTTCAAACACAAGCGGGTGATGATGCTAGGCTTCAACTTAATGTTACTACTTATGGTGGAAACCAAGTTAGTATGGCTACCGGAGCAGTGAATGCTTCCGTTACCGGTACTGTTTATACTGATAGCAAGCTTGCTATTTATCAGGTTGATAAGGTTCTTCTTCCTCTCGATCTTGTTCTTCCGGCTAAGGCTCCGGCGTTAGCCCCTGCGCCTGGTAAGGGTTTGCCTAAGGCTGGAAAAACTAATTCTTCTGCGGTAGGTGATGGTAGCAGTGCTGGTAGCGATGATGGTGATGGGAAGGTTTTGCCGGCGGAAGCATCTAAGGCAGGGGCTGTGGTGATGTGGGTGAATCTTGTTGTTTTTGGAATGGCTTTGGTTGGTGGAGTTGTTCTATAAGGTGGATGTGGAATTCTTGATTTTGTTGTAATATTTTATGTTTTGTTTTGCTTTGTGAGGGATTTTGCTTTGATTTGAGGTTCTTATACCATTTTTATTATTATTCTTCTATGTTGTTTTTGTTTTGGTAACTTGTAATTTGTGTTTCTTACATGGATTATTGAAATCCAATTTATACACGAGGAACTTAGGTCCTGTAATCAATTTTTTACACTCTGTAATGATATACTCCTACACTGTTATACAGCTCAAATCACAATTTTCTTTGTTGATTTCCTTGTGCCGGGTCACAGAGTACTATGGTTTGTTTTGTACTAATGATGAAATCAAATGAACATCCAATTTCCATGATCAATAGAAACCTTCCTCAAAGCATAGACCCATTAGGCCATGTAATGTGGTATAATCAATGATAAATAATCAATGGTTGATTCAAAGAAAAGTAACATTCTGTACAAAACGTCCAACTTTGTAGGAAATTTGGGATGTCTTTAATCTCACACAACACCTAGTAATATGAACAAAGCATGTCAACTTTATTAAATGTAAAAGATGAATTACAACTGGTACTTATACATGAAGGAGGGTACATAGGCTTCAGCCTAAGGGTGTAAACATAGGATTAAAGCCTCCAACTAAGTTTTAACTAATAGTTAACTAACTAACTATCTATATATGGAAAGATTGCATAACAAATTAGTTATTGAAATAACTAACTTGTAGCTATTTTATTGTGTATTATCCCCCCACAAGTTGGAGGATAGATGTTGATCATCTCCCACTTAAATAAAAGAAGGTGAAATGGTTGAGGAAGAAGGAATTTAGTGGAGAAATTAGCAATTTGGTCATTGGAAGATACATAAATCTAATTGAGTAAACCAAATTTAAGGTTCCCTCAAACAAGATGGTAATTGATTTCCAAGTGATTGATAGGTTCATGGAACACATGATTAACTGCAATATGGATGGCATTGAGGTTACCACAATAGAAGACAGGTAGTTTTATTGATGGAATCTTGATCTCTTCATGGAGATACACAAGCCATTTTAGATCACATGTTGTTGCAACCTATACATGATACTCAACTTCTAATGAAGATTTGGAGACGATTAATTGTTTCTTAGTGTTCCAGGATATCAATGATATGCCTAAGAAGAAGCATTGGTCTAAAATTGATGCTATCTATATATCCTCCCCAATAAGCATTTGAAAAACTAATGAGGTGGAAGGATGAATCACGTGAGAAGAACAAACCTCAAGCAGGGCATTGTTTCAGGTATCGAAAGATTTTTGCAGCTATATTGAAATGAGTTGTGGTTGTATTGGCGAGAAAATGACTTAATTGTTAAGTGATGAATTTATGTCTGGTCTAGTAATGGTTAAGAGAGTAGACTACCAATCATGCTTCTACAAGAATGAATGTCATTTTGTGGAGGACTATCGTTATGGAACAACTTCATGAAAGGATATGCAGGTGTGCTAACTGGTTTAGAACCAAGGAGTCTCGTGTCTGATAATAGATCTAAGCAATACTTTTCTGGTCATATAGAAATTCTTTGTTTGGAATGAGCTACTTCCAAGTCAAGGAAGTATTTCAGTTGTCTCAAGTTTTTTATTTTGAACTAATGATGCAAGACTGATTTAATTATCGAATTACGCTAAAGAGTTTTCTGCAATTATTATGTTATCTATATATACCAATAATAAGGTGAATGACATGGTTTCTTTCTTGATGAATAAGAAATGATCAACACTGGCTTGGATGTAACCATGATTAAAAAGGGTGGATATGAGTTTCTCATACTACTTTTTGTTGGTCTGCTTGCACATTTGATTTAATTTTAAAGTGTTTATGTCAGGTGAGATGACCATGTACTCATCTTCTTGAAGTCCATCATGGAGAAAAGCATTATTTACATCCAATTTATGTATAAACTAGTTATTGATATAATTAAGAGCAATAACAAGTGTTACAGTTGTTAGTTGTTGTTAGTTGACCACGGATGAATATGTGTCAAAGTATTTCAAGCCTTTAATTTGGTTGTAACCTTTGTCTATGTTGTGAAAAACAATGTTTTAAAATAAAGTATAAACGGTTTTTAATCGGAAAGAAACACACAAGAGTTAAAGTTAACAAAAAAACAAGAAGAACAACAAAGATTGGTTATAACTATTATTCTTTACTTTCTCTTTAATTTATATTACATGTACTCAAAAATAACAAATAACTCTCTCATTCTAATTAGAATTTGTCACACTTATGATGAGATACTAGTATGCTATTAATAATAAAATCTAACATACTAAACTAATGAGCTTTTTAACAATTACCCATTACAAGCTAACTTATGGTACAAACTAACTTAAACAATTGGACATAACAAACAAGTCTAATTCGTCATGCTAACAAGTCTAACATTTCCGACAATTGCATGTTTGACCCTACTTCAACTACAACATACACTACTTCGATAACAACATGTGAACGGCCTTCAGCTGCATGCTAAACATCTGTCGAAATATCGAACCAAGAAGCTACCTTCGGTCATACTAGAGTTTGATCCAATACTCACAAATCTCCACCTTAGAATAAACTCTATAACATCAAGAAACAAATTAGCTTTCTTCATTCAACTTTATCAACTGCATACAGTGGAAAAAATTGCAAATGGGCAATATCTTGGTGATCATATCAGGAACATTATGATCTGTCAAAACCTTCAGCACTTGAACTTCTCCACGCTCGATTACGCCTCTGATGAAAATGCAACCTCACATCGATGTGCTTGGTTGCTCATGTGATAATTGCTAGATTGTACTGATTTTGAGTGTGAATAATTGACACTTATTGACTAGACTCGTTGGTTTTCCGTTAATAATCCCCCATGTTGTGTATATTTTGTATAGTTTACATTATAGTGTGTAAGATGCGCTTTTGTGTACATATTATTGAGTTTGACAATTTTTCATCTGTTTTATAGGTAATAATGCATGATTGAAGTATGAACCCGTTTGAGCCAAGAGGGATGCTTCAAATGCAGAATTTTGGAGTCAAAATACTGTCATTCGTGCTTAGCGCAATTTTTAGGACGCTGGGAACTGGATGGTAGTAGCTGGAGTATTTTTTGTTTTCTTGAACCCGCTTAGTGCGAGCAGGACCGTGCTTAGCGCGCTGTAAGGCGGTTTAAAGGTATTTAAAGTGAGATCGCGCTTAGCGCGGTTGTAATAAATACCATTCTTTCTAATTTTATTTTATCTTATTTTTATAGGTATTCAAGCAAGGAGATTTTGTCATTTTCATATAGAGAATTGAATAAGCTTTTCAACACTTCCGACCGTGCGTCAATCGAAGCTACGGTTCAAAAGTTATGAAGAAAATAAGAATTTTGATTTTGCTGATGGCCCTAAGCGCCCTCATAGCGCGGTTCGCGTTATTTTAGCCCCTATTTAAGTCACTTTTCAGCATTTTTTTAGGTTATTTTTTTGAAATCTTTTAACCCCAACTTCATCAAACACATTTTTGGAGTTTAGAGAACTTTAACAACATCAATCAAGGTTGTAACTCGATGATCCGGGATTGAAGCTTCTTTAATTGTGATTGACACCGCGAGAGATTTTGATTCTTCTTCTTTCTTCCCTTTGTAGTTTCCATTTGTGAGGTTTGTATGTAATTTTACTCTGATTTTATATATATATGTATTGATCATGGCATTGTATACGAGCTATTTTACAAATCTTTATTGGTGTTATCCTTGTTTTACTCGCTTTATGTTTGGATTTGATTTGCTATAGACACATCCTTTTCGAATTTGGATCTAGGATAAACAACTGTTAGGTGTAACACCCCATTTCTATATCCCAAATAATTCAAATAATCATTTAGGCACATAATAAAAATTCCATAAGAGTATAATTAAAAAAACGGTATAAAAGAGGCATGCCACATTATGCTTGAAATTAAAACATAAAACACCTGCTCAACATATGATATGCAACAGTGGGGTAACTTTTGCAACGTAGGAACTTAGTCCTTACACCCACATCTCAATATTTAGAATGAAAACAGAAAATCTAAACATTGAATCACAACCAGCATGTATATACATATATACATATTCACATCATCCAATATAAGTCATCCACATCATTCATGTTTACATAAACATGCATCACCAAAAATACATATACAAATGTATCACCAAAAAGAGCCAAAGGCTTCCTAGCTACCCGATGTTACATATCAGAGTCATCTAACCAAAACAATGAAGACACACTTCACAAAAGGGATCACCAGCATACCTAATTTGCAATGCCTCAAGGGCACCATAAAACAGCAGAAGGGTGAGAAATATTATCATAATAATCAATGCATATAATTATATATATATATATATATATATATATATATATATATATATATATATATATATATATATATATATATATATATATATATATATATATATATATATATATATATATATAAACATAAAGATACATATATCTCCATTCTCACCACATTCATCATAATTCAAACATATACATTACAATGTATACACATATATTTATCACCAGACATTTCATCATGCACATTTCCACATATACATCATTCTACATAAACATACACATATTATGTTTATTTCATCACCATTCACATAAACATCTACACTCATGTTTATTTCACCAATTCACAATTATAAAGATGATAAATCCACTCATAGAGACCGACTCACGACTCTAGGCAGATGCAAACGCGGTACCAACTCAATCATCTCAAGTTCACTCAGGAACTTATTGGAACCATCGCTCATACCCCTACATGGGTACACAATCGTTCAGCAGATCCTCCTAGGGATCAAATATCATTCAACATATTCTCCTAGGAATCAATTATCGTTCAGCAGATTCTCCTAGGAATCAATTATCGTTCAACAGATTCTCCTAGGAATCATTTACCATTCAACAGATTCTCCTAGGAATCAATTACCATTCAACAGATTCTCCTAGGAATCAATTACCATTCAACAGATTCTCCTAGGAATCAATTACCATTAAGCAGATTCTCCTAGGAATCAATTAACAGTGATAACTTCAAGCCACAATGCTTCCTTCACAGCTTCAGTTAGGGCGATATATTCCGCTTCAATGATTGATAAGGAAACAACCTTCTGAAGTGTTGCTTTCTAACTAATTTATGTGCCAACATAGTGAACGCATATCTAAAAATAGATTTTCTGAAATCAATACAACCTGCATAATCAGAGTCGACATATCCTTCGATTGCTGCTTTACTATCTTCACCCAAGGTTCCACCATAATTTAGGACTCTGTTGAGAGACCCATTTTTATACCTTAGAATCCACTTCAACGCTTTCCAGTGAGCCTTTCCAAGATTCTCCATGTACCTGCTTACAAGACTTACTGCATATGTTATGTTGGGTCTAGTACAAGCCATAACATACATCAAAGAACTCATTATATTAGCATATGGAATGCTATTCATATAAGCTCTTTCAACATCATTACTGGGACACTGATCTATACTCAGCTTGAATTAAGAGTTTGTCGGAGTCGCAACAGGCTTTGAATTAGACATACCAAACTTTTCAAGAATCTTTTGTAGGTATGCCCTTTGAGATAAGCATAATTTTGACTGCTTTATATATCTTCGGATGTGAATCCCAAGAATCCTGGACGCAACTCCTAGATCTTTCATGTCGAACTCCTTATTGAGTTCAGCCTTCAGCCTCATTACATCTTCGACATTATTTCTTGCTATTAGAATATCATCCATATAAAGCAACAAAGTAACAACGAATTACCAGGTCGAAATCTGAAGTATACACAATGGTCAAACTCACTTGTAATGAAACTTATGCGTGCCATGAACTTGTCGAATCTATTATTCCACTGTCGAGGAGATTGTTTTAGTCCATATAAAGATCTCTTCAGCTTGCACGCATGATCTTCCTTCCCCCTTTTGACATACCCTTCAGGTTGCCTTATCAGGATTGTTTCATCTAGGTCACCATAGAAGAATGCAGTCTTCACATCCATCTATTCTAGTTCAAGGTTGAATTGTGCCATCGTGGCAAGAAACATTTGAATGGACCTGTGCTTCACAACAAGGAGGATCTTTTCCCCAGTGGAGACATCTTTTGGTTCTACCTCCAGTGAGAATCTTTTCTTTCTAGAGTGTTAGCCGGTCACATTTAAACTAGTTGCTCGATCACTTTAGATTCCCCTAGTGTTGTTGGCATCCCCAGTGAATGGTTACTCATTGTGTTGCTTCTTTCCCTGTTTGCTTTCATTTTCGTATGCATTTTGCATTTACCATTTCATCATTTTCATCATGCTAGAGTTCATTGCATGTCAGCATTGCATAATTTTCTTTTTTTCATAGCATAGCATGTCATTGCATCTAAGGACAAATTTTTTTGGTTATCTGTATTTAAATACTTTCCACCATGATTTCATGAGGATTTTCATCACTCACGGCATCCGGTGAGGATATTTAAATAGGGGCAACTGTCATACCCCAAAATTTACCCTTAGATTCTTTGATCTTTTGCATATCATTCTAGGTCAATCATTTTGCATAACTAACTAGTTTATCAGCTTTTGTTTGTTTTGTTCACTTATGAATCAGGGTTGGAATTCAGAAGTTTCAAAGATGGTTAAATTAGGGTTTTGGACAAGAGGTTGTCTGATGAGATGGATTTCCTCAGGTCAGAAATTGTTTCTTTTAGTTATTGTACTCAAGTTTGAGGCATAAATGTTGGGCTTTCAATTGTCATGAGCAGTGCCTACCAGAGGTTTATCAAAGCACGACTTTAGTTTCTTTGAATTATCACAAGGTGTCGTTTGTTCAAGATTTCGTTACTGGTTTGACTAAAAAGATCCAGAGTCAGAATTTTGGAGGATTAGGGTTTCTCACCCTTTATGTTGTGTTTGACAAGCGTTGTTCAGTTGTGTCTCTTAAGGCTAGCAGGTTTAATGCGTGTGCAAGTACTATTTGGGTCATTAGGGTTTTCACTATTGGCATGAGGATTTGTCAAATTGTTGTCCAATCAAGCTAGATTCGAGTTTGTGTTATTGTTCAAGAGTTGTGGCAGTCAAAATCAAGTGAAGGTACATTATTTCCATATTCATTCCCGTAACCATCTTTTCATTCCAAGTCCTATCCAGTTTTTCATATCCATCATTCATTCCAATTATTTACTTCATATATAAATCATTCTTCATATCCATTTTCATATTTGATCTAATTAAATTTAACTATCTATATTCATTCAATGACCACATTATTTCCATAAATCCATGTCTATAGAAATTCATTTTTTTCAATTCATTTAATATTCTTTTCTTTTTATTATCATTACCCACATTTTGGTTTCATAATCCATGTTCTTTCAATATCATTTTTAATTTCTTTATCCATTACACAAAAATCATTCAAATGTCCATTTTATTATATAAAAAAGATACTTTACCCAAAATACAAAAGATCCAAAAGGCCCAAGTTTTCTTATTACAAGCTCAAGTCATTTTTTATCTCAAGTCATGCTATAGAATTCAAGCCAGAGAGTTCCAATGTTCATTTACAATGGCTGTTACAATTTGAAATCACACACCTGCCCCACATTGAAGCAACACCACTCCCTAAGTTTTCTGCATCCTGCTACATTACTTGTAAAAATCACAACAGTCCAAAATTGCTTCACAACCCTGCGCACCAAAGTCTGCAGCTAGGGCTGGCAATGAACCAAACCAACTCGAAGATAGTTTGGAATTCGACTCGACAATTAAATCGTTGAACTAGGTTCATGAATCAAATGAGTTGAGTATGAGCGAAAAATTAAGTTCGTTAACTAAATGAGCTGAACTTGAACTATACATAGTTCGACTCGTTAGGTTCATGAGTCAACTCGATTACATATGAAAAGAATTATACTGTCTTTAAGATTAGGTTTAAATATTTACTTCAAATCTTAGACAAATTTAATCTTCAATTTATTAGTTTTTGAATTAGACTCTCAAATGTATCTCTTGAAAGTTGTGTAGGTTTTGAATTAGTAGATTTCGAAGATAAAGTTAAATTTCAATATGATAACTTTTATTTTATTTTAATATTTTATTTAAAATATATATATTTATTTAAAATGTCAAATATACTTAAAAATATATATATTTAAAAATATAGTTTTTAAGTTCGTGAACCATGTGAGTTGAACCTAATGAGATGAACCTAACGAGTCGAACCGAACTATTAGTGAACTTATAACGAGTCGAGTATGAGCTTAAAAAAAGTTCGTGTTGAACTCGAGCTCGAATTCGAACAATTCTTAACGAGTCGAGCCGAGCTGAGGTGAGTTCGACTCGACTCGACTCATTTCCAGCCCTATCTGCAGCCAACATACAAACAAATTTTACTACACAAGACAAAAACTCTGCACCCTACATCAATATGCAACCTCTGCTATTAAACCGTACAATATCTGCAAGCTATACACTGCATCAAAACCTGCAAGTGAAGACAAAATCAACAAAAAATACCATGATAATTTCCTGTACCAAACTTTTCAACATGCCAAAATACCTGCATCACTTGCTGCCACAAGCCAACAAAACCTATACAACAGAAAAGTCCTACAGCGGTAATAGATTTTCAGAAAAAATAATTTTGAATTGGTTTTAGAGGAGCATAAAAGATTCAAAAAGAGAAGGAGATAATCGATACAAAAAACGAGTACCTTCATTCTGATTTTTCCCGCGTTGCTACCACAAATAATCATCTGCAACTTCACAAACCAAGAACCTTCCAACCATATATCATTACCTTTCAGCTTCTTGAAATACTGACCATTGTCACCTGCTGCACAACAACAACAAACGTCATAAAACAGAGCCAAACAATAATCATGAACTCACTCACCATGCCCATCATCCTCAACAGCCCCACACGCTAATCTGTTTCACCACAAACCATCATCTTCAATCTGCTCAACTTCTAAAAACACCACCACAAATAAACTTCACTCTTTTCGATAAATTCGACGTTGTTACCACTTATCAATCTCTATGTTTTCGACCACCACTCTCATTCATTTTTTTCCGTAATACAAAACCTTTATCTATATTTTCACAACCCACTTCTAAAACAAAACAGGTAGGAGTTCCACAAGTCAATAACAGCTTGTTCAAAAAAATAGATCAAACAAGAACTGCAAACCACACATCAAACACGACAACCTTCAATCATCACAACTTTTACAATGAATAAGCTTCACGTAACTGCAAACCGCACATCACCACTGCGCTATCAAAAACCTTCTGTAACAGAGAAAACGAGACAAGAGAGTGAGATTGAGAAATAGAGGCACCATGCGAGAAGAAGCCACTGCAGAAAGTGGAATAGCAAGAGAGGATAGAGTGAAATCGTGAATACGGAGAAGGAGAAATTCGTGAGATTTCCTAACCTTTTCTCATTATCCGTTTTATTTTATTTGTCTGCAACCCTTTCCTTTTGGGCTTAACCCATATATACATTACACACACTCCTTCTGTTCCCCCATCCACCGTGTTTATTATTGGACTTCCTAGCATATTTGCTGTTATCTTAACATCATCCACATAATTTCTGCATATACCCCTTAGTTCTTGAATTAAATTAAGGTTTAGTAAATTAACTTTTAATTAGGATTTACTTTAGTTTTTTTTATAGAATTTAGTTAGTTAGTTTTTTATTAGAAACTAATTTAATTTAGTCATTTAGTTTTATTAGAATTAGTCTGATTAGTTTTAATTATATTTTTAATTAGGCTTTGTTAATTAGTTTTTAATTAGAGTTTAATCTAATTTGTTAATTAGTTTTTAATTGGATTTTGGATTAATTAAAATTTGATTAATTATATTTTATTTTTTTAGTTAATTCTCAAATTAATCATGACATTTCCGTGTTTTCATTTTTGATATTCAATTTTGAATTTAATTCTTATCGCTTTTGGCTATGAATAAATCCTGGTTTAGATTGTCCTATCCTTTGAGCTTTTGATTTTCTTGAGCATTTGAATTGTACATATTGCTATTCATCTTGCATTTGATACTTGAGTTCCTCTCTTTGTCCCTATTGTTGTTTCCCTAAGATTCCAAAGGAAAGGATCTCATAGTTGACTGTCATGTCATGTTGGATAGCCTTGTATATCTTTTCCCCGAGACCTTGTGAGAGTCTTGCCTATTGTAGCCTAGTTTAGGTTTGGAGTCGCCGCACTCCATGTAGGTATCATGGTTATGAATAATTACTTCCCCTTTGGAACCTTGATCGTTATCAAGACTTCCTCAATCCTATTTAGGTGAACTACAGAGGCTTTGATTCCTCATTCTTAGTCAGGATACGTAGGCACGAGATGCAATATCTTGTCGAGCCCTCTAACCTTTAACCTTTAACAACTAAAACTTAACTCCCTCCTTTTGGTCTAGTTAGAACCAATTGGTTTTACAACTTAGAATTAGGTGTAGAGTCTGTAAACTCTATGTGAGTATCATTGTTATGAGTACCCATTTCCCCTTTGACTTTTGTTAAAGTCAACCCTAGTTAGGACTTTCAACTTAGACTTAGAGAGTTTATGAACTCTATGTAAGTATCATGGTTATGAATATTTACTCCCCTTAGAACCTTGACCACAATCAAGTGTTCTTCACCCTAGTTAGGTGAACTACGAATGCTCTGATTCCATCCTAGTCAGGATACGTAGGCACGAGATGCGATGTCTTAGCGAGCATACTTAGTGTATATACCCTAGGCCTTTCCCTTAACAAGCAAACTATAGCATAACATAAATACTAACAAGAGGTTCCTGTAGAGTACTAAGATACTTAGGATGATAACACTTTCCCTAGGTATAACCAACCCCCGAACCTTATATCTCTTAGCTTCGTTGTTATGTAGCGCACTTAGGATTTTCTTTGATATTACCCTTTCCTTTGGATAAATCAATAGCTTGATATCCAATTCGCATCGCAATAAAAGTCAATCTATAAGTTCCCATATTTAATCATCAAAGAAGGAAATATTAAATTCAAAGCAAGCTATCATTAACATAAAAACTAGAAATTTCCCCCTCCTTTTCAAAAAGGTCTGCCCTCAGGTGAACTACGAAAAAGGCAATGCAATAGTACTACACAAAACATTACCATCATTCTAGAATCGATCATTTTTGCTGCACGAACAATTATTCACCTAGAAAACTCTTATTCGTCCCAAGTTCGCACAACGAACACAGGGCGAACATGACAGTAACTTTAAAAATTCTGGTTTTTCAAATTTTCTTGTTTTATCACATCACTATTTTATACTAACAAAACTAAAAAATACAATTAGAAAAACAAGAATACTCACAATCTTGGGGTACCTCCCAACAAGCGCTTTGTTTAACGTCGTTTGAGCTTGACGGTCCAACGGTTGAAACCTCGGAATTAAAAGTGATTGAATTAGCTTCTGGATGAACTCACTCTACCACAATAGTACTTAACCATTGTCATGACCAGTTCTTTGTCCACTTTTCCTTAAGAAATAAAAATCCCAACATGACTTCATCATAGCCTCCTTGGCCTCTTCATCCTTCTTTTTAAACACCGCTTCAAGTTTGGCTCTTTCCTCCTTCTTTTTCTTTGATGCAACCCTTGCGTCTTCGTCTTTCTTTTTCTGCACCGCAACTCTTGCATCTTCTTTTTTCACTTGAAAATTGTCCTCCAATTGGTTTGAATACACCACACATTTGAAAAGTGTGAAACACATTTCTTCATCATCTGTCCTCACCTTCATTATACCTTCAATGACATTGATTAACATCCTAGTGGTCTTCATAAAGGGTCTTCCAAGGATTATTGGTATATCATCATCTTCTTCCATGTCCATGACTACGAAATCAACCGGAAATAAAAAAAATTTGACTTTCAATAACACGTCTTCAACAACTCCATGAGGACGAGTCCTAGACTTGTCCACAAGTTGTAAAGTCATGTTGGTTGACTTCATCTCCATGTTCTCAAGTTTTCTCACCATAGATAAAGGAATCAAATTAATACTAGCTCCCATATCGATGAAAGTCTTGCATTTGAAGTCAGTCCCTATAGTTTTAGGTAGAGCTACTCTTCCTAGATCCCCTTCCTTTTGCGGAAGAATGCTTTGAACAATAGCACTACAATTTGCATTGAGCTCAATGGTTTCCTTATCCATGTACCTCTTCTTTTTCGTAAGTATGTCCTTCATGAATTTGGCATACTTTGATATTTTCTCTAGAGCCTTGGAAAATGGGATGGTTATTTGCAACCGACTAAATATGTCCAAGAATCTAGCATAATACTTTTCATTTTCTTTTTTCGTAGGAGTAATTGGGTACGGTAACTTTTTCATTGGAAATTCACTATCATGCTCCTTTCCTTTCTTACTTATTTTCAACTTCTCCTCCTTCAACATCTTTTCTACTCCTTCTTTTCAACTACCTTCTGATCATTCTTTTTTTCAACTTCTTCAACTATTTCATCCTCATTTTCATCTACGACATTTTTTTCAACTCCCACACCAATTGTTCTCCCACTCCTTATAAAGATGGCTTTGCAAGATTCCTTTGAATTCACGTGTGTATTAGCTGGAAAAGTTTCTTTATGTTGATTGGCTAATTGCTTGGACAATTTTCCAACTTGAGTCTCAAGATTCCGAATTTCCGCACATGTACTCTTTTGAGTGGAGATATACATTTGCATGAATTAGTTGAAAGTTTTCTCAATCTTAGAGCTTCCACCTTGGTTTTGTAGAGGTTGGTTGCAACTTTGGTAAGGTTGACGGTTAGAAGAACTCGGCTCTTGCCTCCATCCTTGTTGGTAACCATGGCTATTACCTCTTGGTTGGTAGCCTTGGTTATTTCTTTGATATGGTGGTCTTGGTTTATAGCCTTGATTTTGGTTTCCCGCATAGTTGGCTTGTTCAACGACCGGTGGATAATAGCCGGTAGGATGATCACCTTTTCACAATTCACAACTTTCAATTTGTAGAGCTTTGTTGGAAACTTCTTGCATCTCTTTGATTTGTTGGGGAAGCTTTGACATTTTGATTGTCAACAACTCCACTTATTACAAGAGTAATTTGTTTTGAGAAAGAATAACATCATTTGTTCCCAACTCGATAATTCCCATTTTTCTTTGCAAAGTACCACAATTGTGTTGACCTTGATGATCATTTAGTGTCATCCTATCAATGATGAACATCACGTCTTCTGCACTTTTTAACATTAGAGAACCACCCGCCGTAGCATCCAAAAGAGTTTTGTGGATGGGCTGAAGTCCGTTGCAAAAAATGTGAACCTGAGTCAAATCATTAAAACCATGGCCCTTGGACTTTCTCAACATATATTTGAATCTCTTCCAAGCTCCATGAGAGATTCACTTTCTCCTTGCGCAAACACTGAAATTGAGGTCTTGGCCTCCATAAATCTTGATTGAGGAAAGAATCGTTCAAGAAACTTCTCCTTCAAAACATTCCAATCCGTCATTACAAGAGTAGATTGGTCAAGATACCATTTCTTCGCCTTCCCTATTAAGGAATTTGGGAATAGTCTCTTAAACAAAGATTCCTCTTCAACTTCTGGTGCTCAAGTTGCACCTACTATCTCATAAAACTACGTGAGATGTGTAAACAAATTCTCATGGTCTATCCCCGCAAAGGGATTTCCATTATGGGCGTTGCGCGTAAACTGGGCATTTTATCTTGGACTGTTAACACATGGGGTTGAAGCAGGAGGTGATGGTGATGGATCTCCAATGTTTGGCATAACAATGGGTGTAGATTAAGAAGTTTCTCCGAGCTCTCGTCTTTCTTTGGCAAGTTGCCTCCTCCGCCTAGTTCTACTATTGAGCCTACGAGCGGCTCTTTCAATCTCAGGATCAAAAAGAAGTTGGTTCGTAGGTACACTCCCTCGCATAAAAAAAATCTTCACACTTAATAAAACAAATTAAACAACACAAGAAAAAATAACAGTGGTAAGAGATCACGATACAAATATCTTAAAATCAATAAACTATTGCAATGGTTGCAATATCACAACAATTCCCGACAACGGCGCCATTTTGTTCGAATCGTAGTTAAAAGGAGGTTTTTGTTATCATCTCCACAGGGATTGTTCGATATTTTGATGCTTGCCTTTCAACAATTTACAGTTATAAGAAAAAGGTTTTCAAATTTTGGTTCATAAATTGTCACGATTTTTAGTAGCAAAGCTGATAAATTCTAAAGTGTTTGATTAACAAGATATATCAAAAGTAGTTTTCATCAACGCTAACTTATACGTATTCTTTCAATCTTGCATGTGAAAGCGGATTTGATTAATATAATCGCATATTCTCTCAACACCGTCTATCTCTAGAATGGCGTCGTGAGAAATATCGTATTCATCACTACATGATCTCTCCATATAACAACCAATATAGTAAGCTTCAAGTTTAATACAAAGCGAATATCAAGCATAGACCGATATCTTCAATCTATAAATCGATAGATGAATATTTTAAGTCAAGTTCCATAAAATCTATGTCTAGAGTTTTACAGAACAAGAATGGATCATTAAGAATAAAAATATTCATCATATATTAATCATTACTTGTTCACATACAAGATCAATCAAAAGAAATACATAAAGCTAAGGTAGACTACCTCTGCCTTTGATACAAAAAAAAATAGCTACCCATAACCATGGTAGATTTCCTTACAAGTAAAGAGAGAAGATGAATGAGAATCCATATTAAAGAATCGAGCTCGGATGCGAATCCAACTTCTATTTGCAAAATTTCCCTTTTTGCTGAAGAAATGTTGAAAATATAAGTCTCTATATGAAAATTGGGTTATGATCCCCAAAAAGTGTGAAAAGTACTTATATAGTACAACTAAAATCTGTCAAGTTCGCCCAGCGAACTCATTCTTTTCCTAGCAAACTCCACTTTATGGCACCTGAAGTGCCTTTGAATGGTTAAACCACCCTGAGGAAATATATGAGTTCTCCTAGCGAACTATTATTCGCTCTGCGAGCTCCTTCGCTACAAGTTCGCCTAGCAAACTTAGCGTCCTTTAGTTACTGTCTCAAAACTGTAGTGGTTCGCTGGTCCTTCGCTGCAACCTCGCCTAGCAAACATTTGCTTCAAGTTCACCCAGCAAACTTAGTGCTATTTTCTTTCTGCCTCTAATTTGAGAGGGTTCGTTGACATTTCGCCCAGCGAACATTTACTGCTGAACCTCAATGGCTGTTTGCCTAGCGAACATGCTAAAACTTCACATTTCATTTGTATTCCTTGTCAAATTACTTGTGTCTTACTTCTTTGATAGATTATGCCTAAATTCTGCACAATAACATACAAATCAAAGAAACCAAATATATTTGCACGTAATTGAAGAATAGCTTAAAAACATGGAATAAATAAGAAGAAAAATGACAAATATAATGGATCAAATTAAAGCATGTTTGGCATTCAGTAGTGTTCTAAACCCATAGGTAAGGTAATGAGAAGAAATAAGTGTAGCTCAGCACAAGTGTGTGGTAATACAATCTCTTGTAACACCATTGTGTGTTTTTGTTGTAGAACATCATATCAAGATAAAAGATTTATTCAATCAATAAATTGAATTGATCAATATCTGAACATTCACCAAGAACCTAGAAACCCATTTTTGCCAAGAACCTTGAGAGAATAGAAGTATGTGTTCTTCATTCAGCGACACTTATCTCCTTGTTGGTACCTTGTGAGTAATCTCCTAGAATGTGGATCTTGTTAGAGTTAATTATGTGTGTGTGTGTGTGTGTGTGTGTGTGTGTGTGTGTGTGCGCGTGTGTGTGTGTGTGTGAGTGAGTGTGTGTGTGTGTGTGTGTGTGTGTGTGTGTGTGTGTGTGTGTGTGTGTGTGTGTGATTCTTCATATACTATTCATCATCTCCACCCTTTGTCAATAACCTTTGTTTTGGATCTACAACTCTAAAGATTAAGTGTAAGAGGTGGACTAAAGGTACATTAGAGAATATGATGTTTTACTTTGAAATTATGTTTTTGTGTATCACGTGGAAAAATTGTTTCTTGAACATGGATTTTGGTTATGTGTTATTCATAAAGAGAAAACAGTTTCTTTATACTCTACTTAAGACTTTGGTGAAATTATGTGAAGGTTATCCCAAAAAGAAGTTCAATCACTCAAAGAAGTTTTCGACATATCCAAGGAAAGGATGTTGCAGAAATGAAGCTTGGAACGAGTTATTATGGATAGAAAGATTATTGGATCGATGTCATTAAGGATCTTAAATGTATCAGTTGAGTATATGCATCAACGTAAAGAATTGTCATTTGATATGTGTGTAGGCTAATGCAATGTGGCTTTTAGTGTCCAGATAGATGATAATTCGTTGAATCAAAATAGTTGTACATTAAAACTTGAAAATAGTGGAAGAACATGATAATTTCCCAATGGTTTTCCCAATACTTATAGGGGTTTATCGTTTAAGCATATGTCAGTGTTGCATTAAACCTATTGAATTGTCTTTAAGTCAATTTTGATGAAAAACATGTCTATGTTGGGATATTAAATTGCTTAAATTAAGCAGCTTGAATTATCCTATTTTGTTAATATCCTTGAAATGATAATGAGTTTAGTGACACCATTGAAATATCTTGGTTAGAAATCATCTTGACGAGATTCTAAGCTTATATCTTATTTTAATTTTGCTTCCCTTATAAATCTTAATTTTTTGTTAAAACTTTTTTGAGATTGTTTTAAAGATGACCTGTCTATTCACCCTCCCCTTTCTAGACTTTTTCTTATTTATATCATCAACTAACATTTATGACACACTTATAAGTTCACCAAAGGAAAAGATAACTCAAATCTCAATCTAGATAATCAAAGAGCATCTTATAACTAAGTCGGTTTAGATTATGAATCTAAAATAATGCTAAATATTTTAGTAACACGTGGCCTACTAATAATATCTCTAAATGTAATGTGCTTAAATGAAATTGTTGCAATAAAAATGGCCATGTCTGAACAAGAAAGAAATATTTCTAAAGACTCGTTACGAAATAAATATATCTAAAGTCTCATAAAGTCAAAGAAGCAAGCACAAGCTCAAGTATTAAAGTTTCAAGAAAAGAAAAAAGCATATCAAAGTTGAATCAAAAGGAACTAAAGTTAAGTTCCAATTGAAAGAGTTAATCAAAGTTAAAGCAAGTTTAAAGGAGTTGAAGTCTAACGTTGTGAACGCTCTCATGATCTTTCGCTTTTTATTTTATCAAGTTTATGATCAGTTAATTATAAATGAAACAAGAGTAGTTCTTGAGATACTAAGGCAATGCGCACGAGTGCGCGCGCGCGCACACACAGTATTTTCAAACCTCTTGCCTTTTTTATAAAACTTTTTAAAACTAATTCGCCAAGTGCTGAAATGATTAAGAGGTTTGTTTGTTAATTAAAAAGGCAACATACATTGGTTAATAAATTAAACCTTGATTACAATTAATTAAAACAAAGTGAATCACCTCTTAATCAATTAAGAATAATTTTAATAAATTAAGTGACGGAAAAATTCAAATTTTCTTTTTTGGATTAAGCAGAACAATTAATATATGAATTTAATCGATTAAAATATCTAAAAGCCCATGGGTTCTTACCTTTTTTATTCAAATTATTTTTTATATAAAGAAAGGTTCTCCTTATTTCAAAATACACCATTTTTCTGAATACAAACTTTCTTCTATCTTTATATTTCTTTTTCTTTTATGAAGTTCTATTTCAGTAGAGTTACCTTAGTGGCAAGAAACTGAAAATTTTCATCTCAGATTTGTGTTGTATTAGTGTTATGCTGAAATTGTTATTCAAAAGTATATTTCTCTTGTGATCAGTTTGTAGTAGATTTAAAGGTTGCAGGGTAAATTTGTAAAAATGTTGATTTAAGGTTGTTGAGTTGAACCTATGTAAAAGCTCTAGATTGTTTAATTAAGGTTGTTTTGACTAATCTTGTGTAAAATCTCAAGTTTGTTTGTGTAAGGTTGTTGGGTTAATGTTGTGCAAAATGTCAAGTTATTTTGTAAGGTTGTTTGAGGTAATCATATGTGTTCAATATTGTTTTAGTTGAAATCTGGGAAAACTCTTGAGTATTGGAATGGATCAAGTGGTTTAGGTCGAACTAAGATAATTCTTGGGTGTGATCTCTTTATTATTTTCTCTTATGATCTTTTTATATATATTTATTCCGCTACTTATTTATATTTATCTTCACTTTTTATCATTCCAATGGTTCGTCTCTATTTATTTCTCTCTTTTAACATAAAAAGTTTTTAAATCAAACCATTTTTATATACAGATTTTTGAAATTTGAATAACAAAGTTCATTCCCTATTGTGTATGGAGTCATTTTGTTAACATAAATATCTATACACTAACTTGAGAGGGGGTGTTGGAACAACAATATAGTTTCCCTATTTATTAATTTACTATATAAAGTCATAATCTCACTATCTCTATTTATTATTATAGAAGAATAAGATATAAAAGTATTCCCTATTTTCTAATAAAAAGCATCCAAATTTATTTAGTGATCATTCTTGTTTGATAAATCTAGTGGAGTTTGAAAAAATTTAAACATGTGCATTATCTTGATTGTTAATCAGGAATTAGTATTTTCCTTTATTGTAAATAATTTACATTTCTTTTTCTAGAGTAGAAGATTAGTTATTATGAATTGTAATTAGTTATTAAAAATTGTAATTTTCTGTAATTACTGACACTATTACATATAGTATCAACATAATAGAGAAATACATCAAACCAATTTTTCTGACATGGTATTAGAGGTTGATCAAACCAAACCCGTGAAATTGTGTTATCTTGGCCTTGTTCAATGACACTCCACTGGGTCGCTCTCGAAATTGATCATTCGATTCTCGTTCCTTATAATGTTGTAATTTTTTTTGAAACCTTGATTGTAGTTGATGCAGTTGTTTTTGGTTTCATGCCGTCTCTTGGTTTTGTCTCGGTGATTCTCAATTTGAAGGGTTGAGATCACGATTCTTAGCAATGTTATGAGTTGTTGTTTACTTGTGCTTTTGAGTACTGAGTTCAGTTGTCGTCTCTTGATTTCGTCTTTAATTTGTGATTCAATATTGGCTTGTGATCGTGATTTCATCTTTAGTTCGTGAGGTGTTGCTTGGTAAACGTGATTTAGTGTTTGCGATCGATTTTTGTTCGAAATTGTAATCGCTGTTTATTTATGATTCACATTCAGGTTCGGTGCTTTTTTTTATGGTACAGTGCCTTTACTAGTAACTCTGGTAATTGTCTTCTTTGTGTATTCAAGCACTTCCACATTTTAAAAAAAGAAAATCAAAAAAATTGCACGTGAAGGTTACTTTATTTTTTATAAGGATAAAAAACTATATCATAGAGGTTTTAGTTAGGGGTGTGAAAAAAACGGTTATGTTTAACCAAATTGGTATCCAAATTGTTCCACTTTTAAAAATTCAAATCAAATGTTAAAATATAAATATGGGTATTGTTGCGGTTATAATAGGATATCAAATTATTAATAATTTGAATCACATCTTTTAGTTTACAACCGGTCTTTAATTTATCCGAAGGAAAGGTCAAAGAAAGGAAAAACCTAATTTTGCATCATAAGCACAATGCGGGGAGAGACCTAGGTAAGGGGTTGGTTAAGCTTAGGGAAGATATTAGCACCCTAAACTTCTATAGTACTCTACAGGAACCTTTTTGTTTATCGTTTACTATTTTGCTTTAATTATTTGCTTTAGGGTATATACTAAGCTAAGGGTTAAGAGTGACAGAAAAACCTAAGGGTTAGTCCTAAGTTTACTCGCCAAGATTCGCATCTTGTGCCTACGTATCCGAGGTAGGGGATAGAATCAGAGTAATCGTAGTTTCCCTCGAAAGGGAGGTTAGAAACTTCTTGACTGTGGTCAAGGTTTCAATGGGGAATAAGCATTTCTTAAGGAAGCACTTACGTGGAGTGCGGTGACTCCTATTTCTACGTTGAAATAATTTAAATTGAAATTAGGGTTAACTAAACATTCTGCGACGGGAAACCCTAAAACAGAGTGTGGCGACTCCTTACCCTAGCATAGGGTATATTTGTTCGCGGTGGGACACCTAGGCAAGATTATGGTTTTGAAATGGTCAAAGATTAGGGTTATTGACTCAGCGGTCAAACAGCTAGACCTAATCCTTCGGAAGGACGTTAACGGTAAAAATGATGCAAACGACAAATTACTACAACGACGATAATTAAAATACAGGGAAATAACAAAAGCAGTAAAACAGAGGTGCAAAGCGACGATCACTCGCATAAATTACAACCATGAAAAAAATGCAAAAAAAGAGTAAAGACGGAATAAAAGCGACAATAGTCTCACATAATTACAACCGAAAAAGGAAAATACAGTAAAAATGTGAAATTAGTAACCAAGTACAAACAAGAGATATGAAAGTCAGATAATAATTAGCGGGAATATTAAGCCTTTTTATTTTAACATTTTTTAGTTAGAAAATTAGAAATGAAAGTGTGAAATGTTAGAAATTTAAAAACAAATAATGTTAGAAATTTATTAAGAAAAAGTTTGTGTTAAATTAAACATAATGATTTAAAAAAAAATTGTTTTTAAAAGAGAGTTTTAAATTTTAATTTGAAAAGGGTTTAATTTTTATTTAAAAAAGGCAAAATAACCTTTTTGGTCCTTTAACTTTAGCTCGAGGTCCACTTTGTCCCTTATCTTTAAAAAGTGCCAAGTTGGTCCCTTAACTTTTAAAATAGTGTCATTTTAGTCCATACCGTCAGTTGCCCCCAAACGTCCGTTTGCTTTGTATAACTGGCAGTTGAGATGGCAATCTTGTTCATGATGTGTCTGCATTCTCTCTCCTCCTTCAGTTGAAATCCCAAATCCCAAATCCCAATCCTAATCACGAATCCGTTAATTAATCTAGGGCAAGCATGAAATCTGGATGTTCCTCTTCCATGTCAAAAACAAAAAGTCGGGATTCAGATGTTTGTAGTCGGTCACGATGGAAAGCTGGTTTTTGGGTTGTCCAAATTATAAGGTATGCAAGCTGGTTTTGTTCTCTGTTGAAGTTATAGTTTTGTTCTCTGTTGAAGTTATGGTTTTGTTCTCTGTTGAAGTTATGGTTTTGTTCTCTATGTAAAGTTATGGTTTCAGTGTATATACCCCCACGGGTATATAGTGTAAGCAGCTTCAATAAGCATATACCCCCACGGGTATATAGTGTAAATTTCTGTTTCTGTTTTTTGATGTTTTTGTTTATTATTCATCATTCTCTAAACAATGAATCTTACAGGGAGGTATACAAGCTGGTTGTGGCTTCTTTGATTGGTTTTATGAGGAGGTGGGTGATGAGAATGAGCAATTTTGGATGCATAGGCTGGGTGTGGTAACTAAGAGACTTCCTGAAGCAAAAAAGGACATTGAAAAGGCAACAATGGAGAATGAAGAATTAGGGAAAAAGCTAATGAAACTTGAAAGTGAAATGAAGAATATCATGAAGTGGAAAAAAATTTTGAATTTGATGTTTGTGATGATTATCATTGTATTAGTTGTTAGGGGTAGTTAGGTTATTACGGTTTGTTTGGAAGTATTATGTTTAGTTAAAGTTTTTATGACTTCAACATGAATGTAATAGTTGGATTTTAGTATATGGATTGTATCAGTTTAATTAATTTTAGTTTTTGCAGTTCAACATGAATGAATATAACAGTTTTGGATTATATCATGTCAAAGTATTTTTATGTTTGATATATAACAGTTTTGGTCTGTCAATGTGTTTTCTATGTTTGGTATGTAACAGTTTGGATTGTATTTGGTATAAAACAGTTTGGTATATAACAACAACATACATAAAGCAGCATACATATAACAGTTTGGACTTCTTTTAGGTTAAAGTGTTTTACCCAGTTTTTGTTATACATATAACAATTTTGGTTATACATAAAGCAACATACATATAACAGTTTGAACAATGTGTTTTATCCAGTTTGGACTGCTTTTAGCATAACAGTTTTGGTATATATTTCATAATACCTATTTGGTATATAGCAGCATAACAACATAACATCCTATTTGGTTCATTTCATAAACCTGTAATACTTTCCAAAACAACATGTTCATGACAACAGTAAAATATAACAACTGTAGAACTTGTTCATGACAGCAGTAGAGTACAACATGTTCAAATTATAAACTTGTTCATGACAGCAGTAGATGTGGAATCAAGATTCAAACCCTTCTATGTTTTGATGAAGAAAACTCATACAAGTTTGACGAGCAAGATACTTTCACTATATACCCGTGGGGGTATATGCTTATTGAAGCTGCTTACACTATATACCCGTGGGGGTATATACACTGAAGATAAAATCAGTATTCATTACAACAACAGTAGAATGTAATAGACTATGTTCAAATTATAAACTTGTTCAAATTATAACACATAAACTTGTTCATTACAACAACAGTAGAATGTAATAGACTTGTTCCAAAATGACAGCAGTACAATACATAAACTTGTTCTAGGTAACTAAACATGTTCCACAACTTAGAGTTTCTTCTTTGGCGTGGTCCTCTTTGTTGGAGTAGACCTCCTTGTTACTGGGCCAACAACATTCTTCGCAGCACTCAACCTAGTTGTAGGACCAGGTGGCACAAAAGGTCTTGTTGGCTTCCTTACAGACAACTTTTGTGTCTTGCTTGGCTGAGATGCTTGGCAAGATTGTTGAGTAGGCTGAGATGGAGTCTGACTTGGAGTCTGAGTTGAAGTAGGAGTGTGTTGACTAGTTTGTTGAACAGTCTGAGATGAAGTCTGAGTTGGAGTTTGATTGAGTTGGAGTTTGTATGCTGTTAAACAGGCCATGCAATAACATATAATGTAGCATATAAGTTTGAATATAACAGCAGCACACTTAAGTTTGGTATATAGCAGCATATTTATAACAGCATACATAAGTTTGGTTCATATTTGGTATATAACAGCAGCACACTTAAGTTTGGTATATAGCAACATATTTATAATAGCATACATAAGTTTGGTTCATATTTGGTATATAACAGCGACACACTTAAGTTTGGTATATAGTAGCATATTTATAACAACATACATAAGTTTGGTTCATATTTGGTATATAACAGCATCACACTTAAGTTTGGTATATAGCAGCATATTTATAACAACATACATAAGTTTGGTTCATATTTGGTATATAACAGTTTAGTCTATAGCAGCAACATACATATAACAGTTTGGATAAGTTTGGTTCATATTTGGTATATAACAGCAGCACACTTAAGTTTGGTATATAGCAGCATATTTATAACAACATACATAAGTTTGGTTCATATTTGGTATATAACAGCATCACACTTAAGTTTGGTATATAGCAGCATATTTATAACAACATACATAAGTTTGGTTCATATTTGGTATATAACAGTTTAGTCTATAGCAGCAACATACATATAACAGTTTGGATTATATTTGGTTCATATTTGGTATATAACAGTAGCACATTTAAGTTTGGTATATAACAGGATATTTGGTATATAACAG
Organism: Lathyrus sativus; assembly: GCA_963859935.3. NCBI lineage: Eukaryota > Viridiplantae > Streptophyta > Magnoliopsida > Fabales > Fabaceae > Lathyrus > Lathyrus sativus. The sequence goes on from OZ012741.1 coordinate 640,646,218, forward strand.
CAGCACACTTAAGTTTGGTATATAACAGCAAGATACCTATAAACAGCAAGATACATATAACATCATATTTGGTATATAACAGCATATTTGGTCTGATATGAAAAACAACATAAGAATAAATGAAAAACTTGCCTTTTGTTGGTCTGAGATGAAGGTGTAAGTCAGGCATTCATCTTTGCCTCCAAGGTCATCAATTAACAGCTCTAAAAACCAAGTCCAACTATCCTTCTAAAGCACCATTGTCATCAACAAGTTGGTTCATCCCAAATTGAGGGTCCTTGTAAAATATTGTTTCAAACTCCCTATAACCTAAGTCTTTCAATACACCAACTAGCTCAAAATAACTCCATCTGTCTACATCTACCTTCAAATCATATACTACTCCATTCTCATATACACTACGACCTTCATCTGTGAACTCACCACTATGATGAATTTTCAGAGTTATGTATTCATCCATGATACCTAATCATACCAGGTAAGAATTAACGTTTAAATCAGAGAACCCTAAATCAGAGAGAAATGAACTAACCTTTTGAGATTGGATCTTGAATCGTCTTCAATCCTCAATAAAAAAACCAGGTCTTCTTCTTCAATCGTCTACCATCGTCTTCAATCGTCTTCACTCTTCAATCGTTCCTTCTTCTTCTGGGTAATGGTGGGTAATGAACACCAGAATCGTCTTCACTCTTCAATCGTTCCTTCTTCTTCTTCTTCAATCTTCCACTAAGACACTTCACTTCACTTCCACCTCAGCACTCCACATGGACAAACGTGACAATTTTTTCAAACTCAAACTAACGGCAACAGACGGAAGGATAAACGTGACACCATTTTAAAAGTTAAGGGACCAACTTGGCACTTTTTAAAGATAAGGGACCAAAGTGGACCCCGAGTTAAAGTTAAGGGACCAAAAATGTTATTTTGCCTTTAGAAAAAGTTTAACTTTTATTTATCATTTTACTAAAAAAGTAATTCAATTTTAATCTTTTAAAAAAAGAGTTTTTAATTCTAATTAATGATTTTAATTTTGAAAAAAAATCTAAATTTTAATAAATTCTAATCCTAATGTTTAATTACATTCTTTGTTAAATAATTTAATTAAAATTTTAATTTTCATTATTAATTACCAATAAAAAAATAAATAATTAAAAAAATAAAATAATAAAAAGAAAAAAAAAAGTAATAAATAACTCCCTTTTAATAGTGTGGCTCATTGTGAAATCATAGCTATTTAATTTTTTTTTAATTTCTTATTAAATTGGTATTTTTATTGAAAAATATAATTTGTTAAAAAAAAAATTCGTAACTCATGTAATAATTTATTATTTCCGAGACCTAGTAAAATTGAGACAAAAAGGAGAAAAAAAAAACGATATAAAAGGGGAGTAACGAAACCAAAGTAGAATTGGGGTAGGGGAAATTGGGAGTAGCAGTGAGCGAGGGAAGAAAGTGCTTGAAGCTGCGAGGAAGAAGGTACTAACATGTGGATAATAACACAAATCTGAATCAAAAAGGGTTTTTATCATTATATGATGTTCTCTTTTTATAATAGTTTTCAATCTGAATCACGTTCCTCTCCTTGACGCTCGCAGTTTCTCCCCTCTCCAAGTTCTTTCAACTCCCAACAGCCCCATGAGCCTTGTGATGATGATCTGAAGGCGTTCTTAATTTTGCGTATTCATGTTAATGAATTTGTTGTGATTTTGATTTTTTTTCATATTTCTCTGAGATCTAGTAATGTTTTGTAAGTGTTTTTCATCTTTATATTGTTGTAATTGTTTTTGTTTTGTTGATTCTTTTGTTTACTTTTTTGTGTTTTGTTTTGTTGTTTTTTAAGGTTGCACTCCATGGGTTTGTTTTGTTGTTTTTTAAGGTTGCACTCCATGTGTTTGTTTTGTTGTTTTTTTAAGGTTGTTTTTCAAGGTTGCACTCCATGTGTTTGGTTTTGTTGTTTTTTAAGGTTGTTTTTCAAGGTTGCACTCCATGTGTTTGTTGAAATGCATCTTTTAAGTATTTGGTTTTTCGAACAGTAATTTGAGTATTGTGCTTATGGTTACGGCTAGAAGCTTTATCATTCTTTCAGTGACTTATATGAACAACAAGTGGTTTTTGGGTTCAGTGACTTATAGGAACAACATGTGAATTTTGGGTTGATTATTTTTTATTTGAGATCACCTATTTTTGAATTTAGCAAAATCAGTCCAGAAAAGAGTTTCAAATTTTATATCACAAATATGCAGAGCACCATGCAACATTCTCTCATCTCAACCTCATTCCTTCTCCTTGCAATTACTTTCTACACCACCACCACTTTAGCCCAACTCTCCCCAATTCAACCTCCAACAACATCATCATCACCACCCTTACGATCAATCACAGCATCACCGCCAGCACCATCACTGGGACTAAACACAGTTCCACTTGTACCAACACCACCAACTGGTGCACCATCACCTCTCATTCTCCGTCCTAATTCGCCTTCTGAAAACAACACAATTAATCAACCAACTCAGCTCACAGCTAGTATCATCATCATCGGGTTCAGGAGGTTTAACGATTTTTGCACCAGAAGACAGACAGTGACTTCTCCAAACTCAAAGCAGGATTCTTAAACTCTCTATCTGATAGACAAAAAGTTGAACTCTTACAGTTTCACACTCTTGCTTCATTCATTTCAATCTCAAACTTTGATACTTTAACCAACTCTGTTCATACACAAGCTGGTGATGATGCTAGGCTTCAACTTAACGTCACTACTTACGGTGGAAATCAAGTTAGTATGGCTACTGGAGCCGTTAATGCTTCCGTTACCGGTACTGTTTATACTGATAGCAAACTTGCTATTTATCAGGTTGATAAGGTTCTTCTTCCTCCCTGCGCCTGGTAAGGGTTTGCCTAAGACTGGAAAAACTAATTCTTGTGCTGTAGATGATGGTAGTAGTACTGGTAGTGACGATGGTGATGGCAAGGGTTTGCGGAAGCTTCTGATGTAGGGTGCGTGATGATGTCGGTGAATGTTGTTGTGCTGTTGGAATGTGTTTAGTTGGTGGAATTTTTCTGTAAGGTGGATTTAAAAGAAGGACTCGGTTATTTCTTGATATGGTTTTTGAGATTCTGTTTTGTTTTTGTGTGTGATTTTGTTTTCAATTGAGTTTGTTTTACTATATTTATTCTTCTTCTATGTTCTTTTGTATTGATAACTTGTAATTTGTGTTTCTTTCATAGATTATTGGAAATTGGAATCAAATTTTTAATGAGGGACTTAGCTCTTGTAAATAATTTTTCCACGGTAATGATTGAGTGCTCTTATACCCCAGGTTTCTTTGTTGATTTCCTTGTGCCAGGTCAGAGTAGTAAGATTTATTTTGCACTTATCATGAAATCAAACCAACATTCAAGTTCCATGATCAAACGAAACTTTTCTTTGAGCATACACAAAAGATAGATGACAGGAAATTTTCATTACAACGACAAAAATCTATTTAACAAAGATTACAATATAGTATAAATAGTAAATAATAGAAAAAGACTAATAATATCTAATATCTTCTTTCAAACTCATGGTGCATTAACAAGAAGGATCGATAAATTGTCAATTATGAATCGAAAATGTTCAATGAAATACATCTTTGTAAATAAATAACAATTTGCAAGGAGGAGACGAATTGTAGAGTAATTGTTCTATGTTGAAGATAGCGACGAGTCAAGTGACAATTAATCTCAATATACTTTGTACGTCCATGAAATACTAAGATGTGATCTCAATATACTTTGTACATTTATGAAATACTAAGATGTGAGTCATTGAGTAGACTTACAATCACTAGATAAATAATGAGAAGGGGGAGAATCACTAGATAAATAATGAGAAGGGGGAGGATCAAAAGTCGTGGGAGGTTGCTAGGTAACTGAGGAAACAAGAGAGATGTCAATATGAGGATTAACAATAGTATCAAACTTGTAGTTCTCAAAATTACAATCACTATAAATATTATCATTAAGACGAAAAGAGTTAACAGTTAATATGAGTGAGTTCTAAACTACTAGTAATATGAGAATCAAAAGAAAGTAAAAAGGGACGAGTTCAATAAAAACATGACGAAAAATATAAAATTTTCTTGCTTAAGGATCATAACAAGGATTACCCTTTTGATCATCCTCTTAACCAAGAAAAACGTATATGGTAGAAAGAGAAGATAACTTACTACGTTCTATTTGTGGGCAAAGAACAAAACAAGTAGATCCAAACACTTTTAAAAAAGAATAATCAAGGATAGAATCATACAACGTTTTGAAAGAAGACAAACTTTATGTGATAGACGATGGGATTTTATTAATAGAATGAATAAGAATTAATTTACCTCAAAACTTATTGGAAATCAAAGAAAACAACAAAGGAGAACAAGCAGTCTCAACAATGTGTCGGTGTCTTCTTTCAGAAACTTCATTCCATTGAGAAGTATCGGAACAAGATGTCTGATGAGTAGTATCATCATATGCAACTAATTCAAGGAATTTCTTAAAGGTATATTCACCATCTAAATCATAACGGAAACACTTTATGACAACTATATGTTGGATTTTAACCATCGCGTGAAACATATGATAAATTTTAAAAAAATATTCAAAAAAATTATTCATAAGGTAAAATCAACACTAACGAGTATAATCATCAATAAACGAAACATAATATCTAGATCCACCTTTGGTAAGAAACGGTGATAGACCCCATACATCATAAATAACTAAGTCAAATGGTGCATATGAAATAGAAACACTTTTTAAAAAGTATATCTGAAAATTTTGCAAATTTACAACCACAACAATCAGAAATATCATTGGTTTGTAACTTTCCTAATGATCCATTAGAAGGAAAATATTTTAATCTAGAAGTAGATACGTGTCATAGAAAGGAACATTGTAAATATAAACAAAAAGACAGAGAATTTTAATAAAAAAAAGTTAATAAATCAGTAGTGGATGCAAAAGTTGAGGGTGTGGTATCTGAGACTCTCAGCTAAACCAAAACATAAAGCCTGGATGCAAAAGTTGAGGGTGTGGTATCTGAGACTCTCAGCTAAACCAAAACATAAAGCCTCATGTCTATGACATGTCCCAACCAGTCTCTTGACATGTGGATAACGCACACAACAAGAGGTGGAAGAAAATGTAACAAAATAACTAGAATTTAACATTTTACTAACACAATCAAGAGTCAAAGTAAAATTAGGTGTATAATAAACATCAAAAAGTAACACATTAGTTATAGAGACAGAACCAATGCCAACATAGATGAAGTATTATTTAAACACCCAAATGATTTATCTTCATATCACATATAATGATATGCTCCACAATTAAGGATCCATATGGAAGGAGACATACCTGATAGACTTGAAGAGTTCAAACTTTTTATAGATGAGCCACAAATGACATGTGACTAAGTGGAAATCATATATTTGAGAAGTGGTTATATATATATATATATATATATATATATATATATATATATATATATATATATATATATATATATATATATATATATATATATATATATATATATATATATATATATATATATATATATATATATATATATATATATATATATATATATATATATATATATATATATATATATATATATATATATATATATATATATATATATATATATATTGTTAAATATATAATTCTTTGTTTTAGAAAGATTATATTTGATTTAAAAAGATTAGATTAGATATTTTTGGGATTTTAAAGTTTGAGCTTTAGCTTGAGATGCAAGTTAACCTAAATCCATAAATAGGGAGGAACCCTTATCATTGTAATCATCAAGTTTGATAATCACAGTTTTGCAGTTGCAAAGTGATAACAAAATTTCACGGTTGTGGGCAGAGAGTTACTTTGCGATTCATACTCATCTTCTTTAAATGTGTTTTTGTTTTTGTTCATTGTCATTACATAACAACATTGAGATCAAGATTGAGAAGAATTCACCACAGATCGTGGTTGAATTCCAACATCTGGTATCAGAGTCTAGTTTTGATTCAAGGAAAGAACAACTTTGATGGCGATAAATCACCCGAGCTGTCATTTTCCAGCAAATCTATCAATTTTCAAGAAAGATAATTATGAGAATTGGTGCAAGCAGATTAAGGTGGTTTTCTGTTACCAAGATCTTTTGGCTCTTGTGAAGGAAGGATTACCACCACTTGTAGAAACTGCGAGAGATCAAGAGAAAGCAACATATACAGAATTGAAGAAGAAAGATTATACAACTCTCTTTATAATCCATTAATGTGTTGATCTAGATAACTTTGAAAATGTTAGTGATATAGAATAAGCAAAAAAAAAACTTGTGAGATTCTTGAAAAATCGTTTGGAGGCGTAAAGAAAGTGAAAGAAGTGAGGTTACAAACTCACAAAAGGACTTATGAATTGTATCAGATGGAAGATAATGAAACTATAACAGATTGCTTCACCAGAGTTACAAAGCTGGTGAATCAAATCAAGGTATATGGATAAGTGTTGACATCAAGATCAGTTGTGTCAAAGATCTTGAGGTCATTGGCTCCAAAATTCGAGCACGTGGTAATAACCATAGAAGAGTTGAAAGACTTGTCAGTATTGAAAAAGGAAGAGCTTCAAGGGACGCTTGAGTCTCATCAACAAAGGATGACTGAAAGAGCTGCTGGAAAGTTGAAGAGTGATATGGCTTTGCAGGCGCAGTCGAAAAAAAAAGGAAAGGCAAAGGAAGCTGGAATGGCAACAAAGGTATAAGAGGCTATACCAATTCGACTGGTCAAAATCAGCATGAAGGAAATTGTTCCAATCAGAGAAAAACCTTGAACAAAGGCAACCAAAGAGGTGGTTTTGCAGGTAGAGGAAGATGTGGTGGTTGAAAGCCTGACAAAAGTCACATTCAATGTTTCAATTGTCAAAAGTATGGTCATTATTTTAGTGATTGCCTAGAAAAGAAGAAGAATCAAGAAATTGATGCGAAGCTGGCGAAACATAAAGAAGAAGAGATGTTGTTGATGGTCACAAAAATAGAAGAAGAGAGATTCTAGAACTAGTGGTACTTAGACTCAGGATGCTTATCACACATGACTGAAAGGAAAGATTGGTTTTTCAACATGAAGCCTTTGTCAAAGAACACAATGAAGTTTGCAAATGACAACACTCTAGCAGCTATAGGTGTTGGTGATGTTCAGATCGTGAGGAAGGATGGCAAGAAATTAATAATTTCCAATGTGTTATACATACTAGTCATGTTCATAGATGAAAATTTGAAAGTTGTAGACTTACCTCATCAAGAAGATTCCAGGCAACAGATACTTTATCAAGTTCATAGATGATTACAGTCTAAAGTTGTAAACTTACCTCATCAAGAAGAAAAGTGATGAGATCGAGGTATTTTCCAGATTCAAATCTATGGTCGAAACACAGAGTGGTCGAAAGCTGAAAATTCCAAGGACTGATGGTGGTCGAGAGTATGTGTCGAGAGAGTTTGATGCATTATGTGAAAAAGAACGGATTATGCATGAGGTAGTGCCACCCTACACTCCACGGCAAAATGGAATTGCAGAAAGAAAGAACATAACCATCATGAACATGGTGAGAAGTATGTTGAATGGAAAACATCTACCCAAAGAGTTATGGGGAGAAGCAATTTTGACAACAACATACATATTAAATAGATGTCTGACGAAGAAGCTTGAAGGAGTCACACCAAAAGAATGTTGGTCTAGTGTCAAGCCTAGCCTAAGTCATTTGAAAGTGTTTGGACCTATAGCACATAGACATGTTCTTGATCAATTGAGAAGGAAACTTGATCATAAGTCGAATCAGGTGATCTTAATAGGATATCATTTGGATGGAGGTTACAAGTTGTTCGACCCAATAAATAAGTAGGTAGTGATCAGCAGGGACGTGATCATATATGAGCTTAAAGAATGGGATTAGATTGAGAATGTCAAGAAGGATTCAGTGAGAATCTCTTGTGGTGAACCAACCATTGAATTTAAAAGAGAAGTTTGACAGGAATAAGTTAGAGATGAAGCGGGCCCAAGCAGACCTCGATGAACAAGACACATTCCTGCAGGATTGCAAGAATGTCTAATTACATCAGATGATGTGGTCGATGAAGAGGGTGAGCTGTTACATTATGCTTTCTACGCAGATGTCGAACCAGTCAATGCAGCTGAGGCATTGAAAGATTCGAAGTGGGTGAAAGTAATGAATGAGGAGTTAGACTCCACCAAAGTCAACAACACCTGGTCACTTGTCGAATTGCCTCAAGGCAAGAAGGAAATTAATGTGAAGTGGGTTTACAAGGTGAAGGTGAATTCTAAAGGAGAAGTAACTCGACACAAGGCGAGACTTGTGGCGAAAGGATTTCTTCAAAAGGAAGGAATCAACTTTGATGAAGTGTTTGCACTTGTTGCTAGGATCGAAACAATCAGGTTGGTTGTTGGTTTAACAAATATGAACAATTGACATATATTTCAGATGGATATGAAGTGCGCATTCCTGAATGGCCCCTTAGAGAAAGAAGTTTATGTTGCACAACCAGTTGGGTATGTGAAACAATGCGAAGAAATAAAAATGTACAGATAAAGCCCTGTATGGACTTAAGCAAGCTCCAAGAGCTTGGAATAAGAAAATCGACAGATTTCTAAGAGAGAAAGAATTTATGAAGTGCACAACTGAGCATGGAGTATATGTTAGAAGAAGCAAGTGTGAATTTCTTATACTATGTCTCTATGTCGATGACTTGCTGATAACAGGAAGTTGCAAAAAGGAGATTGAAGATTTCAAACATGACACAAGTGAGGAGTTTGAAATTCCAGACTTGGGAAATCTCTCATATTTCCTTGGCATCGAATTCTACAAGTCTGGTAGAGGTTTGATGATTCACCAAAGAAGATATGTAGTGAAATTCTGGCCAGCACACGATGGATGTTACTGCCATAGTTATAACATTCACTGTGACATTGACTACTGTACTAGCTAATTAAACTATAAGTAAAAGTAGTAAATAACACAACAATTGTTCACCTAGTTCAGTGTCAACAACACTTATATCTGAGGGCTACCAAGCCAGAGAGGAAATTCACTATCAGTAGTATTAATTCAGAGTCAAACACACCAGTTTGCACTCCTCACTTAAGACCTACCCAATGAGTCTTCAACCTAGAGACACTCTAGACTTGAGTATTCCCACTCACTCCCCCTCAATCACACCACAGTGATATCCAATTACAGTTACAAAATAAAGATGAAGAAACACTTCATACACACCTTGATATTGCTTCAAAGCTTTGATCAAGGGACACACACACTCTTGCTTAACAGCTTTGAGTGAGACACAACTTAGAACCTACCTAACCAATTCAGCAGACAGTTGCTTGGTAAACAAGTATTCCTAAGACTCAATTCACACGTGAAGAACACACTTTCTTCACTCACAATACTCACGTAAAGAACAACCTTCTTCACTCATAAGGACTCTTTGATATGCACTCTCTATTCTTCTGTCAAGAGTTGCTCTTTTAGGATTGCTCCTTCTGTTATTTATAGCAGCAGTCAGTCCTTTGGGCCTTGGCGCATAAATTAGGTTTATCCATAACAAACCTTATTCTTCAATCATCTGCGCATTTGCCATTTAAGTCAGGAGCATTTGCTTCGGTTTAGGGTTTCTCAAATGTCTCTTGTCTTTCAGCTTGAGCTCCTGATTTGTTTCCTGATTTCTAGATACCAGAAAAACTAACCTGCTCGCTGGATGTCATATGGTCAATGTCATGACATTCTGTATGACATTCAGCTCAACTTATAGTTAACTTACCCTGCACACACATCATTATGTATGTCTTAACATTCAGTATGACATACATGCAAACTCTAATGTTTTGCCATAAAATGCAGCCAATCAAGAGCACTTACAAACTCCCCCTTTGGAAAATTTTTGGCTAAAACACCCTGTTAACAAATCAGAGTTTACACACAGCAGAAGGCTTATGATGTGTCCAGTCATGCAGGAAAGTTACTAGCTCAACCCTCTCTGAGTCCTCACAGTTAGTTTTCACTATTATAACTCACCTTGTTAACCATCTGTTAGTTACCACTACAGATGTCACACTTTGCTGAGTAATACCCTGGGTTACTCCCCCTCAACTGATGCATATCCTCTCAGCTGAGCACACAACCTGCAAACAACCCTGCAGTCACACATATTCATCCAGTCTGCTCTGGATGTTATGACATTCAGGATGACATCCTGAAGTTACACACACACACACACACCTGTGCTACTCCCCCTGAAGAGATGCATAACACACTCTGCTACAACTTTTAAACACCTTCTAGGATCACATAGGGTTAGCAACATACACAATCAACCATTCAGTTCTAACAAACATTCCTATACACCATAGGATTCACACACATAGCACATTACTAACAACACTAGACAACTGTTATCACATATATCCTCAGCAGCACCTGTGTTCACACCTGCAAGCATGATTTTACCATGTGCACACAATAGCACATATGCTCACACATATGCTCTTCAAGCTATCCACCTGTTCTGCACACCACCTGTTCTGCACCTGATGTTTCTATCTTTCTCTCCCCCTTTTTAGCCACAAATTAAGATCCAACTAAGAACTTAACATAGATCAAAAATTGTAACATTACAATGGTTAGGGGCAAATTATACAAACTGCTCATACTGAGCATCACAAACACAATTCTTGCTGTCACAAAAAAAACATAAACAACTTCAAACCAGCAGCTCACAAAAGCAGCTTAGCAACCAGCAGCTTGAGCTCCACAACACTTCATCAACACATGTCATTCTTCCTCCTCAGAGGCAGAACTTGAACTAACCTTCTCAGATTCTTCATCACTAGTCTCCTCAGCATCAGGGGAGCCATCTTCGTCCTTGTCCTCTACTTGACCAGAGTGTTCCTCTGAGCTGGCATCATCTTTTTCTGAATCAGCTTCCTGGCTATCCTTCTCTTCTGACCCATCATTTTCCCCATCCTCATCATTGAACTCAGCATCTTCAGTTTGCTCAAGGGTTCTAATCAAAGCTTCAGGTGTTTGCTTCCTAGCATCCAACTCCTGGCAGGTTTCCTTTAGCATGGAAATCACTTCAACTTTTCTTGATTTAGACTTGGATGTCTCAGCTGATGTTACAACAACGTCAGGAACATGAGTTCCTTGAAACAACTTGGAATGGAATGATAATGGGCTTTCTCTTTTTCTTGCATCATCACTTTTCTTGAGAATGTTTGGATACTGTTTCAAAATGATGCCATAGATGAGTGAAGGGAATGCAATGGGGCCTTTGATGCTATAGTTGCCTGCATGCTTCATAGTCTGATCAAATATATATGTCCCAAAGTTAAAATTGGCCTTGGTCCCAATAACATAGATGATCTTTCCAAGAACAGTTGCCACAATAGAATTATGGTTTGTGGGCACCCAATTTACAGCTCCAATCTTGTGCAACATGGCATACTTGACACTCAATTTGCTGGCAACTAGCTTTCCTTTTGATGGCCAGCTTTTTACCTGGTTGCCTGTTATCACTTGACACATTTTGTTTTCAGAGATAGTTACATCAGGATGCGCTCTATCTGACCTACCCAGATACTTGTTGATTGTTGTTGAAGAAAAGGTAACACACTCCCCTCTTATATACACCTTGCCAAACTCTTTAGATTTCCTGTCAGCGCATTCCTCTGAAAGATTAACAATGAATTCTTTGACAAGTAACTCATAGCATTGTGAGAATTGACTAACTGTTTTCAACAACCCTGCATCATGAATGATATTCATGATTTCTTTACTCTCAAGCACATTCTTTCCCAGTTCTCTTTCCAATGCCAGCCTCTTCTGAACAACATACTTCCATCTATTTACACATGAGGGATAATGAAATGAAATGCTGTCAATTGGAACCTTAGGGACACTAGCAAGCTTGCTAGTGGTTGGTTTCTTCTTTGATGGAATTTCAGATACATCATCATCTGAAGTAGAATCAGTTTCAGTACTGGATTGGGCCTTCCTCTTCTTTGGAACCACCTTGCTCCATGCTTTAGCAGGCCCAACAGGGGTATTCTTGGCTACAGTCTTCTTTATGGGGTTGCTTTGCATAGCTTGTTTCTTCCCTTTCCTCGTCATGAGCCTTTTGGCTATACCAGGATTGCTCTTGATTATCAAATCATCATCAGAGTACTTTTTAGGATCTACAGTGTCAGTCACATCATCATTCTGGTCACCATCCATATTCTCAGAACCTTAACCCTTGTTATTTCCCTCTTGTGAAGTGGCTTCCAATGTTTCAACATCGTGCGTGACATTGTCTTGACTATCCAAATTATGTGCAAGAATTTCAGAGTTAGGTGGAATGGCTACCCTTGGCACCTCATTTGGCTCACTCAGAACCCTCGTTACCAAGTTGGCAATGATGGAGTGGATTTGCCTAGCCTCTTCCTCATTGATTGCCTCATCATGAGTTGAGGAGTGAGAAGCCTGACCTGTTACAAGTTCTTCAGGTCTTCTTGCATGAGAGGTTCGTGGTTTCTTCACCATCAATCCTTCTGAGGTTATCATTCTCAGAGGAGCTATCTCAAGAACCTATTTGGGGTTAACAGCGGAATCTGTGTCAGAGCTGGTTGGCATCTTCTTGGAAGGAATATCTGTTGGATGTTGAGACATTTTTGGTGGCTTTGATCGTGAGAGAGAGGATTCTCTGTGCTTGTTGAGGGATGAATGGAATATGAACAGTTTGCGAGGGTACCAAAGATAGAAGGGGTGTATCGTATATGTAGTAGAGAGATACGATTGCTCAATATGAGGGAACTTACCTTTTTGATTGAACAGTAAATGATCAAATTTCAAAAAATAATTCCCTATTACTTTTAATTGCTATAATCCATCATTAATAGAGGACCTCAAGTTCCTTAGATATTTTTTAACTAGAGTATCATTGAGGCCTCTTGTACCCTTTTGAACACAGTATGCTCCTGAGTCTCTTGGTTCCTCACATTCTTTCCCAAGGTGATGTCAGTAAGAGTTTTTCACAGTTTTCTCTGGCTGACTAGGATAACAGTTCATGTTACTGAGATTGTCACAAGACGATGTTATGACATTCTGAGTGACATTGCTCTCTGTATGCTGAGTAGCTTCCATAGACTCCATCAGGTTCCAATATAACCTATCTAGATTTCCCTGCTGACTATTCTTTGGGTATCCCTACTTGGCTTGCCTGTCCATATGACATTTGCCACAACCTGCCTTACTATTTGAAGTAGCCTTTGAAGTTCCTCTTGCTACTGTTTTGGACATGGTCCTTTCTATTTTTAGAGCTTGTCTTCCTTTCTCCGGCCATACTGGATCCTTTTCTTCCTTTTTGACCAGGACATTGAGGTTACTCCTAGGTTCCCATAGATAGCAGTTGTTCTTGGCTCTAGATCCCCTCATAACTTCCTTACCTTCTTCATTGATGACAACACATTCATCTTTAATGAATTTTACATTTAGGCCTTGGTCACAAAGCTGACTGATACTGATGAGATTAACAGTCAGTCCTTTAACCAACAAGATATTATCCAGTCTTGGAACACCAGGGCCATCTAGTTTTCCAGCACCTTTAATTTCTCCTCTAGCTCAATCACCAAATGTTACATGACTTGAGGAACGAGGTTTTAGGTTTAACAAACTATTCTCTATTCTAGTCATGTGTCTAGAGCAACCACTATCAAAATACCAATCCCTTTTGGTAGGCATCCTTAGAGAAGTGTGAGCTACTAGAGCCACATTCTTAGTAACCCATTGTCTCTTCTTGTTAGGAACTTCTTTCTTGGGTTTGGCATGATGCTTTTTCTTGATATGAGCACCCTGTTTGGATCTTCCTTGAGGAGAATGACTGGGAAATCCATGTAGCCAATAACAGATGGCTTGTATACGACCTAACCTTCCACAGTAGTAACACCTTTTCCTTTGAAAGTTCCTCTGGTTCCGGTGTGTACTTCTTTGACCAGGATGTTGTGACATTGGTTGTGACATCCCCTTTGACCTTTGAGTTTTAGGTTTTGGCCCCTTGATCTCCAAGATGGGTTTCTATTTCCCAACAAATCCCAGTCCAGACCTGTTACCTGATGTCTGACCATTTTGTAGAATTTCTTCTAGAGTGTCAGTCTCAGGGTTCAGGATCCTTATGGATTTAGACATTTGATCAAGATTAGATTTCAACAGGCTGGCTTCACTTTTGAGAGATTTTATTGTTGCAATATGTTCCATCTTCTCAGCTTCTAACTCTCTTATGAGTTCCTTCTGTTGCTCTCCTTGCTGATATAATTCTCCACTTCTGTTGCACAACTTCTTAAATGAATCAGCAAGTTCATCATAAGTCAATTCATCTTCACTTGAATCACCATCAGATATGTATACACTGTTTAGAATAGTTACATGTTTGGAAGATTCTCCTTCTGATCCACTTTCTGAATCTTCATCAGACCATGTGACAGTTAGACCTTTTCCCTTCTTTTTGAGGTATGCGGGAAATTCCTTTCTAATGTGTCCATATCCCTCACACTCATGGCATTGCACTCCTTTGCTTTGATTGGAATTTTCCTCAGACTTATCCCTTCTGCTGCTTTCATATGGGTTGTTCTTGGTGTATGGTTTGGACTTATGATCAATTCTTTTGATCAGTTTGTTGAATTGTCTTCCAAGCAAGGTTATTGCTTCTGACATACTCTCCTTGTTTTCACCATCTGAGTCACTTGCAGTGTTTGAAATAAGAGCTATGCTTTTGTTCTTTTTCTCTACATCCTGATCACCCATGCCCATCTCAAATGTTTGGAGAGACCCAATGAGTTCATCTACCTTCATGTTGCATATGTCTTGAGCTTCTTCAATGACTGTGACCTTCATGGCAAACCTCTTAGGCAATGATCTTAAGATCTTCCTCACAAGCTTCTCTTCAGCCATTTTTTCTCATAAGGCTCCTGAGGTATTTGAAAGTTCAAGAACATTCATGTAAAACTCATGAATGGTATCATCTTTCTTCATTCTCAGACCTTCAAATTTGGTGGTCAGCATTTGAAGTCTTGACATTTTGACCTTGGAAGTTCCCTCATGAGTATTTTGAGAGTGTCCCAAACATCCTTTGCTAGTTCACAGTGGTGTACCAGTCTGAAGATGTTTTTGTCTATACCATTGAAGAGTGCATTCAATGCTTTAGAGTTCCCAAGAGCTAAGGCCTCTTGCTCTTTGTTCCATTCCTCTTCAGGAATTAACACAGATACTCCATCCTTGTCAGTCTTCACAGGATGTTCCCAACCAGAGTTTGCAACTCTCCAAGTCTTGCTGTCTAAGGATTTTAGGAATGCAATCATCCTAGGCTTCCAATAATCATAATTAGAACCATCTATAATTGGAGGTCTATTAGTGAATCCTATATCTTTATCCATAGTACCAGAGTTTATATCCCTAGATCTCACCCAGAATAAACAGGCAGGGTGCCTGCTCTGATGCCAATTGAAATTCTGGCCACCACACGATGGATGTTACTACCATAGTTATAACATTCACTGTGACATTAACTACTGTACTAACTAATTAAACTGTAAGTAAAAACAGTAAATAACACATCAATTGTTCACCCAGTTAAGTGTCAACAACAGCTACGTCTAGGGGCTACCAAGCCAGGGAGGAAATTCACTATCAACAGTATTAATTCAGAGTCAAACACACCAGTTTGCACTCCTCACTTAAGACCTACCCAATGACACTTCCACCTAGAGACACTCTAGACCTGAGTATTCCCACTCACTCCCCCTCAATCACACCATAGTGATATCCAATTACAGTTACAGAATAAAGATGAAGAAACACTTCATGCACACCTTGATCTTGCTTCAAAGCTTTGATCAAGGGACACACACACTCTTGCTTAACAGCTTTGAGTGAGACACAACTTAGAACCTACCTAACCAATGCAACAGATAGTTGCTTGGTAAACAAGTATTCCTAAGACTCAATTCACACGTGAAGAACACACTTTCTTCACTCACAATACTCACGTGAAGAACAACCTTCTTCACTCACAAGGACTCTTTGATATGAACTCTCTATTCTTCTGTCAAGAGCTGCTCTTTTAGGATTGCTCCTTCTATTATTTATAGCAGCAGTCAGTCCTTTAGGCCTTGGCGCATAAATTAGGTTTATCCATAACAAACCCTATTCTTCAATCATCTGCGCATTTTCCATTTAAGTCAGGAGCATTTGTTTCGCTTTAGGGATTCTCAAATGTCTCCTGTCTTTCAGCTTGAGCTCCTGATTTGTTTCCTGATTTCTAGATACCAGAAAAACTAACCTGCTTGCTGGATGTCATACGGTCAGTGTCATGACATTATGTATGACATTCAGCTCAACTTATAGTTAACTTACCCTGCACAAACATCATTATGTATGTCTTAACATTCAATATGACATACATGCAAACTCTAATGTTTTGCCACAAAATGCAGCTAATCAAGAGCACTTACATGCAGGAAAAATACTCAAGAGATTTGAGATGTAAGATTGCAACCCAATTTCGACTCCAGCTGAGACCAGATTGCAATTGTCAAAGGATTCAGATGAAGATGATGTCGACCCAACCCAATATAGAAGATATTGGGTCACTTTAATACATTTGTCATATAAGGCCTGACTTAGCATACAATGTGGGTATGGTAAGTAGATTCATGCAGAAGCCAAACGTATCACACATAACAGGAAAGAAGAGGATACTGAGGTATCTAAAAGGGAATCTCGACTATGACATTTTATTTCCTGCAGCTGATGAAGGAAAAGAATGCAAGCTAGTGGCATACACTGACTCAAGTTGGTATAGTGATGCTGAGGATAGAAAATCCACAGTTGGATATGTGTTTATGTTAGGTGGTGCACCAGTTGCTTGGAGTTCGAGAAAAGAGCCAGTAGTGGCATTGCCATCATGCGAAGTAGAATACATAGTTGCTTCTCATTATGCATGTCAAGCTACATGGATGGTGAACCTGGTCAAAGAGATTACAGCAAAGAGTCATGGAGCAATTACTATGAAGATTGACATCATGTCAGCTATCAACCTAGCAAAGAGTCCAATAGTACATGGTCGAAGCAAGCACATCAAAATGAGGTTCCATTATCTTCGTGAGCAGGTAGTAGAAGGAAAGATGAACTTAGTGAAGGTGAGAAAATACTTAGAAGGGGGGGGGGTTGAATAAGTATGAAGATAAAACTTAGAAGTAAAGACTCAAGTATTTTTATCCTGGTTCGTTGAACTCAACTACTCCAGTCCACCCTATCTAGAGTGATTTGCCTTTCTCAAACAAGGACTTAATCCACTATTTAATCAACTGATTACAATAGTAAGCACTAAGAACAACTGTTCAAAGTCTTCTTAAGAACTACTGATCCCAACTGGATCTTCTTAAGGAACTATTACAATGAAATGTAAGATTAATACAAGTGTTTGAATGCTTCTAACAAGCTTTATCACAACAGTGATTTTTCACTTAATGTTAAGAACAAAAGAATAAACTCAGCAATAAGAATATTTTATGAGAGCTTGTAAGAGTTTCTATGTCAGATTCGTTGGTTCTTGATCACTATGAAGAAGATGAGGAAGACTTGCTTTTATATGCACAGTAGTCCACAAAGTCTTGACGTTGGAGGCTGTGTACTGAAAAGGCCTGAACCTTTTTGTCTTTACATCACATGACCTTTCCTGGAAGTAGAATGCACAGAGAAATGCTTTTGGTCTGTGTTCTAGTGTCAAGCATGAAAGAGGAAAGAGTTGTTGAGCCAAATCAAAAGATATTACTTTGAATTCTTCTTCAACAAGTATTTCTTTTCAGCAAAGTTAACCATCAGATTTTGCATGATCAGAGTCTTGGATGTCCATCAGATTTTGCTGAATCAGAGTAATGCAGCAAATGTGCTTTAGCGTGTAGTTCTATCAAAACAGAGTTTTATGAATCAGATCCTCAATACATACATCGTGTAGTACTCTCAGAGTCTTCTGAAAAACTGTGCTTCTTAACTCTCATACAAAGTTCTTCAATGCTTCAGAGTCTTCAGATCTATTAGAGTCTTCTGCTTCAGATCCTTCTGCAGCTTCTGCTTCAGATTCTTCTGTAGCTTCTACTTCAGATCCTTCTGCAGACAGCGCTCAGATTCTTCTATAAGATGATTCTGACTCTTTAGAGCCTTCCATAGTTCCATGTTCAGATTAATTTGCTCTTGGATGTATATATACTTTAATCATCTGCATCAAATATTCATGAACCATTTTTAGAGTATATAATTCTTTAATACAAAATTTCATAAGAGTTATCATCAAAACATAGAGATATTACTAAGAAACAATCTGTGTTCTTACAATCTCCCCCTTTTTGATGATGACAAAACATAAGAAATTTTGTTCAATAAAAAAAACAATAATTATAACTCCCCCTGAGATTAAGAATCTCCCCCTGAAATGAATACTCGAAGGAAAAGAATACTTCCCTTTTTGCTTGAGTGTATTTCAGAATCAGAGTCTGATAACTTCTTTCAAACACAGAGTCTGGTTAATCAGAGTCTGATGACTTCTTTCAAACACAGAGTCTGGTTTTGCGTTTAGACTCAGAGTACAATTTGCTTCAAGAATCAGAGTCTGGTTGGGTAATTCTCAGGATGACTTCAATGAATTTATTTTTTCAGATGAAACAATAGAATCTGAAAGACTTAAATTCAAAGATAGTTAATAATATGTCTGAATTTTGTTTTAGTATTTGCTTATGGATTGAACAATCAGATTTTTTTTCTCCCCCTTTTTGTCATAATAAAAAAGATGTGTAAAGACAAAAAAGATAACAGAAGAAAAACAGAACAAACATTATCATTCAATCAGATGATTCACATAACAGATGATAAACACATAAGCAAAATAAGACAGATGCAAACAACAGTGCACAAAAAAAAATGAAAAGAAACTAAGGTTGACGAGATGCAATCAGGGTCAGAAGATCTGTGATCTTTGTAGTAGACTCTTCTTGCTTGGCCATCCAAGTCTTAATCTATTCAGTGGTTTGTTCTTGTTTGATCATCCAGGACTTGATTTCCTTAACCTCTTTCACAAGTTTTGAATTGCCAGCCTTCACTTCAGATGCAGACGCATCAATGTCCATATCAGATGCAACATCTTCAGATGGAGAGTCTTCAGCAGGAGCAGCTTCCATAAGCAGCACTGGTGGTTTGGGAATGCTCATCAGAGTCTGTCGTACCAACTCAGCAAACTTTGCCTTAGCATCTTCAGCACAGACTGTCTTGAGATGAGAGGCCACCATGTTGAACTTAGAGATAAATTTATCCCAAGCAGCTTTAGACTTAACAGGATCTATACTGAACAGACACTCTTCTTCCACACGTGCAATCCCCATACGGACTTTCTTTTTGAAATTTTCAAACAGTTTATCAACATCTGATCTAGGGTTGGGGTAAAGAAATTCCTCAGGAGTCACTTTCTTAGCAGATTCAGAGTTTGGCTGAGGTTGTTCACAAGTGGTATTAGGAGGTGTTAGATCAGATGGTGGTTGTTCAGATGGTTGAGGTTCAGATGGTTGAGGTTCAGATGGTTGTGGTATTGTGAGTTGAGGTGTAGGGGTTGGTGAAATTTCAGCTTCAGATGATGAAGGTTGAAAATCTAAAAGGTTGAATTTTGAGCGAAGTGAAATTCTACGATTGATTTGGTCAGATGCTGATAGGTCAGAAAATGTAGGTTTGAGTGGATCAAGAATGTGTAAACAAGAGGGTGAATGAACTTCTGATTCATAATCAGATGATTCAATGGAGTGGCATGAGGTGGATGACAAGACAACCATGGTTGCAAGTGGTTCCAAATCAAGAATGTCATTTGAGGGTTCTGGAACAGGTAAGGTTGTTCTATTATTGAGGGATGTTCAGATGGAGTTGGTTGGGGAGGTTCAGATGACATGGGTTGAGATTGATGTTCTGGCAGTTGTTGTTATTGTTGTTGTTGTTGTTGTTCTGGTTGTAGTTGTTGTTGTTGTTGAGGTTCTGGTTGTAGTTGTTGTTGTTGTTGAGGTTCTGGCTGAGGTGGTTCTTGTTGTTGATGTTCTGGTTGTGTTTCTGTTTGAGGTGGTTCAAATGGAGTTTGTACAGAAGATGGTTGAAAAAGTGTAGTTTGAGATGGAGGGGGTTCAGATGTATGAATTCCAGATGATAGTGGTACAAATGATTGTGGTCTAGAAGGTGATGGAGGAGGTGAAGGTAATGGGGAGTGAATGGTTGGAGTTGGATCAGATGTTAATACCTGTTTGATAGTTTCTCTTATGTCTTCCAGACTTGCTTCTGGAGGAGTGGGTTTCACTTTCTTTACCTTCTGAGGCTTAGCAGCAGCTTCAGAGGCTTTTCTCTTTGGCTGAGCCTCAGATCCTTCTTCAGCAATCTTCTTTGAACGCCTTTCTCTAACAAGATTAGGCAGAACTCCTCATTCCTTCTGGACGATGTTTACAGGCATAGGAACACCATTTAACAGACAATCAGCTATGTAGGATAAGATGATCTCCCTTGGTTCGTCAGCACTGAACATTGGAAAATCTTCAACAAGAATCCTTCTGTTACTGACATCCTTAGTAGCAATTTTCTTAGGTTTGCTGGCAAGCTCTGTGATGACTTTCATCCTCTTCAGAGTATTGCCATTGATGACAGAACCTATGACATATGACAGATCCTCTGTCAATCCAGTATCATACAGATATTTCACAAGACCATTCTCTGTTAGAATGTTTGATATCAGTCTACCCATAGGAATCCAATTCCTAACTTTTCCAGTTTTGACTCTTACATCTTCTCTTGTTTCCTTTATATGATTCAGAAGGTGACTGGACTGAAGATAAGGCAAGCCCACCTTCTTTCCCTTGCTCATACAGAACATAAAGTATAGTTGTTCAGCACTGACATAATCTGGGGAATTTGATGATTTTTTGTGAAAGATGGAACTCATGAAAATCTTGGCCCAGATCCTGTAGACTGGCTTCAGTTCCCTTACTTTGCTAGTTGGTTCCCCAGAAATAGTAACTTCTTGAAACACATCAGCAAGATCCACACGAGCAGATTGTAGACTGGTTTTACCATCAGTTTCAGAGTACCCAATGAGTTGTCTGATTAGCTTCTCAGTAATCACAATCTCCTTTCCAAAGACAGAAGAATGGATGAATTTAGGGCACACCTGAGCATGTATCCAGAATTCTTTCACCAAAGTTGGATAAACAGGACCCATAAGCCTGTCAAAATATTTTGTCCAACTCTGAGTTTGAATAGTTGAAGAAAGATTAAATCCATTTTCTTCAATGGACTCAAAGTCTATGAAGCATTCACTCAGAACTTCCAGTTCTATAGTTGGAGTGAGAAGAGTTCTCACAGGTTCCTTGTAAGCTTCAGCATTAGGAGCAGAAACAGCAGTGGTTGATTGCATCTGAGCAGATGTTGATGAAGAAGATGCCATTGTTGTTCTTGAGAGAGAGGTTTTAGGTTTAGGGTTTAGGTGAAGAGCAAAGAGAAGACAGAAATGCATAAAAGGTTCGTGAAGTGAAAAGTGTGAAATGGTGTGATTTGTGGTATTTATAGATAAAATCAGGAACACAAACAATCACATAAGCACGCTTCACATAGCATTAAATGAAAAAGTAAAAACATCATTGCACAGTAATTATGATTCTGACAGATGGGGGGAAAATTAAGAAAAGTCAGATTTTCAAAGCAGTACTTCAAACGTTAATTCAGTAAAGTGCACTCTACCTTTCCAGCTTCTGAGCTACACATGTTTGCTTGCTTGTGCTTCTGATATCTCTTGAGAAATGAAACGTTAGACAACGTTCAGATCCTCTGAGCATTGTTAGTTCATATTTACACAAGTAAAATAATTCAAGAAAATGAATAAATTAACAGATGAAATACTTCAGAGCATTAAACATTTTGCATCTGAGAAGTTTGCCTCTGATAAATATTATTCTGGACAAAAATCCATACCAGTATTTTTTAGAATAAACTTGAACCTATCTTCAGCAAGGGGTTTTGTATAAATATCAACCCTCATGGGATAAATCTTATCCGTTCTTTTCTTAAGGTTTTCTCGATATTTTCCTTTCCCCTCATGGGATAAATAAAGTTCGGTAGCGACTCTTCTGTCCTTTTCCTTTTCGCCTTCCCCGTCGTTGCGCGTATTTTTTGAGCAGCGACAGCTGGCGACTCTGCTGGAGACGCCTAGCAAGCCAAACCTAGTTTGTTTGTTGCATTTGTGCTTTATTTGTTTTTATGTTTTATTTTATTTTATTATTGTGTTTCTTTCTAACCTGTTGGGTTTGTTGGGATGGTTTGTGAGGATAAAGCTTTCTACTTGAGCTTTCGAGTATACACTAAGATTAGGAGGTAGTTTCTTTCTGATTTGCGAGACGTAGGACTCGTTGAGTTGGATCGAATTCCACCGCTCAGATGAGACCCCGTTGGAAAGATTATGTCCTACGTGTAGTCGTAACGGCGTTTTATTTCCGACGTGGGATTCCGTGATTCTAAGGACCTCTTGTAGAACCTTATTCCAAAAGGTTACTAAAACATAACTCTGTATTCATCCTTTTGAAGGGATTACCGTCTTACGAGTAGTCATTATGATGGAAAACTTTTCAGGGTTAGTGCATGGGACTTTGTTTAAAAGCCTTTTGGGATGCCCTCTTATAAACCAATAGACTGCCCACCCGTGGTGAGAGATATTTTGTTACAATACCCTGCAGGATCTGTGACTTTAATCCATGTGTTTCCATTCTCATATGCATCCATAAATCATTTCATTTCATAGCATTGTTGTATATCAAGGGACTTAAGAGACTGTGATTATCATAGGTATTGAAGAACAAGATGAATGATCAAAGGAAAAGAAGTACAAATTCCTTAAAGTTCAGAGAACCGAAGTTGGGACCAATCCAAGATCTTTTGATTAATGTGCCAAAAGCTATCAAAATCAACTTTCAAGGGAAATATGGGAAATTGCTTGACCTTCTCCATTCTGGGGTCGATACATGGGCTTTGCTCGCTATGGTTCAATTTTATGATGCGCCTCTCAGATGCTTCACCTTTCAAGATTATCAGTTGGCTCCTACTCTTGAAGAATATTCCCACCTTTTGAATATCAAGATTAAGGATCAACCTATTTACATCGGCCTGGAAGAAGAGCCAAAGTCTTCTGTCATTGCTCTCGCTCTCCGTATGACCGAGGAAGAGGTTAAAGATGGTCTAACCAATAAGGGAGGTACTCAAGGCTTTCCTTTGAGGTTTTTGCTAGATAAAGCCTATCAGTACACGACCAATGGGGATTGGGAAAGTTTTGGTATTGTCGTTGCTCTAATGATTTATGGGATTGTCCTCTTTCCAAATGTGGACAATTTCATAGACATCACTGCTATCATTCTCTTCATGCAAAAGAATCCTATCCCTACCCTCATCGCTGATGTTTACCACTCTATTCATTGGAGAAGTGAAAAGAAGACAGGAATGGTCCAATGCTGTTCTCATCTACTGTTCAAATGGTATGCTTCCCACCTGCCGAAGAAAGGGCCGTTTATGGAAAACAAGAAGAAACTGAAATGATCTCAACGCATTATGTCTCTAGAGGCCAGTGATATTGCTTGGTACTCTCATGAGTATTACGACGTAGAGATCATCTTTAGTTGTGGGAACTTCGGTAATGTACCTCTAATCAGTAGGGCTGGTTGCATCAACTACAACCCCGTCATGGCGTTGCGTCAGTTGGGCTATGCTATGGAAGATGAACCCGAAGCAGAGAAGGTTCAGAGTTTCTTTTTGCTAGCCACAACAGATGATCCTGCTTTAGTCAGGAATATTGTTAAAGCGTGGGCCAAGGTTCATACGAGGGGGAGGAAAGAGTTAAAGGCGAATAATTGTGTGGCTAAGGAGCCCTACAACCGATGGTTGCAAGCTAGAGTGGCCGAAAGGTTGCTTCCATTTCCCTCCGAACCATCCATGAGAGAAGAACCTCCTGCTCCCACTCATGTATCCATGGAGGAGTATGAGAAACTAAAGCTAGTGATAGAAAGGTTTACAAAGGAAAATCAAGACCTTCAGACTGAGGTTCACCAAGCAAGAGTGGAGAATGGCCAATATAAGAGGAAAGTGGAGTTCGAACAAGACCAAGTGGCTGAGAGTAGCAAGAAGCTGAAGCTAGAAGAAAATCTGAGGGTCAGGTATCAAGAAGGTTTTGAAGGAGCTGATGCATCAGTAAAAGCCCTCTGGCAACGGTTAAAGGAAACCAAGGCCTCTTGTGATAAAGCATGGAGATTCTTCGAGTTAGCCTCTGCTGAAAAGAAGAAGACAAGGGAGGAACTTGAGGCCGATATTGATGTCCTAGAAAAGGAGTTGAGGGGTGCCTTAATTCTAGCCGAAAGCGAGCGACAACTCAAAGAAGAAGCATTGAGAGCTTCATATGTCACCTCTGATGTATGGCACAACAAATGCTCAGAATTGGAGACCGCTCAGGAAACAGCCACCCTGTGGAAAGATCGTTTCGAGGCCCTGCAGAGGAATAGTTCACTATGGTTGAAGAAGGAAGCTCAGCTCAACAAACTTTTGGATACGATGAGGATTCTCTTCGTTATTACCAGTCGACCCTAGACATGTGTCGTGCTAGGTATAACAATCTAATGGAGCATTGCAACCTTATGATCCGTGATATCCCATGGAGGTTGGAAAGCGCAATTTACGACTTGGAAGGAAATGATATTCCTCCTTCCATCCATCACTTTATCCGACTCTACGACCAAATGGTTAGAAGATTCATGTTCGAGACAAAAAAGCTTGAAGAACGTCTCCGAAAGAAAGAGTTTTAGTTCATTCAGTGTTTTCTCATAGCATGAGTTTTTATTTTGCAGCTTATTGAACAATCAGTTGTATTGAATCTTCCCTCAAAATTAATGAAAGTTTGCTTTTTTGTTTAAAATATGCATTCTTTACTATTCATTTATAGTTCCATAATACCATTAATAATCATAAATCTTGAAAGCCCCTTGAACATCATTCGAGCATTGCATATACCCACGCATCATTTTTGCATTCCCTGAAACCCGACCTCATACCGCTTGGCATTTCAGAAGGAAAGAAAGAGAAAGAGCAAGCTGAATTCTCAACATTCATACAACACAAGAGGGAACCAACGAAGAGTCATGGATCAAGTACAACAAGAGCTGCAGGAGTTTAGGGAAAAGATGACGCAATTCATGGAAACAATGCAAGGGGTAGCCAATGGGCAGGAACAATTGAGAACTCTGGTTCAACCATTGATAGCTCGAGTAGATGGCAGTGGTGTTTTGCATGGAGGAACTACTGTTGTTCCTCCTCCGGCTAATGGTAGCACTTCGCAGGCCAATGGTGGTCCAACTGTAGTCAATCTTTCGGGTGGAGAAAACCAAGATGGAATTCCCATCCCAATTGCGGCGGGCGCCGTGTCTGTTAACAATGGTCCTCAGTGGAACCAAGATGAGCAAGATGACGTCTTCTCCATGGGAGACCTTGGGGAAGGATTACGATCTGACGCTAATAGGAGGTTTGATGCAATCGAAGAAAAGATTAGGAGCATTCTTGAAGGCCAGAATACTATGGGTCTTGACATGTCCAATCTGGGATTGATTCCGGGACTTAGGATTCCTCCAAAGTTCAAAGTGCCAAATTTCGATAAATACAAAGGAACAACATGTCCAAGGGTGCATCTTCGCTCCTATTTCCGAAGGATGTATGCATACTCCAATGATGAGAAGTTGCTGATGCACTTCTTCCAAGATAGCTTGTCAGGTCCATCTTTAGAATGGTATATGGGACTGGAGCCGGTCCATATCAGAAGTTGGAAGGATTTGGCAGAAGCTTTTGGCAAACACTACCAGTATAACAGTGACCTAGCACCAAATCGTGTACAGTTACAAAACCTATCGCAAAGGAACAATGAAGGATTCAAGGAGTATGCCCAGAGGTGGCGCGAGTTGGCTGCGAGGGTTCAACCTCCAATGGTGGAGAGAGAACTCATCGACTTATTTGTAGCTACACTACCTGGTGTGTATTATGAGAAATTGATAAGAAACATGTCTGGAAGTTTCTCAGATCTGATCATTACAGGCGAGAGAGTAGAAAATGGGATTAAATTGGGTAAATTACAAGCAGGAGAAGGGACCTCATCTGGAGGTGGAAGAAATAACTTCGGTATTAAAAGAAAGGAGAATGAGACAAACGCAATATCAGGTTTTAAGAATCAAAATTGGAACCAGAATCAGAATTAGTATCGCCCACGACCGTACTATCAACAACAACCACAAGTAGCTACTATTGCCATCCCGGAAGTACAGCCTCAGCAACAACCACGTCAACAGCAACAACAACAACGACAACAACCACAACAACAGAATTACACGCCAAGACCATATCAAGACCGAAGAAGGATGGTAGATAGGCACTTTGATGCACCACCAATGCCTTACTCTCAGCTACTACAACACTTATTGCAACTGCAGTTGGTCCAGAAAAGGACGATGGCCCCTCTAAATGGCTCACCACTACCCGGGTATGACGCCAATGCTAGGTGTGACTTCCACTCTGGCGCTCCCGGCCATCATATTGATAATTGCAAAGCCTTCAAGAACAAGGTACAAGACCTTGTTGATAGTAAGGCCATTAATTTCAACCATGATGCGCCGAATGTTGATCAGAACCCTATGCCAAATCATGGAGCAGGTAGAGTAAATGTTGTTGTTGAAGGGGAGGATTTAGATCTGGTATATGATGTTGAAGAATTGAAGACTCCTTTAAGTTTTGTAAAATGCAAGTTGTTAGAAGGTGGGGTGTTTCCCGGGTGTGAAAAAGATTGTGAAAATTGTGCCGCCCATCCTGAAGGGTGTGAGAGTTTGAAGAGTTATATATAGTGTATGATAAACAAAGGTGTTCTGCAGTTTGACAAGATCTATGAGAAAAAGAATGAGAAGATAGTCAGTAAGAAAGAGAATGAGGTTGCCACCATCTCTATCCCTTACAAAACAATCACTATTTCTGCACCGCCAGCGCGACCTACCATCATCTTTACGAAGGCAGGACCTATACCTTATGAAAACTCCAAGGCGATCCCTTGGAACTATGGAGCGGAAGTTTACTGCAATGGACAGAAGCAGGAAATAAAAAGCTTGCCTTTGGACTCAGTTGACAACTTGGTGGGAACCGGGGGAATGACTCAGAGTGGGAGGATATTTGCACCTCCCGAAGTGAGTGCAGAAAGAGCTGATAAAGGTAAAGGGAAGGTAGTAGCGAAGGAAAACTCTCAGGCTGGAGAAAAAGAAGTCGCGCTGAAAGACGCAGAAGAGTTCATGCGCTTAATAAGAAAGAGCGACTATAAGATCGTGGATCATCTACAACAGACGCCTTCAAAAATTTCTATCCTGTCGTTATTGTTATGTTCCGAGGCTCATAGGAACGCTTTGCTCAGAGTCTTGGATAATGCTTATGTACCACAAGAAATATTCGTCAATCAGTTGGAAGGAGTAGTGGCCCATGTCAATGCAGGGAATGGTTTGGGGTTCACTGACCGTGATTTGACACCGAAAGGAAGGAATCATAACTTGGCTCTGCATATCTCTATGAAATGTAGAGGTGTCATTTTGTCTCATGTATTGGTAGACACTAGGTCGTCATTAAACGTGCTACCCAACTCATGAAGTTAGACACTCGAGGGATAATATGTACGCCAAGCGATATGGTGGTCAGAGCTTTTGATGGGACAAGGAGGTCTGTGTTTGGAGAGCTAACCTTACCAATTCAAGTCGGTCCTGAGGTTTTTGATGCGGTTTTCTATATAATGGATATCCAGCCGGCATATAGCTGTCTCTTGGGTCGGCCTTGGATACACTCAGCAAGAGCGGTGACGTCAACCCTACACCAAAAGCTGAAGTATATGGTGGGTGATAACATTGTGACTATTTGTGGAGAGGAAGACATCATGGTAAGCCATTTTTCCTCATTCAAGTATGTGGAGGTCGATGGTGAAATTCACGAAACCCTGTGCCAAGCCTTTGAGACCGTCCAAATCAAAGAGAAAGCAACAGTTGAAGCCAAGGCGCCCGAAGTTGCTATGTCATCCTACAAGGAAGCCCAAGCTGTGATGAAGTCTGGATCAGCGAAAGGATGGGGGGAGGTGATAAGCGTCCCCAACAAATAAGACAAGTTCGGATTAGGGTACAGCCCAGACGCATCTTCTTCAAACGCTCCTCACTACAAAGGACCTATTCAATTCACCAGTGGTGGGGTGGTGTTCGAAGAGATCAACGCCGTATCTGACGAGGAAGGAGATAGTGACTATGACATGGATGCACGGATCCAGCCATGCGTCCCCGGCCAAGGCTTGAAGAATTGGACCATGGAAGAAGTTATCACTGTGACTTATGAAGAGTAATTGTTTTGTTTTGATTAATGTATTGCCATATGCTCTGCCCGGGGCATAATGGTCTTTATTTGTTGGGCCTTATCTTTTATGTGTGAGAACAACCCTTTTATCATTATCAATCAAAAAGCGTCTTTTCATTCAAAACTTTGTGATCCTTGTTTTTCTTATTTTTATTTCCAACAATAAAATGGCAATGTGGTTTGTGTTTTTTGTTTGCATATCATTTAAAGCATAAAATCATCATCATTGCAGGTTGCACATTTCAGATACCACCGATTCAGACTCGTCTATGACTCAGTGTGACTTTGACAATCCGATCTTTCGAGCGAAATGAGAGATTGACGAAAACGAAGACCTACCTGAAGAGCTTGCCAGATTGTTAAAACAAGAGGAGAAGGTCATCCTGCCTCATCAGGAGGAAGTTGAAGTCGTCAACCTGGGAACAGAAGAGGATAAAAAGGAGGTCAGAGTAGGGGTTGCGCTGCAGAATGATATCAAGCAAAGATTGATTGAGTTACTCCAAGAGTATAAGGATGTCTTTGCTTGGTCATACGTCGATATGCCCTGACTCGACACAGATATTGTAGTTCATCGCCTGCCTTTGCGTGAAGAGTGTCCTCCTGTCAAACAGAAACTGAGAAGAACCAAGCCAGATATGGCAGTGAAGATCAAGGAAGAAGTCCAGAAGCAACTAGATGCTGGATTTCTTGCTGTGACCAACTACCCTCCTTGGGTCGCTAACATCGTGCCCGTGCCTAAGAAGGACGGCAAAGTCAGGATGTGTGTTGACTATAGGGACCTGAATAGAGCGAGCCCAAAAGATGATTTCCTGCTCCCCCATATTGACGTTCTTGTTGATAACACCGCACAATACTCAGTGTTTTCCTTCATGGATGGTTTCTCCAAAATATAACCAAATCAAGATGACACCGGAAGACATGGAGAAGACGAATTTTATCACGCCTTGGGGGACGTTTTGTTATAAAGTAATGCCTTTTGGGTTGAAGAACGCAGGGGCAACTTATCAGCGAGCAATGGTCACTCTCTTTCACGATATGATTCATCATGAGATTGAGGTCTATGTCGATGATATGATTGCGAAATCCCAAATGGAGGAGGAGCACCTAGTGAATCTTCTAAAGTTGTTTGAGAGGTTGAGAAAGTTCAAATTGAGGTTGAACCCGAATAAGTGTACTTTCAGCGTACGGTCAGGAAAGCTGTTGGGGTTCGTTGTCAGTGAGAAAGGTATTGAGGTCGATCCTGTGAAGATCAAGGCAATTCAAGAAATGCCAGCGCCAAAAACCGAGAAGGAGGTTCGTGGTTTCTTAGGTAGATTGAACTACATCGCAAGGTTCATATCTCACCTCACAGCCACTTGTTTGCCATTGTTTAAGCTATTGAAAAAGGATCAGGCGGTTATCTGGAATGAGAATTGCCAGAGAGCGTTTGAGAAGATAGAAGAGTATCTACAAGAACATCCAATACTGATACCTCCAGTGGCTGGAAGACCGTTGATAATGTACTTAACAGTTCTTGAGAATTTCATGGGTTGTGTTCTCGGTCAACACGACGAGACTGGAAGGCGAAAAGGAAAAGGACAAAAGAGTCGCCACCAAACTTTATTCATCCCATGAGGGGAAAGGAAAATATCGAGAAAACCTTAAGAAAAGAATAGATAAGATGGTCTCGCAACCAAGAACGGGTTCGGAAGCCGGTTATGCGAGGGGAAGGTATTAGCACCCCTCGCATCCATCGTACTCGACGGGAACCATTTGTTTGTCGCTATGTGAATTTATTTGCTTAAATATTATGTTATAAAAGTGTTCCACGGGGAGAGAGATAAAGGGTTAGAAACAGGGAAAGAGAGGTAACAGGGAAGAAGAGAGAAAGAACAGACTCGGTAGGACTTCGCGGTCCTAGGCCTACGTATTCTCAACGGATATGAGAAAATCAGAGTCGACGTAGTTCGGGAAACTAATGATATAAGGGATTGTGCTCGCCAAGACATCGCCGTCTTGTGCCTACGTATCCTCATCTGGTATGAGAAATCAGAGCAGCCGTAGTTCGGCCTACGATTTGTTGAATTATTTTTTAGGGGCGAAATAGGTCCTCGGATAGTAACCCCTACGGGTAGTACCCAATTCCTTATCTCATAGTTTTTGTTATGAGAAGGTGTGGCGAACATAGCGTCTTCGTATTGAAAGACGAGTATCAAAACCGCACACAGTACAGTGAGCATCTCGATACTCAGAGAGGAAGAAGTCTACACTTAATCCTCTCTCTTTAGTTCAATACAAAGGGAACTTCGTTCTCTTATTAAAGTGTTTTTGGTTTTGAATGGTAAGTGCTTTTGCGACGGAGAACCCTACGGTAAACATCAGCACTCGGGATAGGAGAAAGCCTACGCCTAACCACTCCACGGCCATTCAAGTTTTTTTTATGAAAAGAGTTAAAAAAAGCGCTCAGTACGGGACCGAGGTTTTAGGTGACAAAGGTTGCGGGAGGAATTTATGGAAAGAGATAGATGGAAGGAGTCGCGTCTTTGTATTGAAAGACGAGTGTCTAAACCACCCACACTACAGTGAGCATCTCGACACTCGGAAAGGAAGAAGTCTACACTTAATCCTTTCTCTTTAATCCAATACAAAGAGAGGTTGATTCTTTATTGAAAGGGATTTTCAAAATGCGCTCGACGTGGGGCCGAGGTTTTTAGGAGGAAATAGTTTGAAAATATACTCGGTACGGAGCCGAGGTTTTAGAAGAGAAAGTGGATGGTGCGGAGAATACGAGCATCTTCGTATTGAAAGACGAATGTCTAAACCACCCACACTACAGTGAGCATCTCGACACTCGGAGAGGAAGAAGTCTACACTTAATCCTCTCTCTTTGGTTCAATACAAAGAGAACTTCATTCTCTTATTAAATATGATGAGTTGGTTTAACCATTTTTTTTTAAATCCGCTTGACGTTGGGTCAAGGGTTTTAGTTGCTTAAAAAGATTTGAGGTGAAGCGAGCAAGGTCGATGGCGACGCACAAGGCAATCGGCTTACAAGGTCAAAAATGGCTCGATGAGGATCGAGAGTTTGTTTTCTTGAAAATAGTTTTTAGAACCAAAGGTCAAAAATGACCAACAATAAACATGCACAAGAACCAAACAATCACAACGGGTTAACCGGCTTAAAAAAAACAAAACACAAAAAAAAACGGCGAACTCCTTGAGAAAAATTTTTGAGGTAAAAAAGTAGAAAAAACGTGAAAAACAGGGGTCTGACACGGGTGGCCATGTTGTGTGACACAGCCCGTGTCATAGTTCCAGGAAAAAAAGTGAGTTTTGGGTCAAACAGCGGTGTGACACGGCCGTCCGTGTTGCATGACACGGCCCGTGTCACAAGGTCTGGGAGGAAAAAATGATTTTTAGGGCAAGCAGAGGTGTGACACGGGTGGCCGTGTTGTGTGACACGGCCCGTGTCAGGGGTCATGGGAATTTTACACATTTGAAACCTCAAACAGAGGTACAACACGGGTGGCCGTGTTGTGTGACACGGCCCGTGTCATGAGTCCTGGGCATTTTGTACTTTGAAAAGTCACACAGAGATGCAACACGGCCGGCCGTGTCATGTGACACGGCCCGTGTCAGGCTACCAGATGAAAAATCCAAACTTTTCTCTTGTTTTTTTGCTTCTTTTTGTGGTTCTTAAAAATGGTTTCTTGGTCCCTCTTGGGTTCTTACATGATATACACAACACAATAGCACTCAAACAAAGAGAACAAATGATAAATGCACAATATAAAAGAAGAAAAGAGTTTGAAGAAATGGATACCCAAGAGTTGTTACCCTCCTTGCAAAACCTCCACTGATTTTGGCTAGGTGTTCACTTCACTTCACTCTATGCTTTGATGACTCTCCTCAACGGCTCCCTTGTGTTTCTTTTTACTCTCTTCACTTTTTGCTGGTTTTTTCTCTTACTCTTTGCTCTCAATATCTCTATCTCAATCTGTTGTGAATGATAGTGAATGATAGTGAATGATCCTTTTGTGCATCCTCCAAGCCTCCTTATCTCACTTTTTCTGCTGCCTTTTCTGTTGTACCAAAACCACAGCTCTTGCACACTTCTCCATTTTCAGAATTTCCATTCTTGGCAATATCTTTTACCACCTTTTGGTGCAGCCCCACTTTCCTTCCATTTCTAGTATGTTTTTTGCTGTATTTTCTTCTGCAGCACTCTACCTATCTATTCACCCTTGTACCCATTGGTTGGTTGATTTGTTTGGACATACTCATGTAGTCAATACACTACCTTTTGGACATCATTTTCAAATTCTGATTTTTGATGTGTAGATGTATCAACATAAGCTTATAGCCTTGGTTTTGTGACATAAAATGATTTGTAATATGATACACATTGCCACTTCTTGCATGAGGCTGTTTTGAACCATATTCAAATTGCCCATGAATGTATGCATAGCCTTGATCTTGAGATATTCCAACATTAAATTAGCTCTTAAATATTTTCCTTGCATGTTTGTAAGCACAAAGAGGACCATGTGGACTTGATGAGGCATGAGGGATATCATGGCATGAAGTTATTTTTAGAAACTTGAATTAAGACTAGAAATAGCTTAATTTCCTAAGCATTACCAAGAGTTTGGATTTTGTAACAAATGTGACATTCTTGCAAATGTCATGAAATTTCTCTTTGTAATATTCTTGAATCTAGCCTTGAATTCATGAACCTTGAATTTGGAATGATGGGCCTCCCTTATGTCATTGAATTTGAAAGAAATGAAGAAATGAGTCAAGCCTTGAAAGAGGGCAAATTTTGGGGTGCAACAGCTGCCCCTATTCAAGCGACTTGGACCTAAAGGGATGAAAAGCAAACGCTTTCAAACATTCGAGGTAAAAGGTGATTGAATACAAAAGAACCCAAAAATTTGTCAACCGCAGAATGAAACCTCTGACATCGCCGTCAGGCACCTATATTAGGTAGAACATCTGACTTCGCCATCAGTCGTCGGTCAAATACAAACATCTGACCTTGCCGTCAGCTCTTAATAACATCTAACTTCGCCGTCGGAACTCAACATCAAATCTGTGAGATCTGACCTCACCGTCAATACTCAACATAACCTGTAAAAACATCTGATTGGTAGAACATCTGATCTCGCCATCAGTCCTCCATATCCTCTGATTTCGCCATCAACTTACAACATAATCTGACTTCGTTGTCAATTAAAATCATCTGACTTCGCCGTTATTTCTCAAACCATTATGACGTCGCCGTCACCCCTCTACATGATCTGACTTCGCCATCAATTCTCCACATAAAATTTGGAAAAACATCTGACTTCGCTGTCAGTCCTTAACATCAAATCGGCAGGACACCTGACTTCGCTATCACCCCTCCATAGTCTGACTTCGCCGTCAACTCCTCTCATAATCTGACTTTGTCATTAATTCTTTACATAATCTGACTTCGCCATCAACTCTCTTCATAATCTGACCTTGTTGTCAATTCTCTTCATAATCTGTCCTCGTCGTCAATTCACTTCATAATCTGACCTCGTCGTAAATTCTCTTCATAATCTGACCTCGTCGTTGATTCTCTTCATAATATGACGTCGTCGTCAATTCTCTTCATAATCTGACCTCGTCGTCAATTCTCTTCATAATCTGACTTCGTCGTTAATTCTCTTCATAATCTGACTTCGTCGTCAATTCTCTTCATAATCTGACCTCGTCGTCAATTCTCTTCATAATCTGACTTCGTCGTCAATTCTCTTCATAATATGACCTCGTCATCAATTCTCTTCATAATCTGACCTCGTCGTCAATTCTCTTCATAATCTGACTTCGTCGTTAATTCTCTTCATAATCTGACTTCGTCGTCAATTCTCTTCATAATCTGACCTCGTCGTCAATTCTCTTCATAATCTGACTTCGTCGCTAGCTATCAAAATCATTTGACTTCACCGTCACTTCATTTTTCTAAAAAAAACGAGCATCGAACCTAAAGGTCAGCTCAACCCTAAGTTCAGAAGAACGTTCGTCGGTTCACCATCTGGGTGAAGAACTCTGTTGGGGAAACATGAACTTGAATAAATAGACTCTGCTAGGGAGACCGATAAGATGAACACATTTGTCAATGACCTGGCTGGAGGTCTAGATACCACGCAGGATTGAGAAATATACTGATAACTGCTGGAGATACGCTTGAAAACAAAGGGGTGGCAACCCGGCTTATGTTTTACATGCATATGTTTGAATATGGCGTAATGCTCCATACGAAATGGAAATGCTACGCGTTTGGGAGGATGTTATGTATGATGCAAATGCAAAGGAAACACTTTAGCAAAATAAATGCCAAAGAGAAAGGATTAATTCCGCCGGGGAAAAGACTAGACACGTATAGTGCAAATGTTGGGGAAAACAAACCCTGGATGGTCTTCTGAGCAAACTTCTGGGTAAAATTGTTCCGCTAAGAGCAATTCCACCCTGCCGGGGATTAGACAATGAGGGAATCAACATCAACCTTTGCTTGGGGAAATGAGCAATGAACTCAACAAATACAACTTCCGCTTGAGGAATGAGTCAATGACCTAGACTCTGAGGGGAATAGGAGCCAGTTATTCAAACTCTATGGGGAAAACAAATTTCTGAATTCGTTCCACTGCTGAGGGATAAACCCACACACGCTCACTGGAAACAATCCTGCTCTGCTGGAGATGTCAATCTTGACCTGCTGAGGATATCCTTTGATTGTCAAGGTTTCAAACTGCCGGGGGTGAGGACCCACTTAAACTGCACACTTCCTTTAGATGAGGAACTTCTGGAGAAGCCTCGAGGAAAGTTTTCTTGCAAATAACAAACAAACAAGTATGTTTTATGCAGCAGGTACCATTTCAATTATCACTTAAGACGTTATTCAAGCAAATACAATGTTTCAATTATAGATAGCAAAGCCCACAAATTTATGTATGCAAAGTTTCATCAAAAACATCAGGCGTCTTTTGCAAACAAAACGGTAAAAACAAAACAAAAGGTTTTCTAGATAGTATGTTTTATTGATAAATGGCCTGTAAATAGGCAAATTTATAAGGGACACAACTCCTGAAATTAGAAAGCTATGTAAGAAATATACAGAAATGCACAAGAATATCAAAATGTCGGCAATGTGGTACAGACAACCACCATAGAACGACTCAACTATGACTCGCATGACTTCGACGCCTTTCTGATGCTTCGTCTTCTGAAGAGATTGATTTGAACGACTGCTTCTCGAGTTCTCCCATAATCCACTATGCTTTAAAGATCAATGCACAGGTCGCAGTCATTTGCTTTTCAAATCCCTAACTTTTGCCTGAATCGCCCTTGCGGGTTTTCGATTCACCGGGATACCCATTTTTGCCAAAGTCGCCCTTTCAGGTTTTCAACTTTGCGGGTTTACATTTTTTATTTATATCTCTAATTTTTGCCTGAACCTATCCTTTTATGGTTCGCCGAGATGCCCCATTCTTGCCTGGATTTTCTTTTCTTTCCAGCGGGTCTATTTTAAGCAAAGTATCTTTTGACTGCATCCGCATTCACAGGGGACGTAAAATCTTCACCATCCATAGTTGAAAGTAGCAAGGCTCCTCCAGAGAAGACTTTCCTTACAACATACAGACCTTCATAATTGGGAGTCCATTTGCCCCTATGATCGTTCTATGGTGGGAGAATCCGCTTCAACACCAGATCGCCTGTCTGAAAGCTTCGAGGACGCATCTTCTTATCGTAGGCTTTCTTCATCCTACTCTGATACAGACGACCGTATGCAAGAGACGCCAACCTCTTTTCATCCATCAAACTGAGCTGATTCAACCTGTTCTTCACCCATTCTGCTTCATCCAACTTGACGTCAGCCAAAACTCTCAAAGATGGGATCTCGACCTCCAATGGCAGAACAACCTCCATGCCATATACCAACGAGAAAGGAGTTGCCCCAGTTGAGGTACGCACCAAGGTGCGATATCCATGCAAAGCAAAAGGCAACATCTCGTGCCAATCCTTATAAGTCACAACCATCTTCTGCACAATCTTCTTTATGTTCTTGTTAGCCGCTTCTACAACGTCATTCATTTTCGGACAATAAGGAGAAGAATTGTGATGCTCGATTTTGAAATTTTGGCACAGTTCCTTCATCATCTTGTTATTCATATTAGAACCATTATCAGTAATAAGCCTCTCGGGTATTCCATATCGACAAATAATGTCCTTTTTGATAAACCGGGCTATGACTTGCTTCGTGACATTGGCGTAAGAAGCTGCTTTGACCCATTTGGTGAAATAGTCAATGGCTACTAAGATGAAACGGTGTCCATTGGATGCAGTTGGCTCGATCTTTCCAATCATATCAATGCCCCACATGGAGAAAGGCCATGGGGATGACATGACATTCAAAGGACAAGGTGGCACATGAATCTTGTCGGCATAAATTTGGCATTTATGGCACTTCTTGGCGTATTTGAAGCAGTCCAACTCCATAGTTAACCAATAATAGCCCGCCCTTAATAATTTTCGAGACATGGCATGCCCACCTGCATGTGTTCCAAAGGCACCTTCGTGGACTTCTTCCATAAGCAAACCTGCTTCTTTTTCGTCCACACATCTTAGCAGCACCAAGTCAAAGTTTCTACGATAGAGTACACCGTCTGGATTCAGATAAAAGTTACCAGATAATCTTCTCAAGGTCTTCTTATCCCGGGCCGATTCCCCAGGAGGATATTCTTGGTTCTTGAGAAAGTTATGGATGTCATAAAACCACGGTTTACCATCAGAAACTTCTTCTATTGCGAAAACAAAAGTCGGCCTGTCGAGGCGTGAGATGACAATTCTCGGTGCATCATTCCAGAAGTTTACTTTGTACATCGAGGACAATGTAGCCAAAGCATCAGCCATCTAATTTTCTGCCCTTGGTACATGGTGAAATTCTACCCGGTCAAAGAAAGGTAGCAACCTTCTGGCGTAATTCATGTAAGGGATCAGATTAGGATGGCGTGTCTCCCACTCTCCCTTGATCTGGTTTACCACCAAAGCTGAATCTCCATAGATATCGAGGTTCTTTATCCTCAAGTCGATTGCTTCTTCGATACCCATGATACACGCTTTATATTCAGCCTCATTGTTGGTGCATGGGAATGTTAGTCTTGCAGTGAATGGTATATGGGAGCCATGAGGAGTCGTAATGATTGCCCTAATCCCGCAACCGTAGGAGTTAACAGCACCGTCGAAGATTAATTTCCACTGGGAACCCAACTCTGGACCTTCGTCTGGCAACGACTCATCACAATCCTTCATCTTTAAATACATAATGTCCTCATCAGGAAAATCAAACTTCATTGGCTGGTAGTCATCGACTGGTTGCTCTGCGAGATATTCTGATAGGACACTACCTTTAATAGCTTTCTGAGGCACGTACTGGATGTCGTATTCTATCAGAACCATCTGCCATCTAGCAATTCTTCCTGATAGTGCTTGCTTTTCGAATACGTACTTAATAGGATCCATCTTTGAAATTAACATGGTTGTATGGTTTAGCATATACTGTCTTAGGCGTTTAGCGGCCCAAGCGAGTGCGCAACAAGTTTTCTCCAACATTGAGTATCTGGATTCACAGTCTGTGAACTTCTTACTCAAGTAGTAAATTGCATGCTCTTTTCTTCCAATCTCGTCGTGCTGACCGAGAACACAACCCATGGAATTCTCAAGAACTGTTAAGTACATTATCAACAGTCTTCCAGCCACCGGAGGTATCAGTATTGGAGGTTCTTGTAGATACTCTTTTATCTTCTCAAACGCTCTCTGGCAATTCTCATTCCAGATAACCGCCTGATCCTTTTTCAATAGCTTAAACAATGGCTCACAAGTGGCTGTGAGGTGAGATATGAACCTTGTGATGTAGTTCAATCTACCTAAGAAACCACGAACCTCCTTCTCGGTCTTTGGCGCTGGCATTTCTTGAATTGCCTTGATCTTAATAGGATCGACCTCAATACCTTTCTCACTGACAACGAACCCCAACAGCTTTCCTGACCGTACGCCGAAAGTACACTTATTCGGGTTCAACCTCAATTTTAACTTTCTCAACCTCTCAAACAACTTTAGAAGATTCACTAGGTGCTCCTCCTCCGTTTGGGCTTTCGCAATCATATCATCGACATAGACCTCAATCTCATGATGAATTATATCGTGAAAGAGAGTGACCATTGCTCGCTGATAAGTTGCCCCTGCATTCTTCAACCCAAAAGGCATTACTTTATAACAAAACGTCCCCCAAGGCGTGATAAAAGTCGTCTTCTCCATGTCTTCCGGTGCCATCTTGATTTGGTTATATCCGGAGAAACCATCCATGAAGGAAAACACTGAGTATTGTGCGATGTTATCAACAAGAACGTCAATATGGGGGAGCGGGAAATCATCTTTTGGGCTTGCTCTATTCAGGTCCCTATAGTCAACACACATCCTGACTTTTCCGTCCTTCTTAGGCACGGGCACGATGTTAGCGACCCAAGGAGGGTAGTTGGTCACAACAAGAAATCTAGCATCTAGTTGCTTCTGGACTTCTTCCTTGATCTTCACTGCCATATCTGGCTTGGTTCTTCTCAGTTTCTGTTTGACAGGAGGACACTCTTCACGCAAAGACAAGCGATGAACTACAATATCTGTGTCGAGTCAGGGCATATCGACGTATGACAAAGCAAAGACATCCTTATACTCTTGGAGTAACTTAATCAATCTTTGCTTGATATCATTCTGCAGCGCAACCCCTACTCTGACCTCCTTTTTATCCTCTTCTGTTCCCAGGTTGACGACTTCAACTTCCTCCTGATGAGGCAGGATGACCTTCTCCTCTTGTTTTAACAATCTGGCAAGCTCTTCAGGCAGGTCTTCGTTTTCGTCAATCTCTCCTTTCGCTCGAAAGATCGGATTGTCAAAGTCACACCGAGTCATAGACGAGTCTGAATCGGTGGTATCTGAAATGTGCAACCTGTAATGATGATGATTTTATGCTTTAAATGATATGCAAACAAAAAAACACAAACCACATTGCCATTTTATTGTTGGAAATAAAAATAAGAAAAACAAGGATCACAAAGTTTTGAATGAAAAGACGCTTTTTGATTGATAATGATAAAAGGGTTGTTCACACACATAAAAGATAAGGCCCAACAAATAAAGACCATTATGCCCCGGGCAGAGCATATGGCAATACATTAATCAAAACAAAACAATTACTCTTCATAAGTCACAGTGATAACTTCTTCCATGGTCCAATTCTTCAAGCCTTGGCCGGGGACGCATGGCTGGATCCATGCATCCATGTCACAGTCACTATCTCCTTCCTCGTCAGATACAACATTGATCTCTTCGAACACCACCCCACCACTGGTGAATTGAATAGGTCCTTTGTAGCGAGGAGCGTTTGAAGAAGATGCGTATGGGCTGTACCCTAATCCGAACTTGTCTTGTTTGTTGGGGACGCTTATCACCTCCCCCCATCCTTTCGCTGATCCAGACTTCACCACAGCTTGGGCTTCCTTGTAGGATGACATAGCAACTTCGGGCGCCTTGGCTTCAACTGTTGCTTTCTCTTTGATTTGGACGGTCTCAAAGGCTTGGCACAGGGTTTCGTGAATTTCACCATCGACCTCCACATACTTGAATGAGGACAGATGGCTTACCATGATGTCTTCCTCTCCACAAACAGTCACAATGTTATCACCCACCATATACTTCAGCTTTTGGTGTAGGGTTGACGTCACCGCTCCTGCTGAGTGTATCCAAGGCCGACCCAAGAGACAGCTATATGCTGGCTGGATATCCATTATATAGAAAACTGCATCAAAAACCTCAGGACCGACTTGAATTGGTAAGGTTAGCTCTCCAAACACGGACCTCCTTGTCCCATCAAAAGCTCTGACCACCATATCGCTTGGCGTACATATTATCCCTCGAGTATCTAACTTCATGAGGGCTTTTTTGGGTAGCACGTTTAATGACGACCCAGTTTCTACCAATACATGAGACAAAATGACACCTCTACATTCCATAGAGATATGCAGAGCCAAGTTATGATTCCTTCCTTTCGGTGTCAAATCACGGTCAGTGAACCCCAAACCATTCCCTGCATTGACATGGGCCACTACTCCTTCCAACTGATTGACGGATATTTCTTGTGGTACATAAGAATTATCCAAGACTCTGAGCAAAGCGTTCCTATGAGCCTGGGAACATAACAATAACGACAGGATATAAAATTTTGAAGGCGTCTGTTGTAGATGATCCACGATCTTATAGTCGCTCTTTCTTATTAAGCGCATGAACTCTTCTACGTCTTTCAGCGCGACTTCTTTTTCTCCAGCCTGAGAGTTTTCCTCCGCTACTACCTTCCCTTTACCTTTATCAGCTCTTTCTGCACTCACTTCGGGAGGTGAAAATATCCTCCCACTCCGAGTCATTCCCCCGGTTCCCACCAAGTTGTCAACTGAGTCTAAAGGCAAGCTTTTTAATTCCTGCTTCTGTCCATTGCAGTAAACTTCCGCTCCATAGTTCCAAGGGATCGCCTTGGAGTTTTCATAAGGTATAGGTCCTGCCTTCGTAAAGATGATGGTAGGTCGCGCTGGCGGTGCAGAAATAGTGATTGTTTTGTAAGGGATAGAGATGGTGGCCACCTCATCCTCTTTCTTACTGACTATCTTCTCATTCTTTTTCTCATAGATCTTGTCAAACTGCAAAACACCTTTATTTATCATACACTGTATATAACTCTTCAAACTCTCACACCCTTCAGGATGGGCGGCACAATTTTCACAATCTTTTTCACACCCGGGAAACACCCCACCTTCTAACAACTTGCATTTTACAAAACTTAAAGGAGTCTTCAATTCTTCAACATCATATACCAGATCTAAATCCTCCCCTTCAACAACAGCATTTACTCTACCTGCTCCATGATTTGGCATAGGGTTCTGATCAACATTCGGCGCATCATGGTTGAAATTAATGGCCCTACTATCAACAAGGTCTTGTACCGTGTTCTTGAAGGCTTTGCAATTATCAATATGATGGCCGGGAGCGCCAGAGTGGAAGTCACACCTAGCGTTGGCGTCATACCCGGGTGGTGGTGAGCCATTCAGAGGGGCCATCGTCCTTTTCTGGACCAATTGCAGTTGCAATAAGTGTTGTAGTAGCTGAGAGTAAGGCATTGGTGGTGCGTCAAAGTGCTTATCTACCATCCTTCTTCGGTCTTGATATGCTCTTGGTGCGTAATTCTGTTGTTGTGGTTGTTGTCGTTGCTGTTGTTGCTGTTGACGTGGTTGTTGCTGAGGTTGTACTGTCGGGATGGCAATAGTAGCTACTTGTGGTTGTTGTTGATAGTACGGTCGTGGGCGATACTGTTTCTGATTCTGGTTCCAATTTTGATTCTTAAAACCTGATATTGCGTTTGTCTCATTCTCCTTTCTTTTAATACCGAAGTTCTTTCTTCCACCTCCAAATGAGGTCTCTTCTCCTGCTTGTAATTTACCCAATTTAATCCCATTTTCTACTCCCTCTCCTGTAATGATCAGATCTGAGAAACTTCTAGACATGTTGCTTATCAATTTCTCATAATACACACCAGGTAGTGTAGCTACAAACAAGTCGATGAGTTCTCTCTCCACCATTGGAGGTTGAACCCTCGCAGCCAACTCGCGCCACCTCTGGGCATACTCCTTGAATCCTTCATTTTTCCTTTGCGATAGGTTCTGTAATTGTACATGATTCGGTGCTAGATCACTGTTATACTGGTAGTGTTTGACAAAAGCTTCTGCCAAATCCTTCCAACTTCTGATATGGACCGGCTCCAGTCCCATATACCATTCTAAAGATGGACCTGACAAGCTATCTTGGAAGAAGTGCATCAGCAACTTCTCATCATTGGAGTATGCAGACATCCTTCGGA
Source organism: Lathyrus sativus (assembly GCA_963859935.3). Classification (NCBI taxonomy): domain Eukaryota; kingdom Viridiplantae; phylum Streptophyta; class Magnoliopsida; order Fabales; family Fabaceae; genus Lathyrus; species Lathyrus sativus. Next base: position 640,688,756 of record OZ012741.1, read on the forward strand.
AATAGGAGCGAAGATGCACCCTTGGACATGTTGTTCCTTTGTATTTATCGAAATCTGGCACTTTGAACTTTGGAGGAATCCTAAGTCCCGGAATCAATCCCAGATTGGACATGTCAAAACCCATAGTATTCTGGCCTTCAAGAATGCTCCTCATCTTTTCTTCGATTGCATCAAACCTCCTATTAGCGTCAGATCGTAATCCTTCCCCAAGGTCTCCCATGGAGAAGACGTCATCTTGCTCATCTTGGTTCCACTGAGGACCATTGTTAACAGGCACGGCGCCCGCCGCAACTGGGATGGGAATTCCATCTTGGTTTTCTCCACCCGGAAGATTGACTACAGTTGGACCACCATTGGCCTGCGAAGTGCTACCATTAGCCGGAGGAGGAACAACAGTAGTTCCTCCATGCAAAACACCACTGCCATCCACTCGAGCTATCAATGGTTGAACCAGAGTTCTCAATTGTTCCTGCCCATTGGCTATCCCTTGCATTGTTTCCATGAATTGCGTCATCTTTTCCCTAAACTCCTGCAGCTCTTGTTGTACTTGATCCATGACTCTTCGTTGGTTCCCTCTTGTGTTGTATGAATGTTGAGAAGTCAGCTTGCTCTTTCTCTTTCTTTCCTTCTAAAATGGCAAGCGGTATGAGGTTGGGTTTCAGGGAATGCAAAAATGATGCGTGGGTATATGCAATGCTCGAATGATGTTCAAGGGACTTTCAAGATTTATGATTATTAATGGTATTCTGGAACTATAAATGAATAGTAAAGAATGCATATTTTAAACCAAAAAGCAAACTTTCATTAATCTTGAGGGAAGATTCAATACAACTGATTGTTCAATAAGCTGCAAAATAAAAACTCATGCTACGAGAAAACACTGAATGAACTAAAACTCTTTCTTTCGGAGACGTTCTTCAAGCTTTTTTGTCTCGAACATGAATCTTCTTTCGGAGACGTTCCTTCCAAGTCTTGAATTGCGCTTTCCAACCTCCATGGGATATCACGGATCATAAGGTTGCAATGCTCCACTAGATTGTTATACCTAGCACGACACATGTCTAGGGTCGGCTGGTAATAACGAAGAGAATCCTCATACGTATCCAAAAGTTCGTTGAGCTGAGCTTCCTTCTTCAACCATAGTGAACTATTCCTCTACAGGGCCTCGAAACGATCTTTCCACAGGGTGGCTGTTTCCTGAGCGGTCTCCAATTCTGAGAATTTGTTGTGCCATACATCAGAGGTGACATATGAAGCTCTCTATGCTTCTTCTTTGATTTGTCGCTCGCTTTCGGCTAGAATTAAGGTACCCCTCAACTCCTTTTCTAGGACATCAATATCGGCCTCAAGTTCCTCCCTTGTCTTCTTCTTTTCAGCAGAGGCTAACTCGAAGAATCTCCACGCTTTATCAAAAGAGGCCTTGGTTTCATTTAACCGTTGCCGGAGGGCTTTTACTGATGCATCAGCTCCTTCAAAACCTTCTTGATACCTGACCCTCAGATCTGCTTCTAGCTTCAGCTTCTTGCTACTCTCAGCCACTTGGTCTTGTTCGAACTCCACTTTCCTCTTATATTGGCCATTCTCCACTCCTGCTTGGTGAACCTCAGCCTGAAGGTCTTGGTTTTCCTTTGTCAACCTTTCTATCACTAGCTTTAGTTTCTCATACTCCTCCATGGATACATGAGTGGGAGCAGGAGGTTCTTCTCTCATGGATGGTTCGGAGGGAAATGGAAGCAACCTTTCGGCCACTCTAGCTTGCAACCATCGGTTGTAGGGCTCCTTAGCCACACAGCTCTTCGCCTTTAACTCTTTCCTCCCCCTCGTATGAACCTTGGCCCATGCTTTAACAATATTCCTGACTAAAGCAGGATCATCTGTTGTGGCTAGCAAAAAGAAACGCTGAACCTTCTCTGCTTCGGGTTCATCTTCCATAGCATAGCCCAACTGACGCAACACCATGACAGGGTTGTAGTTGATGCAACCAGCCCTACTGATTAGAGGTACATTACCGAAGTTCCCACAACTAAAGATGATCTCCACGTCGTAATACTCATGAGAGTACCAAGCAATATCACTGGCCTCTAGAGACATAATGCGTTGAGACCATTTCAGTTTCTTCTTGTTTTCCACAAACGGCCCTTTCTTCGACAGGTGGGAAGCATACCATTTGAACAGTAGATGAGAACAGCATTGGACCATTCCTGTCTTCTTTTCACTTCTTCAATGAATGGAGTGGTAAACATCAGCGAGGAGGGTAGGGATAGGATTCTTTTGCATGAAGAGAATGATAGCAGTGATGTCTATGAAATTGTCCACATTTGGAAAGAGGACAATCCCATAAATCATTAGAGCAACGACAATACCAAAACTTTCCCAATCCCCATTGGTCTTGTACTGATCGGCTTTATCTAGCAAAAACCTCAAAGGAAAGCCTTGAGTACCTCCCTTATTGGTTAGACCATCTTTAACCTCTTCCTCGGTCATACGGAGAGCGAGAGCAATGACAGAAGACTTTGGCTCTTCTTCCAGGACGGTGTAAATAGGTTGATCCTTAATCTTGATATTCAAAAGGTGGGAATATTCTTCAAGAGTAGGAGCCAACTGATAATCTTGAAAGGTGAAGCATCTGAGAGGCGCATCATAAAATTGAACCATAGCGAACAAAGCCCATGTATCGACCCCAGAATGGAGAAGGTCAAGCAATTTCCCATATTTCCCTTGAAAGTTGATTTTGATAGCTTTTGGCACATCAATCAAAAGATCTTGGATTGGTCCCAACTTCGGTTCTCTGAACTTTAAGGAATTTGTACTTCTTTTCCTTTGATCATTCATCTTGTTCTTCAATACCTATGATAATCACAGTCTCTTAAGTCCCTTGATATACAACAATGCTATGAAATGCAATGCTTTATGGATGCATATGAGAATGGAAACACATGGATCAAAGTCACAGATCCTGCAGGGTATTGTAACAAAATATCCCTCACCACGGGTGGGTAGTCTATTGGTTTATAAGAGGGCATCCCAAAAGGCTTTTAAACAAAGTCCCATGCACTAACCCTCAAAAGTTTTCCATCATAACGACTACTCGTAAGATGGTAATCCCTTCAAAAGGATGAACACAGAGTTATGTTTTAGTAACCTTTTGGAATAAGGTTCTACAAGAGGTCCTCAAAATCACGGAATCCCACGTCGGAAATAAAACACCGTTACGACTACACGTAGGACATAATCTTTCCAACGGGGTCTCATCTGAGCGGTGGAATTCGATCCAACTCAACGAGTCCTACGTCTCGCAAATCAGAAAGAAACCACCTCCTAATCTTAGTGTATACTCGAAAGCTCGGGTAGAAAGCTTTATCCTCACAAACCATCCCAACAAACCCAACAGGTTAGAAAGAAACACAATAATAAAATAAAATAAAACATAAAACCAAATAAAGCACAAATGCAACAAACAAACTAGGTTTGGCTTGCTAGGCGTCCCCAGCAGAGTCGCCAGCTGTCGCTGCTTGAAAAATACGCGCAACGACGGGGAAGGCGAAAAGGAAAAGGATAGAAGAGTCGCCACCGAACTTTATTTATCCCATAAGGGGAAAGTAAAATATCGAGAAAACCTTAAGAAAAGAACGGATAAGATGGTCTCGCGACCAAGAACGGGTTCGGAAGCCGGTTATGCGAGGGGAAGGTATTAGCACCCCTCGCATCCATCGTACTCGATGGGAACCATTTGTTTGTCGCTATGTGAATTTATTTGCTTAAATATTATGTTATAAAAGTGTTCCACAGGGAGAGAGATAAAGGGTTAGAAATAGGGAAAGAGAGGTAACGGGGAAGAAGAGAGAAAGAACAGACTCGGTAGGACTTCGCGGTCCTAGGCCTATGTATTCTCAACGGATATGAGAAAATCAGAGTCGACGTAGTTCGGGAAACTACTGATATAAGGGATTGTGCTCGCCAAGACATCACCGTCTTGTGCCTACGTATCCTCATCTGGTATGAGAAATCAGAGCAGCCGTAGTTCGGCCTACGATTTGTTGAATTATTTTTTAGGGGCGGAATAGGTCCTCGGATAGTAACCCCTACGGGTAGTACCCAATTCTTTATCTCAAAGTTTTTGTTATGAGAAGGTGTGGCGAACATAGCGTCTTCGTATTGAAAGACGAGTATCAAAACCACACACACTACAGTGAGCATCTCGATACTCGGAGAGGAAGAAGTCTACACTTAATCCTCTCTCTTTAGTTCAATACAAAGAGAACTTCGTTCTCTTATTAAAGTGATTTTGGTTTTGAATGGTAAGTGCTTTTGTGACAAAGAACCCTATGGTAAACGTCAGCACTCGGGATAGGAGAAGGCCTACGCCTAACCACTCCACGGCCATTCAAGTTTTCGTTATGAAAAGAGTTAAAAAAAGCGCTCGGTACGGGACCGAGGTTTTAGGTGACAAAGGTTGCGGGAGGAATTTATGGAAAGAGATAGATGGAAGGATTTGCGTCTTCATATTGAAAGACGAGTGTCTAAACCACCCACACTACAGTGAGTATCTCGACACTCGGAAAGGAAGAATTCTACACTTAATCCTTTCTCTTTGATCCAATACAAAGAGAGGTTGATTCTTTATTGAAAGGGATTTTGAAAATGAGATCGGCGCGGGGGCCGAGGTTTTTAGGAGGAAATGGTTTGAAAATATACTCGGTACGGAGCCGAGGTTTTATAAGAGAAAGTGGATGGTGCGGAGAATACGAGCATCTTCGTATTGAAAGACGAATGTCTAAACCACCCACACTACAGTAAGCATCTCGACACTCGGAGAGGAAGAAGTCTACACTTAATCCTCTCTCTTTGGTTCAATAAAAAGAGAACTTCATTCTCTTATTAAATATGATGAGTTGGTTTAACCATTTTTTTTTAAATCCGCTTGACGTTGGGTCAAGGGTTTTAGTTGCTTAAAAAGATTTGAGGTGAAGCGAGCAAGGTCGATGGCGACGCACAAGGCAATCGGCTTACAAGGTCAAAAATGGCTCGATGAGGATCGAGAGTTTGTTTTCTTGAAAATAGTTTTTAGAACCAAAGGTCAAAAATGACCAACAATAAACATGCACAAGAACCAAACAATCACAACGGGTTAACCGGCTTAAAAAAAACAAAACACAAAAAAAAAATGGCGAACTCCTTGAGAAAATTTTTTGAGGTAAAAAAGTAGAAAAAACGTGAAAAACAGGGGTCTGACACGGGTGGCCGTGTTGTGTGACACGGCCCGTGTCACAGTTCCAGGAAAAAAAGTGAGTTTTGGGTCAAACAGCGGTGTGACACGGCCGCCCGTGTTGCATGACACGGCCCGTGTCACAAGGTCTGGGAGAAAAAAATGATTTTTAGGGCAAGCAGAGGTGTGACACGGGTGGCCGTGTTGTGTGACACGGCCCGTGTCAGGGGTCATGGGAATTTTACACATTTGAAACCTCAAACAGAGGTACAACACGGGTGGCCGTGTTGTGTGACACGGCCCGTGTCATGAGTCCTGGGCATTTTGTACTTTGAAAAGTCACACAGAGATGCAACACGGCCGGTCATGTCGTGTGACACGGCCCGTGTCAGGCTACCAGATGAAAAATCCAAACTTTTCTCTTGTTTTTTGCTTCTTTTTGTGGTTCTTAAAAATGGTTTCTTGGTCCCTCTTGGGTTCTTACATGATATACACAGCACAATAGCACTCAAACAAAGAGAACAAATGATAAATGCACAATATAAAAGAAGAAAAGAGTTTGAAGAAATGGATACCCAAGAGTTGTTACCCTCCTTGCAAAGCCTCCACTGATTTTGGCTAGGTGTTCACTTCACTTCACTCTATGCTTTGATGACTCTCCTCAATGGCTCCCTTGTGTTTCTTTTTACTCTCTTCAGTTTTTGCTGGTTTTTTCTCTTACTCTTTGCTCTCAATATCTCTATCTCAATCTGTTGTGAATGATAGTGAATGATCCTTTTGTGCATCCTCCAAGCCTCCTTATCTCACTTTTTCTGCTGCCTTTTCTGTTGTACCAAAACCACAGCTCTTGCACACTTCTCCATTTTCAGAATTTCCATTCTTGGCAATATCTTTTACCACCTTTTGGTGCAGCCCCACTTTCCTTCCATTTCTAGTATGTTTTTTGCTGTATTTTCTTCTGCAGCACTCTACCTATCTATTCACCCTTGTACCCATTGGTTGGTCGATTTGTTTGGACATACTCATGTAGTCAATACACTACCTTTTGGACATCATTTTCAAATTCTGATTTTTGATGTGTAGATGTATCAACATAAGCTTATAGCCTTGGTTTTGTGACATAAAATGATTTGTAATATGATACACATTGCCACTTCTTGCATGGGGCTGTTTTGAACCATATTCAAATTTCCCATGAATGTATGTATAGCCTTGATCTTGAGATATTCCAACATTGAATTAGCTCTTAAATATTTTCCTTGCATGTTTGTAAGCACAAAGAGGACCATGTGGATTTGATGAGGCATGGGGGATATCATGACATGAAGTTATTTTTAGAAACTTAAATTAAGACTAGAAATAGCTTAATTTCCTAAGCATTACCAAGAGTTTGGATTTTGTAACAAATGTGACATTCTTGCAAATGTCATGAAATTTCTCTTTGTAATATTCTTGAATCTAGCCTTGAATTCATGAACCTTGAATTTGGAATGATGGGCCTCCCTTATGTCATTGAATTTGAAAGAAATGAAGAAATGAGTCAAGCCTTGAAAGAGGGCAAATTTTGGGGTGCAACAGGATGCATGGGAGTCTTTGCCATCTTACTATCAGTCATGTTAAATTTCTTCAGAAGTTCTTCAATAATCAAGCATATAGTTTTCTACTGGGAAGGTCATGGGTACATGCAGCGGGCACTGTCACATCCATGTTACATCAGAAGATGAAGCTCATTACTGAGGATCAGTTGGTTGTAGTGCACGACGAAGAGGACCGGATGGTGAGCAATCTATCCTCCTTTTGATACATTGAAACTGGTAAGGATGCGTTGGAAACAACTTTCCAAGCATTAGAAATTGAACATATAGTGTTAATTGAGGACACTGTTGTTACACATGGTCCATCTTTCGCCTCTGCCCAGAGTATTAAAAATGCCATAAAGGAAGGACTTCCGCAAGGTTGGGGAGAGGTAATCGAAGTCAAGGCTCGAGCAAAGAATGACTGGCAAGGGTTGGGTTATAAACCAACTCTGGATGAAGAATCAGAAGTCAACGACAAGCACTTGAAGACCCTGAAGGAGATCTTCGTAAGTGGTGGTATTCAAGTGAACACTATTGAAGAAGACGATGAAGTGAGCTGCATTGATAACCTGGTATTTTGAAGTGAAACCATTATGCAAAATTGGGAGGCCACTGAAGTTCCTATCATGTTACCGCTCTTCGAGTAATTTGTTTGTTTTATTTGTTAGCATTTTCTCTATTTTAAATCCACGGTCATACCCGGGGCCAATGGATCATTTTGTATGGGCCACACTTTTGCAATTAAAAAGATCATTCAATGAATGAGTATTTTGTTAAACCTCCATTTTATTTGTTCATCGTTTTTTTTCACTTTTTTGTAAAAAAGGAAAAATGACAATTTTTTTAAATAAAAAAAAACTAAAAAGAATTCATCATCTGCATCTCTTCGTGTGTGTTTGCTTATTTTAGGCCCGTTCAACATATGCAGAGAACCCCCATCACCCGCTAAATCCAATGATCACCCAATTCTTTCTGACTATGGTTCACTGGTATTCCAAGTTAAAGACGAGACTGATGAGGATTCTGAAATCCCTGAAGAACTGATGAAAATGACCGAGTACGAGGATGTTTATCTTCAATCGTACAAAGAATAGATTGATGTTATCAACTTGGGCTCCGAAGAAGAGAAAATAAAGGTCAAGGTTGGGGCATCACTTGGGGTAGAAGTCAAAGACATATTGGTAATTCTTCTCAAGGAGTATACAGATGTGTTTGCTTGGTTCTACCAAGATATGCCTGGATTGCAAACCAACATCGTGGTTCACAAACTCCCTCTTAAACTCGAGTGACCTCCGGTTAAGTAGAAGCTTTGAAGGTCCATATCTGACATGGCTCTCAAGATCAGATATGAGGTAAAAAAAAGCAGACAGATGCAGGCTTCTTAGTAGTATCAAAATACCCAGAATGGGTGGCCAACATTGTGCCAGTGCCAAAGAAGGATGGTAAAGTCAGAATGTGTTTAGATTACAGGGATCTGAACAAAGCCAGTCTGAAGGACGATTTCCCTCTGCCACATATCAACACTTTGGTGGATAATACAACTAGTTTTGCAGTGTTCTCGTTCATGGATGGTTTCTCTAGTTATAACTAGATAAAAATAGACCCAACCGATATGGAAAAGAAAACCTTCATCACACCCTAGGGCACATATTGTTATAAGGTTATGCCTTTTGGTCTGAAAAATGTTAGGGCCACATATCAACGAGCCATGGTGGCGTTATTTCATGACATGATGCACCAAGAAGTTGAGGTCTACGTCGATGATATGATTGCCAAGTCTCAAAGCGAAGAAGATCACCTTGATCATCTGTTGAAGATATTCAAAAGACTCAGGAGGTATCAACTGAAACTAAACCCTGCCAAATGTACCTTCGGAGTTAGATCCAGCAAACTACTCTATTTCATTGTTAGTCAACATGGAATTGAAGTGGATCTCGACAAGGTATGATCCATCTAGGAAATGCTCGCACCTCAAACTGAGAAATAGGTCAGAGGGTTCCTTGGCAGACTGAACTATATCTCCAGATTCATCTCCAACTTGACTCCTACTTGCACGCCAATCTTTAAGCTGTTACGAAAAGATCAAGCGATTTTTTGGAACGAGAATTATTAGTCGGCGTTTAAAAAGATCAAGAGATACCTCCAAGAGCCTCCGATATTGATCCCTCTTGTGCCTGGAAGACCTCTCTTCATGTACATGATTGTGCTCGAAGAATCAATGGGTTGTGTCTTGGGCCAAACAGATGAATCAGGGAAGAAAGATAATGCAATTTACTACTTAAGAAAGAAGTTCACCGATTGCGAGAGTCATTACTCTCCATTGGAAAAAGCTTCCTGTACGCTGGTTTGGGCGGCCAAACGTCTAAGACAGTACATGATTTGCCACACTACTATGTTGATATCCAAAATGGATCCAATGAAGTACGTATTCGAGAAACGTGATCAGACTGTGAGACTTGCAAGATGGAACATGCTCTTGCCAGAGTATGATATTCAATATGTTGCACAAAAGTCAATAAAAGGAAGCGTCTTGTCAGACTACCTTGCTGATCAACCTGTTAAAGATTATCAGCCGCTCAAATTTGACTTCCCCGACGAAGATGTCATGTCTCTTTACAAAGCTAAATAAGAACCCAGTCCAGAAGAAGGTCCTGAACCTGGCTCCCGTTGGAAAATGATGTTCGACAATGCATCCAACAAAAAAGGTCATGGTGCTGGTGATATTCTGGAAAATCCTACCGGAGGATATACTGCGGTTACTGCAAGATTATGCTTCAATAGCACGAATAACATAGCCGAGTATGAAGCCTGAATCTTAGGTTTTGAAGCTGTCATTGACCTCCACATTAAGATTCTGGAAGTAATTGGCGACTCTGCCTTGGTGATTTATCAGCTCAGAGGCGAATAGGAGACCCGAGACGAAAAATTGGTTCCTTACAAAGACTACATTTTGGAGATGATCGAGTATTTTGACGAGATCACTTTCAGACATGTCCCGAGGTCTGAAAATCATACTGCTGATGCCTTAGCCATGCTAGCATCAATGTGGAAGGTTCAGTTTATCAACAAAGCTCCCTTGATTAACATTGAAAGAAAGACTGCACCAGCATACGTCATGATGGCTGAAGAAGAGTATGATGGAAAACCATGGTTCCATGACATCAAAAATTACCTCCAGAATCAAGAGTGCCCAGTCGATGCCTCCAAAATTGATAAGAGAGCGGTGCGAAGATTGTCATCCAAGTTTTTCATTAGCAATAATGTTCTGTATAAAAGAATTCACGACATGGTCTTACTCAGATGTGTTGACAAAAAAGAAGCAGACATGCTGATGACAGATATTCATGAAGGTGCCTTCGGTACTCATGCAAGTTGCCATGCCATGGAAAAGAAAATCCTGAGGGCTGGTTATTACTGATTGACTTTAGAGACTGACTATATCCTGTTTGCCCGAAAATGCCATAAATGCCAAATTTACGTGGACAAGGTGCACGTGCCACCACATCTTCTAAACGTGCTAATATTTCCTCGGTCGTTCTTAATGTGGGGCATTAATATGATTGGGGAAATTGAGCCTAAAGCGTCCAATGGTCATCGGTTCATCCTCGTCGCTATCGACTATTTCACCAAATGGGTAGAAGCTGCATCCTACGCCAACGTGACCAAGCAAGTGGTTGCCTAGATCAAAAAGGAGATTATCTGTCGTTATGGGATCCCTGATCAGATCATTACAGATAATGGGACAAATCTGAACAACAAAATAATGAAGGATCTCTATGACAGTTTCAAAATTAAACATCATAACTCCTATCTTTACTGACCTAAGATGAATGGCGCTGTTGAAGCTGCAAACAAGAATATTAAAAAGATTGTGCAAAAGATGGTAGTGACCTACAAAGATTGGCATAAAATGCCACCATTTGCTTTACACAGATATAAAACATCTGTGCGCACTTCAACAAGGGCAACCCCTTTCTCCCTGGTCTACAGGATGGACGCAGTATTATCTATTGAGGTTGAGATACCTTCATTAAGGGTCTTAATGAAAGCCAAGCTCGAAGAAGCTGAATGAGTGAAAGAAAGGTTCGATACCCTGAATCTCATCGACGAGAAGAGGATGACGGCAATGTACCACAATCAACTCAACCAAAAGAGAATGAAGAGAGCCTTCGACAAAAGAGTCCAAGTCAAAGAGTATAAAGAGGGTGGGCTGGTACTAAAAAAGATTCTACCAGTACATCGGGACATGCGCGAAAAATGGATGCCAAACTATGACGGCCCATTCATTGTGAAGACGATATTTTCTGGAGGCTCTCTTATTCTTGCGATGATGGATGGTGAACAACTCCCCCATCCTGTGAACTCAGATGCAGTAAGAAAATATTATGCCTAAAAAACCCGCTAAGTTGAAAACCTAGAGAGGCAACTTAGGCAACAAAAAAAAGGGGGGGTATCCCGGTGGATAATAACCTATGAAGGAGATTCAGGAAAAAATTAGAGATAAAACAAAAGAAAAGAAGAGCTCGCTAAGTCAGAAATCTAGAAAGGCGGCTTAGACAAAAATGAGCAACAAAGGCATTTCACTACTTCGATAGTAGTCACTACTGCAGAAGATCGTTAAAAAAACTCACCTTCCATTACTCTTGTCAGAGGCAGCATTTCAGATCGACTCTTAGCTAGTTAGGACTAGATGATCATTAGATTTTTGTAAACCTTTACTTATATTGCCATTTTCCCAAATTGTAATTGTTCCATAGGACTTTGCCTTTTGCAGGTTTCCATCTTTGAATAAAATTAGAATTAGACCAATCTTTTTTATGCTCTGTTATGCTCTGTCTTTTTTGTTATGCAAATCTCACTTAGTCGTTAATAATGATTTTTGAAAGAAAAAGTTTTTTGAAACAAACAAAATCGTTTTGAAGAAAATTAACAAGCAAAACGTAACTTTGATTGTGACATAACGGTGTAAACGTAGACTCCTTCATGAGGACAGAATGGTTGAAACCATAATGCCATCATTTCAACAATATGGGCTATAGATATTTCTTTCCCCATGCCGCCGCGCTACGAATTCTTGTTAGTTGTATTAAAGTTGTGACCTCTCTCCATCAAATTTGCAAGAACATGTATCATTTCCCCAGCAGAGTCTCCAGAAGATTAAGACCATTCTCCAGCATTGGGATTCAGTGTGATTCTTTTTTGTTTCCCCTGTGATAGATCATTATCTATCTTTCGTTGCTTTCCCCCGTGGTCTGTTCGGTATTTCATCTGCATCATACCATTAGCATATGCATTTTTAGCATACCTCTCATTTTGGTTTGTTCTGGCTGTATTTTTGTTGTCCAATTGGACGATTTTATTTGTCAAGAATTTGTCGGGTGTTTCATCCCTAGTGGTTACTGGATATCGTCTTGAGATCCTTTGGTCGTTACCAAACTCTTTTGCTCCAGACCTGTTGTCGCGGGTTTACCCTTGGGTTGTTACCTTAACTTTATCAAGTTATCTGGTTTAGGTATTATTGTGATAAATACTTATACCCCAGAAAGTCTAGTAGTTACTGGCATTGTTTAAATCTAGTGGTTATTGGTATCACTATTTGGTTGTCACTATATCCTCTTAGAAGCCTAGTCGTTACTAGCAATCCCCTGAAACCCAGTAATGTTTTGACTGGTGTTGTTTCAAATCCAATTGTTATTGGTATTGTTTGATGGTTATCCCCATTTGAAGTCCAATAATGTTTTGAATGGCATTCTGTGCAAAAATCTAATTGCTACTAGTGTTGTGGGTTATAGTTGTCACCCTATCCCTAGTAAGTCCAGTATTGTCTTGATTGGCATCGTCTAAAGCCCAATTATTATTGGCATCTCGGTTTTGGTTATTACCATATCCTTTTAGAAGTCCAATGGTTATTTGTATTGTTCGTCTCAGGATGACTGGTTGTTACTAGTATCCCTGGTGAATCTCAGGATTTTTGGTTGTTGTCAATGCTCTTGGTGCATCTTAGGATGTTTTGTTTGTCACCTACACCTCCAGTTGTTTCCTGAAGATCACGTTCGAACTATTCACTATAAGAAAATCCTCTGTTTTTTATTTAATCCACATGGAAGGTTTTTTATTTCTCTCTGGATCCCTATGAAGTCTAGTTGTTACCAGCTCCCTGTTGATTTTGCTTGTCTGGTCGCCACCAGATTCCTCTGTAAAGTCTAGTCATGATTAGCAATAGGCCGGTCGTGGACCCCTATCTGATATTGCTAATTGGTAGTTACCAAACTTTAGTCGATTACTAATGTTGCGGCTTATCCTTAAGATCTGGTGTTTACCTGAATCTATCCTCTCGGTCAATGTCCAGTTTGTTAACTGACTCCGTTGAAAGTCCAGTGGTTACTGGCATTGCTTAAAATCCAATTGTTATTGGTATTACCGTTTTGGTCGTCATCAATCCCCAGAAAGTCCAGTAGTTACTGGCATTTAATTGTTAATAAATTGTTATTCCTATCCCCTAGTGAAAGACCAGTGGTTACTGGCATTGTTCAAAGTCCAATTGTAATTAGCAATTTTCATCCAAACTCTTTTTTATTCTCTGAATGTTGTTTGTTATCAACATTTCCCCAGGAAGTCTAATAGTTATTGACTTTGATTGAAACCTAACTTTTATTGGAATGTGGGTCATTACAAACACTCCCCTTGAAGTCTAGTTGTTACTAGCGTTCCTCAGGACGTCCAGTAGTCACTAGCATTGCTTAAAAGTCAATTGTTATTGGTATTGCTGATTTGGAGAGACCAGTAATGTTTTGAATAGCATCATTTAAAGTTTGATTTTTGTTAGTACCTCGGTGTTGGTCGTCACCATATCCTTTGAAAGCCCAATGGTTATTGGCAATGTTTTTCTAAACCTGATCTTAGGATGGTCGGTTGTTACTAGCATCCCCAATGAATCCCTAAATATCCCCAGCAGGTCTTGAAGATCTAGTAGCCACTAGTATCCCTGGTGAGTCTGGTCATGTTTCTAGTATTTTCTTGAAGATCTCGTTCGAACTCTTCACTATAAGGAAAATCCCATTGGTTTGTTCCTTAATAGGGATCGTGTCTCTGGTCTTTTGGTTCCCTAGTTGGAGTCTGAGTCTATTGACTTTTTTCCCTTGTGTGCTTTCCTAATCTTGTTTCCTTTTATGCATCTTCTGGCTAGATTTACATTTCCCCAGTGGAAATTTGAATTTTTCCCAGTGGAGTTTTGCCTCTTCCCTAGTGGAGATTTTTTTTCCCGTTGGAGTTTTTGTTCCCTGTCCCCTGTGTGGAGGATCCCCGTAAATAACATCTTTATTCATGCTTAAACTTTTTGTTTAGTTTGCTCTGTGTCGCTTGCGCGAAAATAAGGTGCCGGCATGACAGAAGAGTCGCCACCTTTCGTTATTTATCCCTCAGAGCGGGAAAGGAAACGATCGGAAAAACCTGACGAATAAGGGTAAGACAAGGTCATCGCAACCATTGTCTGGGTTCGGGAGTCGGTTACGCAAGGGGAAGGTATTAGCACCCCTCACGTCCGTCGTACTCGACGGGATCCTCGCTTGTTTGTTTACTTGGACGGGTTGGTTATAATCTATCTACCTATCAAGGCTGGCTGAAAAAGAAAAGAAAAATGACTCGGCAAAGCATCGCACTTTATGCCTACGTATTCCCGTCTGGAACGAGAAATCAGAGTCAACGTAGTTCGGCCTAACTACGGGTGAAGGGGAAAGGTTGCTCGCTAGGATGTCGCATCCTATGCCTACGTACTTTCATCTGGTATGAAAGATCAGAGCAAACGTAGTTCGGGAAACTACGGGTTATCTCCTAAAAGAAGTGTTTTTTATTGTTTGCGATCTCAACCGCACTAGAGACTATGACCTGAGAGTGAATGCATCGCATGTCACCCAAAGGGTACCATACTAAACATCCATCCTCAGATGGCTTAAGGCTCGTAACGTACGAAAGAAATCATTCATGATTACTGTATTTTAAACTGCTTCGAGATAAGAAGAGAACAGGCCCAACTAGGAGGGAGACTATCAAGTCCTACTGTTATCATGCCATGGATTCATCCTATGGTTGAGGTTTGAACAGGGAACTCCTAGATGTTGTCATGCATAGGTTTCAACCTAAAAGTCTATCATCAAATCCTAATCAGAGGAAATGAGAGTCCTAAGGGATCATGTCAATGATACACCAAAACAGACAAAAGCATCAGCTTTAACAGTAAAATGCATGCAATGCAAGTGAGGGAGGAAATGTGTGTGGGGCTTCAGCCTCCACAAGCTCGTCTCGACCTCAAGCCAGTCATGAAATAACAATAACCATACTGAAGATAAACAACATGCTATCAAGCAATAACAGATAAAAGAAATGAAGTGCCATCAGGAAAACAAAACACATGCTTGAGAAAGAAAGAATCTACTCTCTAATCTTAACCCTAACACAGAATCTGAATCAAATCTAAGCACTAAAGCAAAACCCTAAACAAGAGAAATCAATCCCAGTCTTCAAGCTTCAGAACAAGCTTACCAAAGAAAGGGAGCTAAGCAAGCAGACTCATAGTGTCTTCCTCAGGAAAGCACTAGGAGGTGTATACTCAGGAGTCATACCCTATGTGGCTCAACCACTGTGATCAGTTTACATTCCTCCTCAGGAGAAACTAAACTCACAAGCAGGCTCCAACATCACTGGATATTTAGGAAATCCTATCTGAACTAGTGGAACTAAGTGAATAGACTCATAGGACCTTCCTCAAGAAAGTACTAGGAGGCTTCCACTTAGGAGTTGTATCCTATGTGGCTCAACAACTGTGATCAGTTTACATTCCTCCTCAGGAGAAATTAAACTCACAAGTTGGCTCCAACGTCATTGGATACTTGAGAAATCCTAGACAAACTAATGGAACTAAGTGAATAGACTCCTAGGACCTTCCTCAGGAAAGTACTAGGAGGCTTCCACTTAGGAGTTGTATCCCATGTGGCTCAACAACATGTGATCAGTTTACATTCCTCCTCAGGAGAAATTAAACTCACAAGTTGGCTCCAACATCATTGGATACTTAAGAAAGAAGTGAGAAGAAAGAATGAAAGTCATTCATAGTGCCTTCCTCAGGAAAGTACCATGAACTTCCTTCAAACTTCAGGATCTCAAACCTCACAGACAGGGAACAAGCCAAGCTCTGGGTCTCTGGATCTTGATCTTCAATCTTCTCTTCATGATGCTCTTCAACAAGGTCTTCAAGACAACACAAGCCCCACAACAAATTCCCCAAAAACAACCCCAGAGATGAACAGATAACCACTGAACAGACAAAATCAATAGGCAACCTCAGAAAATACCTAAAAATGCTAAACTAATGGGGAAAAATCTATCAATTATTCACAAGGGCCTACAACATCTATCCATAACATCCACATGGGCCTCCACCCAAAAAATCAAGACAAAACTATCTAAATAAAATGGATTTCTTCACCTAAGCACAACCTAAACCCTAATTAGGATACCCTAAATCTACCCTAATTAAACTAATCAAAATTTAATTCTAAAATTCTAGAATAAATCCTATGGGGAACTATGATTCATCATCTAATTACACAAAAAAGAATGGGTTAAAAAGACTAAAGGAAGGTCCTAAAACAATTTTTGCAAAATGAGGTATCAACTAAAAGAAAGAAAATACACTATATTAAAGAAAATACCACTAAAAATTCTACATTAAAAATAAAATTCCATTTTTATTTTTATATTTTTCTACACAAAATTGTCTAATCATAGAAAAAAGAATGGACAAAAAAGAGTTATTTTTCATTTATTTATGAATTTTCAAAGACAAGAAAAATATTAAAAGAAATAAAAGAAATTTAAAACAATTAAAAGGGAGGGGGGTGCAGATAGGAATACCTGCCAGTTCAATTTGGTTGGGCCAGATAAAAAGGGGGGTGCGAAGAGAAGCAGGCAAGCCCAAGCGCGTTACTTAACAAAACGCTGCGTTTGGTTTTTTTAAACTTTTCCCTCCGTTTTTCTGAGCGATCTGGGCCGTGCGATGGGATTAAAATGTCAAACCTGGGGACTAATCCAACGGATAACCTTCATCGTCCCAAACGATTCTAGGGTTTTGCAGAAACCCTTCCTCCATGCATCAAAGTTCTAGCAACTCGTTCTCTCTGCTCAGGCCACGAAACCCTAAAATTCCAACACGAAAATTGCTCTACTAATCAAGAGGAACAAGACTACACTCATACTTTTTCCTAATTCTCCCTAGATAATCCTAACAGAAGCCCACAAGGTCATGGTCCAAATGAAATTCACCTGCTATTAACCTTCAATAATCCTCGAATCTAATGGCATACAGCTACTCTACACATCTACCTAACTATTCTAAACCAATTCTTGACAACTGAGACTAACAAACCAGTCAATTCTTGAAGATTAAAGTTTCTTGGCTCTGTTATGGGACTCCATGGATCGTGCTATAACTCCTAGGGTTTCATCCTCTAACCTAATGCATCAGTTCTACATCTATAAAACTAATTAAAACTGCATAAATTAGGAGATAGAAGGAAAGAAAGAAACCTGTCAAGTGATGATGGTAGGTGCTCGTGGAGGATGATTCAGGGCTTGAAATGGCTTCAGTATGATCCCTTGGTGTTGAACACTTTTCTGTTTGCAATGGTTGTGAAGGAGATGACTTGTAGTGAAAGATTTCTTGGATTGCTTGAACTTGAAGGAAGAACTTCAATGGCTATTTCTCTCTCTCTCTCTCTCTCTCCTCTGAAACTGCCTTCTATCACCCACCTTGAACACTATGAAGATCACTCTTCTTATAATGATGGATGGAAATTTCTAGATTCATCTAGGAGGTGCTAGAAAAGTGTGGAAAGTATCATGTGATGGTATTTTGAATGATCCATATCTCATGTACCAAGTCCTTATTCTTGTGTCAAATTCTCCTTATGTGAGATATTGAGAAGGAATGAATGAGAATCAGCCCTTTCTTTCACTTGTGCAAGCTATTTCAAAGTTGCCTTCTTTTTCAAGTAACAAGTTTTCAAAGCATCACCCATTTTAAAGCCTTAAATCAAAATTCTATCTAAACCAATGTTCTCAAAATGATGTTTCCAATCAAAATGATATATTGGATGACCTATTTTGGATTTGTGGATCTTCCAAACCAATTTCCAATTTCAACTTTTCAAACTTATATGCCCTTTTTAGTTCATTTTTGACCAATCATGCAAATCCATGCTATGAGATTTTCCAACAATTCATGACCTTCTTTCTAGACTTAAAATCCCATTTTGAACAACTTTCATGTTTTGAGTTTTTTCATTTGAGGCTTGGAAATAGGAGTTTTAGGCATTGGCTAAAATGACCTATAACTGACAAATGACCAAAATACCCCTGTCTTGTTCAAACCATAAGTTGAGTTCCACAAATCCTATCAAGGACTTCTACCACTCAAATTAAAGCTAAGGAGATGCCCTTCAACATTCATGTTGACCAAGAGATCATAGGAATCATCCTACTAGGGCAAAAGTTGTCTGCAAGTTGGGTGACTTTCAAGGACCCAGATTCACACACCTCTGCTGACCTGTAATTTGTCAAAACCATAACTTGAGCTCTGTAACTCCTATCAAGGACTTCCACCACTCAAATTAAAGCTAAGAACAAGCTCTACAACATTCATGTTGTGGGGAAGATGAGATATCAATCACATCTTGAGCTAAAACTGCCTGGAAGATAGGGATCAAATTAGGGTTTTTCACTGACAATCCTTGGGGATCCTGACTTGAAACTTCTCAAACTCCTCACTCATGATGAGTTGGTCTAGGAATCCTCTTTATATCATCTCTATGCATCATTCCATGATCTCATGGCCCTTTGATTGGGTCTCAACCTTTCCCAAATCTTCAGTTATCCTAGGGTTGACCCAATCAAAACCCTAATTCTATCATTCATGGTTGAATCTTCTGAACTCTTGCATAATGACTTCTCTGGGCTTCATGAAGGCTATCAAGACATCTCATAGGCTTTCCCAAAACATCAAGTTCATTCTCAAAGTCTCAGAATCATCTGAGGGGCACCCACAACTTTCAAGCTATGAAACACACAACCCTGGTTTCAACCCATTCCTCTGAGGATCTCTTGAACTTTCTGATGAAGGTATCCACTTTCAAACACTCAATGAATAAATAATTGTTGGTCAAATTTTGGGGTGCAACAGCTGCCCCTATTCAAACGGCTTGAACCTGACTGGGTGAGAAGCGAACGGCTCTCACCCAATCAAGGTGCGAGACGATTGAATACCGGTAAACCCGAAAATTTGCCAACTGCACGAGCACCCGGTACTCTGCGGGGAACAAATCTTCGAATGCTACAACACTAGCTGCTCAACAACTAGCTGGAGAAATGTCGACCCGGCATCACCGTCAGACAATCAAAATACCCTGCATCACCGCTGGAGAACTAAATCTGACATCACCGTCGGACGATCGAAGTACCCTGCGTCACCGCTGGAGAACTAAACCTGACATCACCGTCGGACGATCGAAGCACCCTGCGTCACCGCTGGAGAACTAAACCTGACATCACCGTCGGACGATCGAAGTACCCTGCGTCACCGCTGGAGAACTAAATCTGACATCACCGTCGGACGATCGAAGTACCCTGCGTCACCGCTGGAGAACTAAACCTGACATCACCGTCGGACGATCGAAGTACCCTGCGTCACCGCTGGAGAACTAAATCTGACATCACCGTCGGACGATCGAAGTACCCTGCGTCACCGCTGGAGAACTAAACCTGACATCACCGTCGGACGATCGAAGTGCCCTGCGTCACCGCTGGAGAACTAAATCTGACATCACCGTCGGACGATCGAAGTACCCTGCGTCACCGCTGGAGAACTAAATCTGACATCACCGTCGGACGATCGAAGTGCCCTGCGTCATCGCTGGAGAACTAAATCTGACATCACCGTCGGACGATCGAAGTACCCTGCGTCACCGCTGGAGAACTAAATCTGACATCACCGTCGGACGATCGAAGTACCCTGCGTCACCGCTGGAGAACATCTTCGACTTCAATCAGAAGACATATCATTCACTCGATCGCAATCAATCATCACCTCAGGATAACTGACTTGGTCTTCAGACCCACACGAATCACTCTGTTATATCTACAAACTCTGGAACCTCGTCTTCAGCCACCCGTTGATTCATCAACACGGCAATCTGGACTCACAGGAACTTTCTGATGTCGCTTTCAGGCGCTTATGAAATCCATCTTCAGATTAGACATCATTGTTGGAGCAGACATATCATACTACTCAGGGCTTCAAGAATCATCTTGAACAAACAGATCCGTCGGGCATCTTCAAGAATCGTCCTGAACTGATAACCTTTCTGGAGCAAACATTCTGTTGGGTATTCCAGGAATCTTCCTGGGCAATTCTTGCTGGGGGCGCTATTGGGGAGCTCAAGTATCATACTAGGCGAACCACTCGGGAAGCTGTACTGAGGTATTAAGAATCACCTTAAGCAAACGGCCCTGCTGAGGAGTTCAAGGGTCGTCTTGAACTGAAAACTTCGCTGGGGATCTCAAAAATCATCTTGAGCGAGCGACCGTGGGGATTACACCGGGGTCTTTAAGAATCATCTCAAGAGCGACCTTGCTGGGGAGAACATCAAGAATCGTCCTGAGCAACCGGTCTTTTGGTCGCGCACCTGGAAGACAAGAATGATAACGACCTAGGTCATGCTTATGGTGCATATGCTTCTGCGCCACACCCCACACGGTGGGAATGCTATGCGTTTATGCTAAATGCCATGCAATCATGCACGATGTTGTGCAACGTTAAATGCTATGCAGTGTTAAATGCTATGCAGTGTTAAATGCTATGCAGTCATGCACAACGATGCGATCCCGTTGGCAAAATAAATGCCGAGGGGAAGTCCTCCTGTCGAGGAGGAAGAACTGCTCAGGTAGAGGAATCATCCTGCTGAGGAGAACGTGGACATGCCAATATCAATCAGGCCCTGTCTGGGGAATTGATCTTCCGTGAACTTCTGCAGGGGAACAACTTCCGTTGATTACTGCAGGGGACGAAGCTCTACGAGAACTTGGATCTGCTGATATCAATCGCGAGAATGAACTGCGCGGCCGTCTCGGCTACTCTTCTGGGGATGACCATTCTGAGGGGAACCAACTTCAGCTGCTTAACACTCCACTGGGGAAAAACCAATCATGATCTGATCAACTTCCAAGGATTCGGATCCCTTGGACATCTGCAAACTCGACTGAGGAAGGAGAAATCATTCTGCTTCGATGGAGAGAGTGCGATTCTGGGGAAACACAACACTAGCTGCCCCACGCTCTGCTGGGGAAAATTGATCATGATCTGATCAACTTCCAAGGATTCTGCTTTTCTGCGGACTCAGTCGGGGAGGGAAATCATTCTACTTCACTAGAGAGTACGACCCTGGTGCGGAATTTCAATTTCGCCGGGGAAGAAAGGATCATCTGCCTCCGGGGGAGAGTACAACTCTGCAGGGGAATACAACATCAGCCGTTCCAATACTTTATTGGGGAAGAGGGAATCATCGAACTTCAGGAGAGAGCCTGACTCTGGTGAGGAATCTCAATTCCACTGGAGACTTCAGTCTGGCACCATCAGTTACTGCATCCTTCGGCTAACGAACAGCCTCCTGCGAAACCTGCACTTGTGACCCGGTGCGGGGGGAGAATCCTGCTTCGGCGACTTTACTGGGGAAAACACGAGCCTCGGCACCCGAGCACTTCTCTGAAATCTGCACTTGTGACCCGGTGCTGGGGAAAATCGATCATCATTCTTCGGTGCTTGACTCAACTGATGAGGTGACGCTCCTTCAGGATGCGTCTGCTTGGGGAAGAGAATCCTTTCTGCGCGGGGACATATCGATGCTCACTATCTGCGTTCAGGTTCTGCAGAGAAGAGACTGCTGAACTCTGCTGGAGAGGGAGGGCTCCTCCTGCTTCGGGGATACGCACGACACATCTTCTGGCAAGTGCTACACCTGCAACAACACAAACAAACAGACAAGATACCCTCCTCAAAGGGGCCTATCCAGGTTATTATCTCGTGACAATATTCAGTTAATTAGTTGTTTCAACAATCAATGGGCCTAGGCCCGCAGGTTTATGTATGCACATTTTATCAAAAACATCGGCGTTTTCATCCGCAAACAAAACAGATAAATGCTAAACAGACGAGCAGAATTGCTGAATAATGTGCATTTTATTGATGATGAACCCCTGAATGGGCAAAAATGTTTTACAACAGAGGCAAGCTCCTGGAATGAGGAAGCCGTGCAAAAAGAAAACATAAATATACATCAGTATATACAAATGTTGGCAACGAGGCGTAGACGAACACCATGAATTGATCCCTCTAAGACCCACTCGACTTCGATACTTCTCCGATGCTTCAGCTTTGGAAGAGATTGATTCAGATAAACGGCCCTCAGGTCTTCCGAACCACTAAACAATGAAAGTCCGTACGCGGAACGCAGTCATTTGCTTATTCAAATCCCTAACTTTTGCGTGAACCGCCCTTTACGGGTTTTCGGTTCACCGGGATACCCCTTTTTGCCGAAGCCGCCCAGTGTAGGTTTTCGACTTCGCGGGTGTACATTTTTCAATATATCCCTAATTTTTGCCCGAACCTTTTATTCTGTTTTTGGTTCGCCGGGATGCCCCTTTTTTGCCTGGACTCTTTCTTTTTTGTCCAGCGGGTCTCTTTCAAGCAAAGTATTTTTTAACTGCGTCCGCGTTCACCGGGGATGCAAAATCTTCACCATCCATCGTAGATAACAACAAAGCTCCTCCTGAGAAGACCTTGCTGACGACATACGGCCCTTCGTAATTCGGAGTCCACTTGCCCCGGTGATCGGAGTGTGGCGGAAGAATTTTCTTCAGGACGAGATCACCCGTCTGAAAGCTTCTGGGACGCACCTTCTTATCGTAAGCTTTCTTCATTCGGCTTTGGTATAGGCGACCAAATGCAATTGATGCTAATCTCTTCTCGTCCATCAGGCTGAGCTGGTTCAAGCGATTCATAATGCATTCTGCCTCATCAAGTTTTACATCAACCAAAACTCGTAAAGAAGGAATCTCCACTTCTAGCGGTAGGACAGCTTCCATACCGTACACCAAGGAGAAAGGAGTTGCCCCGGTCGACGTACGCACCGTCGTACGATAACCGTGCAAGGCAAACGGCAGCATCTCGTGCCAATCTTTGTACGTCACAACCATCTTCTGAACAATCTTCTTGATGTTCTTGTTGGCCGCTTCAACAGCGCCATTCATCTTCGGCCGGTAAGGAGATGAGTTGTGGTGTTCGATCTTGAAGCTCTGGCACAGCTCCTTCATCATCTTATTATTCAAATTCGAACCATTATCAGTAATGATCCGCTCGGGAATTCCATAGCGACAGATGATGTCCCTTTTTATGAATTTAGCTACCACCTGCTTGGTCACATTAGCGTACGAGGCTGCCTCCACCCATTTGGTGAAGTAGTCGATAGCTACCAGAATAAAACGATGACCATTAGACGCAGTGGGCTCGATCTTGCCTATCATGTCGATGCCCCACATGGAGAATGGCCAAGGGGAGGACATGACATTCAATGGGCACGGCGGCACATGAACTTTATCAGCATAAATTTGGCATTTGTGACATTTCTTTGCGAATCTGAAGCAATCCGACTCCATAGTCAACCAGTAATATCCTGCTCTCAGGATCTTTCTCGTCATGGCATGCCCGCCGGCGTGCGTACCAAATGTGCCCTCATGGACTTCTTCCATGAGCATACTTGCTTCTTTCTCATCCACACATCTGAGTAGCACGAGATCGTGGTTTCTCTTATACAGCACTCCATCAGGGTTGAGGTAAAAGTTTCCAGATAACCTCCTCAGAGTCTTTTTATCCTGGGTTGACGCACCCGCAGGATACTCCTTGGTCATAAGGAAGGTCTGGATATCGTGGAACCATGGCTTGCCGTCAGTGGCATCTTCGATTGCGAACACAAACGCTGGTCTATCAAGACGCGAAAGTACAATTCTTGGAGCCTCATTCCAATAATTGACTTTATACATTGAAGCCAACGTGGCTAAAGCATCAGCCATTTGATTTTCAGCCCGGGGTACATGATGAAGTTCTACTCGGTCGAAGAACGGAAGCAGCCTCCTGGCATAATTCATGTACAGCACTAGATTCGCTTGACGAGTTTCCCACTCCCCTTTGATCTGATTGATTACTAGCGCTGAGTCACCATATATGTCTAGATTCTTGATCCTCAAATCAATTGCCTCTTCTAGACCCATAATACATGCTTCATACTCGGCTTCATTGTTGGTAACTGGAAACGTCAGTCTCGCAGTAAACGGGATGTGGGATCCGTGAGGAGTCGTGATGATAGCCCCGATACCACTTCCATAGGAATTAACCGCTCCGTCGAATATCAACTTCCACTGAGACTTCCTATCTGGCCCCTCATCGGGCAATGGCTCATCACAGTCCTTCGCTTTGAGAAACATAATATCCTCGTCAGGGAATTCGAACTTCATCGGCTGATAGTCTTCGATTGGCTGTTCGGCAAGGTAATCAGACAATACGCTTCCCTTGATGGATTTCTGGGAGACGTACTGAATATCATATTCTGTTAACACCATCTGCCACCTGGCAATCCTGCCCGAAAGAGCCTGCTTCTCGAAGACGTACTTGATCGGGTCCATCTTCGAAATTAGCATAGTGGTGTGGTTGAGCATATACTGTCGTAGACGTTTGGCAGCCCAAGCTAATGCACAACACGTCTTCTCCAGCATCGAGTATCGAGATTCACACTCAGTGAACTTTTTACTCAAATAATAAATGGCATGCTCCTTTCTGCCCGTCTCGTCGTGCTGACCGAGAACACACCCCATACTATTCTCCAGAACCGTCAGGTACATGATTAATGGCCGTCCAGCCACTGGGGGTATCAAGATTGGAGGTTCTTGAAGATACTGCTTTATTTTGTCGAATGCCTTCTGGCAATCCTCATTCCAAGTAATCACCTGATTTTTCTTTAAAAGCTTGAACATCGGTTCACAAGTGGCCGTGAGCTGAGAGATAAACCTTGCAATGTAGTTTATTCGGCCCAAGAAACCACGAACTTCTTTTTCTGTTTTCGGCGCTGGCATTTCTTGGATAGCTTTTATTTTTGCAGGATCAACTTCAATCCCTCGTTCACTAACAATAAACCCCAATAACTTTCCGGACCGCACTCCGAAAGTGCACTTGTTAGGATTCAGCCTCAGCCTGAACTTCCTAAGCCTCTCAAACAGCTTCAATAGGTTGACCAGATGCTCTTCCTCCGTTTGGGACTTTGCAATCATGTCATCAACATAGACCTTGATCTCATGATGAATCATATCATGAAACAAAGTTACCATTGCTCGCTGGTAAGTGGCCCCTGCGTTCTTCAGACCGAAGGGCATTACCTTATAGCAAAATGTTCCCCAGGGGGTAATAAACGTCGTTTTCTCCATGTCCTCCGGCGCCATCTTAATCTGATTGTAACCGGAGAAGCCGTCCATGAACGAAAACACGGAAAACTGGGCTGTATTGTCGACCAACACATCGATATGAGGCAACGGGAAATCATCCTTAGGGCTCGCCCTGTTCAAATCCCGATAATCGACGCACATGCGTACCTTACCGTCCTTCTTCGGTACAGGCACTATGTTGGCGACCCACGAAGGGTAAGTGGTAACGGCTAGAAATCCTGCGTCCAACTGCTTCTGGACCTCTTCTTTGATTTTTACAGCCATGTCTGGTCTCGTCCTCCTGAGCTTCTGCTTGACTGGAGGGCAATCTTCCCGCAACGGCAAGCGATGAACCACGATATCAGTGTCAAGTCCGGGCATATCCTCATATGACCAAGCAAAGACGTCACTATACTCTCGAAGCATCTCGACCAGTCTATGCTTGACATCATTCTGCAGCGCAGCCCCAACTCTGACATTTCTGATGAGCTCCTCAGAACCCAGATTTACAATCTCAATATCCTCCTCGTGAGGCAGAATAACCTTCTCCTCTTGTCTCAACAAGCGGGCCAATTCTTCCGGAAGGTCTTCGTCTTCATCAATCTCATCCTCGGCTTGATAGATCGGGCAATCAAAGTCGTAGTGAGCCGTAGAGGGTCCAGAGTCGATGTCGTCTGTTACGTGGATCCTGCAATAACAAGGGTTAAGTTTAAAGCAGGAATATGCAGGTTAGCACGAACCTCGTTGCCATTTTGCTGTTTTTCGAAATAAACATAAAACATGAATAACAGAGAACACAATATTTGATTACGAAGAAAACGCCTTTTATTTATTAACAAAATGCATACACATAATCCAACAAGGCCCTGACAGTAAAACCACTATGCCCCGGGCAGGACATAGGGTTGTACAAAGATTGTAAAAAGCAAATCATTACTCTTCACTTGTCAGCTTGATAATCTCCTTGATGGTCCAATTGTGGAGGCGCTCGCCCGGCTTGCTCGGTTGAATCCAGGCGTCAAGATCGCAATCACTGTCTCCGCTGTCCTCTGACGCAGCGTTGATACTCTCGAAAATTACTCCCCCTTTGGTGAATAGGATCGGCCCTTTCCCACGAGACGAGTTGCCGGAAGAGGATGAAGCTTCAGCTTCCGGAGAATATCCCAATCCAAACTTATCCTGTTTGATTGGTATATCCAAGACATGCCCCCAGCCTGGGGTGGAACCAGCTTCGACAACAGCCCGAGCTTCCTTAAACGAGGAGAGGTTCAACTCTTGCTTCTCTGCAACAACGGGAGCTACCTCCTTCACCCTGACGGTTTCAAATGCTTGGCAAAGAGTCTCATGGATCTCACCATCCATTTCGACGTATTTAAAGGACGATAGGTGGCTCACCATGATGTCCTCTTCATCGCAGACTGTCACTATGCTGCCCCTGACAGCATATTTAAGCTTCTGATGCAGCGTGGACGTTACGGCACCAGCAGAATGGATCCACGGCCGACCTAAGAGGCAACTATAGGCGGGCATGATATCCATGATATAGAAAACCGCATTGAACGTCTCTGGACCAACTTGAATTGGCAGGGTCAATTCTCCGAAGACGTGGCGCTTGGTCCCATCAAAGGCTTTTACCACCAGGTCACTGGGCGTGCAAAGCAACCCACGGGTATCCAACTTCATCAGTGCCTTCTTCGGAAGCACGTTAAGCGACGAACCCGTATCCACCAGGACATGCGACATGACGGTACCTCTGCACTCTATCGAGACGTGCAAGGCGTTGTTGTGATCTCTTCCTTTAGGGGTCAGCTCTAGATCTGTAAATCCCAGCCCATTACCAGCATTGACATGGGCTACTACTTCCTCGAGTTGATTAACTGATATCTCCTGCGGCACGTATGCAGCATTCAATACCTTCAGCAATGCATTGCGGTGCGCCTCAGAGCACAGCAACAAGTTAAGAATCGAGATCTTTGACGGAGTCTGATGAAGATGATCTACAATCTTGTAGTCACTCTTCTTGATTAGTCGCATGAACTCTTCAGCATCTTTAACCAGCAAGTCTTTCTCTGCCCCTGCAGGGACCTCTTCAACAGCTTTACCTTTACCCTTATCCACAGCGTCAGCCCGGACCACTTTCTCTGCTGCATCCTCTGTTGGCGCAAACACTCTACCGCTTCTAGTGATACCACTGACTTCAGTAAGATTCTGCACAGTTGATCCGGATGGCTCAAGCTCTATCTTCTGACCGTTACAATAAACTTCGGCGCCATAATGCCATGGAACGGCATTGGTACTCTCGAATGGGATTGGTCCGGCTCTGGTGATGGTGGTAGAAGGCGGACGGGGCGCAGAAATAGTAATAGGGTGACGAGGAATAGTAATGGTAGCAACTTCGTCTTCCTGCTTCAGTACGACTTCCCCTGATGCACTCTCAATGCTCCGGCTGAATTGCAAAATACCCTCGGACATCAGACTTCGGATACCTTCGATCAACTGCTCACAACCATCAGGGAGTGTAGCACAAGCCATACATAACTCTCCACATCCAGGAAAGAAACCCTTCTTTAGCAACTTAGCCTTAACAAAACTCAACGGCGTCTTCAAATCTTTGACATCGGTCAGCAAGTCTGAACTCTCCTCAGTGATAACAACATTCACTCCGCCCCCCTTATGATGAGGCATTGGATTTTTGGTGACGTTGGGCACGTTGTCAGAAAAGTTAATAACCTTGGCGTCCACCAAGTCCTGGACTTTGTGCTTAAAAGCTTTACAATTCTCAACCGTATGGCCAGGTGCCCCAGAGTGAAATTCACAAGTAGCATTAGCATCATACCCCGGTGGTGGTGCCCCTGTTAAGGGAGCCATTGTCCTCTTGTGAACCAATTGGAGCTGAAGCAACGTTTGCAGAAGCTGTGCATATGACATAGGTGGAGTTTCAAGATGACGGTTTGCCAGGGGACCCCGATTCTGATATCTCTTATATCCCTGATTATTCTGTTGCTGGGGCTGCTGCTGCGGCTGCGGGGGAGCAGCCGGGATGTTTATGCTAGCAATCTGAGGCTGAGGGCCCTTGCCTTTTCTCCTAGCATTAGTGACAGCACTGGCATCTCCCTCTCGACGCTTGCCAGTATAGGGTTTCTTGCTAGCTCCTCCGGCTGAGGATGATTCGCCCTGAATTTTTCCGATCTTTATACCGTTTTCAACATGCTCGCCCAAAGTGATGAGGGCCGAGAATGTTCCAGACATGCCACTGACCAGCTTTTCATAATAGATTCCAGGAAGGGTAGCCACGAACATTTGCACCAACTCACGCTCAACCATAGGTGGTTGAACCCGAGCGGCCAATTCACGCCACCGCTGGGCGTACTCTTTGAAGCTTTCATTGTTCCGCTGCGAGAGATTCTGAAGCTGAACTCGGTTGGGAGCCAAGTCGCTATTATATTGATAGTGGAGAACAAACGCTTCTGCAAGATCTTTCCAGGTGCGCACAGTAGCGGGCTCCAAACCCATATACCATTCGAGTGATGGACCAGAAAGACTATCCTGAAAGAAGTGCATCAGCAGCTTCTCATCGTCAGAATAAGCGGACATCTTTCTATAATAAGATCGGAGGTGAACGCGGGGACAAGTAGTACCCCTATACTTCTCAAAGATAGGCACCTTGAACTTGTGAGGCACTTTAAAGTCAGCAATCAACCCGAGTTTGGACATGTCAACGCCCAATGTGTTCTGATTTTCTATGTCTCTCATCTTGTCTTCCAGCGCCTTGAACCTGAGTCGAGCTTCAGCAGTCAACTCTGCCTCCACACCTCTCTGAGAGAATATGTCATCCTGATGGTCCTCCAGCCACGGTTGAGGCACCACCATATTTCCTGCACCAACATTGCCGTTGACCGGCCCTATGTTAACATTGGCTCCCAAACTACCATTGACGGCGCCAGCCGCGTTGAGTCCGAGATTAGTCATAAGATTGTCGTTAGCACTGCCGTTGCCCCCGGCAGCAGGAACAACGTTCTGTGGAGTATCCCCTTGAGGAGGAGTGGGCACGGCCCCGCCGTGAAGTATTCCATTACTGTCAACCCTGGAGATGAGAGGTTGAACCAAAGTACGAAGTTGGTCTTGCCCATTCGCAACTACTTGCATCAGCTCCATAAAACGATCCATCCGTTCACGAAGCTCTTGAACATCTGACTGTACCTGGTCCATGATTCTCGTCTGATTAGCGCGAGTTGAGTAGCGGTGGATGAGTCTTTGATCAATCCTGGAGATCGAAAGCAGCTCGGAACCTGAGTACCTGAAAAACCCGTCAATATCAAAGGTTAGGAAAAGCAACAGAATGTATGTCATGCAACAATGCTTTATGCGGATGCATGCGTGTGTCTGCGTGCTTGAGAGATTATCCCCCGATCCTGGCACCTGTTGACAATAATAAGGAGAGGAATCTGGGCCCAATCATGGAAGTAGTAACCTCGCATAGCAATAGTCAGATTCGACACAACAAGGACCGAGAACTCGTACGCATCAGTCTTCCTGAGAAAGGCTGCAGTAATGCAATAAGAGGCGAGAGATCCTGGATCGGGGAAACGGTACCTGTCACAGACACACGCCAATGGAATGCGAATGATTATGCAAACTAATGCAAAATGCAGGCATGCAACAATATATCCAGGTGGCTGCTGTGGAGATTCGATGTCAACAGTCGCTGATGAGAAGGGAACCCCGGTGTAAAACCACTGATCTGATCTGCTGTGAATAACCATCTGATAGGATCGAGATCAAAATTCTGCCCTGACAAGAGTAAGTGCCCGATAATAAAGACCCCGGGTGCAATATCAAGGAATATCTGTTGATGAAGTTTTCAGACCCCCAAATCAAAAATCTGCCCTCTCAAGAACAAATGCACAGCTGCTGATGAGATCTTCAGACCCCACTCAAAATCTGCCCTATCCAGAACAAACCACTGATAACAATATCCTGATCGCAACCTGCTCTATCAAGAACAGACATGCACCCGATGATAAGATCCCTTGATCAAAAACTCGCTCTGTCAAGAACATATCTGCACTGAGAACCCAACATAACTGATTCACTGTCAAGAAAACCAGGTAGTCTGGAGGTCAAAGTTTCCTGCAATATCCCGACCCCACTCACAGGTATGGACCTAATCCACGGACAAAGGTACGGCATCCTATGCGGTCATCAGCGTCACAGACTTTCATGAGTGACGATACGATTCCCAGAAGGAGTGGCATCGTCAAGTCATGAAGAGGCCTCTCTTAGCTGACTTCCAAATGATCGGTCCCCAGAGTCGACAACCCTCACGTCTGGACTCCCCTCAGATCCTCAGGACCGGAAAGGAGCACCTCTGCAAGAATCTCGTCTGAGCGCAGATTTTCGTAGGGAACTGTGCCTGCTCAGCAGACAGGTTCGTCTACCACTTCTCCGCAACTATATCTAGGTGTGTACTCAAGCCCAGGTTCGGCTTCTCACTCATAGTAACATCCCTTTCCCACAACAGCACAGATAATCATATCGAACTGGAAATAAAATGCGGGAAATAAAATGCGGGAATTAAAGTGCGGGAAGTAAAAATGCGATAAATAAACGCAACCCAACAAGCAAACACACAGCGATAGGATTGACTCGAGTAGGGGATGGGAAACGGTCCCAGCATAAGGGATGGTAAAAGTCCTTAGATGCTATAGTCCCCAGCAGAGTCGCCAGCTGTCGCTTGCGCGAAAATAAGGTGCCGGCATGACAGAAGAGTCGCCACCTTTCTTTATTTATCCCTCAGAGCGGGAAAGGAAACGATCGGAAAAACCTGACGAATAAGGGTAAGACAAGGTCATCGCAACCATTGTCTGGGTTCGGGAGTCGGTTACGCAAGGGGAAGGTATTAGCACCCCTCACGTCCGTCGTACTCGACGGGATCCTCGCTTGTTTGTTTACTTGGACGGGTTGGTTATAATCTATCTACCTATCAAGGCTGGCTGAAAAAGAAAAGAAAAATGACTCGGCAAAGCATCGCACTTTATGCCTACGTATTCCCGTCTGGAACGAGAAATCAAAGTCAACGTAGTTCGGCCTAACTACGGGTGAAGGGGAAAGGTTGCTCGCTAGGATGTCGCATCCTATGCCTACGTACTTTCATCTGGTATGAAAGATCAGAGCAAACGTAGTTCGGGAAACTACGGGTTATCTCCTAAAAGAAGTGTTTTTTATTGTTTGCGATCTCAACCGCACTAGAGACTATGACCTGAGAGTGAATGCATCGCATGTCACCCAAAGGGTACCATACTAAACATCCATCCTCAGATGGCTTAAGGCTCGTAACGTACGAAAGAAATCATTCATGATTACTGTATTTTAAACTGCTTCGAGATAAGAAGAGAACAGGCCCAACTAGGAGGGAGACTATCAAGTCCTACTGTTATCATGCCATGGATTCATCCTATGGTTGAGGTTTGAACAGGGAACTCCTAGATGTTGTCATGCATAGGTTTCAACCTAAAAGTCTATCATCAAATCCTAATCAGAGGAAATGAGAGTCCTAAGGGATCATGTCAATGATACACCAAAACAGACAAAAGCATCAGCTTTAACAGTAAAATGCATGCAATGCAAGTGAGGGAGGAAATGTGTGTGGGGCTTCAGCCTCCACAAGCTCGTCTCGACCTCAAGCCAGTCATGAAATAACAATAACCATACTGAAGATAAACAACATGCTATCAAGCAATAACAGATAAAAGAAATGAAGTGCCATCAGGAAAACAAAACACATGCTTGAGAAAGAAAGAATCTACTCTCTAATCTTAACCCTAACACAGAATCTGAATCAAATCTAAGCACTAAAGCAAAACCCTAAACAAGAGAAATCAATCCCAGTCTTCAAGCTTCAGAACAAGCTTACCAAAGAAAGGGAGCTAAGCAAGCAGACTCATAGTGTCTTCCTCAGGAAAGCACTAGGAGGTGTATACTCAGGAGTCATACCCTATGTGGCTCAACCACTGTGATCAGTTTACATTCCTCCTCAGGAGAAACTAAACTCACAAGCAGGCTCCAACATCACTGGATATTTAGGAAATCCTATCTGAACTAGTGGAACTAAGTGAATAGACTCATAGGACCTTCCTCAGGAAAGTACTAGGAGGCTTCCACTTAGGAGTTGTATCCTATGTGGCTCAACAACTGTGATCAGTTTACATTCCTCCTCAGGAGAAATTAAACTCACAAGTTGGCTCCAACGTCATTGGATACTTGAGAAATCCTAGACAAACTAATGGAACTAAGTGAATAGACTCCTAGGACCTTCCTCAGGAAAGTACTAGGAGGCTTCCACTTAGGAGTTGTATCCCATGTGGCTCAACAACATGTGATCAGTTTACATTCCTCCTCAGGAGAAATTAAACTCACAAGTTGGCTCCAACATCATTGGATACTTAAGAAAGAGGTGAGAAGAAAGAATGAAAGTCATTCATAGTGCCTTCCTCAGGAAAGTACCATGAACTTCCTTCAAACTTCAGGATCTCAAACCTCACAGACAGGGAACAAGCCAAGCTCTGGGTCTCTGGATCTTGATCTTCAATCTTTTCTTCATGATGCTCTTCAACAAGGTCTTCAAGACAACACAAGCCCCACAACAAATTCCCCAAAAACAACCCCAGAGATGAACAGATAACCACTGAACAGACAAAATCAATAGGCAACCTCAGAAAATACCTAAAAATGCTAAACTAATGGGGAAAAATCTATCAATTATTCACAAGGGCCTACAACATCTATCCATAACATCCACATGGGCCTCCACCCAAAAAATCAAGACAAAACTATCTAAATAAAATGGATTTCTTCACCTAAGCACAACCTAAACCCTAATTAGGATACCCTAAATCTACCCTAATTAAACTAATCAAAATTTAATTCTAAAATTCTAGAATAAATCCTATGGGGAACTATGATTCATCATCTAATTACACAAAAAAGAATGGGTTAAAAAGACTAAAGGAAGGTCCTAAAACAATTTTTGCAAAATGAGGTATCAACTAAAAGAAAGAAAATACACTATATTAAAGAAAATACCACTAAAAATTCTACATTAAAAATAAAATTCCATTTTTATTTTTATATTTTTCTACACAAAATTGTCTAATCATAGAAAAAAGAATGGACAAAAAAGAGTTATTTTTCATTTATTTATGAATTTTCAAAGACAAGAAAAATATGAAAAGAAATAAAAGAAATTTAAAACAATTAAAAGGGAGGGGGGTGCAGATAGGAATACCTGCCAGTTCAATTTGGTTGGGCCAGATAAAAAGGGGGGTGCGAAGAGAAGCAGGCAAGCCCAAGCGCGTTACTTAACAAAACGCTGCGTTTGGTTTTTTTAAACTTTTCCCTCCGTTTTTCTGAGCGATCTGGGCCGTGCGATGGGATTAAAATGTCAAACCTGGGGACTAATCCAACGGATAACCTTCATCGTCCCAAACGATTCTAGGGTTTTGCAGAAACCCTTCCTCCATGCATCAAAGTTCTAGCAACTCGTTCTCTCTGCTCAGGCCACGAAACCCTAAAATTCCAACACGAAAATTGCTCTACTAATCAAGAGGAACAAGACTACACTCATACTTTTTCCTAATTCTCCCTAGATAATCCTAACAGAAGCCCACAAGGTCATGGTCCAAATGAAATTCACCTGCTATTAACCTTCAATAATCCTCGAATCTAATGGCATACAGCTACTCTACACATCTACCTAACTATTCTAAACCAATTCTTGACAACTGAGACTAACAAACCAGTCAATTCTTGAAGATTAAAGTTTCTTGGCTCTGTTATGGGACTCCATGGATCGTGCTATAACTCCTAGGGTTTCATCCTCTAACCTAATGCATCAGTTCTACATCTATAAAACTAATTAAAACTGCATAAATTAGGAGATAGAAGGAAAGAAAGAAACCTGTCAAGTGATGATGGTAGGTTCTCGTGGAGGATGATTCAGGGCTTGAAATGGCTTCAGTATGATCCCTTGGTGTTGAACACTTTTCTGTTTGCAATGGTTGTGAAGGAGATGACTTGTAGTGAAAGATTTCTTGGATTGCTTGAACTTGAAGGAAGAACTTCAATGGCTATTTCTCTCTCTCTCTCTCCTCTGAAACTGCCTTCTATCACCCACCTTGAACACTATGAAGATCACTCTTCTTATAATGATGGATGGAAATTTCTAGATTCATCTAGGAGGTGCTAGAAAAGTGTGGAAAGTATCATGTGATGGTATTTTGAATGATCCATATCTCATGTACCAAGTCCTTATTCTTGTGTCAAATTCTCCTTATGTGAGATATTGAGAAGGAATGAATGAGAATCAGCCCTTTCTTTCACTTGTGCAAGCTATTTCAAAGTTGCCTTCTTTTTCAAGTAACAAGTTTTCAAAGCATCACCCATTTTAAAGCCTTAAATCAAAATTCTATCTAAATCAATGTTCTCAAAATGATGTTTCCAATCAAAATGATATATTGGATGACCTATTTTGGATTTGTGGATCTTCCAAACCAATTTCCAATTTCAACTTTTCAAACTTATATGCCCTTTTTAGTTCATTTTTGACCAATCATGCAAATCCATGCTATGAGCTTTTCCAACAATTCATGACCTTCTTTCTAGACTTAAAATCCCATTTTGAACAACTTTCATGTTTTGAGTTTTTTCATTTGAGGCTTGGAAATAGGAGTTTTAGGCATTGGCTAAAATGACCTATAACTGACAAATGACCAAAATACCCCTGTCTTGTTCAAACCATAAGTTGAGTTCCACAAATCCTATCAAGGACTTCTACCACTCAAATTAAAGCTAAGGAGATTCCCTTTATCATTCATGTTGACCAAGAGATCATAGGAATCATCCTACTAGGGCAAAAGTTGTCTGCAAGTTGGGTGACTTTCAAGGACCCAGATTCACACACCTCTGCTGACCTGTAATTTGTCAAAACCATAACTTGAGCTCTGTAACTCCTATCAAGGACTTCCACCACTCAAATTAAAGCTAAGAACAAGCTCTACAACATTCATGTTGTGGGGAAGATGAGATATCAATCACATCTTGAGCTAAAACTGCCTGGAAGATAGGGATCAAATTAGGGTTTTTCACTGACAATCCTTGGGGATCCTGACTTGAAACTTCTCAAACTCCTCACTCATGATGAGTTGGTCTAGGAATCCTCTTTATATCATCTCTATGCATCATTCCATGATCTCATGGCCCTTTGATTGGGTCTCAACCTTTCCCAAATCTTCAGTTATCCTAGGGTTGACCCAATCAAAACCCTAATTCTATCATTCATGGTTGAATCTTCTGAACTCTTGCATAATGACTTCTCTGGGCTTCATGAAGGCTATCAAGACATCTCATAGGCTTTCCCAAAACATCAAGTTCATTCTCAAAGTCTCAGAATCATCTGAGGGGCACCCACAACTTTCAAGCTATGAAACACACAACCCTGGTTTCAACCCATTCCTCTGAGGATCTCTTGAACTTTCTGATGAAGGTATCCACTTTCAAACACTCAATGAATAAATAATTGTTGGTCAAATTTTGGGGTGCAACACTCTGGATCTCTCCCCAATGAGTCTGTGTTCCCGGTGAGTGGTTACTCGTTGTTTTGTTCTTCTTTTGCTTGTGTGTTACCATTTTCTTGCACTCAAGCATCATTCGTAGAATTCATTGCATGATCGGAATTTATCCATTTTCATACCATCACATCTAAGGGAAATTTTTTTTGGTTTGCTATATTTAAATACCTTTCACCATGATTCTATGGAGATTGTTATCTCTCATTGCCATCTGGTAAAGATATTTAAATAGGGGAATCTGTCATACCCCAAATTTTGACCCCTATATTACATTATCATTCTGGGTGCACCAACCATGTGTTATCTAATCTTAAACTTTTTCAAGTTTGGTCTTTGTCAAGATGCATATGAATTAGGGTTTCACACTGTCAAAATCAAGAATCTTGTGGGTTGATCAGGCAAAGTTTTGGATTTACATTCTACAAATCAAGTCTTCATATCATCAAGAGGATCAAATCTTGCCAATAACAAGTGCTATTTGAGGTTGATACCAAAAGAATAGGAGCAGTGCAGTGCAAAACCCTGATTAGGGTTTCAAGTGGAAAAAGTCAACAGAAGTTTGACTTTTGGTCTAAATGGGTTTCCAAAGCTTGAATCATGTTTCATGACACTCCTATGACTTACTAAAGTCTCCTCAAGAAGTTTGAAAGGCTCAAAGAACCCAGAACACTGAGGATCGATCTTGAAGATTTTAATTGTTCGGTTCGTCTGTCTGGAAAGTCAACTCTTTGACTTTTAGGGTTTTGACCCAAAATTGAAGCAAGCTAGTCTTCCAACATCATTTTGTGCCTAAATAGTGAGTTTGGTGGGGATTTAATCAAGGATTGATGGATAACTCGCAAATCAAGAAACTAGGGTTCATGGAAAACCCTAATTTTAAGCCAACTTGAAATGATCATAACTTCCTAACCACACATCCAAATGGAGTGGTTCAAAGCTTGTTGAAAAGCTCTTGAGGAGCCCTACAAAAGTTTCCTATGGTTTGATGTGAAAAAATCATAGCCTTTGAGTTATAAAGCTCATCAAGTTGTGAATAATTTCAACACTTGGAAAATTTTCATGTTTCTTGACTTATAAGTCAACTTTTGCAACAAACTTCAAGAGGACTTTTGACATAATTCACTTTGGAATATGAACTTATGTAAAACATGAAATTTTTATATCATGTTTGGGGATTTTTAAAAAGTATAAGAGTATTTTCTCAACCTTTGTGGTTAGGGAGAATCGAAGAAGGCAAGTTGGGCATTTTTCATGTCACAAAACTAAGTTCAGCACATGCACTTTGATGTATACACCATTTAAACCTCTTCTAAACACTTGCTTAACTCATTATTTGATGCTTAAGGACATAATTGAGGGGACTAAAATGCATATCCATGAGCAAAACTCAGATTTTGGATTAAATGAATTGTTTAATCATGCAAGTGGATGCAAGTGGCAAGGAGAGAGAAACTTTTTGCAAGTTCTGTCACAAGAGGTCAAACATACCTCTTTTAGCCTCTTCAAGCCCATACACAAACATGTTTTATATGTATTATAGGTCATGTTTGAACCTTAGTTGGTTGTTGAACTTATATCCTCTTAACTGTCCATGTGTTCTTGCTTGTTAGCTTGCTTTAGGCTTCATTTTCATATGCAACATTATATTTCTATTTAGGCATTAATGTTTGATGGTTCTGAACCTCTTTTATATGTATTATGTTTCATGTTTGATCAATTGATTGTTGCTTAAAACATGTATTCATGACTGTCACACTTGCCTTGCTCCAACATGGTATTTTGGCCACACTATGTGCTATCTGTTGAATAAGTTCATCTCTTGAGATTTGGTGTTTGTAAACATCCTTTATATGTTCCATATGTTGTGTTTGATCATTGGTTTACTGCTGAAAACTTGTATTTTGGACTGTCATGATGTTCTTGCACATAACATGTCATTTTTGGTATTGCTATCGAGTTTTTCATTCAATGCATGATCTTTGAAAACTACCACCAGCATTGGATTCCTTGTGGAAAAAACACATTTATTTTTTTGTTTCACTCAATTTCATTGAGTTTTGAGCAAGTTATGGTTGCTCTTGCAAATCTGCCTAAAAGTTGCCTTGACTTAGTTTTTGCCTTGCCTTGCCTAGTTTGGTACCCTATTTTCCAAAGTGCATAACTTCCTTGATTTTTATCATTTTGATGCCATTATTTTTGAAAAATTCTCCTTGATATATATAGTTTCAATCTATGAAAAAAGAAATCAATTTTTTTATTTATTTTTGAAACACTTTGTCTCACTTGAATGACATGACCTTTTTTTTTTTTTAGGGTTTTCACTTGTTTTCTTGAGTTTCTTTGACCTAGTACTTGATTTTTCTTGCATGATTTATCTTGTATGAATCACTTTTGGATGTTTAACATGTTTATATGTTTGAAAACATTTGGTTCTTGGCTTTACCATTCTTATTCATGCCTTTGTAAATGTATGAACATGAAAATCATACCTTGAAACTTTTTGTTGATTTGTGATATGCTTCTTGATGTTGTAACCTCTTGAACATGATTCCTTGACCTCAATTTAATTTTTTTATGTTTCTTGTTAGAACCATAACATGTTTAGGGTTTGATTCTTGCCTTTGTGAATACATGAATGTGAATATATGACTTGGAACTTCTCTGTGAATCCTTGTGTGTTTCTTGATGTTGTAACCTCTTGAACATGACCCCTTAACCTCATCTTACTTGTTTATGTGTCTTTTTAAAGTTTAGGTTTCATTCTTTCCTTGGTTGTTACCATGGATCTTGTTCATCTTTCCCCTTGTGAAGTTTTGAATCCATGCTTGAACTATTGTGACTCTTCTTGCTTATCCATGATTAATTGTCACCAATATGCCTTGAAAATGATTTAATGTTGTTACATTTATCTTTGTTTGATTCATCTGCCAAGTTGTAACTTGTATCAATGATTTTTTTTGTTTACCATTGATGAACTTGTTGTTGTCACACATGTTTCATGTTTGCTTTTTTTGGTTGTTACCTTCATAATCATTGATATTTTCCATGATAAGTAATGTCTTGACTTATGCTTGATGCTTGAAATGTTTGGTCTTTTAAGAACCTTTATCACCATCCCCTTTTAGATGTTGAAACATCTTTGTTCACCTTTGGTTGTAACCATTTGGTTTGATTCTTTCATTGTTAAATACTTGGTTGCAACCTTGTTCTTTGCTTGATGTTGTCACACGATTGCATTACTTTCTTGGTTGTTACCATGCTCTTTTATATCTTCATCATGTTTGAATGAATTCTTATGTGTTCTTTAAATTTGTTAAGTTCTCCCCAAGTGATGGAACCTGTTAGTTCTCATCCAGTTGCCTTGTTTTTCTCCTATTCCAAAGGAATGTTTCTCTATTGACTTCACAGTCATAGATATCTCACTACCCTCCCCTTGACTTGGTTAAGTCATTAGGTCCTTTATCTTAGTTAAGTTAGAACCTGCATCCTTTATACTTTGCTTTAAGTCTAAAAGACCTACCCCTTGTTAGGAGTATCCTTCAATTAGAACTTTAAGATAGAGTTTGTAACTCTATGTAAGGATCATTGTCATGATTACTTATTCCCCTTTTGGTTTTTGTCAAAGTCAATACCCTTGAGTGATAAACTTAAATTTAGAGAGTTTTGTCAAACTCTACACAAACATTGTTATGTTTGTTCCCCTTGGATTCTTGACCATAGTCAAATATTCCTCAACCTTAGTGAGGAGAACTACGGTTGCTCGAATTCTGTCCTAGTAAGGATACGTAGGCATAATATATGATATCTTTATGAGAAAACATAGAATTATCCTTATGTCTTTACCTAGAACTTTATCCTAACCTTAATCCAATAACCCTAGCAACAACTTAGATAGCTTACCATACACACACGCAAAAGGTTCCTGTATAGTACTATAGATGTCTAGGATGTAAAATACCTACCCTAGGCATAACCAACCCCTGATCCCCGAATCTTTAGCATTGTTGTTACATCGCGCAAAAGGTTTTTCATTCTTTAACCTTTCCTTTGGATAAATCAAACCTCAATTGTTAATTTTAATGAATTAAGATTCAAGTTAATCAATAGTTTGGCATCCGATTCTCACCGCAACATATTCATCTAGAAACAATCTGGATGTTTGATCAGTCTTGTAGAATGATTTGTTGTTTTTTCTATGGTCTCTTCTCCCCCATTGACAACATAAAAAGTATATTAAAAACATAGTATATTAAATTAAGCATATTCACTAAATTTTCAACAGGGAAGCATTAACAAACATTCACATATAATGGTCTTAATGAAAAAAAAAGTATGAGAAGATAAATAGAAAACACAACAAATGACCAAAAGAAGTAAGTGTCATTACAAACATTAAAAGTTAACATAGTTCCATGTCTTAGTGAAGCAAACAAACAAAATACGAAATGAACATCAGAATGCAATGAACAAGATATGGAATTAGATGAACAACAATACACAAAGAATCCTCAAGGCCTCCTCCCCCTAAACTGATGGCCCCTTCCGCAAAATTAATAGTCATTAGGTGGTGGAAGGTGTTGCTCATCTATCCGCTCCATGAGTTCCAACACAGCTCAATTAAGAACCTTGAAGCTAGTAGTGAGAGCACGGTTTTGACCTGCAGCAGATTCAGCCATGTTATCAAAATGACCCATCACTGTTATGGTGAACGAGTTGAAGTTATTTGTGTGAGCCTGAAGTTGGTTCTGCAGATTTTTAAACTGCTCATCTTGTGCAGTGACAAAGTTATGTTGTTTAAGCTGCATGTTCCTCGTCATTTCGAGGAGTTCATCCTTTATTGTGTTGGGGATGTGGAGGAGATGGAGGCATGTAATTCCAATTAGTTGTCTCTTGATAATTACAATCAATTGTTTGTGGCATGTAATTTGAACTAAGTGTGGACCAACCCGTGTGTTGCTATTCACCCCATCCATGCTTTCCATATGAGTCCAAAGGGGGTGATTGATCTAGCCAACCACTATTATCCTGTTCACCAGTATTATCATCAGTATCCATTTGATTACCACCTTCTTCTTCTTCTTCTTCTTCTTCTTCTTTTCCTTCTCCGTCTTCTTCACTTTCATCAGATTCCTGCAGACGAGAACTGGTTGCCTTAACAATAAACCTGTAGTGCATCTGGAGAGGATCCCATCATAGTTAGAGTCTTTTGAAAAAACTCTTGGTCGGCTGTCAAGGTTTTGTATGGGATACCAGGAACAGCCACTTCAGCATTGTTGATGACAAATTGAATGAAGGAACCATATGATAGAGCAGTCCCTCGACCAGATTCTTTTAAGGAATACATTATGCTCGCAATGTAGTGAGGCCAATTGATTTTGATCTTCTTTTTCAAGATGTATACCAAATGAACCTCTGCTTGGTCAACCCTAGAATAGCCTCCTTTCTTGGGCCGTAGAGTGTGAGAGACAATCCATTGCAAAATTCTGTCAGCTGGTTTCAACCGACCAGTTGTGACCGACTTTGGGAAAAGATCACTAGCCACTTTGTCATCAGCATATGGTTTCTTTAGCCTGGAGTTCAAGGCTTCCTTGAAATGATAACCATTGACAGTTCTAGTATCCGTGACCCTAATCAATGGATCAGCAGTTACGGGAGACATGTTGAAGAGATCTTTCCAAATGGAGTCATT
This sequence comes from Lathyrus sativus, assembly GCA_963859935.3. NCBI lineage: Eukaryota > Viridiplantae > Streptophyta > Magnoliopsida > Fabales > Fabaceae > Lathyrus > Lathyrus sativus. The sequence continues at coordinate 640,730,426 of OZ012741.1, forward strand.
TACATAGACTTTATTATTTCCAATTTTGATACTGAACTCAAATCCTTCAAACTTTCCTTGAAGATCAGTATAGAAAATTCTGACTAAATCTTCATTATATTTATTATCGCATTCCAAAAACTGATTGAAATTTCGAGCATCCAGAAGTTCAAGAACTTCTTGGATATGCATTATTTCAGCAACTTTGCGATAATAAATAAATTGTTTGACAATTGATCACTTGCTCAGATTTTTCTCATACAGTTCAATATATTCAGAAGGTAAGAGAGAGAGGGGGGGGGGGGGTTACTGGTAGATTAGTTCTTGAGGTGCCAACTTGAGAGGAAGGAGCTCTGGTTGTTCTCTTGCCTGTGACCCTTTGTGTAGCCATTAGAAGCAATACTTGAAGAAGATGAATAATAAACTGAGCTTTTTGTGTTGATAAGAGACTCACTAGAATCCTTGAGTATATGATGAAATTAGGTTTTGATAGGGATTTTGGGAAGAGGAGAAATAGAGAGTAGCTTTGTGTAGATGCAATATATCAATGCTAATGATGATGTTTGAATACATAGAAAGAATTAAAGCATTAAATGGGTCAAAGAATTTTGAACGTTTCATCAAAAATAAGGATTTTCAGAAAAATCGAGCGACGCGTCGACCTATACAGTATATGTGTTGACACATACTGACAAAATATAGACAATAAAAAATGTTCAAAGGTTGAGTCGACCGAAGGGTCGACCTGAGCAGACCCGCTTCTAAATTATGAAAAATTATAATTTTATGAGTTGACCGGTGTCCTATTTTGGTCGACTCAAACAATAAGAATTAGCACAAATCATCATTTTGAGTTAAAAATGCATCAAAAAGATATAAATAGATAGCCTACACATATTTCAAACAATCAAAAGGATAAAACATGTTTAATCATGCAATAAAAATTAACTTTAACACACAACTTGGTACACCAACTTACACATATGAAGTGATCAAGAAAATTTGATAGAGGGGGACAATATTACCTCAACCGCGATCGATGATAAATGCCCTCACATATGGCTCAGTTACTTCTTCATTTTGTTAGAGAAAGACATAAACACACACAAACACACGCGCGCGCGTGCACACACACACACACACACACACACACACACACACACACACACACACACACACACACACACACACACACACACACACACACACACACACACACACACACACACACACACACACACATATATATATATATATATATATATATATATATATATATATATATATATATATATATATATATATATATATATATATATATATATATAAAGCATGCAATAATAAAATCATAAACACGATCCGATATGTTGAGAACGCCTAGTTCTCTACGGGTGTGAAAGAAAGGCCTTATAGCGAGTGGTTTTGTAAAGGTATCTGGAAGTTGATGTTTGGTATCAACGTGCTCAAAGACCACATCATCCTTCTCCACGTGATCCCTAAGGAAATGATGACATATTTCGATATGCTTGGTGCGTGAATGTAATACGGGATTCTTGGTTAGATTAATGGTGCTTATATTATCACATAAAATAGGAATACACTCAAGTTTTTGATTGAAGTCGAGCAATTGTTGCTTAAGCCACAAGACTTGAATGCAAAAACTATCGGCTACAACGTATTCCGCCTTGGTTGTTGACAAAGCAAAGGAAACTTGTTTTTTGCTATGCCAACTCACCAACGAATTTGAAAAGAAATTACAAGTGCCACTTGTGCTTTTCCTATCTGATTTACAACCGACAAAGTCAGAATCGAAATAGCCAACCAAGGAACAATCACTACCCTTGGAATACCAGATCCTATACTTTGGAGTACCAGAGAGGTATCTAAGTATGCGTTTGATTGCTTTCAAATGAGGTTCCTTGGGACATGTTTGATACTTCGTACACATGCAAATGCTAAACATGATTTCAGGTCGAGATACGGTAAAATAGAGGAGAGAGCCGATCATACCTCTATACTTTTTCACCTCCACATCCTTACCATTGTCATCTCGAATTAAGGTTTGGACACGCCAACATCGGAGTGTCAATCGCCTTGGAGTTTGCCATGTCAAAATGCTTGAAAATCTCAAGGAAATATTTTCTCTGGCTTACAAACGTACTCTCTTCGAGTTGCTTGATTTGTAATCCAAGGAAATAGTTGAGCTCCCCCATCATGCTCATCTCGAACTCTCCCTGCATCAATCTAGAAAACTACTTGACCATACTCATGTTAGTTGATCCGAAAATGATATCATCAACATAAATTTGTACCAAAATTAAGTGTTTTCCTTGACATTTAATGAAGAGAGTTGTGTCAACCTTTCCTCTTGAATACCCTTGATTAAGTAGAAATTTGCTAAGACGGTCATAGAAAGCCCCAAGGGCTTGTTTAAGTCCGTACAAAAAGCCTATTTTAGCTTGTAGACATGATCAGGATACTCAAGGGATTCAAACCCAGAAGGTTGGGCTACATAAACCTCTTCATTGATATATCCGTTTAGGAAAGCACTTTTTACATCCATTTGAAATAACTTGAAATTTTTCGCACATGCGTAAGCAAGCAAAAGACGTATAGCCTCAAGTCGAGCAACCGACGCATAAGTTTCCTCATAGTCTATTCCCTCCTCTTGGTTACACCCTTGTGCAACTAAGCGCGCCTTGTTACGTGTTATAACTCCATTTTCATCCAGCTTGTTCCTGAACACCCATTGGGCGCCAATTACTCGATGGCCTCGTGGAGGAGGGACAAGGTCCCAAACCTCATTTCTTTTAATCTGATTCAATTCCTCTTGCATTGATAAGAACCAATATTCATCGAGTAATGCCTCTTTAGGGTTCTTAGACTCAACCCGAGAGACGAAAGCAAAGTGATAACAGAAGTTACTGAGCTTAGATCTTGTGGTCACTCCCTTTAGAAGACTTCCAAGCTGGAGGAAGGCCATCGGAGTTAGTTGGATGATCCTCCTCAATCTCCTCATGGATGGTGATCTTTTTCCTCCTCAACTTTCACTGATTCAGGTTGATCAATTCCTTTTTCAGTTTCTATGAGTATGTCTTCAGAAGACACACCTACACCATGAAAAGAAATACCTTTTCCGACATTTTTTGGATAAAATTCATCAAAAGTGACATGAACAGATTCTTCAACAATAAGTAACCTCTTATTATATATCCTATATGCTTTACTTGACTGAGAGTTTCCAAGAAAGATACCTTCATCTGCCTTGGAGTCAAATTTACCAAGACTCTCCTTACCATTGTTCAACACGAAACACTTACAACCGAATACATGAAGGTGAGACACAATGAGCTTCCTCCCTTTCAAAAGTTCATACGGAGTTTTGTTAAGAATAGGACGGATGAACACCCTATTCAAAAATATTTAGGAAGGCCACTTTCATTTATCATAGTTCTTCCTAACTCTTCCAAAATTCAATTTTTACGTTCCACGACCCCGTTTTGTTGAGGGGTACGTGGCGTAGAAAAATTAGGATCAATTCCATGCCTACCACAATATTCTTCAAAGAGATGATTTTCAAACTCACCTCCATTATCACTTCTAATTGATATAATGTTTGTGCTCAACTTGTTTTGAGAAAGTTTGACAAATTTTTTGAAGGCGAAAAACGTATCGCTCGTGCTAGCCAAAAAGATAGTCTAGTAAAATCTAGAGAAATCATCGACTATAACAAAACCATAGTAGTTACCACCTAGACTCTTAATTCTATATGGTCTAAAGATGTCCATATGAATAAGTTCAAGTGGTCTCGTAGTTGAAACGATGTTTTTAGATTTAAACGAGATCCTTGTTTACTTCCCCATTTGGCAAGCATCACATAAGTGATTCTTTGAGAACTTGTTTTTGGGTAAGCCAATCACTAGATCCTTAGAGACTATCTTGTTTATCAAGTAAAAATTGAAATATGCCAAACGTCTATGCCACAACCATGAGTTTTCACTCATAGTGACGAGACATTTGTCACTATTCAATGATACTTCACTCAAATCCAGTATATACACATTATTTACCCTCAAGTCGTTAAACACATCCCCCTTTTATCATTATTTTCAATAATGCAACAATCCTTTGAAAAATATACTTTGTATCCCTTGTCACATGATTGACTAATGCTTATAAGGTTGTGTTTAAAGCCCTCAACAAGCAATACATCGGAGATGGTAGTAGACGAGGGATTACCTACACTACCTTTTCCATGTATTGCTCCTTTGTTGTTGTCTCCATAGGTTACAAATCCCTTCTTCTTTGCCACAAAGTCAATGAAGAGAGATATGTCTCTTGTCATATGTCTTTAGCATCCACTATCAAGAATTTATCTTCTCTTCGTAGGCTCAAGATTTTGTACCTATAAAAATAATCAAAGAAAATAGGTAGCCAATTGTTTATTGGGTCCTTGGTTGAGAGTGAAATCTTGGTTGCATTTAGGTAACCATTGATAAACCCCTTTAGGAACTAAAATTATCCTAAAGCGACATTTAGCAATGGTGTGACCCCTTTTGCAACAATATAAGCAAGTGAGGTTAACCTTTGTATCACCTTTGTTACTTTTATTTTTGATCACATATGTATATTTTTGATAAGGATTAATCATGATTTTTCTAAAGTGTGATCTATCAATAGCGAAAGTAATCTTTGGTTCTAGAGCCTTGTTAAGTTTGGCTTTAAGAGTCCTAACCTCTTTTTACCAAATATGACAAGTATCAGACCCAAAGTTTAACCATCTACATCTTTATTCATCAACATCCACCTTTGTTACTTCCACCATGGATGCCTTAAGAGCCTTTAACTCCCTTTCGGAATCGGAGATCTTTTTTTCAAGTGAGTGAAAATTTGTTTGTTTGAGGTCAAACGTTTACAGGCTTCCTTAGCCTCATGGTGTAAGGTGTTAAAGGCATGTTGTAATTGTGAATGAGACAATTTATTAGAGTTTTCATATTTAGCATGTCGTAGCTTTTTATTCTTCTTCTTTTGATGAGCCGAGAGACAAAGGTTTACGGACTCTTCTTCATCACTTGAGCTATCATCCATGGATGACTCACTATCGCTTTCCCAAGTGATGTAAGCTCTTCTAAGCTTACCTTGTTCCTTTTGTGAGCGATTAATTTCCTTTCTTTTGTCCTTCTTCATCAATGGACAATTTGGCTTATAGTGCCCAACTTTTCCATAAGTGAAGCACAATCCTCTTACTCTACTATCCTTATTGCCTTCATTCTTGGAAGACCTTGATTATCTTCTAAAATTGACGAGATTATTTTCGGAATGTTGGATACCATTCTTCTTTACATAGTGATTGTATTGCTTCCAGAACAACCATATTTCCTCATTCGTTTCTTCATCATCGTCATCACTCGAGTCGTAATCACTTAGCTCTTTTACAGAGGACTTTGAACAAGAAGCTTTTAGAGCTATAGAATTCTTTTCCATAGTTTTGGTATTTTCTTTCTTTTCCTTTTTCTCAAATTGATCAAGGCTAAGAAACACTTTCTCATGTTCTTGGAGCTTTCTAAAAAGAGTTGTAAGATCCAAAGTCATAAGATCGTTTGCTTCCTTTATGGTTGTGACCTTTGGTTGTCACTCCCTAGTAAGACATCTTAAAACTTTGTTAGTAGCAATGTCATTGGAAATTGGTATACCAAGTGAATTTAGTCTATTGATTAAGTGACAAAATCTCTCTTGCATGTCAATAATGGTTTCCCCTTGCTCCATGTGAAAGAGATCAAACTCTTGGGTCAAAGTGTTAATTCGAGCTAGTTTGACGTCATTAGTTCCATCATGGGCAACTTGCAATGAGTCCCACATAGCTTTAACATTCATACAATGTGAAACTCTATAATATTCATTAACTCCTAAGAAGGAGATTAGAATATTTCTAGCCTTCCAATCATAGTTTTACTTTTTCTCATCCTCATCATTCCATTGTGCTTCAGGCTTTGGCACAACAACGTTATTTTCATCGGTCATGGTAATTTCCATAGGACCGTTCAATATAATGTTCCATACATTTCTATCAATGGAATTGATATGCACACGTGTTGCACCCCAAATTTTGACTCCTTAGATTCTCATTATCATTTTAGGAGCATACTCATGAATTATCTAAACCTTAACCCAGTGCAAGTTTGTCTTTGTCAAGTTACAGATGAATCAGGGTTTTGTACAGTCAAATCGAAGCTTCAGGGTTTATGATCAATCAAAGTTTTAGGCTAATTCAATCATGAAACAAGATCAAGGGTAATATATGATATCAATTGAGTACCCAATTTGAGGTTGTTACCCCAGAATCAAGAACAGTGTATTTTAGGGCACCCGATTAGGGTTTTTGACCAGTAAAAGTCAATTGTAGTTTGGCTTTTGTGTTGGAAGGTGTTTTAATGGTGGGATTATGATTCATGAAGTTCATATAGCTTAATAAAGTTCATTCAAGATGTTTCAAAGTCTCAGGAGGTCCAGAGTGTCAACAGACGACTCGGTAGTCACCGATCGATCGTACGGTTGACCGAAAAGTCAACTCTTCAAATTTAAGGAATTGGACTTCAAAGTGTGAATAAAAAATGATACTTATGTCATATTACACTTGACTATCAATTTTCATCACCATTGGATCAAGGATGAAGGAGTAATCGGAAAATCGAGAAATTAGGGTTTTGAAAGGGGCTAAACCATAACTCCTTAACCACACATCCAATTGAGTTGGTTCAAAGCTCATTTGAAATCTCTTGACAAATCCTACAAAAGTCCCTAAGTGGTCCATGATCAGAAAATGCATAGATTTGGAGTTATGATCAAATTCATTTCAAGAAGGGAAAAAGACTTAGAAACATTTCACTTTCAAGCTCATTTTTAGCAACTTTGAGAGACTTTTTGGCAGAAGGTTGTTTCGAATTCAGATTGTCAGCAAGAATTTGATAAGATTAAGGGTTATCTCCAAGAGCCTCCGATCTTAATACCTCCTATTCCAGGAAGACCTCTCTTCATGTATTTGACAGTGCTCAAGAATTCCATGGGTTGTGTGTTAGGTCAGCAGGATGAGTCTGGACGAAAAGAACATGCTATCTATTATTTGAGTAAGAAGTTTACTGATTGTGAAAGTCGATATTCACTCTTGGAGAAAATCTGTTGTGCTTTAGCATGGGCTTCCAGGCGTTTGAGGCAGTACATGATTTGTCATACCACTTTGTTGATTTCAAAAATGGATCCGATAAAATATATTTTTGAGAAGCCTGCTCAGACTGGAAGACTCGCCCGTTGGCATATGTTATTATCAGAATACGACATCCAGTACGTAGCTCAGAAGTCTATCAAGGGTAGTGTTTTGTTAGAATATCTTGCAGATCAACCAGTGGAAGATTATGAGTCCCTCAAATTCGATTTCCTAGATGAAGACATTATATTGGTAAAAGATTGTGAAGAGCCAGGTCCTGATGAGGGTCTACAGACAAGTCTTTGGTGGAAAATGATGTTTGATGGTTCCTCCAACTACAGTGGGCATGGTGTAGGCGCCGTTTTAATGAGTCCGGAAGGTGGTTACACTCCATTCACAGCCAGGTTGGATTTTGACTGCACAAACAATATCACCGAATATGAAGCATGCATTCTCGGCCTCGAAGCAGCTATCGACCTCAAAATCAAACTTCTTGAAGTCAGTGGGGATTCAGCTTTGGTCATTTATCAAGTTACTGGAGAATGGGAGACTAGACATGAGAATTTGATCCCTTACAAAGCCTACATCATCAAGATGATCGAGTATTTTGATGAAATCACTTTCAAGCATGTTCCGAGATCTGAGAATCACATTGTCGATGCCCTAGCCATGTTAGCCTCAATATGGAAAATCAGGGATGTCAATGATGCCACTCTTATCTGAATTGAACGCAAGACCGAGCCCGCCTACTGTCAGATGGTTGAAGAAGAAACTGATGATAAGCCCTGGTACCATGACATAAAGAATTATCTGTTAAAATAAGAGTATCCAGAAGATGCTACGTCACTTGACAAGAAAACTCTGAGACGATTAGAATCCAAGTTCTTTCTCAGTAATGATGTGCTCTACAAAAGGAATCATGATATGGTCCTGCTTAGATGTGTCGACAGACGAGAAGCAGAGTTGTTAATGCAAGATGTTCATGAAGGAATGTTTGGTACTCATGCCAATGGATATGCTATATCTAGAAAGATTTTGAGGGATGGTTATTACTGGTTAACTTTGGAAACTGATTGTATTCAATATGCGGACAAGATGCACGTACCACCGACATTGCTAAATGTGTTGTCATCACCGTGGCCTTTCTCTATGTGGGGCATCGATATGATTGGGGCAATTGAACCAAAAGCTTCTAACGGACACCGGTTTATTCTGGTTGCTATTGACTATTTCACAAAGTAGGTTGAAGCCACGTCCTACACTAATGTTACTCGGAAAGTGGTGGCCCGTTTTATCAAGAAGGAGATTATCTATCGTTACGGAATTCCAAGCAGGATCATAACGGACAATGGTACCAACTTGAACAACAAAATCATGAAGGAGTTGTGCGATGATTTCAAAATTGAACATCACAACTCTTCTCCTTATCGTCCCAAGATGAATGGAGCTGTAGAAGCTGCGAATAAAAACATCAAAAAGATTTTGCAAAAGATGGTGAAAACTTACAAAGATTGGCATGAGATGCTACCATTCGCCTTGCATGGGTACAGAACGTCCGTTCGCACTTCAACAGGGGCAACCCCTTTTTCTTTGGTATATGGAATGGATGCGGTACCTCCTATTGAGGTCGAGATACCTTCTTTAAGAGGCATAATGGAAACCAAGCTTGAAGAAGCAGAATGGGTGAGAGAAAGGTTTGATCAGTTGAATCTTATCGACGAAAAGCGCATGTCTGCGATGTGTCATGGTCAATTATATCAGAAAAGGATCAAGAAGGCTTTTGACAAGAAAGTTCGTGTCCGAGAATTCCGATAAGGGGAACTTGTACTCAAAAAGATTTTACCAATTCATAAAGATGCACGGGGAGAGTGGATGCCTAACTATGACGGCCCGTTTGTTGTGAAAACAGTCTTCTCAGGAGGCTCGTTGATTCTCACTACCATGGATGGAGAGCAGCTTACTCATCTAGTGAATTCTGATGCAGTACGGAAATATTACGCCTAAAAGAACCCGATAAGCCGAAAACTCAGAAGAACGGCTTATGCAAAAGTTAGGGTTGAGAAGAAGAAAATAGAAAAAGAGAAAAAGAAAAAGAAAAATAAGAGCTCGCTAAGTTGAAAACCTGAAAGGGCGGCTTAGGCAAAAATGAGCGTCCCGGTGGATTGAAAACCTAAAAGGGCGATCCAGGCAAAAGTTAGGGACAAAGGTGTGTCACTGCATCAGATGAGTCGTCACTACCGCCGAAGATTATACAAGAATTCACTCCAATCACTCTTGTCAGAAGCAAGGATTTTGGGGAGTTTTAGTCTTTAGGGGTAACTGGTCATGGGATTCAATGTAACCTTGTCCACGTTGCCATTTTTCACTTGTAAAATTTCTATGAAATTTTGTCATTTGCAAGATTTCATCCCTGAATAAATTCAGTTTTTGAGCCATTCTTTCTTTTGCAAATTTATCATTTCCTTTATTTTCTTTGTTATGCAAAATATTGTTCGTTGATCAACGATAATTTTGAAAGCATTAGGGTCAGATTATTGAATAAAACTTGAAAAGATTAACAAACGTAAAAACTTCGACTCATGGAAAAGAGTCGAGGAAAATCATACTTCCCCGAAACCTCAGGGTAGCGGAAACTTTGATACGCAATCCTATCGCACTCCCTGGTGAAGCGAAAGCACATTGAACTGCTGAGTCTCCTTTGGTCATGTGTGGTTATCGAGCTCGAAGACTGTCTCTCAGAACCTCTTATGATGAAATGAAGACTCGTCCCTAGTAGAAGATGTCTGAGCATTTGTTTGAATTTACTTTGTCATCTCTAACTAGCTTGTTTAAAGCTCTGTTCCCCTATTAAGATTGGATTTATCTTCAAGACTACATACACCTTTCAGCCTGGGTTCAGTGTGATTCATTTCGTCTCTCAGGGTCAGTGTGCTATCTGTTGATTCCCCGTGAATGTCTAATCACTGCTAGTGAATTACCGTTTAAAGTCCAGTTGTAACTGGCATTATTTTAGAAGCCAATCGTTATTGGTATTCTTTTGGTTGTCACCATATTTCTTGTTAAGACCAGTTGTAACTGGCATTGTCTTAATTCCACTCGTCGGTATCTGTTGATTCGTTCGTCACCATATTTTCCTTTGGAGTCCAGTCGTAACTGGCATTGTCTTAACTTCACTCGTCATTATCTTTTTGGTTCAGTCGTTACCAGCTTTTTCCCTCTGAAGTCTAGTCGTCACTAGAAAATCCCCTGTGAAGTCTGGTCGTTACTAATTGATTTTCCGTTTAAGTCCAGTCGTAACTGGCAGATGTTCGAAATCCTATTGGCATTGGTATCCTGTTGGTCGTTACCAACCTTCCCCATGAAGTCCAGTCGTAACTGGCATTACTTGAAATCCAATCGTCATTGGTACCCGAACTTGGTCGTTACCAATCTCCTTTAAAGTCCAGTAGTTACTGGCATTGCTTGAAATTTGGTCATCACCAATTTCCCCAATCGAAATATTACGTGTTACCGATTGGATTTGAGAAATCTCATTTTGTCATTATCTCAGGTTGGTCGTTACCATCACCTACGGAAAGTCTAGTGGTTACTAGCACTATTTTGAACCATCTGTTAAAACGGGGTGACATCATTATCCCCAGCGAAACCTTTTTCCCCAGACGAGTCTCAGAGATTTAGTCGTCACTAGTATCCCCAATATGTTTTGTCCTTGTTTCTAGTCCATTCTTGAAGATCCCGTTTGAACTCTTCACTATAGGAAGTTCCTCATCTAATCATCCCTAGTGAGGATCACGTCTCTGGTTCTTCATTTTCCCAGTATAAAATCGCTCTTTTTCCCCAGTGGAAATCTATCCCTCTCCCTAGTGGAGTGTTTGCTCTTCCCCGGTGAGATTGTCATCTTCATTGGAATTCTTGCATCCTCATGTGAAATTTTCCTCTCAGTTATCACTAGTCATGTTTGAACTATTGACTGTTATACCTCGGGTTTCCCCAATGACGGATCCACAAAACCTGGTCCTCATAGGTAGTTACTCGTTGTTTTGTCATGCTGTCCTCTGCACATGTCTTGCATCCAAGCATCATGAAGCATCATTTAGAATTCATGGCATATCATGACCTGTCCTTTTGCATATCATCGATTCTAAGGGATAAATTTTTTGGTTTTCTATATTTAAATACATTTCACTGCGATTCTATGAGGATTGTCATCTCTCAGTTCCATCTAGTGAAGATATTTAAATAGGGGCAACTGTTGCACCCCAAATTTTGACCCCTTATATTCTCATTATCATTTTAGGAGCATAATCATGAGTTATCTAAACCTTAACCCAGTGCAAGTTTGTCTTTGTCAAGTTACAGATGAATCAGGGTTTTGTACAGTCAAATCGAAGCTTCAGGGTTTGTGATCAATCAAAGTTTTAGGCTAATTCAATCATGAAACAAGATCAAGGGTAATATATGATATCAATTGAGTACCCAATTTGAGGTTGTTACCTCAGAATCAAGAACAGTGTATTTCAGGGCACCCGATTAGGGTTTTTGACTAGTAAAAGTCAACTGTAGTTTGACTTTTGTGTTGGAAGGTGTTTTAATGGTGGGATTATGATCCATGAAGTTCATATAGCTTAATAAAGTTCATTCAAGAAGTTTCAAAGTCTCAGGAGGTCTAGAGTGTCAACAGACGACTCGGTAGTCACCGATCGATCGTACGGTTGACCGAAAAGTCAACTCTTCAAATTTAAGGAATTGGACTTCAAAGTGTGAATCAAAAATGATCCTTATGTCATATTACACTTTCCTATCAATTTTCAATACCATTGGATCAAGGATGAAGGAGTAATCGGAAAATTAGGGTTTTGAAAGGGGCTAAACCATAACTCCTTAACCACACATCCAATTGAGTTGGTTCAAAGCTCATTTGAAAGCTCTTGACAAATCCTACAAAATTCCCTAAGTGGTCCATGATCAGAAAATGCATAGATTTGGAGTTATGATCAAATTCATTTCAAGAAGGGAAAAAGACTTAGAAAAATTTCACTTTCAAGCTCATTTTTTAGCAACTTTGAGAGACTTTTTGGCCAAGTTCCTTTAGGAAATTGAAACTCATGAAAACATGAATGTTTTAGAGCTATTTGAGGGCTTTCTAAAGAGTACTAGAACATCTCAAAAGGATTTTTGAGCTGAAAGTTATGGTTATGGCAAGTTGGTGGTTTCATACTTGAAGTCTCACATTGACAAGTTTCAAAAATCGATTGTTTCATCAATCTGACCAATCTCAGCTTGTGAATCAAGTTTTATCTGATATGTATAGACTTTTTAGCTTGGAAATACAATGAAAATGCAGAAGGTGTGGAATTAGCCAAGCTTGCAAGTGGGCTTGCAAGTGGCTTTACAACTTGCACTTAAAGTAAAAAAGACAAGCATGAGGTGGAAAGACAAATCTGAACCAGCCATCAACCTATGCATTCTAGCCTGCATTTAGCCACTTCAAACTCATCATGAATCTTGACTTTGGAGCTTACCCATCAGCCAAGGAAACCTCTTTGTGGAGGTTTGATCAAAAAGGTAAATCTTTCCTTCATATGAAGGAAACCTCCAAATCTGCCCTCTCTTTATTTGCCTATAAAAAGGAGCCCTCACCACTTCAGTTTACACACAATATCCACTCTAAAAAACCAGAGAAAGCTCAAGCTTTTGCTCTTGCACACTTTGCTTCAAAATCACAAAACCTCATTTTCACCAAAAACCACCAAAATCTGTCTTGGTACAATTGCTGCCAAAATCACTTATCCACATTCAAACTCCCCAACAATCATCCACGCAATCTCTAAACATGATATAGAAGGTGTCCAAGACCTTAGACCACTCAAAAAACTCACCATTCAAAAAGTCAAATTCCATACCAAGTTACTTTGACCAAAAGCCACAAAATCAGTCAAAACTTGTTCAAGGAATTTGCTTGATGTTCTAATCACTCAAACACCTCACATATATCATTTCTCAACTGTCCAAAGCATTGAGGATCATTGGTGGAGTTTATTTCTCCAACTATCTTGAAGTTTGCTTTCTTGCTTCACAAAGAAGAAATCTCCCAAAGCTAGGTGCATTTGAAGTTCCTCTGGGTTTCTTGGTATTTTAACCTGCTCAACACTGTCAATTAGAGAATCTGATTTGAAAGTTCTCATGCATGCACAAAAGCACAATATCACAGCTGGTATGCCATTTTTTCTAACAACTTGTTTTAAACTCCTCTTTTGCTTGATCTTCATTCAATAACATATATGCAATGTGTGTATGTGAGCCAATTGACCTGATTATGCTTTGAACATGAAATGAACATCTTTGTGCATCATACTTATCAAATTTGCAACTTGAAAGCCATTTTCTATCACAGACCACTTTGAGCAATTTTTGGTGCCCAAACTCAGTCAATAGCACATGTGTAACTTGTATGTATGATTCATTTGATTTGTATGTGCTTAGAACTTAAATTTCATATCATCATGCATCTTCACACATACACATTTGCACTTTGAACACATTTTTCCACACCAGTCTGTTTTAAGCCTCATCTTGTGATCAAATTCATTCAAAATCATGTATGTGTTGTGTATGTATGATTAGTTTGATCTGAACATGTCTGAAACTAAAATTGCACATTTTCATGCACTTCACAAGCACAAACTTGCATTTTGAATATCATGTTTCACCACAGTTTGTTTGGAGCCTCAGCTTATGACCAACTTCATCCTATATCATGTATTTGATGTGTGTATGTGTTTAGTTTGATCAATATATGCCTAGAAACAGAATTGCATATCAGCTTGCATATCATTCTTGACAAAGTGGCAACCTGACAATCCATTTTCATCACAACATGATTTAAACTCTATCTCTTGCATGAACTCATTCATTATCATTTATATGGTATGTATGTGTACTCACTTTGATCTGAAACTAGCTGGTGTGTGAGATTCATATCAAAATGCATTTTTAAACATCCAAGAGCAAGTGCTATCGGGTTTTGAGTTAGGGGAAGAATTTCAAAAATCTAAAAATGCCATTATGTTCCTTGTGTTTTTCTAGACAGTTTACACCTAAATTTCATCCAAAACCATTGAGAAATGAGGAAGTTACACTTGAAAATGCAAATCATGATTTTGGCTTTGTTTTGTGCCCAGCCTGGTTTTGAAACATCCCATATATATTTATGGGGTGGCTTTCATCAACGGATGTATAGCCACCCCAGTGGTAAGACCATTGCCAAAAACACGCCTTGCACATACTGAACCTGGGTTCGACCCCTGAGGAGGGCAACCTTTTTACCAATTTTTGTTATTTTTCATCCCAATTTCAAAAATTCATATCTCTCTCAATTTTAATCATTTTCACCCATTCTTTTTGCATTTTGTTCATCTTGATGTCTACTTCCATGCCATATTTTTTTATTTTCATGTTTGCCTAATTTTGCATGCCTTTTGACTATATGCAAGTTAGGTACATTTTGTGATCGTTTTCGCGTCTGCAGATGAATTTTCTTTTGATATGCTTGTGATTGTTTGTGATACTTGCTTGCATTCATATCTTTAAATGTTCGTTAACATGATAGGATTTTATCTTTGGGTGTTACCCTGTTTATCTTTACTTCTCTGTTGAACTTAATTGAGCTCGATCTGTCGTCACAGTTCCTGTTTGTTCATCTGCTTTGATTGGCATCAATGCATCTTTATTTTTATCTTTTAAACATGTTTATTCAATGGTTGTCACCATGCTTTTATCTTCATCATATTGTTACTTTGCTTAATGTTTTATTTCCCCAAGTGATGAGGCTTGTCAGCTTTCATCCCATTTGCCTCCCTTCTCTCCTCCCAAAGGAAAGGTCTTTCCATTAACCCTTGTGTTATGGATAGCTCATTCACCTTTCTCTAGACTTTGTTAAGTCACTTTAACTTTAGTTTAAAAGCCATTATACTTTGCTTTAAGTCTAAGAAACCCACCTGTACTAGGAGTGTTCTTCAACTAGAACCCTAGGATAGAGTTTGTCAACTCTGTGTAAGAATCATTTCATTATATCTTACTTCCCCTTTTGAATGTTATAACTTAGATTAGGGAGTTTTGTCAAACTCCATACAAGTATTGTCATGTTTGTTTCCCTCTTGAACCTTGATCATAATCAAGTGTTCTTCTTCCCTTGTGAGGTGAACTACGATTGCTCTGATTCTATCCTAGTCAGGATACGTAGGCAGAAGATGCGACGTTTTTGCGAGAAAACTTAGGAAACCATTTAGGTCTTTATTTATCTTTTATCCTATCCTTTATCCCAAACCATAGCACATTTCACAAACTTAGCAATCAATCAAACAAAAGGTTCCTGTAGAGTACTACAGATGCTTAGGGTGCTAACACCTTCCCTAGGTATAACCAACCCCCGATCCCCTAATCTCTAAAGCGTTGTCGTTACATCGCGAAAAAGGTTTTTCTTTCTTTAGACCTTTCCTTTGGATAAAATAAAGTTCGGTTGTAAAAGAATTAAGATTCAAGTTAATTTAATAGCTTGATATCCGATTTTCACCGCAACAACACGCATACAATCTTTCCAGTAACTATAGTTCTCGCTGTTAAAAACAAGTGCTATATTGTAAGCCCATTTTGGTTCGTTTTTCATATTCTAAGAAGTTATATGCGAAGCACGGAATGAACCGGTGCTCTTGGTAACACTTGTTAGACAACGACAATGATCTAGAAGGGGGGTTGAATAGATCACTTATCGTTAAATAAAGTCGGCGTGTATAATAAATTAGTTTTTAAAACTTTTAAGTGGAAGCGACCGAGGAACTACAATCGTCTAAAAGGACTGTTACCAAAAAGATTGGATATACGCTATGCCTATATGGAATACTGATAAAGGTGAGAAATCGAATCAATATGATTTTGTTCACTCAAAGTTGTTCGATTTCCGATGGTTGTGAAAAATAAACCAAATTGAAAAAACAGCTCAAAACGTTTGTATGCAAGCAATTTATCAAACACTTGGTGTGCGAAGCACTCCAAGTAAAATTCATTAAGTAAATGTAGTGTTAAGCTTTTCCGATTACAATCAAACGGATTATGATGAGTTTTCTAAATATGTTTTAGCACTACCATAAAACAGAATTTTAGTCAACCAATTTGTCCGCACACAAACTTAAAAAATTTAGAAATGAAAATAGTAAAAAGAGAGAACAACATCAATTTGTTGAGGCAGTTCCCCTGTCATCCTCACTCGGGGTACACCTGCCCTCAATTCTAAAAAAAGAATTAATACCTGTATATAGAACCTGTTGTAAATTTTTTATTATAAGAGAAGCAGTAGAAATCAAACACTCAATCCTAATCGTTGATGTTGAACCTATGCCTTATCTTCCCTTGATTCAAGATGAATCAAGTCCTTCGAATGCGATGAGTAAACCTCCGATTACAGCACCACCTTTGAATAACCCACTGGTCTTCAAATATTTTCCCGGTTGATTTCAAACACCCACAATTTGAACCCAAACCTTCCTTACACAATCCTCCAGTTAATGCTACTAAATTGAGAGAACCTCTCGTTCTTCTATTACCTTCGCTCGGATGAATCTGTGAAGGAACGATTTATGCAAAACCCTCAAAATCCAAGATTCTTGGAGGACACAATCCTAACGGTTTTATTCAAGAAAAACCCATTGATCTCTCAACCCAAACCCGATACACCGATCCTATGTTTGGACGTTATCACCTCAATGATGTAGAATGCACAACAAAAATGATTATGTGTATTTGTTAAGAAATGCAAGAAAGAGGATGAAGATGATGAGAGCCAAATCATTGTATATTTTTACTTTTCTTGTTATTTTTTGAAGAATGAACTAAAACAATATATATGCAATGCTTTGACCAAATAACCAACATAACAAATACTTTGAAAGACCAACATAACAGAAAACTAATGTGAAACGAGTAAATGGTCGACCTAAAGAATAAGGGGTCGACCTGAGCTCTTCCGAATACAGAATAATGCAGAAAAGGACTCTTTGCATCGACCAGAACAAGTCCATGTGTCGATGTAAAGCAACCCAGTTTTGATAAATAGAAATGCACACAGTATGAGTCGAGGAGGGTCGACGCGAGCTCTCTTGAGAGAAAATCTCAAAAATTTGTTCTGCATGAGTCGACCTAAGCAAGAATTTAGTTGACTCAAAGACTCAGAACTTGCAAAAATGTTGATTTTAATATGTCTTGCTATTTCTAAGTGCTCCTAATGCATATCTAACTCAAACAACATGATCAAACTCACATAGAACACATATGGTGCTTTTTCTATATGAACTAACACATGTTTTTCATAAATGCTTGACACGAGAAAAATAAAGAATGCATATGTGACTCGATGATACCGTCCAAAGTACATATTTCTAACTATATATGTTTTGACATCATTAAAACAAGTATAGAGACATTTTGCCCTCACAAGCCTTTCCTCTTAATGCCTCTTAAGACTTCCTTCAGTCTCTTTATGACTATCAGGATACCTTTCTCTCCTTTGAAAACATATCCTTTCTTGTTGAGTTAACCAAGAGAAATCAAATTTCTCTTAAGATCAGGTACATAACTGATGTCAGTCAACAACTTTATTGACTCATTGTGGAGCTTGAATCTCACAGATCTAATCCCTAGAATTTTCCAGGCTTTGTTGTTTCCCATCTGCACAGATCCACTATATTTATCACATAATTTCTCAAACACATCTTTGTTTGAAGTCATGTATTAAGTGCAACCTAAATCTATAATTCATTCCTTACAAGGACTTCTGCTTGAATCCACCAGGACATAAGATGATTCATAATCATCTTGAACAATGGTTGCATTACCATTATCCTTGTTATCTCCATAACTCTTCAACCTATCAGAACACACTTTTCTTGTATGAAATTCCTTATTACAGTGGTAACACCTAATAGCCAGAGCATTACCACCATAATACTTCTATTAATCTTTACCATTCTTCTTCTCAAACTTATCATCCTTCTTCTAGAATGTTCCTTTTACGGATAATCCTTCACCAATAGATAAGGGTTTGTGCTCCTTTCTTTCCTTTAAGTCCTTCAAGTACAAGACTAATTGAACTTCTTCAAAGTTTAGGGACTCACTTCAATACCAGAGAGTTTTTTTAAAATGAGCATGAGACCTTGGTTAAGCAACAACGCTTGATCTTCATCATCGATGCTAGCATCAATGTTTTCCAGATCAAGAATCAACTTATTAAACATATCCAACTGCTCAGTTAAAACTTTGTCTTCACTCACCTTGAATGGATACACATCTTGTTTCAGGTAGAGATTATTTACCAATAACTTGGTCATGTACAACCCTTCAATTTTTTTCCACACACCTGTTGCAATTTTCTCCTTCGAGACCTACTGGAGGAGCCTTATCACCAAGGCTCAATATGATGGCATTGTGAGTTTTCTCAATCATTGTAGTCTTATCCTTCTTTGTTAGGGAAACATCCATTTTTTTATGATCCCTTCAACATTTCAAACAAACCTTGTTAAATAAGAAAAATTTTCATCTTCAAACGCCATAGTCCAAATCATTTACTCGAGAGAATTTTTCAATCTCATAATTCGTTGATGGCATATTCTTCATGCTCATCACACCAATTTGTTGTGATAATCGATGTCAATAACAATGTAAAATTATGAGAGAGAGAGAGAGATAGAGGTTATTAATCAAAAAACAAAAAATTGTTCAATTCCCACAGAGAGAGAGAGAGAGAGAGAGAGAGAGAGAAGAAGAAGAAGAAGAAGAAAACAAAGTTGGTTATGACTGTTATTGCATTCGCTTTCTCATAAAGCGTTAAATGATTACAGGTGAAACAAAATAATAACCAACCTCTCTCCTAACAAGTGAGAGAGAAACCTATTTATAGACTACTATCATATTTATGTTATGTGTGAAGATAACATTTATACATGACATACATAACTACTACATGACATAATACATACGTTAACTTTGGCTACTGTATGCTTGAACAAACTTTGACTACAATATACACATTTGACCATGTTGAGACTAGAGTTCGATCTAATACTACAATAATGATAAATTAGAAAAGAATATTATTTATTTTATTGAGTATATTGAATTCTTAGAAAATAGAAATAAAATTATTGGTGAATAAATTGCTAGCATTATAAATGAATCCATTAACTTAGATAAGTGTGAATATTGTGAATCTTTAAAAATTAAAGTAACTATCTTGCATAAAACCTAAGGAAAACTCACTAAGGGTAAATATAAGCCTGGTCTTATTTTATATAATCAATGGGGCTTTTTTAATAAAATGGCTTAGGTTATAAACCTAATAGATCTCTTTAAAATATTTTCCTTAATAAAAAGAAATATAATCGTCTGATCTTTAAGTGCAATTTATGCAATAAGCTTGGATTTAGATCCCTATAGTTATGCCAAGTTAAATGATCTAAGATGGTCTATAGTAAATAACCCTAGATCACATAGAAACAGTAACGCACCAGGACGCAAAAATATTTAGGTACCAAAGATGAATAATTAATCTATTTTTTAGGATTGAATTAAAGAGGACTACTATCTAGAATGCTTCCGCCTATACTCGCAAAATCATGTCGAATGGCCATCAGAAATTAAATAAGACACTGATTATATCTTTGGTCAGTGTATGCTTTGACATTTTTGAATTTCACTGATTCCATAAGAGCCAATTAATCCCTTAAATCAGCCATCGTTGAGTAAAAAATTTTAATGGTCATATCGTTTTGTTTAAGATCCCTAATTGTGGATTTATGTGCTTGCAAGTATAATGATTACAAAAATCAATTAAATTATATGGTTTTTATGATGACAACACTATGAGATGGAGTCTTCATCTAATGTGATGACCAAGTTGTTATGCTTGGATATCAAGATGGCAAAGCTAAACTCTAAAGGAAAACACCTAATACCAAGCGGTGTTCAGTGGAATGGAATCCATAATGGTATCGGTCAAGGAATATCTCTCATGATGGTATCCACTAATATGTCATATAACGCCTCATCAAATAGAAGAAGTAAAGTCTCAGATGAAGTGTTAAATCATTTTTGTATCAAGTAAGGGATCTTGGATCTTCATATTTGTGAAAGAGAGGAAGTGTGAAAGTTTACCTTGTCTGTGTTGAGTGATTTGTGTATGTAAAGGTATTAGATTAACTATTGAATTACTAAGGCAATTAATAAAAACACTTTCGAATGATCGAAAAGCCTACTTGACTTTGTTAAAATTACCCCTCAAAAAAACCTTTTGTACTTAGCTAATGGATTAGGGACTCATTCTAATCAATTAAGAGGGGTTCTACATGGCATAATCGATTATCCCATAAGGGCTAACCAATTATCACTTTTATAATAATCATAATCATATAGAGGAAGCCATAATAAATTGTGATAATGCAATTAAAAAACATTCCTCTTTTAGCTTAGTTAATCAATTAGACCTATCAACTAACCAATTAGCAACATTAGAAAGCCCATGGATCATTTCCATTTTTTAACCACACTATGTCCTATAGATATAGGATAAGTCATTTCTCATTTCATACACACTAGAAAATGTAATTTGAATACTCTTTTTCACTATCCACTATCTTCTCTCTCTTTATTTCTTCTTTACATTTGCTTTAGTGCTTTGAGAGTGAAATTTACATGTGAGGTGTTTGGTTCTGATGTTGGGGATTTTTCGAAATATCTTTTATGAGATTTTTCCATTTGGTTCAGGGGTAAACCAAGTGAAAAAGCTCTTGTCTAGTTTGTGAGGTTGTCTTCCAAATCTCGCATTTGGAAGTTGAGTCCTAATGAAACACCTTTCCTAAGGCATGTATTTGTTTTATCGTATCCCCATGGATTAGTGTGATATAATCGTCGTTCTACAATTAACAATGTTTTAAGTAAGGGTTTCAAAGGGATTTCGATTGTGAATAGAAACATTCGCCAAATATTATAACAACAGTTAATGATTAGGAAAATAACGTTTAAAGAAACATGTCAGGATTAGAGTTTATTAACATATCTCATATGTATTCTATTAATCTAGTATGTGAACACCATTATCAATAAATAGTTATCACATATCACTCATCTTCATTGTTTATGTCTAAACAATGACACGAAATCTCACTGTATTGTTTAATCGATGATCTCTCTACCTATTAAACAATACAATGATGTTTAAGATATGATACATGTGAATATCAAACCCCAAACCTATGTCTAGACTTTTGTTTTTGATAGATGAAGATACTAGGTCAAGACTTGGAAGATATTTCTCAATATTCGTTCAAACTCATAGATTTAACATGTAAACAAAGATAACATCAATATTGATTCATAATATGTTCACAAAACATTGATCAAAAGAGATACATGCAAGTTTTTAGCTAACTACATATAATTCAGACATAAGAGATTTAGCTACACATCTTCATGGTAGCTTAATTCACAAGAAAGAAGATGTGATGAAAAAGCATCAACAATGATTTCTCGACTATTGATGCAAATCCAACTTTGTTTCTTCAAATCATGAGTTGTTCTGAGTTTTTGGTGTATTTTTTGTGCCCAAAGTTGGTGTCTCCCCTCAAAATGAAGTGAGAAGAGTATTTATATAAAACAAGAAAAAGCAGATCGCGCTTAGCGCGACCAGATAACAAAATCCATCAAACCGTCATAACTCGCACTAAGCAACACCAGGTTGGGCTAAGCGCGAAACCCTATGACTTTTTGCTCTTTGGTCGTGCTAAGTGACACCTCCTGGCATGATTTTGGTCCAAAATGCATGTAGAATCCCTTGTCTTGCCCTTTTAGCATCCAAAGCTCCTCCAATTCAACAAAACTACATAATTAGATGCAAAATGATTAAACTTTATAATATTTACATGATTAAACTAAAAATCTAAATATAAACATAATTTGAGGGATCGGTAAACAAAACCAATTAATTAAGTTACTAAAAACCATGAATTTATATGAAGTATCAACACATTTTGGCCCTTAACAAGTCCCTTAGGCAAGACCTTAAGTTGAGTCTCTCAAGCAAAACCTTAAGTTGAGTCCCCATATACGAGATTATAAGTAGAGTCCCTCATAAGAGACTATAAGTTGAGTCCTTAAAACAAGAATTTAAGTTGAGTCTCTCAGGCGAGACTTTAAGTTGAGTCCCGTAGATGAGACTTTAAATTGAGTCTTTTAAAAGAGACCCTAAATTGAGTTTGGCAGGCAAGACTTTAAGTTAAGTCTATTAGGAGAGACTTTATGCTGAGTCCAGTAGGAGAAACTTTAAGTTGAGTCCCTTAGGAGAGACTTTAAGTTAAGTCCCACATGTGAGACTTTAAGTTGAGTGTCGCAGGAGGGTCTTTAAGTTGATTCCTTAAGGAGAGACTTTAATTTGAGTCTCACAGGCGAGACTTTAAGTTGAGTCCCTCGGGCGAGACCTTAAGTTGAGTCCCTCGGGTGAGACTTTAAGTTAAGTCCCTCAGAAAAGACCTTAAGTTGAGTCTCTTAGATGATACTTTAAATTGAGTCCCTCCGACGAGACTTTAAGTTGAGTCCTGCAGGAGAGAGTTTACGCTAGATTCCTCATACAAGACTTTAAGTTAATTCCCAAGACTTTAAGTTGAGTCCCTAAGGCGAGACCTTAATTTGATCCCCCTCAAACAAGACTTTAAGTTGAGTCTCGCATGTGATACTTTAAGTTGAGTCTCGTAGGTGAGATTTTAAGTTGAGTCCCTCATGAGATATCTAAGTTGATTCCCTAAGGCAAGACCTTAAGTTGAGTTCTGCATGAGAGACTTTAAGTTGAGTCCCTCGGGTGAGACTTTAAGTTGAATCCTTCGTTTAAGATTTAAAGTTGAGTCCTTCAAGAGAGACTTTAAATTGAGCCCCTCAAAATAGAATTTAAGTTTAGTCCCGCGGGTGATACTTCAAATTGAGTCTCTTAGGTGATAATCATCCAAATCTTTAGGGTTTGTGGAATTTTAATTGAAATTGTAAGATGATATATGCTTCAGGTCAGCGTGTGGTAATGGAGATCCATCAGCATCAATCTATGTTTTATCTGCCATTTCTGCTAGCAATTCATACCTGAATAGTCGTCATCTTTAAGCAGTCCTAGCGTAACTCTAAGATAACCTTTTCACCCCTTGGATATTCGTGGGGTTTTTAATGCAATCATGGGTACACTGAAGGTGAGAAAATTACTTAGAAGGGGGGGGGGGGGGGGGGGTTGAATAAGTAAGACTAAAAATCAAAGATAAAAACACGAATATTTTTATCCTGGTTCGTTGAATACAACTACTCCAGTCCACCCTCTCAAGAGTGATTTGCCTTTCTCTGTCAACGACTTAATCCACTATTTAATCAAAACAGATTACAATAGCAACACCTAAGAACAACTGTTCTTAGTCTTCTCAAGAGCAACTGATCCCAACTGGATCCTCTTAAGGAAAACCTTTTACAAACAATGTAAAACTTTTACAAGAGTATGAATGCTTCTAATAAGCTGTTATCACAACTGTGATATTTCTCTTAAGTTAAGAATAATGTTATAGCAAAATAAAATAATAAGAGCTTTGAGAGATTTGCTTTGATGAGTGATTTTGCTAGAAATTCGATACTGAAGAAGATGGAGTGGACTTCTTTAAATAGGCACTTAAATCCATGAAGTCTTGTTTACGTTGAAGGCTGTGCAGAAAAGCCTGAAGCCTTTTGTCTTTACATTGGAGGCTGTGCTGAAACAAGCCTGATGCCTTTTGTCTTCACTTTGCAGAAACTTTCCTTAGAATGGAATGCACAGATAAAACCTTTTTGTCTGTGTCCTTGTGTCTAGCACAAAAGAGGAAAGATCTGTTGAGATAAGCCAACGTACATATTTAAATCTTCTTCACAAAGTAAGTTCAGCTTTCAACATTAGAATCTGAATCTTCAGAGTCTCCAGAGTAGAGATCTTCTGGATCTTCAGAGTCTTGGATGTTCTTCAGATTGAGCTGAATCAGAGTATGTGCAGCTTGTGTGCTTGAGCGTGTAAATCTATCAGAGCAGAGTCTTCTATGCTTTAGAGGCTCCTGCTTCAGAATCTTTAAGAGACAGAAATCAGATTCTTCTGGGAGCAGCGTTCAGATCTTCACTTAAGATGCTCTTGAACCTATGAGACCTTGCATAATCACATTGTTCAGATCCAAATTTTCTTTCTTAAGAGTATTTTCTTTAGTACCTGTAGCAAACAGTCTAGAACAAATTTAGAGTATATAATTCTTGAATACAAAATTCATAAGTGTTATCATCAAAACATAGAGATATAACTAAGAAACAATCTGTGTTCTTACAATCTCCCCCTTTTTGATGATGACAAAACATGAGAAATTTTGTTCAATAAAGAGTATGAATTATAAACTCCCCCTGAGATTAACAATATCCCCCTGAAATAAATACTTCAATAGAATAGAATACTTCCCTTTCTGATTAAGTATATTTCAGATTCAGAGCCTGATGAAAGAGTTCAGAATCAAATCTTGATGTCAGATAAATATGACTTCCTTTAGTCAGAGCGCCTGGTTATCATCTTGCTTGAATTCTCTTTCAGAATAAATGTATCAGAGTAAGATATCAGAGTTATCAGAGTTGATTGAATACTCAGATTTTCTTTGGAGGATCAGGTTCTGGTTGAAACAGTCTCAGGGTAACTTCAATGAATTATGTCAGATATATCAATGTAATCTGAAAGACTTAAATTCAAGGTAAGTTAATAAAATGTCTGAATTTCAGTTTTAGTAATTGCTTATAGGTTGAACACTCAGTTTCTCTTTTTCTCCCCCTTTTTGTCATAATCAAAAAGATTTTTAAAGACAGAAAGATATAGAAGAAAAGAGGCATATAGGAGCAAACACATTATCATGCAATTAAAACAAACCAAAGTTCACAGTCAAACAGGCATAAGCCAAAACACATAACACAAAAGAAAACAGCAAAGGCAGTTCATGTGCAAAACAACAAATAAAACTAAGTCTGGCGAGAGGCAATAAGGGTCAGAAGCTCTGTCATCTTGGCAGCTGACTCTTCTTGCTTAGACATCCAGGTCTTGATTTCATCAGTTGTTTTCTCTTGCTTGATCATCCAGTCCTTTATATCCTTCACATCATTCACAAGTTCTGCAACCACAGATGAAGACGGAGCAGATGCAGTAGCAGCAGGGTTCCCTTCAGATTGGTTTTCATCAGAAGCTTGTTCAACCATTTCAGATTCAGGATCTACTGGAGGAGCAGCTTCCAAAAGTAACACAGGAGGAGGAGGAGGCATGTTCATCAGAGTTACCTTGATTAATTCTGCAAATCTAGTTTTAGCAAGCTTAGAGCATTTTGCTCTAACTTTTAAGGCAGCTTTGTTGAACATCCAGATGAAGCGCTTCCAAGCAGTATTTGAAACAGTTGGGTCCAAACTAGACATGCATACATCCTTAACACGATCATATTCAGAATCTAACTCCTTTTTGAAAATTTCAAACATAGTATTAACACATGATCCTAGATCTGACTGTTCAGAGGAAAAAGGATTAGAGGTGTTAACATGAGTAGGTTCAGATGGTTGTGGTTGAGGTGATGGTGGTTGAGATGTGTGGATGTCAGATTGAGGGAGTTCAGATGGTTGAGGAAAAGTCTGATTTTCAGATGGATTGGTTTCAGGTGGTTGAGGAATGGTTTGGTTTCCAGATGTTTGAGTTTCAGATGGTTGAATTTCAGATGGTTGTTGATGAGATGGAGAGTTTGGTGGGGTATGAAACAGGGAAATGTTAAGATGTTTCTTCATAACACTTTCAGAACGAGCTTGTTTGAGTGACTCTGAATCACAATCAGATGAATCAGAGGATTCATCTGAGTGAACAGAGGTTGAAGAAATTATAATTGATTGATTGAGGGGTTGAATATCAAGAATATTGTCAGAAAGATTTGGATCTTCTGAGGGAATAGTTTGTTCAGAGTGTTCAGTTTGAACAGTCTCTGGTTAGTTTTGTTCTGAAATAATTGTTTCTGGTTGGAGAGTCTCTAAATGGGGATTCTCTGGTTGTGACATAGTTGGTTGTGGAATTTCTGTTTGAGTGTTTTCTGGTTGAGTTGGTTCTGTTGGTGGAATTTCTATTTGAATTGTTTGAGGTTGTGGTTCAGATGGAATTGGTACAGGAGATGGTTGTAAATTTACTGGTTCAGAGGAGAGTGATTCAGATGAAAGATTGACAGACTGTTTGGTTTTAGAAGTTCTTTGTCTAAGGTTTGGAGAGAGTTGTGGTAAAGAAAGGGGTGAATGAACAGTAGGTGTAGGATCAGATGCTAATACCTGATGAATGGTGTCTCTGATATCTTCCAGAGTGGCTTCTCTAGAACTGATTCTGGCTTTCTTTCCTTCTTTCTTCTTCTTTCTTGAAACTTCAGATGCTTTTCTCTTCTTCTGAATTGATCCTTCTTCAACTTTCCTCTTACTACGCCTTTCCTTCATCAGATTGGGCAATTCTTCTCCTGGTTTCTGAACAAGATTAGCAGGTAGAGGAATTCCTTCCTTTAGACATTCAGTAATGTACATCCAGACAAATTCCTTTGGTTCGTCTGCACTGAATAGTGGAAAGTCTTCCACAGGAATTCTTCTGCCTTGAACCTCTTCAGAGTTTATCTTTCTTAGTTGTCCTTTCAATTCTGAAATGATTTTCATCCTTTTCAGATTGAGTCCATTTATTTCAGATCCAATGATGTAAGTCAGATCTTCTGTAATCTTCGCATCTGTCAGATGCTGTATCAGCTTGTTCTCAATAAGGATGTCTGAAATCAATCTTCCCAGGGGTATCCAAGTTCTAACTTTACCAGCTTTAGCTCTTACCTCCTCTCTGGTTTCTTTGACATGAGTTAGTAGATGACTGAAGATTAGATACGGTAGATCCACTTTGACATTCTGGCTAATGCAGTACATGAAATACAGATGTTCCGAACTCACATAGTCTGGTGAGTTGGATGGTTTTCTGTGAAAAAATGTACTCATAAATATTTTTGCCCAGATCCTATAAATGGGTTTCAGATCTTTAACCTTACTTGATGGCATTCCAGCTATAGTAATTTCTTCATAAACCCTAGCCATATTAATGCGAGAAGAAGCAAGGTTTGAAACTCCATCAGATTCGGTATAGCTGAACAGTTGCCTGATCAGTTTCTCAGTAATAACTATCTCCATTCCAAGAACCGATGAATGGATGAACTTAGGACCAGCGCTTGCATGAATCCAGAATTCCTTTACCAATGACGGAAATACAGGACCCATCAATCTTTCAAAGTATTTCTCCCAACCTTGAGCTTTAATGGCAGGAGTTAGGTCGAACCCATTTTCCTTTAACGAATCAAGATCAATGAAGCTTTCACAAAGAACCTCAAGATCTACCACTGGAGTGAATAAGGTTCGTTCTGGTTCTTTGTACATTATAGTCTTGTTGGATTTTGCAGCAGTGTTTGAAGTAGACGCCATTGAAGAAGAAGAAGATCTTGGTTTAGGTTTAGGGTTTTGGTAGAGATTGAAAAGAGAACAGAAACGCATGTATGTAGTGAATGTGGAAAGTGTGAAAATAGTGTGATAGGTGATATTTATAGAGAACCAATAATCAAGCATAGGGCACAACAAAAGACACTAACACACGTTTGGACAGCATTTAATGAAGATAATCATTTCACTTTAAATTTATGACAGCTGGGGGGAAAACCAAGAAAAATGAGATTTTCAAAGCAATACCTCAAACGTCAGTTCAGTTGAGCACTCCATCGTTTCAGATACTGAGTGACACGTGTTTGCTTTGTATGCGCATCTGATGTCTCTCAAGAAATGAAACGTTTCCAACTTTCAGATCTTCTGAGCTTGTTAGTTCAGAGTTTCACACAAAAATAATTGAATGAATATAAATGAACGAATAGTCAGATGAAATACTTCAGATCATTAAACATTTAGCATCTGAGAGGTTGCCTCTGATAAATATTACTCTGGACAAAAATCCATACAAATATTTTTCAGAATGAACTTAAATCTATCTTCAGCAAGGGGTTTTGTGAAAATATCAGCCCATTGATGATCTGTATCAACAAAAGCTAAATTAATTACACCCTTCTGAACATAGTCTCTGATGAAGTGATGTTTAATTTCTATATGTTTTGCCTTAGAATGCAAGATTGGATTTTTTGACAAACATATAGCAGAAGTATTATCACAGAAGATAGAAAGATTACTCTCATAGATTTGATAATCTTCTAATTGACTCTTCATCCAGAGCATCTGAGTACAACATCCAGCAGAAGCAATGTATTCTGCCTCTGTAGTTGATAGTGCAATGGTAGGTTGCTTCTTGCTGTACCATTAGATCAGATGACTTCCAAGAAACTGACAGCTTCCAGAAGTGCTTTTACGTTCAACTCTGTCTCCAGCATAGTCAGCATCACAGAATCCAACTAATGAAAATTCATTAGATCTTCTGTAACACAAACCCATGTTAGCAGTACCTTTCAGATACCTTAGAATCCTCTTAACAGCTGTTAAGTGTGATTCTCTAGGATCTGATTGGAATCTTGCACATAAGCAGACACTAAACAGAATATCTGGTCTAGAAGCAGTCAAGTATAGAAGAGATCCTATCATACCTCTGTAGAGTTTTTGATCTACCTTCTTACTTACCTCTTCCTTACTTAGAGTGCTTGTAGGGTGCATTGGAGTCTTTGCCATTTTGCTATCAACCATGTTGAACTTCTTCAGAAGCTCTTTAACATATTTGGTTTGATGTATGTAGGTGCACTCTGGAGTCTGGTTGACTTGGATTCCCAAGAAGAATCTCAATTCTCCCATCATGCTCATTTCAAATTCTTCCTGCATACATTTAGCAAACTCCTTTCCAAGCGTAATATTTGTTGATCCAAAAATAATGTCATCTACATAAATTTGACAAATCAACAAGTCTTTCTTAACGGTTTTACAGAATAAAGTTGTATCCACTTTTCCTCTGATAAAATTTTTCTTCAGAAGGAAGTTGCTCAACCTCTCATACCAAGCTCTGGGAGCTTGTTTTAATCCATAAAGAGATTTCTTTAATTTGAAAACATGATCTGGAAAGTTTTCACTTTCAAAACCAGGAGGTTGGTGGACATATACTTCTTCTTCTATAATACCATTAAGAAAAGCACTTTTAACATCCATCTGATATAGAGTGATGTTCTTCTGTGCAGCAAATGAAATAAGAAGACGAATAGATTCTAACCTTGCCACTGGAGCATATGTCTCAGTGTAATCAATACCTTCTTGTTGACTGTATCCTTGAGCAACCAGCCTTGCCTTATTCCTTTCTACTTCTCCCTTTTCATTCAGCTTATTCCTGAAGACCCATTTTGTTCCAATAACATTGAATCCTTTAGGTCTAGGAACCAGATCCCAAACTTCATTTCTGGTGAATTGATTTAGCTCTTCTTGCATAGCTATAATCCATTCATTATCTTCCAGAGCCTCATCTACAGATGTTAGTTCTATCATTGACACTAAGCCAAATAAAGAAGATTCAGAAGTTTTGAGAAATGATCTTGTCCTTATTGGATCATCTTTCTTTCCAATTATCATATCTTCTGGATGAGAAGCTTTGATTCTGGAAGAAGATCCTCTGACAGTTGGTCTTTCAGAAATATGCAAGTTGTTTAGTTGGGAGGTCAAAGGTGTAGCATCTGGGGTTGCTTCAGATTCTTTGTTTATTGCCTTTTCTGCCTCTGAGCCTTCAGAGTCTGTGAGAATCACTTCTCTATCTGCAGAACTTTCAAACTGCTTTGGCTTTTCAGAGCCAAGCTTATCATCAAATCTAACATGAATAGATTCTTCCACAATCTGTGTTTCAGTATTGAATACTCTGTAGCCTTTAGAGCGTTCAGAATAACCAAGCATGAAACACTTCTGTGCTTTGGAATCAAACCTGTTCAGATTATCTTTAGTATTAAGCATATAACAAACACATCCAAAAGGATGAAAATAAGCAATGTTAGGCTTTCTGTTTCTCCACAATTCATAGGGAGTCTTTTCCAGAAGAGGTCTTACAGACACTCTGTTCTGAATATAACAAGCTGTGTTAATTGCTTCTGCCCAGAAATATTTTTCCAGATTTGTCTCATTGATCATGGTTCTGGCCATTTCTTGCAATGTTCTATTTTTCCTCTCTACAACTCCATTTTGTTGTGGAGTTCTAGGGCTGGAGAAATCATGTGCAATGCCTTTTTCAGAAAAATATTTTTCAAAATGTTTATTTTCAAATTCTCCACCATGATCACTTCTGACTTTAATAATTTTACAATCTTTTTCAGTCTGGACTTGATTGCAGAAGTCAAAGAACACAGAATAAGACTCATCCTTGTGTTTTAGAAACTTTACCCATGTCCATCTGCTGTAGTCATCTACAATGACTAACCCATACTTCTTGCCTCTGATGGATGCAGTTTTCACTGGTCCAAACAGATCAATGTGAAGTAATTTCAATGGTCTGGAGGTAGACACAACATTTTTTGATTT
This sequence comes from Lathyrus sativus, assembly GCA_963859935.3. Taxonomy (NCBI): domain Eukaryota; kingdom Viridiplantae; phylum Streptophyta; class Magnoliopsida; order Fabales; family Fabaceae; genus Lathyrus; species Lathyrus sativus. The sequence continues at coordinate 640,761,240 of OZ012741.1, forward strand.
AAAATGAGATTTTGAAAATTTACCTCTTTGACATGCTTCACACAGAGCATCTGAGTTGAACTTCAACTTAGGAAGTCCTCTGACCAGATTGAGTTTATTAATTTGAGATATACGTCTCATATTAATATGCCCCAATCTTCTATGCCAGACCCATTGCTCATCATTCACAGATAAGAGGCATTTTACATTTTGAACTTTAAGTTCTGAAAGGTTAATTTTATAAATGTTGTGTTTCCTCTTTCCATTGAATAGGATAGAACCATCCTTTTGACATACAGCTTTGCAACATTTTTGATTAAAGATTATATCATAACCATTGTCACTTAATTGACTTATGGACAATAGATTATGTTTCAATCCTTCAACTAACAGAACATTAGAAATAGAGGGTAGGTTGTCATTGTTGCACCCTAAAATTTGACCAACCGATTCTCCTATCTGACTCATGGTTTAATTTCATATTCGCAACTCAGGCATATGATTTTTGTGCAAACAGGGGATATCAGAGTTTGCAGCTTGATTTTCGTCCATCAGATATGGCAGATTCAGTCCAGATTATCGGGGTTTTATTTTCGGGAAATTGTGCGCTACTCGGTGATTTTTAGCTTGCACAATGATTTTGGGGATATTCTGATGTCCGGGTTTTATCTCTGTCTCAGTTTCGGTCGTGATCTCCGGTTCGTTGGAATAATTGCATTTTACAGCTTTATTAGGGTTTAGTGGTTTTTTTTACCTTTTAACAGATATAGATTTTCTTTTATCAAATAGGATAGGTTTTAGAATAAATAAAAGAGTTTAATAGAAATTAAATAAACTTTTCAATTTTAGATATTAGAAATGAATAGATTTTTTTATATGGGATTTAATAGTTTTTTTAGATTTTTAAGTAAAATAAATAATAGTTTAGAATATTAGAGGGGAACTTTAAATAGGGGAATATTTTCTTTTAATTTAGAAATGTTATCATTTCTCTTTTAAATAGAATATAGATTTTTCATTTTTAATAAATAGACAGTTTTTCTTTTAATGGTTTGTTAATAGATTTTTAATTGGATATTAATTGTTTTTCAGTTTTAATTAGAATGTTAGACATTAGTGGATATTAATCAGGTTTTAGGACTTTAGATTAATTAGGTCTTAGTTTCCCTTAATCCATCTTTCGTTAATTTCCATTAGTCCTTAACCATTTGCATTAATCACATCATTTCATTAATCACGTTTATTATCCTGTTATTAGTCCGTTAATCAGATTTGTTTTGGGGCTCATTATCCAATTCATCCATGCAAAAGCCCACGCAGGGTCCTAAATCAGTCAAAAATCCTATTTAAGTCCAATACCACGTGTTAACTGCAGAAGGCCCCACCTTTCATTATTGCATGCGTGCCAGAAAGAGCCCACGCGTAATCATTGTGCTTCTGCCACGCCACCATATCCTTACTCTCTCCCCTAGGACACGCGTATCCCATGCACGCAGCCCTTCTGACCAACCCAAGACACTTGGCATCCGCCGTAACCTCCCACCGCCGGTGACCCCCAACGTCTTCCGGCCACCGCAACGGCTCGCCGGAGATCGTTTTTCACCCAGAATCCTCAGAAATCCTCCTTTCTTCATCTTCTTCCTCCGATCTCTTCCGTCAGCTTCGTCATCACCTCGCCGGAAACATCAAGTTTCGCCTGAAACTTCATACGAATCCACTCAAACCTTCATCGTTCTTCAAGAAGCTTTCCAGAACATCATCAACCTTCATCCACTTCTCCAGAACGCCATCATCCTCAAAAAAATTTCCAGAACGTTCAACGATCTTCATCTTCATAAGGAAATTCCTGAAGTCACTCAAACCTTCATGCAACTTTTCCAGAAATCACTCAGAGCTTCATCATAGTGTCTTCGTTCATCATCGTCATCAAGAATCTCGTGGATCCATCAACGACCTTCAACAACGCGCGCCTGATACATCCCCAAATCTGTACAAGATTCATCAGCTCCAAAGACTTGTAAAGAACTTCATCAAGGTCTTAGCGTCGTTCGTCACTACGAGGCGTCTTTCGCGCCATCAAAGCTTCAGCAAGTACTCAGGAATCTTCAAAGATCCCTCGTTCCCCTCGCGTAAACCCAGGTTTGTCTTCTCTCTGTTGTATCTTCATTGCAATTGATGAACGTAGCCTCGGTTAGGGTAAATTGTTTGGTTAGGGTTTGGGTTTAATTTGTGTTGAATATGAGAGGGTGCTGAGGTTGGGGTTATAGTGCTGATTCGCTTGAGCGTGGTGAGGCGTTTGAAGTTGTGTTTGGTTTCTTTTTTTTCTTCCTGGAACCGAGTTGCAGAGAGAGCGTGAGGGAGAGGAGGAAGACGACGAAGCGGCTAGCTCAGTATTGATGAACAGTGTTAGGGTTTGAGAGAGGATTTTGGTTTTGTTCAGCAGATAGTTGGGTTAGGGTTGGGGTATTGGGCTAAGCCCAAGCGCGTATTACTGCCAATACCCCCCGTTTGCTCAATTCCCCCCCCCCCCCCTGTGTGAGAAACCAGAGTGATGGATTTGGGCCTTAGGCCCTCATGCTATTCGTACCCCCCTGGGCGTAAGCCCAATGAACTAATAACTGCAAAATCTGCTAGCTGCACCCCCATACGTTTTTCTGTTTGTTTGATTTCTGACCACCTGGGCCCTGCGCCCATTTACTTTTAGCACCCCCATCTTCAGGGCCCAATATAGAATGAACTGAATTCCTTGCTGTTTAAACCCCCCTCCAGTTTTATTTCAATTTTATTTTCTTTCAATTTCTTTTATTTTTTTCATGTTAGAAAATTCATAATAAAATGAAAATAAGTGATTTTTTAATTCTTCTTTTTTCTACCATTTCATCATAATTCCTAGAAAATTAAATAAAAATAAAAATGACATTTTATTTTTGTTTGTTAATTTTTTTTTGTATATTTTCCATTTTAATTGATGTTTTTAATATTTTTAGTGCATACATGTTATTAGAAAATTAAGAAAAAATAGTAGATTTAGTCAAATAATTCCGTTCTTTTTTCTGTAGACTCGTAATTCAGTGTAGAATTTTATAGTATAAAAACATTAGCTTAATCATGCATTTTCATTTTAATTGCATTTTTTTCACTGTTATTGATGTTGAATAATTGGTCTGTGAATATGCCTGTGTTGCTGATTTTAGTTCTTTCATCTGGTGTTGAATTTTGTTCTGATTTTTCAGTACGTTATCCTAGAGCCATGTAGGTTTCCCATAGTTTTTTATTAGATTTTTGTAGGATGTTCTGATATGATTTGTCTGAGCCTGAAGATAGGAGAAGTCTTGATGACTTCTGACTTTGAAGTTCAACTGTGGTTGAACTTCAGAGATAGTCTCTTGTGGTTTGTTGGCCTGTGGGTTCTTCTCAGGGATAGGAGCTGGTTGAAGTCCTGTTGGAGCTTGCAAGGATGCAGTGGATTGAGGCTTAGTCTAGGAGCTTGTTGTCTGTTTGTGAGGTTCGAGATCCTGAAGTTTGAAGGGAGGTTATGGTACTTTCCTGAGGAAGGCACTATGAATGACTTTCATTCTTTCTTCTCACCTCTTTCTTAAGTATCCAATGATGTTGGAGCCAACTTGTGAGTTTAATTTCTCCTGAGGAGGAATGTAAACTAATCACATGTTGTTGAGCCACATGGGATACGATTCCTAAGTGGAAGCCCCCTAGTACTTTCCTGAGGAAGGTCCTATGGGTCTATTCACTTAGTTCCATTAGTTTATCTAGGATTTCTTAAGTATCCAGTGATGTTGGAGCCAACTTGTGAGTTTAATTTCTCCTGAGGAGGAATTTAAACTGATCACAGTTGTTGAGCCACGTAGGATACGATTCCTAAGTGTCAGCCTCCTAGTACTTTCCTGAGGAAGGTCCTATGAGCCTGCTCACTTAGTTCCCTTAGTGCATATAGGTTTTTTCTCAAATATCCAGTGATGCCGGAGCCTTCATGTGAGTTTAATTTCTCCTGAGGAGGAATGTAAACTGATCACAGTTGTCGAGCCGCATAGGATATGACTCCTGAGTAGTAACCTCCTGGTACTTTCCTGAGGAAAGCATTATGGGTTTGTCTGCTTAGCTTCCTTTCTCTGGTAAGCTTATTCTGAAGCTTGGAGACTGGGATTGATTCCTCTTGCTTAAGGTTTTGATTAGGTGTTTGCTTAGATCTTTGCTTAGGGTGCTGTATAGAGTTTTGGTTAGAGATATATTAGGATTGTTTCAGGTTTGTTAGGGGATTTGCCCAGGAGTAGCTTCTTGTTTTGTAGACAGAGGCTTGTCAGGTTAGCTTGCCTTCTCTTTGGATTGTTTGACTTGTATGATGTTGTGTTGCATTAGACTTAGGTATTCATCTAGATAGTTCTGAGTAGGTGCATCTTAGAAGTAGACTTTGTGTGCATGAGAAGTTGAGGTGGTCCTCCTTCTGCTTGTTTGTTATTGAGTGGCTTTGCTTGTTGGTATTTGGTAGAGCTGAGCTCCCTTGCCTCTGTGGTTTGCGGCCTTCGCGCCTTGTTTGTTTAGTCGTTGCATTCATGCATATTTTCAGTATTTCTTTACTTTGCAATTTCTTGTTTGTAGTTCAGTCTTGTTGCCATGATCCCTTAGGAGCTCTGACTTCTCCGCTGCGGAGTTGTTATGATAGACATTAGGACGGTCAACCAGGTGTGATAGCAGTAGGTAGATTCCCCTGTTTCTCAGCTATAGTTCTAGGGTTTCCCTTTCCTTTCTGTAGGAGCTTTTGAGTAGCTTGATCCGTAGTTAGCTGAACTACAGCTGCTCTGATTCTTCGTACCAGACGAAGATATGTAGGCATAGGATGCGATATCCTAGCGAGCACACTAACGACTAACCTTTAGTTCTCTCGCGGTTGTGCGATCGAGACTTTCCCGCTAACGACTAATTGTTATTCCCTTTCTCTTGCCCGAGCGCATTTGAGACCAGATCATATTTGTAGGTTCCCGAGCCTTTAGGACCAGTTTGTTTTCTCACTGCTGTGTGAGAGCCCCTGTTTACCCGTAGTTAGTCGAACTACGTCTGCTCTGATCTTTCATACCAGATGGAAGTACGTAGGCACGGGACGCGATGTCCTGGCGAGCAACCTTTCCCCTGTTTAGACGTAGGTAGTCGAACTACGTTGACTCTGACTTTCCCATTGCACAAGGGAATACGTAGGCCCAGAACACCGTATGTTCTGTCGAGTCCTGTCCTTTTATTTTCTTTTCAGACTAGCCATTAGCGTAGATAGATAATACACCCTTTTACCTATAAACATCAAGCGTGGATCCCATCGAGTACGATGGACGTGAGGGGTGCTAATACCTTCCCCTTGCGTAACCGACTCCCGAATCCAGGTTTTGGTTGCGATGACCATACCTTTTCCCGTCTTTGCGAGGTTTACTTCGAGCGTTTCCTTTCCCGCTCTGAGGGATAAATAACGCACGGTGGCGACTCTCCTGTCAAGCCGGCGCCGATTTTCGCAGTAGCGACAGCTGGCGACTCTGCTGGGGACTTATAGCATCTAGGGACTTTTCCCATCCCTTATGCTGGGACCGTTTCCCATCCCCTACGCGAGTCAATCCTAGCGCTTGGGTGTTTATTTGTTGGGTGTTGTGCATATTGTGTTTTACTTTTCTGCACTTTACTTTTCTGTACCTTTACCTTTTCGCATTTATTTTCCAGCATTATATTATTATGATTATTGCTGTGGGCAAAGGGATGTTACTGTGAGTGAATAGCCGGACCTGGGCTTGAGTACACACCTAGATATAGTTGCGGAGAAGTAGTAGACGAACCTGTCTGCTGAGCAGGCACAGTTCCCTACGAAAATCTGCGCTCAGACGAGATTCTTGCAGAGGTATTCCTTTCCGGTCCTGAGGATCTGAGGGGAGTCCAGACGTGAGGGTTGTCGACTCTGGGGACCGAGCATTTGGAAGTCAGCTAAGTGAGGCCTCTTCATGACTTGATGATGCCACTCCTTCTGGGAATCGTATCGTCATTCATGAAAGTCTGTGACGCTGATGACCGCATAGGATGCCGTACCTTTGTCCGTGGATTAGGTCTATCCTACCTGTGAGAGGGACTGGGTTATTGCAGGAAAACTGGCCTTCAGAAACCATGATTCAGTAGTTATCAGACGGTATTCTTGATTCTTCTCCAGGTGTGTTATCTGGGTCAGATGGGTTTCTTATCTGAGGTTGAGGCTATTATCAGATGGTATTCTCGTCAGATACAGAGGTTCAGATGGTTTTCTTACTAGGGGATTGATATTTTGAGTATCAGATGATAGTTAGTGGCATGAGATTCTGGTGACCGTGTTGGTTTTCTGTTCTTGATCACAGCGATATTCCTCTTCAGGCTACAGCATAGCCCCTGTGTTCACAGATTGCATTATTTATCATATTGCATCATTGCATTACCATCTGCATTCAACTAACGTGTGTGTATTGCAGGTACATATTTTCCCTTCCAGTTCCGGTGTTTGTTCCTAGCAAGACATGGAAAACCTGAAGAGAGTATTGCCCTATAAGTTTCCGTCGCCGAATATCAGTCTATTGTTAGAGTTGATTGCTATTGCTAAGAAGAGGGGAATGGGTGACTTCAGAAAGAGATATGGGAGGATTCTGACCTACGTTTACCAGCCATATGCCTACGAGACCAGCGGCATCTATACTCTGTTACAGTTCTACGACGCGGAGCTCAGGTGTTTTGTATTTCCCGACTTCGTTTTGGCTCCTACCCTGGAGGAGTATTCGGCACTTCTGGATATACCGGTCCGTGAGCATATGCCTTTTTATCGTACGGACGCTGAGCCTAAGCTGGCTGAGCTTTCTGCCATCCTGTGCTTGAAAGAATCTGAGCTGTCTGGGAAGATGATCAGAAGAGGAGACGTATGGGGATTTCCGTTGGATGTCTTAGTGGAGAAGGCTCGAGAATATGCCCAGAAGGGTAGCTGGGATGTTTTTGACGTTATCCTTGCTGTATGTGTTTATGGCATCGTGTTGTTCCCGAACATTCCTGATTTTGTTGATTCTGATGCCTTCTATATTTTGGCTGCGAAGAACCCAGTCCCTACTTTGCTGGGAGATATCCACCATTCAACCCATTACCAGAATGAAAAGCGACGAGGAAGGAATGTGTCTTGCTGTGTACCTCTCCTATGCAGGTGGTTCACCAGTCATATGCCCAAGTCAGGCCCGTTTGTCACATCTATCAATTCTCTAGGATGGCCCGAGCGCTTAATGGGATTAACTGCTGAGAACGTGGTATGGGTCAATAAAGAGGTATTTGGAGCTGAAGTCATACTCAAAGGCGAAGGATTCCCGAATGTTCCGTTAATAGGAAGGAAAGGTTGTGTCAACTATAACCCTTCCTTATTGATCAAGCAATTTGGGTATATACCTCAAGGAGCGCCAAAGCCCGAGGAGATACAGGAATCTCTGTATCTCACCGGGGCAATAGGGAAAGAAATGCTGACCAAGCTCGAGAAGGCATGGAAAAACTTGCACAAGAGAGGGAAGCTTTCAGGTAGCAGAGGGGATACTCGAGTTCCTAGCCCATATGTAGAATGGATTCGTGAGCGAGCTGTGAAGTTCCTTATGCCGTATCCAGCGGCTCAGCCATTGCATCCTCCTCCGGTAGAGGAGCCTACCACTGTGGACATGCAGGTCTACAAACAGCTGATGGCGGAGAAAGAAGAGCTAGCAAGGGCTAAAGAGGCTTTAGAGCAGGAGAATGCCCAGCTTCGGCATGAAAAGATTGAAACAGGATATATTTCCAAGCAACAGGCTGAAACTCTGAAACATCTGAAGACTACGCTATTGGAATTGACTGAAACCAAGAAGCGTCTGGAGTTAGATGTAGACTCCATTAGTAGTGTGTTGGCCACCAAGAAGCAAGAGCTGGAAAGGGCTTACACAAAGCTAGCCAAGTTCAGAGAACACTGGGATCTCACTATGACCAAGCGCAAAGAGCGGGAAGAAGAGCTGAAGACACAGATTGCTCAGTTAGAAGAACAGGTCAAAGTGAAGAATGAAGAGCTTGAAGAAGAAGCCTGTCGCCGATACGAGGCCGAGCGCAAGTTGACAGATGCCATGAAGAATTTGGAAGATTTCCAGCATAGAGCAGATGCCAAGAGACCCAAACCTGGGGGCGGTACCAATGATAAGGCTTGGGAGGACTTTGTCAGAGACATCCAGGGGACAGTCAGGAAGAGGGATCGGCTGATAGAAGGTTTGATTTATCAACCAGATCATGCAGAGACAAAGAAGATGGTCAAGGACTTCCGCAACCGTACCCGTATTTGATTTCTCTCTTGTATTCCGTATGTTGAGATCACCACCAGGCATGTTGGCTGGGATCCTCCTTATCATATCAGCTGTATGGAGCATAGTTATGTAACCTCTTGACAAGACTGTTATTCTAATCAATATATGAGGGTTTTTCCAAATATTGTCTTTATGGTTTATCTCGTCTTGCTACCACTGACACTGGAATTGGAGGGGAAATATCTCCAATGCACACATGCACGTTAGCATTTTTGTATTTCTGTTTGCATAAATCATACTGCATAGCATTTCTCTAGCAGGTCAGAGCACTTATCCAGCCTTTGTTTTCACCAGAAAGTGATTCTCGGGGAATTGTTTGAGGCAAGAGTGGAGACGACAAAGGGGCTGAAGCAGATTTGAGCAGAATCAAGCAGCATAGTCCGTTACGGGTAATTGGCAGCTATGGCTGAAGGCAATTTCCAGTCTCCTAGCACCTTGGCAGGGTTCACTATGGCGTCCAATCATCAGTATGATTCTATGGAAGGCTTCCCGCAAGCGAACAATCTTACTGCAGACCAAGTTGTACAGCCTACGAATGAGAACCGAGATCAGCATGAGCAGTTTGTTGCCCGAAATGAACATTATCCTCCTGTTAACAATCAATGTGTTGCTTTCCCTGCGATGAATTACCGGAGAGATATTCCAATGGTTGGGTTAGTAGATCCAAGAGCTCTTGACGATGGTAGAAGACTCCGAGTGTTGGAAGAGCAAATGAAAGCCTTGGAAGCGAAAGATGCCGTTAACCTGGATGCTGTAGCCATGTGTTTGGTTCCTGACCTGGTGTTGCCGTACAAGTTCAAAATGCCGGAATTTGAAAAATACACGGGAGATAGCTGTCCAAAGCTGCATTTGATGATGTTCTGTCGAAGGATGACTTCGTTTGTGCGAAATGACAAATTGATGATCCATTGCTTCCAGTATAGCCTGACTGGGGCATCCCTGAGATGGTATGTGCAATTAGAGAGTAATCAGATTCGATCGTGGGTGGATTTAGCCAGAGCTTTCATGAAGCAGTACGATTACAACTTGGATTTGACTCCTAGTCTCGTAGATCTGCAAGAATTGTCTCAGGCGGAGAATGAATCGTTCAGAGCGTATTTGCGAAGATGGAAAGAATTGTCTGCTAGTGTTCAACCACCGCTTCCGGAAAGAGAACTGGTTGACATCTTCTTGGGTACCCTGAAAGGCCATTATTTTGACAAATTGTTCAGTTGCACAAACTTTGTGGGCCTGATGAGGCTGGGAGAGATTGTTGAGCGAGGACTCAGGAGTGGAAAGTTTCGAGGTGTTCCTTACGTCCCAGTTAATAAGATTGAGTCAGTTGTCAGTTCTCAAGAAGAGTGGGAAGGAGATGACGTCACCTCAGAATCTCTAGCATCTCAGGATCGGTTTTCAGACACTTCAAGTCAACGATCATCCTATCGCCGATCGCGTCAGCATGCTCCACGAAGACCAAGGAAGCCTGAAAGGCAGTTTACTCAGCTACCAGTGTCATACAGTCAGTTGTTGCCAGATCTGGTCAGAAGTGGATTGATAGTGCCGAAAGAGACTAAGCCGGTGATTCCACCGTATCCTCCAGGTTTTGATGCCAGCGCCCGCTGTGAGTACCATGTTGGGGCACAGGGGCATTCAACAAATGATTGTAAAGTGCTTAGAAGTCAGATTCAGGATCTGTTAGACTCTAGCCGTATTTGCATCACTCCTCAGGGTTTTGTTCAGATTAATGATTTTCCATCCTCCAGTTGTGCGGGTTCGTCAGTTAATGTCATGGAAGACTCCACAGGAAGTGTGTGCTCTGAAGATTGTCAATCGGAGAGTTCAGTTGAATATGGGAGAAATTTCTAGAGGTTTTTGCGCCAGATGTCGCATCTGTTTTCTCTGCTTAATCCGTTTAGCTTTTTGTGCACTAGTGTCTGCCGACCACCACCAGGATTGTTGGCTGGGGTCATTCTATTCATACTCATTTGTGCTCACCTGCTGATTTTGTTGGCTGTACATATGTGGGAGATGTTCGTCTGTGTGCTTATAGCTTGAGTTTCTCTTTGTCTCATTATGAATATGTGTTTGTTTGCTACGCTGCATTATCATTTAGCAGGTATATCAGAACCGTGGGCCTTATTCCCTCATCATCTCAGTTTGTTGCAGGAACTCCTTCAGAGATATGGAACAGAATCAGTTTGAATTGATCGAAGTCCAAAGCCAGCTGGGGCAGATGATGAGAGACATGCAAGAGATGCGTTCAGAGCAGAAGATTCTCAAAGAGGAGAACAGTCAGCTGAAGACTCAAATGAGCTTGATCATGGAGGTCGTCAAGAATGTGCTTAGGAAAGAAGACGATCAGCTATTTGAAGCCGCAATGAAGAAGCTCGCGCCACCTGTGCATGTGGAACCTGAGCAGCAGCAACAGAAGATACATCTTGCTCAACGGAGGGTCCAGGAAGGGAAGCCAAAGAGAATGTTTGAGGCACCACCTATGACATATGCTGAGCTCTTGCAGACCTTATTGAGGTTTAATCTGGTTGAGAAGAGAACGTTGGCACCACCAACGAGAGTGTTTCCTCATGGGTACGATGCCAATAAGCAATGTGAATTTCATTCCGGGGCATTCGGACACGACATCGAGGGTTGTCATGCTTTTAAGCACAATGTTCAAGACCTGATTGACTCACACGATATTGAATTCACGCCGGGCGGCGTAGCAGTGCACATTGCTCCTGTCTCAGTTGATGCTAAAATGACAGATGTTTCTAAAGCTGCAGTGGGTCAGAAGCGTATCCTGGACTCCATGGTGTCAGAATCTCCAGGCCCACAACTGTTGCCTATTCCTGGGGCAGATCTAAGAAAGAAAATGGTTAAGCATAAGGAGAGCGTTAATCAGTACATTGAAGGTCAAGAAACCAATGTTGCATTTGATACAAAGGGTGTTCAAGGGTCAACCCGATACCAGCAGCAGCAGCCTCAGCAGGGGGCACAGCAGGCTCAACGAAGATTCCAGGGTAGTAAACCGAGAAGAGTGTTTGAGAAGCCTCCCTCAACATATGCCGATTTGTTGCAGACGTTGTTGGGATTGAATCTGGTAGAGAAAAGAACTCTAGCACCAATAACGGGAGCTCCCCCGTTTGGTTATGATGCAAGCAGGCACTGTGAGTTTCATTCTGGAGCCCCGGGTCACGATATAGAAAGTTGCCATGCTTTTAAGCACAAAGTGCAGGATCTGCTTGATAGTGCAGCAATCAACTTCGGGCCGGGAGGTCCTAGAATCATCTGAATAAAGGAGGAGGGGCTCTATAATTTGGTTAAGTCGTTGAAAGCAGATCAAGGCAGCACCGAAATGGTCTCTAATAAGGATAGCTGGTTCAGCATCAGGGCAGATGTGAAAGCCCGGTTCTCGGAAGCTAGCATATTTTCTTTGTTTTAGCTTGTCATTTCTTTACATTTGTAGTTGCTTCCCTGTTTGAATTTGTAATCTTGTTTGTAAAACTTGTTGTTTTCATTCAATTGATGATGATGAAATAAATACGCATGGTTTTGATTAAATCCATTCGTGTTCACTAACTGTTTTTACAAATGTCTAACACTTGGTTAAGAAGAATTTGGGGAGGATGACGAAAATGACCGACATGCAACTACCGATATCGTATGCTTTTGAAATAAAACCTGCTGATAATGTACAGGCATTGTTTCAAATCCCTAAACACCGGAGATATAAGGAAGATAATCCCTTGTCAACCCCTTTGAGCCTTGTAGTAGGAGTTTCTTTCTGTGAATGAAAAAACCCTCAATCTTAACCTGGGGCAGGGTAGGTGTTAGCTAATTTGACCGAGCGTCCAAATTGCAAAAGGAGTGTCCGTTCGAGGATCAATCACACCCCTAGAGGTCGTGCCTAAAAGACCACCGTGGTTCAATCAAGAGTGTGATGGCCACATTGTTTCCCAAAGAGTCAGACAACCAGTGTCACACGACTTGTTCGAAAAAAAAAGAAGAATGAAAAGAATCAGAAGCCCGCTAAGTCAAGAAAACTTCAAAACAAATGACTTAGGCAAAAATGAGGGCATCCCGCTGGACTTAAAAAAATCAAAGAAACTCAAAAGGAGTCAGTCCAGGCAAAAGTTAGGGATATGAAAGAAAAAGATGAAAGGATGACAAAAGAAAAATCCTCAAAGGAAATACGGGTCGTGGGACCACAAATGTCAAAGATGAAAAGTGAGTGGCTGTCACTCCAAAAACTCATAGTTTCTCGAACTATCACTCCTATCTGTCAGCCTCTGAGAGGTGAGCGCTAAGGTCCAATTAGCTGAACGTAGGATGGGAGAACATCAAGGAGAATGGGTGGGTTAAAATAAACTTTGAGCCTTTATCCTTTCTTTCAAAACCATGAACCTGACCACATTACAACCTTCAAAAGTCCTAATTGAAGCAGGTTGTTTCGAAAGCATACTCCGGTAAAGGTCGCGTCGATTTTGACTCTAAAAAGGTTCCTCTTACCATGTTGATACTACTGTTGATAAATGTTTTGTGCATTATATGCCATAAACTGTTTGTCCTTTTCCCAGTGAACAGATTGGATGTCAAAGCTGTCATATGTGTTGCATTAATACATCTTTTATGCAGAACAACTTGTTTTACTTGCGAGTAAGCGCTTGACAGCAGAGAAGCTTCCTACAATGGAAAGTATGGTCAAGATAGAATGCAGAACGCCCGAATGTTCCGAGAGCAGGGGCAACCAGGTTGAGGTTCGGTGAATACGTCGTAGTCAGGAGGTACTACTCTGAATCAGCTAATCAGGGGCAAGGTCATTGCAGCCAGAGGCAGATCATCTTAAGCGCGCAAAGGTTATGCGAGAAGCAGGTGAGGTGAAGTATCTCTCAGAAGTTCAAGCATGTTATATCAGACCATCGAGGCTCAGATTTGCAAATCTCCTTCCAAGGACTATCCCCACAGAGGTCCCGTAGACTGGGGCATGCCATAAGCGAGAGGATTGTTGTTCTCCGTACCCACAGGGCCATTCGGAGTTATTCGAGCAGATGCAGTCGATTTTCGAGAGCGAGATGATTGCGGGAAGTCGTGTTACTATCCCTTGACTCTTCACTGAAAGGCTGTGTATTCAGGAAGAATACTCTCCAGCGTCAATCGTACCTGACCCAGTAAGATAGTTTAAGAGCTCAAATCCATGTTTGCGATTACTGTGAAGCCCGTCCGTGTTGGCGCATCAATTTCCAGATCCGAGCTCCATCAGAGCGCAGGAGGACTCCCTCCATTGTCTCCAGCAAAGTCCAATTTGTCATTGGCATGGATAAGCTATCCCTAGAGGAGTCTAATCATATTCAGCACGTCTGCTATTTTACAGCGGAGTTATATACCCCGGCAGGGTATTACTTCGTCGAGGTGTTCGGTTAAGTTCCCAATATCCCCAGCGGAGTTGATTTCACTCTCCCAGTATTTATTTCGCTGGGATAATTCAGTGATATCCAGTTTATCCCCAGCGGAGTTGATTTCACTCTCCCAGCATTTATTTTGCTGGGATAATTCAGTGATATCCAGTTTATCCCCAACAGAGTTGATTTCACTCTCCCAGCATTTATTTTGCTAGGACGATTCAGCGATATCCGGGTTTATCCCTAGCAGAGTAGGCCTCGCCTTCAGCATTTATTTTGCTGAAGTGGTTCTATACCTAGCTCTCTCCGGCAGCTCGAGCCTGCATTAGCATATTGCATGCATCATCATACTTGCATCATACTTGCATATCATGGTCAAAATGCGTAGCATTTCTATCCAGAATGGAGCATTACGCTGTAGAAGGATTAAAGCATATGCATATGCATACGAAGCATGAGTCAGGCTTTCTATCAGCCTCATATGGCACGTGAATTACTCTGTGATCAGTTCAGGGGCATTTATCCAGCAACAGTATTCAGACGATTCAGCGGATTATTTGTATCCCAGGTCAGACAACGATTATGCTTTGATCAAGTAGTCATCTGATGTCGACAGACTTTTCTTCCCGTCAATTCATATTGACGATGTGTTCCTCCAATGAATGGACTTCTCCGACGTCTTGAGTACGAATGTGGTTTTCTTTCCGTCTATCCATAGACGATGTGAAGTTGCGGGTGATCACAGTAGGGCTTCAAGAAGGGGTTTCCCCAGGATGTGCTTTTCTTCCCGTCTATCAGTAGACGATGTGAAGTTTTGATGGATTTTCAATAGGGTTCAAAATAGAGTTTCTCCAGCAAGTGGCTTTTCTTTCCGTCTATCAGTAGACGATGTGAAGTTTTGGTTGCTGTCCAGCGGGTTTCTTATTGCCAGATCATACATATGATGAGGTGTTTCCCCAGCGAGCCTTCTCCGGCTATCTTTGGTTGTTGAGGGGTTTCAGAACAATATTTAGGATAGTGGCCTTCTTTCTGGTTATCGGATATGATGACGTTTAAGAGAGACTTTTCTGACCATCAATCCTTATTGATATCGAGGCTCTTCGAAAAATGTTCAGTTTTCGTGATTGTCGATTCTTATTGACGACAGGGTTCCTTAAAAGGAGGTTTTCTTCCCGCCAGTCCATACTGACGATGTGGCCCCTTCAAGGATGTTGATCTTTTCATCAATTCCCGTAGACAGAAGAATTCTGAAATTCAAGGGTTGGTGTTGAATTGCGTTATGGTGTCTTTCCGTCTACCTTTAGACGATGTGAATTCGGAGAATTATTTCTTCCCGTCTACCCTTAGACGATGTGAATTGATTTGTTCATCGATCAGGATGATGCCGTCTACCCTTAGACGATGTGAATACGGAGAATTATTTCTTCCCGTCTATCTTTAGACGATGTGAGTATGCGATCAGGCTTTGTTCCCGTCTATCCTTAGACGATGAGAATATTGATTTGTTTCATCAATCAGGATGATGCCGTCTACCCTTAGACGATGTGAATTGATTTGTTCATCGATCAGGATGATGCCGTCTACCCTTAGACGATGTGAATATGGAGATTATGGTGTCTTTCCGTCTATCCTTGGACGATGTGGATTTGGAGATTATTTCTTCCCGTCTATCCTTAGACGATGTGAATTTGGAGATTAATGTTGTTTTTCTGTCTATCTTTAGACGAGGTGAGTATTCAATCAGGGTGTCTTCCCGTCCATCTTTGGGCGACGTGAGTATATTTCTTTTCTTGCCTATCAGTAAGCAATGTGAAAGGATCAGGTATTTCGTTGCAACCCTAGGGTTTGTTATATGGGGTATCACAAGCAACGGGTATTCAAATCAGGAGTTCTTTATCAGATGATTGATCAGTTTGGTGCCATAATGACTGGACTCGGTTTTCTGGACTTTATTCTCCAAGCAGCTTACAGTATATGCTCGCGGTTGGCAAATTTTCGGGTTTTATTTGTATTCAACCGTCTCGTACCTCTGAATGTTTGAAGGCTGAGCGCTCTTCAAACCCTTCAGGTCCAAGTCGCTTGAATAGGGGCAGCTGTTGCACCCTAAAATTTGACCAACCGATTCTCCTATCTGACTCATGGTTTAATTTCATATTCGCAACTCAGGCATATGATTTTTGTGCAAACAGGGGATATCAGAGTTTGCAGCTTGATTTTCGTCCATCAGATATGGCAGATTCAGTCCAGATTATCGGGGTTTTATTTTCGGGAAATTGTGCGCTACTCGGTGATTTTTAGCTTGCACAGTGATTTTGGGGATATTCTGATGTCCGGGTTTTATCTCTGTCTCAGTTTCGGTCGTGATCTCCGGTTCGTTGGAATAATTGCATTTTACAGCTTTATTAGGGTTTAGTGGTTTTTTTTACCTTTTAACAGATATAGATTTTCTTTTATCAAATAGGATAGGTTTTAGAATAAATAAAAGAGTTTAATAGAAATTAAATAAACTTTTCAATTTTAGATATTAGAAATGAATAGATTTTTTTATATGGGATTTAATAGTTTTTTTAGATTTTTAAGTAAAATAAATAATAGTTTAGAATATTAGAGGGGAACTTTAAATAGGGGAATATTTTCTTTTAATTTAGAAATGTTATCATTTCTCTTTTAAATAGAATATAGATTTTTCATTTTTAATAAATAGACAGTTTTTCTTTTAATGGTTTGTTAATAGATTTTTAATTGGATATTAATTGTTTTTCAGTTTTAATTAGAATGTTAGACATTAGTGGATATTAATCAGGTTTTAGGACTTTAGATTAATTAGGTCTTAGTTTCCCTTAATCCATCTTTCGTTAATTTCCATTAGTCCTTAACCATTTGCATTAATCACATCATTTCATTAATCACGTTTATTATCCTGTTATTAGTCCGTTAATCAGATTTGTTTTGGGGCTCATTATCCAATTCATCCATGCAAAAGCCCACGCAGGGTCCTAAATCAGTCAAAAATCCTATTTAAGTCCAATACCACGTGTTAACTGCAGAAGGCCCCACCTTTCATTATTGCATGCGTGCCAGAAAGAGCCCACGCGTAATCATTGTGCTTCTGCCACGCCACCCTATCCTTACTCTCTCCCCTAGGACACGCGTATCCCATGCACGCAGCCCTTCTGACCAACCCAAGACACTTGGCATCCGCCGTAACCTCCCACCGCCGGTGACCCCCAACGTCTTCCGGCCACCGCAACGGCTCGCCGGAGATCGTTTTTCACCCAGAATCCTCAGAAATCCTCCTTTCTTCATCTTCTTCCTCCGATCTCTTCCGTCAGCTTCGTCATCACCTCGCCGGAAACATCAAGTTTCGCCTGAAACTTCATACGAATCCACTCAAACCTTCATCGTTCTTCAAGAAGCTTTCCAGAACATCATCAACCTTCATCCACTTCTCCAGAACGCCATCATCCTCAAAAAAATTTCCAGAACGTTCAACGATCTTCATCTTCATAAGGAAATTCCTGAAGTCACTCAAACCTTCATGCAACTTTTCCAGAAATCACTCAGAGCTTCATCATAGTGTCTTCGTTCATCATCGTCATCAAGAATCTCGTGGATCCATCAACGACCTTCAACAACGCGCGCCTGATACATCCCCAAATCTGTACAAGATTCATCAGCTCCAAAGACTTGTAAAGAACTTCATCAAGGTCTTAGCGTCGTTCGTCACTACGAGGCGTCTTTCGCGCCATCAAAGCTTCAGCAAGTACTCAGGAATCTTCAAAGATCCCTCGTTCCCCTCGCGTAAACCCAGGTTTGTCTTCTCTCTGTTGTATCTTCATTGCAATTGATGAACGTAGCCTCGGTTAGGGTAAATTGTTTGGTTAGGGTTTGGGTTTAATTTGTGTTGAATATGAGAGGGTGCTGAGGTTGGGGTTATAGTGCTGATTCGCTTGAGCGTGGTGAGGCGTTTGAAGTTGTGTTTGGTTTCTTTTTTTTCTTCCTGGAACCGAGTTGCAGAGAGAGCGTGAGGGAGAGGAGGAAGACGACGAAGCGGCTAGCTCAGTATTGATGAACAGTGTTAGGGTTTGAGAGAGGATTTTGGTTTTGTTCAGCAGATAGTTGGGTTAGGGTTGGGGTATTGGGCTAAGCCCAAGCGCGTATTACTGCCAATACCCCCCGTTTGCTCAATTCCCCCCCCCCCTGTGTGAGAAACCAGAGTGATGGATTTGGGCCTTAGGCCCTCATGCTATTCGTACCCCCCTGGGCGTAAGCCCAATGAACTAATAACTGCAAAATCTGCTAGCTGCACCCCCATACGTTTTTCTGTTTGTTTGATTTCTGACCACCTGGGCCCTGCGCCCATTTACTTTTAGCACCCCCATCTTCAGGGCCCAATATAGAATGAACTGAATTCCTTGCTGTTTAAACCCCCCTCCAGTTTTATTTCAATTTTATTTTCTTTCAATTTCTTTTATTTTTTTCATGTTAGAAAATTCATAATAAAATGAAAATAAGTGATTTTTTAATTCTTCTTTTTTCTACCATTTCATCATAATTCCTAGAAAATTAAATAAAAATAAAAATGACATTTTATTTTTGTTTGTTAATTTTTTTTTGTATATTTTCCATTTTAATTGATGTTTTTAATATTTTTAGTGCATACATGTTATTAGAAAATTAAGAAAAAATAGTAGATTTAGTCAAATAATTCCGTTCTTTTTTCTGTAGACTCGTAATTCAGTGTAGAATTTTATAGTATAAAAACATTAGCTTAATCATGCATTTTCATTTTAATTGCATTTTTTTCACTGTTATTGATGTTGAATAATTGGTCTGTGGATATGCCTGTGTTGCTGATTTTAGTTCTTTCATCTGGTGTTGAATTTTGTTCTGATTTTTCAGTACGTTATCCTAGAGCCATGTAGGTTTCCCATAGTTTTTTATTAGATTTTTGTAGGATGTTCTGATATGATTTGTCTGAGCCTGAAGATAGGAGAAGTCTTGATGACTTCTGACTTTGAAGTTCAACTGTGGTTGAACTTCAGAGATAGTCTCTTGTGGTTTGTTGGCCTGTGGGTTCTTCTCAGGGATAGGAGCTGGTTGAAGTCCTGTTGGAGCTTGCAAGGATGCAGTGGATTGAGGCTTAGTCTAGGAGCTTGTTGTCTGTTTGTGAGGTTCGAGATCCTGAAGTTTGAAGGGAGGTTATGGTACTTTCCTGAGGAAGGCACTATGAATGACTTTCATTCTTTCTTCTCACCTCTTTCTTAAGTATCCAATGATGTTGGAGCCAACTTGTGAGTTTAATTTCTCCTGAGGAGGAATGTAAACTAATCACATGTTGTTGAGCCACATGGGATACGATTCCTAAGTGGAAGCCCCCTAGTACTTTCCTGAGGAAGGTCCTATGGGTCTATTCACTTAGTTCCATTAGTTTATCTAGGATTTCTTAAGTATCCAGTGATGTTGGAGCCAACTTGTGAGTTTAATTTCTCCTGAGGAGGAATTTAAACTGATCACAGTTGTTGAGCCACGTAGGATACGATTCCTAAGTGTCAGCCTCCTAGTACTTTCCTGAGGAAGGTCCTATGAGCCTGCTCACTTAGTTCCCTTAGTGCATATAGGTTTTTTCTCAAATATCCAGTGATGCCGGAGCCTTCATGTGAGTTTAATTTCTCCTGAGGAGGAATGTAAACTGATCACAGTTGTCGAGCCGCATAGGATATGACTCCTGAGTAGTAACCTCCTGGTACTTTCCTGAGGAAAGCATTATGGGTTTGTCTGCTTAGCTTCCTTTCTCTGGTAAGCTTATTCTGAAGCTTGGAGACTGGGATTGATTCCTCTTGCTTAAGGTTTTGATTAGGTGTTTGCTTAGATCTTTGCTTAGGGTGCTGTATAGAGTTTTGGTTAGAGATATATTAGGATTGTTTCAGGTTTGTTAGGGGCTTTGCCCAGGAGTAGCTTCTTGTTTTGTAGACAGAGGCTTGTCAGGTTAGCTTGCCTTCTCTTTGGATTGTTTGACTTGTATGATGTTGTGTTGCATTAGACTTAGGTATTCATCTAGATAGTTCTGAGTAGGTGCATCTTAGAAGTAGACTTTGTGTGCATGAGAAGTTGAGGTGGTCCTCCTTCTGCTTGTTTGTTATTGAGTGGCTTTGCTTGTTGGTATTTGGTAGAGCTGAGCTCCCTTGCCTCTGTGGTTTGCGGCCTTCGCGCCTTGTTTGTTTAGTCGTTGCATTCATGCATATTTTCAGTATTTCTTTACTTTGCAATTTCTTGTTTGTAGTTCAGTCTTGTTGCCATGATCCCTTAGGAGCTCTGACTTCTCCGCTGCGGAGTTGTTATGATAGACATTAGGACGGTCAACCAGGTGTGATAGCAGTAGGTAGATTCCCCTGTTTCTCAGCTATAGTTCTAGGGTTTCCCTTTCCTTTCTGTAGGAGCTTTTGAGTAGCTTGATCCGTAGTTAGCTGAACTACAGCTGCTCTGATTCTTCGTACCAGACGAAGATATGTAGGCATAGGATGCGATATCCTAGCGAGCACACTAACGACTAACCTTTAGTTCTCTCGCGGCTGTGCGATCGAGACTTTCCCGCTAACGACTAATTGTTATTCCCTTTCTCTTGCCCGAGCGCATTTGAGACCAGATCATATTTGTAGGTTCCCGAGCCTTTAGGACCAGTTTGTTTTCTCACTGCTGTGTGAGAGCCCCTGTTTACCCGTAGTTAGTCGAACTACGTCTGCTCTGATCTTTCATACCAGATGGAAGTACGTAGGCACGGGACGCGATGTCCTGGCGAGCAACCTTTCCCCTGTTTAGACGTAGGTAGTCGAACTACGTTGACTCTGACTTTCCCATTGCACAAGGGAATACGTAGGCCCAGAACACCGTATGTTCTGTCGAGTCCTGTCCTTTTATTTTCTTTTCAGACCAGCCATTAGCGTAGATAGATAATACACCCTTTTACCTATAAACATCAAGCGTGGATCCCATCGAGTACGATGGACGTGAGGGGTGCTAATACCTTCCCCTTGCGTAACCGACTCCCGAATCCAGGTTTTGGTTGCGATGACCATACCTTTTCCCGTCTTTGCGAGGTTTACTTCGAGCGTTTCCTTTCCCGCTCTGAGGGATAAATAACGCACGGTGGCGACTCTCCTGTCAAGCCGGCGCCGATTTTCGCAGTAGCGACAGTCATTACCTATTGTTCCAGAGCCAATGATCTTGCCCTTCTGGTTCCCTCCAAATTTCACGTCCCCTCCAGATCTAAGTTCCAGGCTTTGGAACATAGACCTTTCTCCTGTCATGTGTCGTGAGCATCCAGAGTCCAGGTACCATGATTGGTGTCCTGACCTTGCTGCTAAGGACATCTGCAACAGGGATTATTTTGTCTTTAGGTACCCAGATCTTCTTGGGTCCTTTGGGGTTAGTTGGTTTGTAGGTTTGCCTAAACTTCTGTTTTACAACATAATGTTTATTCTGGCTTGCCTTGGGTTTAAACACATAAGTATTCTTCTCAGAGCTTGTGTGTTTAATGTCATTCAAGTGGCCAAATTTGAATTGAGAATACAGAGGTGTCTTCCTGATGAAAAGTTTGTCAACAGGTTTTGGATTGCTTCCAGATGAAGATTCATATCCAATGCCTCTTCTGTTGTTTCCACTAACACCATAGATCATGGAAGCCATCTTGCTTCTGTCTATGCTCTTAGTGAGAAATCTCTGAAAACTGGAGTCATATTTTTCTAAAATATTTTCACCTGACTCAGATTCAAATTCTTGCTGAGTTTTTTCAAAGTCATTTTTGATTTTCAAATTTATTTCTTTTTGCTCAACAAGTTCTGTTTTCAGAAGATCAATCTCAGATTCAAGATTGCTTTTCAGCTTCTTGTATTTGAGTTTGATGTTGTTGTAACTTTTAAGAACTTCTGTTAAAACTTTTGTAAGTTCTTCTTTGGAAAGTTTAGCCATTACCTCTTATGCATCATCATCAGATTCAGAGTCTGACTCAGATTCAGATGATGATTCTTCATTCTGATCTTCTATTCCAGCCATTAATGCCATGTTGGCACACTCTTCTTCTGCTTCAGATTCATCTGAATCATCCCAAGTTGCCATAAGAACCTTCTTCTTTTTATCAAACTTTCTCTTGGGTTTCTCCTTGAGAAGTTTGGGGCAGTCATTTTTGTAATGCCCAGGTTCCTTGCATTCATAGCATGTGACCTCTTTCTTTCCATATCTTCTGTGTCCAGAAGATTCCTTCTTGTGGTCAGCTTTTCTGAAGTTGTTAAACTTCTTTCCCTTGTGCTTCCAGAGCTTGTTGATTCTTCTGGAAAGCATGGACAGCTCATCTTCTTCTTCAGAAGAAGATTCTTCAGAGCTTTCTTCTTTTACCTGCAAAGCTTTAACAGATTTGTTAGATTTTAAAGCTATGGATTTACCTTTATCTTTCTTCTGGGGTTCATCTTCCTCCAGCTCAATTTCATGGCTTCTCAAAGAACTGATAAGTTCTTCTAAAGAGATCTTGTTCAGATCTTTTGCCATCTTCAATGCGGTCACCATTGGTCTCCATCTGGTGGGAAGACTTCTGATGATCTTCTTGACATGATCTGACGTTGAGTAGCCCTTGTCCAGAACTTTCAGACCAGCTGTAAGAATCTGAAATCTAGAAAACATAGTTTCTACATTTTCAGACTCTTCCATTTTAAATGCCTCATACTTCTGTATGAGCGCCAGAGCCTTGGTCTCTTTAACCTGAGAGTTTCCCTCATGAGTCATTTTGAGTGACTCAAACATGTCATGAGCAGTATCTCTGTTAGTAATCTTCTCATACTCAGTATGAGAGATTGCATTAAGCAATATAGTTTTGGCTTTGTGGTGATTCTTGAAATCTCTTTTCTGTACTTCAGTCATTGATTTTCTATCAATCTTTTTGCCATCCTCACCAGTAGGATGTTCATATCCATCAATGACCATATCCCAAAGATCAGCATCATACCCAAGGAAAAAACTCTCTATTCTATCTTTCCAATAGTCAAATTTTTCCCCATCAAACATGGGTGGCTTAGTACTGATCCTATCTCCTTCATATTTGTTGTTGTAAGTTGATGTAGAAGTATTATCCATATTGACAACCAAATAAATATCAAAGTATCTTTCTCACTGGATCTTTAACTGTCACGGTTAAGTGGAGCACACGCAGAACCGGAGCTCTGATGCCAACTGAAGGTGAGAAAATTACTTAGAAGGGGGGGGGGGGGGGGGGGGGTTGAATAAGTAAGACTAAAAATCAAAGATAAAAACACGGATATTTTTATCCTGGTTCGTTGAATACAACTACTCCAGTCCACCCTCTCAAGAGTGATTTGCCTTTCTCTGTCAAGGACTTAATCCACTATTTAATCAAAACAGATTACAATAGCAACACCTAAGAACAACTGTTCTTAGTCTTCTCAAGAGCAACTGATCCCAACTGGATCCTCTTAAGGAAAACCTTTTACAAACAATGTAAAACTTTTACAAGAGTATGAATGCTTCTAATAAGCTGTTATCACAACTGTGATATTTCTCTTAAGTTAAGAATAATGTTATAGCAAAATAAAATAATAAGAGCTTTGAGAGATTTGCTTTGATGAGTGATTTTGCTAGAAATTCGATACTGAAGAAGATGGAGTGGACTTCTTTAAATAGGCACTTAAATCCATGAAGTCTTGTTTACGTTGAAGGCTGTGCAGAAAAGCCTGAAGCCTTTTGTCTTTACATTGGAGGCTGTGCTGAAACAAGCCTGATGCCTTTTGTCTTCACTTTGCAGAAACTTTCCTTAGAATGGAATGCACAGATAAAACCTTTTTGTCTGTGTCCTTGTGTCTAGCACAAAAGAGGAAAGAGCTGTTGAGATAAGCCAACGTACATATTTAAATCTTCTTCACAAAGTAAGTTCAGCTTTCAACATTAGAATCTGAATCTTCAGAGTCTCCAGAGTAGAGATCTTCTGGATCTTCAGAGTCTTGGATGTTCTTCAGATTGAGCTGAATCAGAGTATGTGCAGCTTGTGTGCTTGAGCGTGTAAATCTATCAGAGCAGAGTCTTCTATGCTTTAGAGGCTCCTGCTTCAGAATCTTTAAGAGACAGAAATCAGATTCTTCTGGGAGCAGCGTTCAGATCTTCACTTAAGATGCTCTTGAACCTATGAGACCTTGCATAATCACATTGTTCAGATCCAAATTTGCTTTCTTAAGAGTATTTTCTTTAGTACCTGTAGCAAACAGTCTAGAACAAATTTAGAGTATATAATTCTTGAATACAAAATTCATAAGTGTTATCATCAAAACATAGAGATATAACTAAGAAACAATCTGTGTTCTTACATACACATGAGAAGAAGGAGGTAAACCCCCAAATAACTTATCTTGCAAGGACTTTATGCTCTAGACTAACACTTATCAGTTAACCCACTTGGATGCAATAGGGGTTTAATATACCTTGAACAATGGTAGATCGAGGAATGCCTATGTTACCTTTATATTAGATCGAGCAATTTGTAATGGGCGTTGGTTGAATCATTAGAGTCACATCACTTGTTTCACCTGGACTATACATTGCTCAAATCATCATCTGATTATCTTTAACCCATATCACACCAGGTACAATAGTCGTTACTCCTTCAAATTCTACAAGACTTGGTCTTCCCATAATAACTACCACTTGGTTATTGAGAGCAATTAGACCAAGTCGACTGATGGGAATCTAATATAGAGAATTATGTCTAAAGTTCAATGTATTCGGGTAGAATTGCGGCAATGAAGAAAGACAATTTGCTAATGTGAATAACCAAGTGGAAAGAGCCTTAAAGGAGATTCGACTTATCCAAATTCTTATGGATAACACATTTTAATGAGTATCTGCATGATCAAAATATTCAATCCCAAATTAATCGTAATGTTGCATTGAACATTTGAAATCAGTTTTGAGAGGAAAAGGCTAGACTTAATAGATTTGTTGAGGGAGACAATAACACTACTTACTTTCATAGGATTGCCAAAATCAGAAGCATTAATAAGAAGACCGACTTTGTCAGAGATAATAACTGGATTCTTTTGGAGGTTAGAGATGAAGCAACACAATGGTAAAATTCATTACCAATTTTTTATTAGAGAGGCTTTCTACATGAATAAGTTGGATTTTCCGAATTACATATTTACTTGATCTTCAACTTTGAGAATTGACGGTTTGTGGATAGAGGGTCAGATCTTACCTGCATGTACATATTTTTTAATTTTTGTACAATTGGTTAAAAAAAACCTTCTATTTTTTTAAACAAACATGCATCACCCTAACTTGTTGGATCTAAGAACATCTGTTTAAAAAACACACCTCTTCAGATATATGATCAAGTGACACATATATTATCCAATCTGTTTGGAAATGTTTTTTCTTCTTTTTTATTACATAAATTGGAAGGCATTTTTGGTTGGCTACATACATACATGATTTTTGCATGTTTGAATATGACAACGCAATCTGGTGAGTGGTAATGTACATGCGACAGACATAATGGTAATGGTCATGACTGAGCATGGCATTGGCCACTGTATGTACGTTACTCGTTTTTGAAAAAGTTAAGTAAACTACAAAGAAATAAAGCCAATTGAAAAAAAAAGCAAAAGATGAAACTATATAAGATTTTGTTGGCCAGAATTACAGGAAGAAAGTCATTCCAAAATCCAAATTAAAACTGTTTATTTCTTTTTCCCTTTTAACATCCATTCTAATGGCAACAAAGTTAATATATTCAAATAAACTGCACAAGAAATTAGCTGTTTATGAAAATGATATGTCATGGGATACAGTTTCTAGTCATGATTATTTACAGACCACATCTATGTTTGTTTGTGTCCTTCAAATAAATCTCATGTATAGTTGTGTGTTTCAGTGTAAGGACATGCAGATATATATAAATTATACAAATTATAAAAGGATCAAATTTACATGTAATAGTATAAAATTATGGAAAAAATTAATTGAACGGAGGTTAAGAAAAAAGATTTATGTCGCGCTGAGAATCAATTTGATTTTATATTTGAGAGATTGACCATGGAAGCAATTTATCTATTATGACGTGTGATGAAACTGTATTAGATGGGCCGATAAGAGTTGCCCTTAATTTGTAGTGACTTAGAGAATACGTATGCTGAAGTGTCTGGAGAGATTTTGTATAAAGATCTAGAGGAGAAAGAGGTTAAGATTGCATATATTCGTGTTATTTAAGATATGTATGAATTTATATTGACTAACGTGCGAATACAAGGTTGAGAGACGGACGACTTTTTTATACAATAGATTTGTATCAAAGTTCAATCTGAATCTCCTATCTTTTTATTTTAATTTTGGATGTATTCACGAAACACATCCAAGAAGGTAGCATCGAGATGCATGTTTTTTGGAGATGATATAATTTTACTTTGAGAATCAAAAAAGAATTTAAATGAGAGGTTGGAAACTTAGAGATGAACCTTAAAAGAACATGATTTTCACCTAGACAGAAGTAAGACAAAATATATAGAATGTAAGTTTAACAAAAGAATAAATATTTTTAAGTAAAAAATGAAAGTTGGAGGTCATATAATCTTACAAGTCTTGCCGTTTTAAATATTTTGGGTTACTAATACAATATAATACAATATAATGGAATAAAAGGGGAAAGTAAACCATTAAATTCAAGTTAGGTGACTGAAATGAAAGTTGGTTTTAGAAATTTTATGTGACACAAAAGTACTTCTCAAGCTTAAGGAAAAATTTTATCGGACAGTGGTAAGATCTACGGTGTTATACGAAATAGAATGTTCGACGGTTAAAAATCAATACGAGAATAAAATAAGTGTATCATAGATAAATTAGGTGGTTTAACCACGTAGAGAGAGATATGTAGATTCTGTGATAAGAAGAACATATTAAAATTAAAGAAATTAAAGAAGGAAAATCTATAGAAGTTATTTAAAAAAATCTCAAAGATCTAAAAAAATTATAAAAGTAGTTATTTAAAAAGATTTCAAAATTAATAATTTAGATAGAGATATAGTTTTAATCAAGGTAGCCGACACTAAATACCCTATTTAGTGTGATTAGTGTCGTAAGATTCCATTGTTGGTATTGTATAGTGATGTTTTTCACCCCAATTTACCACATTCTTTTTAAATATACTAAATATGTTTAGACCAGTAAATAATATTTCTTATTATAGAGAAAGATGTCATGTATAATATTTGTAACCGGTTATATTACTCTGTTTAGTGGACCTAAGAAAGAGGTCCCTGATTGGTAGAAAACATGTTTGGAGTAGAAATGAAAAAGCAGAAAAAAGTGGTTAAAGTGGTCACTGAACTTGGGGCGGGTATCTCTTTTGAAAACATAACATAGCATGGCATCAAAAAAACAGTAACAAACCCACGTTCCTATTTAACAACCAAACCGGTTTTGGTCTCTTTCTTCTCTTAAAATTCACAAACCTTAACCAAGTCAAAAGTTCCAACATAAAAATAGAAACCAAACAATGAAGTGGGGTGGAAGAAAAACCTCTTCAGCTTCATCTTCTTCTAAGCCTTCCTTTATCTCTCATGTATCTCCTTTTACATGGCTGTCAAAGTTCAAGCAGATGAAAATCAACTCAGACTCGGAGACGAAACCTGAAAAGCCGAAGCAGAACACCCCATCTGATGATACTTCATCACAATTTCCTCATGGGAATAGAGGCAGGTTTCATCCAGGTGATGATGATGCTTTCTGGAGATTGTCATTTGGTGAAGAGGTTGTTAATGAGCAAAAGAAGAAAAGTGAAGATATTATGAAGCCAATCATGTATAATTTGGAGGCTAAAAGAAATGGAAGAAGAAGAAGAAGACAGGATAGAAATTTGATGAATGAAACAAAGAGTGCAAAGGAAGTTGAATACTTAAAGAAGAGATATGAGAAAAAAGCAGAGAGAGTCTTACAAGATCAGCTCTTGAAATTACGGAATGCAGAAGAGGAAGAACAATTTGCATCAAGTAAATGTAAATCCTTAGAAAAGGATGAGCTTCGGTTCGAGTCACCAAGAACCCGTTTCTTTTCCTCTTATGTAGATGCAGAAAGTTCTAACCTTGGCCTTGGAAGTATCAGAGAAAACGGTGTGAAACAATGTGACGAGTTTAAAGCGAAGGGTAACAAAAAGAGGGAATCAGTTCATGTGAGCAGAGAGCTTCAGAGGAGGAAACCAAAGCAGAGCTCCAAGGTAAGAGTGCGTTCTCCAAAGATGGCTACAAAAGTTGAAATCTGCAAAATAAAGACAATAGAAGATAAAAAGAAAGCAAAACTAAAGATGAAGAAAGAAGAAGAAATTGTAGAGGAAACAGAACAAGGTTTAGATAGCTTTGCTGTTGTAAAGTGTTCTTTGGATCCACAACAAGATTTCAGAGATTCAATGATTGAGATGATCAAAGAGAAACAGATAAGTCAGCCAGAAGAAATGGAAAAGTTATTAGCATGTTATTTGAGTTTGAATTCAAATGAATATCATGATTTAATTATCAAAGTGTTTAGGCAAGTATGGTTATGTATGAGCCAATCTAGTTTGTGTACTAAACCAGACAAGCAATGTTGTTACTATGATTAACAAATAACAACATTTTGTTAAGAATTGTAAATGGTTAATCTTGTTCTAGTTGTTATAATCTAATTTCACTATTCTCATCATAGACTTTGCACAAGAACAAGTTTTTTGTGCATGCAAATCTGTATAGTACTACCAAATTGTTTGCATTCAAATCATGGATGC
This sequence comes from Lathyrus sativus, assembly GCA_963859935.3. NCBI lineage: Eukaryota > Viridiplantae > Streptophyta > Magnoliopsida > Fabales > Fabaceae > Lathyrus > Lathyrus sativus. Next base: position 640,789,760 of record OZ012741.1, read on the forward strand.
TAAAGTTAGGAACTTAGGATGCTTGTAGTAGTAGGATTTTATCAATATCTTTATTCTTACGCAAAAAGGCTAAAGTACTAGTGAGAACCAGAAGTGAAAGCTATATTAATATTCCAAAAGTAGAATACATGAATAGTTTGAAAAAACATCAAAATCATTGTGAACCAGAAGCTACTACATATTTTAGCTTCTATGAATTACAGTGAAAAAGCTCTAAATTCAAGGTGTCAATTTTCCACCACTCAACCAAACACCCTAAGAAATTGTTGTTGGCATATCACAATCATCTTGGATAAGGTTGGCCATACCATTTCTGGTCCTCTAAACCTTTAAAAAAAATGATGAACAGTCTGTAATTAATAAACACACTATGTATGGCAATTGACATAATCTACAATATGGGAAAAATTGTAGAGTTAAGAGTACTCTAATAAATATGATAACTAAATTTAGAACTTTTATCCTATTCCTATCAGATGCCAGAGTCATCACCTCATTAGGCTGTGTTTGATTACAATTATAAATTATAAAAGTCAAGTTTTCGTTGAAAAGTATTTTTAATTTGTTTGAATAGACTCATGTAGAAACACTTTCTTTTGTTGAAAAAATGCATTAAAAGACACAAAAACTGATTATCAAATAAATATACTTGTATAGAAGCACTACTTTCTCAATACTGCCAAGTCATAGCATATTTTGGCAACTTAAGAAAACCAATAATGAGACTCAAAGTTGAGAAGAAGACAACTAAAAAGGTCTAATAAGCCTTGAATCTGTAAAAGATTAAAATGACTAAAAGAAGAGTTGAATTTCCAAGAAGAATGGGAAAAATAAAAAATCATTAATCGAATGTAAAATAAAACATATCACAATCGTGCTTTTTTCTTGTTTTACAGCAATGGCGGGTGATCATCTCACAGTTGCAGGCAATCCAAGTTTAGACCTTCTATTGAAACCGTAAAAACGTACAGAAGTGGATTCATTCATGAGCAAAAATAAGTGAAAAAGGCGACAAGAACAGAGGTTTAAGAGGAATGAATAAAAAAATTCACTATTATGATCACAGCCTTCCATTAGTAACTAAAATCTGAAATATTATGCAGAAACTCAGAAAATATTCGAACTGTTTAAAGCAGACCACTAGTTTTCCTGAACTCATTATAATTTCCTGCATAAGCATTGAACTGCCGATTACAACACAAGAAATGAGTGACAATTTAAAGAAGTTTCGACAGCATGAAGGCAACAAAGTCGCCTTTTATATTTAGATCAAAGGACTTTCTTTTCTTCATATTAACTGCACTATGATCCCAAACTCTAACACCCAATATTTAATAATTAATGTTATACTTACGTACAAAGCAATTGAAAAATTACAACCCAGACTTAGAAGCTATAACAGAAGTATGCATACTTAATAACCTTTTAAGCAAATGAAATGACACAAATTAAGAGAAGAAAACAAATTAAGTCCAGTAGGTTTGTTACCTGGATGACTGTGTCTATGGCATCAGAAGCCCCCAATAGTTCAATCAAAGCACAAATCGAAGCATACAACAGGAAGAAAAAAAATATTCAATTAAAACCCATCTTAGAGATTTAAAAATGATAGAAAACAACACAGAAGCAAAGATTCAATAAGTATTTGCAGCTACACTTAAGCTCAAAGAATAACAAAAATATCAAGATTATTTTAATTTTCGCAGTTCAGACAGTCAAGAGAATCTAGGGAGCTTTTCAAAATAATATGAATTTCCCTAATTGTTCACAGGTTCGTTTTTTTAAGTGCAATTCCGAATGGCTCACAGCCCGATTTGATTTTCAGTAAAACTTTGAACAGCCTTAGCTACATCGTGTGGTTTTGACAAAATAGATAAATAGAGAGGCATAATCATCGAAAACGTGGAATATGTATTTTATTGCAGAGAAAAGCAATGCATGCCAATGTTTATTACAAGTAATTGTGAGGCATCACAACCAGAAGAAATAATCAATAGCTACTGAATTTTCTCTACTTGACCAACATTCCCCATCTGTTCCGGAAGAGTATTCGCTTTCCCCATATTCCACCAAAATCTTCCGTGACCACTAGGTTTTCCTTCATTTTTTCTGCTATTATTATTATCCTTTCTTTCTGATTGTACTTCCTGTGCTTCTGCCGCACCAGGATCCTCTGTCAAAAACTGTTCCCAGAACACATCATTAACCCCGGTTGCTGCAGTGGTGATTCCTACAGGCTGTTCTTTTAATGCAACAGTCTCAGGAGGAGGAGCAGCTGGTTCGGAGTTCATGTCAATTTCAGGTGACTTGGATCGGATTTCAGCTTCTAGTTGCCGACAAGATATAGACAAACTATCAGCACAGCTTGTAGGTTCATCTAAATCAATGTCTGAGTGAGAGTGAACGAAGTTGTCACCGATTTCGTTTGCAACTGTTTCCCAAAATGCCACGGATGACTCAAGTTGATCCAATTTCTCAGAGTTTAATGTCAAAAGTGTGTTGCCCTCTGCAATTTCTCTGGGTAAAGCTACAGAAGTTTCCATACCATCTTCCTCCACAATAGCTTCATTATTAACACGTCCACTTCTCGCCGGCAACCTCCGCTTTCTATCCATTGTTTCTGTCAGTGGCAAGAGATTCACAGCAACCGCAGGTTTCTGCAATACTTGAGAAACAGAAGACAACATCTTTTGTTGCTTTTGTTCTAACTTTTCCAACCGTTCTTTTGAGCAATGTATTTGGATCTCATATGTTTGCCACTCATGTTGGTATCTATTTATCTCCATAAGAAGCTGTTCTCTATCATGTTTCATTTTCTCTATTTCATCATTCAAACTCTGCCTTTCAGATTCCGATAGAGGAGCTTGTGCTTGAAGATTATGCAGCGAATGACTATGAACTGGCTTCCGTCTATGGATATTCTTCATAAGATGCGGTTGCCCCTTTACAAAATCATCATTGGCAAATTCCCATTGCTCTGGATCAACTTTCCTAAACCCCTGCACATACATATACTATGAATAAGTTCAAGCAACCAAAAAGCACATCGAGGAAATAATGACAAACCAAGAATTCACATCAACGATTACAACAACAACAACAACATCATCATCAAATTTGCTTACATATGTATTCAGCTGCCTGATAAAACTGGAGAAGTTATTGTGCTTAAAGAATCTCGGGAGCAAAACCCTCGAAAATTCCGGGGGATTCCATACGACAAAACTTTTGTTACTCATACTCCAAGAAACAATAGGATCCGAGGAATGATCATCCACCATCTCATAAGTCTTTGCCAGAAAAGGAGGCAAACTTGAACTTCCCTGTGCCTCATCCATCACTCAAACCCCAAAACCTAATAAATTACCAATCTTTCAAAACAAAAATCAAACCCCAAATCACCTTATATATTCTAGAACAACCCACAAAGTAAAAACAAAAACAAAAAAAGACTTAATTTTCCATTCCCTTATCGAACCTAATCAAAACCCCCAAAAACCCTAATAGCCAATAATTACAAAAACACCGAACCCTAATCCCAAATCAGAATACTCCACAACCCTTTAACCAAACTATAACCCATAAAAAACATCAAGATCACAAACTAGATAGGTCAAAGTTCAATTTCTCCCAAAATCCCCCAAAAAAACCAAAAGTATCGTAAATTTCACTTTCCAAACAAACCTAACGTATCACTTTTCTTTCCCTAAGTGGATAAACTTGGACGTAAAGCAACAATAATTGAGAAATTAGATAGAACAGAAAACAAATTACACGTGGAAGAAAAAAAACAACGGTGCTAACGTTGTTGGATCTTTGCACAACAAAGGTAAAAGAGAGGTTAAAAGTATCAAAGAGAAGAAAATTCTTGTTTGCAGTTTAAGGGTTTTGTGAATCGAATTATTAGGTTCTATTGTTCATCGTTGAAACGCGTAGACAATCTTTCTACACAGCGTTTTGTTTTCTGCGTAACATTGTTCGTGAGCGCGAGGTCAACGTAAACGTTGCGTTGATTTTTCGCAAAAACTGTAACATTAAAATAGAGTTTAATTACGTTTCTATTTTTTTTTTTATCGTGATTAATTGTATGTTTTTTCTTGATAGAAAACATTATATTTTATTAACAAACTGTTAATCTAGTAAATAGAATATTAATATTTCATTAATTTAGTCTTAAATTATCAAAATCAATGTTTCTTTATTATAGTATAAGTTAGTTTCATGAGAATCTTCCACAAGTTTAAAATATCAAAAGGTTGATTTTATCTAGGAAACTATAGGATCATTTCATCTAGTTTTTCAATTTCTTTTAAACCAATAAAATGCTTGCGTGTATGCATATGCTTACAACCACAATGTGATGATAAAAAATGAAATTATAATCGAATTTTATTAGGACAGCTAAAAACTATTAAAATCAAGATAATTAAAATCCGATAAAAGATTAAACTGACGTAATATAATAATTTTTGTTAAATTTTAATCCATCGGTTATAATAAAAAAATTTATGAGTGATTAATAAGTAAACATTTTGTAAAATGTAATTATAAAATAATTATTAAAAAAATTATAACATGCATATTATTTTTAGTATAAAATTTGATTTTGTGTATAAAAATAATTGGATTTAATAATGAAGGCTTAAAAGTCCATAAGAAATATTTTTTAAGGGGTTTAATAACAAATTTAAAAGATGCTTTATTTTAATTTTAACTTTAATAAGAAAAAACTTACGTATTTGTTTTTGCTTTTATAATGGTGTATATAATATAATTTTTTGACATTTTAGATAAATTCACTCGAGCCATTGAAAAGAAAGTCCAAATAATTAATATATAATACTATTATCCCTAAGTTCACTTTATGAAATCTAAAAGTTAGCCGCCACTTATTCTTTCATTCTATATTTTTTTTCAAATATATAAGTATGAGGAAGATAAAAGATTTTGGATATCTAATTCGATTAAACCGGTTTATTTTTATTTAGAAAGTAATTCTCTAATTTATATTTATAAAAATTATTATAAAATATTAGAAATGAGTTAAATAAAATTATTTCTCAAGTCTTTCAAGAATAAAGAATATTTTATATTTTAAGTGTTTTTCAATCTCTGCAACTCTATATTACTTCATTATATTACTTAATTGATGGCCTCTCACCCAAATAATTTATACGAACACATTAAATTTTGACATTTCATGTGAATGTTAAGCTTAATTTTATCTCCAGAGTTTAGTCTTTAACATATGAGTATTTTAAATCTAAATTTAAAGAGTATTTCTCAATAACAAGTTAATTAAACTATAATAGACATTAAATCAAAAAAAACATTAATACGAATGAATAACTAAAATATATATAACATCATGATCAAAAGTGATATAGCAAAATACAGTAAATTACATCTAACCCCAAAAGAAGAGAGTTTAGCTACACATTATCATGATAGCAATACAAAAGAAAAAAAGGAAGTGAAATGACATCAGAAATGCACCAAAAAGTCAAGATATGTCCAATCTCAGAACCACACAAAAACACATTAAAAAAAAGATTTCAATGTCTGGATTTTCTATGGGTGATGATGCATGAGTTGCATATCATAGAACATTTGCATTTAGGTCATACTTTATGGTTATGGTCGGCACTTGTATATGTTTAGACAAAAGTGAGACTTATGTTGACGTTGTCTACATTAAATATTTCATTGACTTCGAGAAAATTCATAAGTATAATTGAGTGGCAACTTATTTGGTTCATCTCTAATCCAAGTTAGCTAAATCTAATTTATGGAAGATGAGACATATGACAACTAACAATTGTCTATTTACAATAATTTTTTTACATCGTTACTAATATTAATTACATTATAACCTGCAACACTCTTATTAATATTTCATATGAACTAATTTTAGACATGGATTCACCACCATTTTCTAACTCTCTCCAACTGAAAATATGTTGAAGACGACTATGAGGAATTTCCACGTGTTTGCTTTATAATCCTACTCAAGGGGAATCCGGCGACCGAGTAGTTCTGAGATTCTTTTTATCTTGATGATATCTATTTCACGTTGTACATGGTATACCCATTGACCACACAGTTTTGTTTGTCTACCACTATCCTCCACAGAGATATTAATGGGATATTTGTGGAGTATTATGAGCATCTAGTCCTAGAAGATATATGTCGTGTCTAGCCTAAGAGAATTAGTTTAAGTCTTGACGGAAGGCTTGATAGAAGTCTCGCCTGAGAGGTTCAACCTTCCTTGAGTGACTTATAGTCTAACCATCCATGTTATGCATAACTTCACCTAAGGGACATGTAGTCTCATCAGCCAGGATACATATAACTTTTCTTGAGGGACTTAGGTTTCCCAGGCTATCTGAGCTTCTCGCCTAAGAGACTTGGAGTTTTCTAGGGCGGTACCAAACATATAAATCTTGCCCAAGAGGCACGATTTAAGTCTATATTAAAATACTTAGTTTAATTCTTATCTAACGGCTTGATGAAAGTCCCACCTGAGAGTTTCAGTGTCTCACCTGAGAGACTTGTAGTCTCATCATCTAGGCAATACATAATTTCGCCTGAGGGACTGACATTTCCAAAGATATATAAACTCCCCGCTTGAGAGACTTGGATTTTTCTCGGGCGGGACCAAACATATAAATCTTGCCCGAGAGGAACGGATAAACTCCAACCTAAGAGAATTAGTTTAAGTTTGACTAAGAGATTAATAAAAGTCTTGCCCCGAGAGGTTCAATGCCTCACCTGAGGGACTTGCAGTCTCATCATCCAGAAAATGCATAACTTCGAATGAGGGACATGTAGTCTCATCAGCTAGACTACACATAACATCACCCGAGGGACTGATATTTACTATGTTATCAAAGCTCCCCGCCTAAGAGGCTTGAAGTTTCCTCGGGCGGGACCAAACATATAAATCTCACCCAAGAGGCGCGACTGAGATCTAGCTTAAGAGACTTAGTTTATGTCTTGTCTAAGGGCTTGATAGAAGTCCCTCCTAATAGTTTCAATGTCTCACCTGAGGGATTTGTAGTCTAATCAGTCAGGCTATACATAACTTCTCCTAAGAGACTAGGATTTCACAGGATACTTAAACTCCTCACATGAGAGACTTGAAGTTTCCTCAGGCGCGACTGAAGTCTTACCTAAGAGAATTAATTTATTTCTTGATAGAGGGCTTGATAGAAGTTTCGCCCAAGTGGTCTAACGCCTCGCCTGAGGGACTTGTCATTTCATCATCCAGGCTACACATAACTTTGCATGAGGGACTTGTAGTCTCATCAGCCAGACTACACATAACTTTTCCCGAGGGACTAAGATTTCCTAAGTTATCTAAGCTCCCTGCCTGAGAGAATTAAACTTTTCTCGGGCGGGACGAAACATATAAAGCTCGCCCAAGATGTGTGACTAAATTCTAGCTTAAGAGACTCTGTTTAAGTCTTGTATGAGGGCCTGATAGAAATCCCGATTGAGAGGTCCAACGCCTCGCACGAGGGACTTGTAGTCTCATCAACCAGTCTATGCATAACTTTGCCTGAGGGACTGAGATTTCCCAGGCTATTTAAACTCCCTGTCTGAGAGACTTGGAGTTTCACCAGGTGAGGCCAAACATATAAATCTCGCCCAAGAGGTGTGACTGAAGTCTTGCTTAAGAGACTTAGTTTAAGTCTTGTTTACGGTCTTTATAGAAGTTCAGTTTGAGAGGTCCAATATCTCGCTTGAGGGACTTGTAGTATCATCAGCCAGGCTACGCATAACTTCACATAAGGGACTAAGATTTCCCATGCTATCTGAACTCCCCTCCTAAGAGACATGGATTTTCCATGTGTGGGACAAAACATATAAATTTCTCCCAAGAGGCACGACTGAAGTCTAGCCTAAAAGACTTAGTTTAAGTCTTATTTGAAGGCTTGATATAAGTTCCACCAGAGAGGTCTAACACCTCACTTGAGGGACTTGTTGTCTCATCAGCCAAAATACGCATAACTTTTTTTGAGGGACTTGTAGTCTCATCAGTCAAGCACAATGTAACCTTTTTAAGAATCCAAAGTCTTGTTTGTCTGGATCGTCACAGATATCACCAAGAAATTTAGGGGCTCAAGATACTCCTCGTTCTATGGGCTAAAAAACACTTTGTTACTTATCAAAGCCCTCGTTCTTAAGGGATTGTGTAGTGTTATATTTGTATAAGACATTGCAAGGGGAAGATTTGCAGCTCTGGGAGAGGCGACGGTCATGTGTCGCCCTCCAGGAGATATCGCCTTGCCCTAAGTACCTTTCACTCGCTCAAAAAGAGGAAACGTGGGAAAAGACATTTTTTTGGAAGAGAGAAGTCAGGGTTAGTATTTGGTCCACGCCTCCCTAGAAAATAGAGATTCAAAGGTCCACTATTGACTGAGTGGGTGGTGATCCACCTTAGAAAATATGGTTCGTTTTATTTTATGAACGCAGATGTATGGTTTACCAACATTTTGTTTGAATATTCGATCTTACTTTTGAATAAAAAAATATGTACCGTTGATTGTGTAATTGATTTATAAATAACTTATAATATAAGGTTTATTAAAATATATATAAAACTTCTTCTAACTTACTGATTAAGTGTGAAAAAAATTGTTAATGTGGTAACTCTGGATTAAAATTCGGACACACAGTTAAATAAATACATTAATGAGTGGAAATATTATTCAGGAGTTTGTCCAGATTTTGATATCCCAACTCACTCCATTGTAAGGAAACACATAAGAGGTGCTAATGAAGTGATTTAGTGTATAATAGGGTGTGTGAACACCCATTGAAATAATAGAGTACCTAAAAATTTGTCATTATCTAAATGATGAGATGGATATAAATGTTAACCTCTTTGTTGTGAATCTTGTTGTGAATTACGACAAAATTCAATATCAATTTATGAGGTAACAAATAACAGCAACCAAAATAAATGGTCTACAACAATAATAATCCGTACACAGATAATATAACAAAATAAGGCAAGAAAAAATCGAAGGTTTGTTTACCCAGTTCGATCAAACGATCTACTCTATGGGAGAGAGCAGTTCTCCAATTCACTATACTCAGAAAGTTGTTACAAGAGATTACAGATGAGTTATAAGAAAATAATCTTCGGTTTCAGATTCTTAAGAACAACACTGAAGGTGCCCAAGGTTTTCTTTGTGCATAGCTGAAACCCTATGTTATACCTTTAAATCCTTGGTCTCCCTTGTTGGTGAAAACTCTAAGATTGTCACACATCAAACATATAAGATATACATATTTATAATAGCAAATACCCAACAAACAAAGTCCAAAATCAAATGGATCCATGGACCGAATCGAAAAAGTCTGAAAACTCGAAACATTATTCACCGCACGGACAATACTATTCACCGTCCGATCTTTTTTTCTTTTTTGACTTTTTGTTTGACTTTCTAAAACATTCGATTTTTAAAGTAAATACAATCTCCAAAATATCTACTTTTTCTCTTCATCAACAAAGGTTTTAAGACACATTTACAACACTCTCGTTTTAAAATTTTAAACGATGTCTGTCCTTTAACAGAATGAAAATCTATAACCTTAAACTAATAAGGCAATCTCGACTTCCACATTATCATATGCTCGACTGCCTATGATAATATGGTGATAGTAACATCAGGGCAGTTCCTACAAACAGAACTGACCATATCTTAGATTACAAACACAAGCATATGACAGAAAACAAAAACATATAAAGCATTTGTCAAGAATCTCTCAACTCAAACTCAACCATGGTGTTTTTCAAATGATGTGCATCTTTGTACTTCAAATTTCCGTCATCTCTGATTTTTGGAAAATAATCATGTCATGTCTCTGATAATTGTATCAATTTATGAAAGTCGACCTATCGAGGCGCGAGATGATGATTCTTGGAGCATCGTTCCAATAATTCACCTTGTACATCGAAGATAAAGTTGCCAAAGCATATGCCATCTGATTCTCGGCTCTTGGCACATGATGAAACTCTACTCTATCGAAGAAAGGTAACAACCTTCTCGTATAATTCATGTAAGGTACCAGGTTGGGCTGACGAGTCTCCCTCTCTCCTTTAATCGGATTGACAATCAAAGATGAATCACCATACACATCAAGGTTCTTGATTCTCAAATCGATTGCTGCTTCAATACCCATGATGCATGCTTCATACTCAGCTTTGTTGTTGGTGCAGGAAAACGTTAACCTGGCGGTGAACGGTGTGTGGGAACCGTGGGGAGTTGTGATGATTTCCCCAATTCCGCTGCCATAAGAGTTAACAGCACCGTAAAAAATCATCTTCCACTGGGAGCCTATCTCAGGACCTTCGTCTGGTAGTGGCTCATCACAATCCTTCATCTTCAGAAACATTATGTCCTCATCAGGAAACTCAAATTTCATTGGTTGATAATCATCAATTGGCTGCTCTGCGAAATATTCTGACAAAACACTCCCCTTAATGGCTTTTTGGGAGACGTATTAAATATCGTATTCTGTCAGAACCATCTTCCATATAGCAATTCTTCCCGAAAGCGCTTGCTTCTCGAACACATATTTGATCGGATCCATCTTTGAAATCAACATGGTTGTGTGATTCAATATGTACTTTCTTAGGCGTTTGGCTGCCTAAGCGAGTGCACAACACGTCTTCTCTAGCACTGAGTATTTGGACTCACAATCTGTGAACTTCTTACTCAAGTAATAGATAGCATGTTCTTTTTTGCCTGTCTCGTCATGTTGACCGAGAATACAACCCATGGAATTCTAAAGAACCGTCAAATACATTATCAAAGGTCTTCCTGCCACTGGAGGCATCAGTATCGGAGGCTCCTGCAAATATTCTTTTATCTTTTCAAATGCCCTTTGGAAATTTTCATTCTAGACAACCGCCTGATCTTTCTTTAACACCTTGAACAATGATTCACAGGTGGCTGTAAGGTGAGATATGAACCTTGCAATGTAGTTCAATCTACCTAGAAAACCACGAACCTCTTTTTCTGTTTTGGGGCGCTGGCATTTCTTGTATTGCTTTTATCTTTGCAGGATCTACCTCGATTCCTTTTTCACTGACAATGAACCCCAATAACTTTCCTGACCTTACACCCAAAGTGCACTTGTTCGGATTCAACCTCAATCTGAATTTCCTCAACCTTTCAAACAACTTCAAAAGATTAACCAGATGCTTTTCCTTCGTCTGTGACTTTGCAATCATGTCATCAACATACACTTCAATATACAAAATGGCGTCATTTTCATATTCAACATCATCATATTCATCAATGGACATCAAAGGCCACACCATCATAAATTACACCAAATTATCTCATAAATGCAAATGCAACAAGACTCAATGCATGTGGTACCAATCATCACAGCTCGATGGACATTGGGCCATCAACCCTCCATAGATCCCCATTAATAGGATCGATTCTACTCGAGAACCGGAGCACATCAAAATACCTCACATCCATACAATGGGATTGAAGCCAAAGTAATCAAGGTCCTGAACCGAAGTCCGGATGCACATGAATGATGATGCACACGTCAATAGGTGCATCATCATTCATCATAATCATCATCACATATCATGTCATCATAATAACATCATAGGTACATCATCATTCATCATAATCATCATCATCACAATCATCATCATATATCATGTCATCATAGAATTCATCAAAACTCATGGTAATATCATCATAGTTCTCCAATCATTACATCATAGAAATCATCATATAATCATATATACATCACATAGAATTCATAGTCATACTCATGTTAATTCGTCAAAGAAATCACAACATCAAAACATCAAGGCATCGCTGCACAGAATCAGAATTCGCGAAACTCTGCTACATTCGCTAGCAAGTTCGCTGTGCGAGTATGGGGCGAGTTTCTTCGTTGTGCGAAGGATTCTTCGCAGTGCGAGTCTGGGACGAAATAGTTCGTTGTGCGAAGGATTTTTCGCTTTGCGAACAACGCGATGACAGTAAAATGGTGTTACGCACCAGAACCTAAATCAACCCAAAAGTCAACACGATTCACTTCTCCAATCCCCCCAAAACATCCCTAAATCATGCCTAAGGTCTTACGGCGATAAAGGCACAAAACCTACGGTTTATTTGGCCAATCCCGTATCATATTCACGCCATAATTCCCAAATTTCCTTTCAATTACACCATACTCATTAGAATTACTCACTATCTAATATCCCTACAGGGTTAGGCAAATGTCAAATAAGAGTTTTGGCCACGAAGGCCTAATTTTCCTTTTTCTCAAAATAAATCCCTACGGTTAAAATCTCAATAATAGGTTTAGACCACGAAGGCCAAATTCCCTTTTTCTCATAATCAGCCTCAAATCCTTAAACCCTTAAATCGACCTTAAATACATTGAAATTATACATTGAAAACAATGAAGATAATACTCCTCATACCTTAATTGTCGACTCTAAGCCTTCTCAAATCTTTCAGAAAACCTTTCGAAACTTTTGCCTCAATTCTTCTTCCTCAGAGCTCTGGCCTCAATTCTTTTCACGGTCTAACAAAATGAATCTTAATCCCATCACAATTCCTTTTTGTTAAACCTAACCTTAGGCCTCAAAATTGAGTTTTTCCAATATTACCCTCACTAACTCCTCTTAATTGTCCAATTTTCCCTTGGTTGACTTATATTTATTTAAAATAATAATAATACTAATATATTCATATTATATACTATTATTTAAATAAATAACCTAAAAACTTATAATTCTCAATATTCCACAACAATCCCCGAAAATTACCAAAATGTGAATATTCTTATTTAAATAAATTAAATAAATATTCCAATGAAATTTGGGGTGTTACAATGACCTTGTCTTCTCCTTTCTTTTAGGTTTTCTTTGATCGTTTCATTTCCCTCCTTTGAGATAAATAGCGTTTGGTGGCGACTCTTCTGTTTTTTTTCGCCGACCCCTTTTTCGTCGGCCCCTTTTTCGCAGTTGCGACAACTATATGAGCATTAAGTTGGTCATGTGATAACATGTGGTGATTTTTGGGTGTTTCTTGTTGGAAGAAGCATCGTTTATGAAAGATAGGGGAGAAACTCTGTTTGTTAAGTGTACTATTGTGGTACATAGATTGCTTGTGGATCAAGCAGTGAGTGAATGCGTTCAGCAGGTGTGTTGAACAAGAAGTGAGCTCTTGAAGACATGAAGATGAGTCTTATATTTTCCATTCACTTTAAGGTGTTCTTCTTGCAAAGGAGCACTAGTTATCCTTGATAGGGGGAGTTGGACTTCTGTCTAGGATCTATTGCTGCAATAGTGTAGCTTCTTATCAAGATTGTTTGGGTTTCAAGCAGTTTGTGATTGTATGCCTCTATGAGAGTGTAATGTCAGACAAGATGTCGTGACATGTTGTTACTGTTGTAGCTCATGGTGAACTTGATAGTGTATTTTTTTTTGTTCTGTCATTGGGTGTCAATAGATTGAATCAAATTTGTACAAGCTTTTTAGGAGTGTCTTGAGAATCATTATTTTTATCTGAGAAAATTTATTTTTCTCTGCAGATTGGAAGTCAAAATCAACGGAAATTTTCTACTATTTGAATTACAACTTATGTGGAACAAATCTTTTCGAAAACCTTCAAACTATTGACTTCTTCATATAAGAAAATCTCATTCAATTTACTCTTATGAACTTAAAACTAAAAAAATTTAAATTTGATGATATTAACCATGTACAATTTGTTTTCACTATTAGATCAATAAGACACAACATTGCATAGCATGAGATATAATAGAACTTATTGATCCAATAGTAAAAAGATTGAAAGAAAAAGAACTGTATGGTCTGCAACACTGTTTTACTCAAGTACTTATGCGCAATAGAATTAAGCCTTAAAACAAATAACCTAAATGATGGGATATAAATGCCCCTCTTATTTTAAAATCTCAGGGAAATGTTTGTCCCATAATACAACGAAAATCTATATAGTTTTAAAATAGAAAAATAACAGGCAATATTAATATGGTGATTTAGCTTCGTTACAAAATAATCATGTCATGTCTCTGATAATTGTATCAATTTATGAACCTTCATTTCTTCGGATAAAACCTCCAAATTTCTAGATGACAGCAATATCTTGCAACCATTATGATCTTCACCAAAGGGAATACCGATCTCACCTAAATCGAGTCTGCCATGAAGATCATACATTACAACTAGGACTGTTTGCAGCTCCTTCATCTTAGCACACAGAAGACTAGCCCTTTCAGCAGTTGCCATTCTTTTATTATTACCAAAACACATGCAGAAAGTTGATTCAGTTAGATTCATCTTATCGTCAAAATTGAGATCTATGTCATCACCAATTTGCATTTGAATATTTCTAATGTCTGGTTTCTTAGTCACAATTGCTGTAACAATCTTTTGGAACAATTGATCTCTCTCAGCTCTTCTTATAACTGTTTTTACAGAATCCTCAACTCTTTTATCTGGCCCGCATAATCCGATTATATTTTCTCCTTGGTCTCTCACCAGTAGTGCATCCATAATCTGTTTCTTAACCTTATCATCAACTTTGGAAGAATTACTGTTCTCCAAACCAGCTCTGTAAAACTCATCCCAAACCCCAATTAACATAATGGCACAAAAGTTACAGCACTATTATTTTATAAAAAGAGAAATGGAAGCAATGACGGAGTGAAATGTGTTTGTGTTAAATTTTGAAATTTGTAACAAAAAAAAGAATCAGCTCATTCTTTTGTTTAATGGGAAAAAGGGCATACTATATAAGATGATGATTTTTCAAGAATGTGAGACTGACTCACCCTTTTCAAATCCAACACAAAAAGGGTGTTGAAAATTGAACAAAGATAAATCAAATGCTCCAATTTAGACGGCTAAGGGAGGACCGTGCGGAAATTCCAACCATAAATCTTATAATAGAGAAAAGAGTGAGTATTAAGGTATGAAATAATAACCCATGAATTATAAAATAAATCTTATAATAGATAAAAGAGGGAGTATTAAGGTAAAGGAATAATAACACATGAATTATAAATTAATGCTAGTTGATATTGCATGCATAAGTGTGTTAAAATATCAAAATCTGATTTTCTCACATTCTAGTAGAAACATAATACTTGTCCATACTGATAGTTGCAAGACCGCAATTAGATTAGGGAAAGTTTAAGTTTGATGCCTCCACTCCACCTGAAATACAAAATTGATACGAACCAAACATCAAGCTAAACGTAATGAAAGTTGTTTAGAAGAAATGGAATAAGATCAAATGATATTAAATTATAAAAAGTGTGTATTTCAATGAAAATCAGCTCTAGACATCATGTATTGTATCTATGGCAACATAAAATACAATAATCCAAATCTTTAACTAGAATATTAGGAAAAACAGATTAAATAAAGTGGAAACAAAAGGAAATTAACTTTACTTGCTGGACGACTAAAAGAATAATTATTTTAAAACCGCAAGCAAATAATTAGACTAATTAAACAGCGAGTTGTTAAGAGGATGAAGCATACGATAGAAAAGGTTAGTTGAAAGTAATTTAAGAAACAGAGAAGGAAAAAAAAGAATGCAAGAAACAAAAGTAAGAGAAATGTTACCACAGCGCATTTAGATCTGAGAGATGAGAAAGCTGACTTCGTTTTACCAAATTTCAATTAATATTCATAAATAACTCGCCAAAATGGAAACGATGCTTCTGTTCCAAGTGCTTTTACATTTTAATTATTATTTTCCGGTCAAAGACGCGTTAATTTGAGGGATAAATTCCACCCATACCAATTAAAAACTTGTTTGCATTTCACATTAGAAAAACAAAATTATCAATGTTGCGATAATCAAAAAGTAATTTGAAAAATAATATAAGAAGAACTCAATATCCATTAAAGAAGAAGAGAAAGAAACAAAAGTTTCTTACAAAACAGTTATAACAGTAATGAGTAGCAACTCTTATATTCTGCTTACGTTCACAATATCCAAAATGGATATAAGTATCATATAACATACAAAGCAATGTGTGACTATTATGAAGGTAAAATACATACACATGGCATAAGACTACAGGCTAATACACACACACACACACGCTAATATCCCCCCCTTAAATTGGGCATTGGATGCTACAAAGATCCAACTTGCTTAAATTGGTCTTCAAAGATGGAGAATGTAAAGGTTTGGCGAACATGTCAGAAAGTTGGTCATGAGATGAAATAGGTAGCAAGATGAACGCAACATGACACAAAAATCAGTGACAAACTTTTTGGTATCAGGGCACTTAGTCCAATCCGAGTCAACAAATCCAAAAAGTTGGAGCTTGCTAGAAGAGGAAAAAATGACGTGTGTAGTAGGGACAAATTTTAGGTACCTGAGAACATGTATTGCCACTTGGTAATGAGGCATACGTGGTTGAGATACATATT
Organism: Lathyrus sativus; assembly: GCA_963859935.3. Lineage (NCBI taxonomy): Eukaryota > Viridiplantae > Streptophyta > Magnoliopsida > Fabales > Fabaceae > Lathyrus > Lathyrus sativus. Next base: position 640,806,231 of record OZ012741.1, read on the forward strand.
GACTCAAGTGTTGCACTGCAAAGGAGATGTTTGGTCTTAAATTAGTGAGGTGGACCAATCTGTCAAATAGTCTTCGATATGAAGAAGGGTCTTCCAAAAGAGGACCTTCATCAATGGACAACTTGGTAGTGGGATTAAAGGGCACTGTATATGGTTTTGCTGCAAGGAGACCAGCATCCTCTAATAGTTCAAGTGTGTATTTTCTTTGATTAAGAAAGATATCAGGTTGAGATCTGACAATTTCAAATCCTAAGAAGAATCTCAACTGACCAAGGTCTTTGATTTTCAACTGTTAATCCAAAAGGTGTTTAAATTTATGAATCTAAAGTATGGAATTATATGTCAAAACAACATCATCTACATATACCAATAATGCAGTAAATTCATGATTGACGTGTTTAACATATAAAGAATGGTCAGCTTGAGAATGCTTATAACCAAGAAATATAAGGAATGAAGATAACTTTGAATACCATTGTCTACTGGCTTGTTTAAGGCCATAAAGAGATTTTTGTAACCTACACACCTTGGATTCACTAAAGCCTAATAGACTTGGAGGATGAGTCATGTATACCTCTTCATGTAAGTCACCATGGAGGAATGCATTGTTAACATCTAACTGCTCAAAGTACCACCCCTTAATAGCTACTAGAGATAAGAGAACACGAACTATGATAATTTTGGCAACAGGTGAAAAGGTATCAAAATAGTCAATACCCTCCATTTGTGTATAACCCCTTGCCACCAACCTAGATTTGTATCTCTCTATGGATCCATCTGCCTTGTGTTTAATTTTATAAGCCCATCTTCATCCAATAGGAGTTTTGCTATGAGGTAGATCAACCACATCCCAAGTATGGTTTTCTGCAAGAGTAAGTAGTTCAACATCCATGGCCTTTTTCTAGCAGTCATGTTTAATGGCTTGGTTAAAGGTTTTTGGTTCATTATGGGATGAAATGGCATAACAATAGTGTTTGTAAGATGGATAATAATTGTCATAAGAAATGACATATGATAGAGGGTAAGCAACATTAGGATTTTTGGTTTTGGTTGATGAAGGATTGTGTGTGATATTGAAGCAGTGATTATCTGCTAAATAACTAGGATGATGTGTAACACAGGTAGATTGTATCAAAGGAGGAGCAAATAGATTGTTATCAAGTAAAGGTGTAGTAGGATGGGCAGGTCCATCTATAGTGACTTGTGACTGTCTATTGGATTAAGATAAAGATGTAGGATGGTGACTAAAGGGAATACTGATTGGAATAGGACTGGTATTTATGTGAGGTACAAGACTAGACAAAAAAGTGTCCAATGTAGGTTTAGGATTGCTATGAGAAGTGATGGATGGGGTGATTTGGCTAGAAAGAGAAGTAACTACACTAGGTTGTAAGGTTGGGCTAGTATTATCAATGAGAGACTGAATATCAAGAGAAGGAGAAGTAGCAACACCAGGCTGTAAAGGTGGATGTGATTCATTAGGGTCATCATATAGGACATAATTAGTAGGGTCATGTTGTGTATTTGAGGACGACACATCAGGTTTTGTATTTGAGGGTGATATATGAGGTTTAAAAGGAAAGTGTGGTTCATAGAATATCACATGTCTATAAACAAAAAGGTTGTGATTTTGTAAATCATATAGTATATACCCTTTAGTTCCTTCCTTAAATCCAAGGAAAACAGCCTTTATAGCTATAGGTTCAAATTTAGTTCTATGAGTCTGTAAAGTAGATGCAAAGCTTAAACAACCAAAGAATTTAGAGTGAATTAAAATGGGAGGTTTTTCATGTAAAAGCTCATATGGACATTTGAGATTCAATAAAGGTGTGGGTAACCTGTTAATTGTAAGTACAGAGTATGCCTAAGAGGGGGGGGGGTGAATTAGGCTTTTAGGGAATTTTTCTGCTTTTTCGGTATTCTTGAAATTTTACTGGTTAGGTTCTTGGTGATGAATGCAGTAGAAAGTAAAAAGAAAGTGGACACCAAGATTTATAGTTGTTCCCCTCACAATCCGAGAGTACTCCACTCCCCTTTCAACACGAAAGAGAGTTTTCACTATTGTTTAATAAAGTACAACCTATCACACCATCAACCGGCGAGGCCTACTATCAAATAATAAAAATCAACAAGTGTACAAGAACAATCCTCTTGTAAACACTCACCCTTGTGTCCAACAATCCTGGATCACAAGTCAAAATACAAGTAATCTGAATACTTTGATTTGAGAGTAATAGTGGTAATATCAATACTGAGATTGATCTTCTCCTTCTGATCAAAACTCACTCATTTAATTTCAACACAAGTGTTCAATGTTATGCATATGAAAGATATGATCAATATGAACACTTTTGAAAAATTTGAAAAGTATTTGAAAAGTGGTGAATTTGATTCAAAGAATTGTTTTGAAATTGATTATTGGAGGTTATTTTTCCAATTTGAAAAACTCAGAATTTATATGTGTAAACACACCTTTTCCAACAGGTATATTTGAGTATAATTCAAAATATGAACTGGTATAATTTTCAAACCATTTTTGAACTTGAAACAAAGCCATTTTTCAAAATACGTTCAGTGTTAATCGGTTAACCTATATGGTTAATCGGTTAACACTTGAACGTTATACCAAAATATTCAAAATTTGAAATGGTTAACCGGTTAACATATATGGTTAATCGGTTAACACTGCTATTTTTCAGAAAAATGCTTATAAAAATAGTGTTATACCAATTCTAATAGTTTAAAAAGCATGCTAATGCAATGTGATCAAATGATAAAGATGTTGAACACTTGTATATCAATTAAATTAATGGATTTTGATATACCATAGCTTGTGTCCAAAACTTGAAAGTTGATCAGTCAGATGTTCATGAAGCTTTGAATGTTGATCACTTCTATTCCACTTGATCTTGGTCTTTTGAAAGCGTTTGCCTTTTTGCACAGATGAATTATTCTTGATCTTGATGTTGACGTCATCAAAACTTTGAGATGAAGCTTGCTTCTACAGTCTCCCCCTTTTTGATGATGACAACCAAAATGATCTTGTACAATTTTTGACGATGATTAGCAGTGATCTTGTTTTCTCCCCCTATGTCCATGAACTCCCCCTATCGAATACATAGGCAAAAATTCTGCACACATAGACATAAGAAAGGCAAAGCTCTTCTCCCCCTTTATCATAAGCAAAAAGGAAGGAGCTTTCAAGAAAGAAAACTAGATAGAACAATAATGCAAGCAATCACAAGAATATGGAAGCAAAGCATACTGAAATTAAAAGACAACAATACTGCGAATATTGTACGAGTTACAATGCCAAATAAAAACAGAGTTCAAACATAAATGAAAGCATAAAACATCAAAAACTAGAAAACAATGCAATAAAGGACATCAACAACAACATATTCTCTAAAGATCCTCATCAGGCATATCCACATCATCATCTTCTTCTTCTTCACTATCATCCTCTTCTTCAATCTCTTCGTCCACAACTCGGGTGTTGGAATGTGGAGAGTTAAGAATGAGGTTTCTGAGGGAGGCAATGGCTCGGGAGGTCTCTCTATGCATATTCATTGACTCTCGATGCTGGTTCATCATGGTTGTATAGAGAAACTCACTTGTAAGACCCCCTTCAGGCATTGGATACGCGTGATGGACAGGACCGTCATCGGTATACCTGTAGGTACCGTCAGCCGCTTTGATGATACCAGTATTTTTGACAATATTAATCTCATTGATCTCATTAGTTGTAGGTTTCATCTTGGAGGACGGTTCCCTGTTGAGGTCTAGTTCAGTTAATTCCAGGATTCTCGAAATCAGCCGAGCATACGGTAACCGTGTGATGCACTGAAGTTGCTGCTGCAGATGATACATGATGGTCAGAATCCAATTGACCCTTATGCGATTCTTGATTGCGTACAAAAGCTGCATCTCTAAGTCATTAATCTGAGAGTGGTTGGAATCCTTTGGGATGAGGACATAGCAAATAATGTAATGAAGCATTCGATCAGATACCGTTAGATTCTTGGCATAACACAGCATACGAGCGGTGCGAGAGTTTGCAATAACTATTTCTTTTGGGAACCTGCAAATCTGATAGTAATACTCCATTTTATCATAATTTGCCCAAGGTCCATCTACATGGTTTACAGCTTTCCTCAGGAAGCAGCCTTTTGATGGAATCTTAAGGTGTCTAGCAAGGGTGGATAATTTCTCAACAAACTCATGGTCTCTAATGGTGGAACGGATCATGTGGTTCTCATCCATGTCCAGATATACAACCATCTTACTCATAAAAGCTTTAACAAGATCAGGATAAATAATACCAGAGTCGGTGACGAACTTGTCGATGCGCTGATATTCCAATAGTGTAGGAAATTCAAAAGACATTGCCGGAAAAGCTCGAAGATTTACGTACTTTACCGGCAGAAGTTGACGAACACGAACTTTGAAATCCATGCGCCTCTTTTTGGTGGTTTCCATTGGAATGTTGTCGTCATCAGATTCTGATGCATACTCAGGAAGCTTTCCCTTTCCTTTGCGTGAGGATGCCATGGATGAAAGTTTGAGAGAACTGAAGTTGTGGGTTCTGAGGAAGTTAGGGTTTGAGAAGTTGTGGGGATGGTTATGAGGAGTTATCCAACTTTAGAGAGTGGGAGAGAGAAGTTAGGGTTTGAAGAGGGAAGTTCCACAAAACTCTTTAAGAGGAGATAGGATTTTGGATATGGATTTGGACTCTTAAGAGAATATGGACCACATAAAAAATGCATTTATCATATATAATATTTCAAAAATTTAATTAATTTTCGTTTCTGATTTTTAGAAAATTTAACAGTGTTAATCGGTTAACAATATAGGTTAATCGGTTAACACATTAAAAAATTGAGTCAGAATTGAAAATTTAACAGTGTTAATCGGTTAACCCATATGGTTAATCAATTAACACACTCGAGTTTTTGAAAAATACTTAAAAACAGAATGCATACACATGAAAACACAACACAAATAATGCATACACATATTAGAGAAAAGGTCAGAGTCACCTTCATCAAGAATCCCAAGTTCTCGCCGAATTTTGTAGAATGGTTCTTTCGCCAAAGGTCTGGTGAAGATGTCAGCGAGTTGATTGTGCGCGTCGACGAAAGTAACATCTACATCTCCATTCAATACGTGATCTCGAAGGAAGTGATGTCGGATATCTATATGTTTTGTTCTTGAATGCATGTCTGGGTTCTTTGTAATATTGATGGCACTTGTATTATCACATCTAAGAGGAATGCAGCCGAGATCTATACCGTAATCGAGGAGTTGTTGCTTGAGCCACAGAATTTGTGCACAGCAACTTCCTGCTGCTATATATTCTGCTTCGGCTGTACTGAGTGCCACACATGCTTGCTTCTTGCAGGCCCATGACACTAATGCATTCCCGAGAATGTGACATGTACCGCTTGTGCTTTTTCTATCGGTCTTACATCCTGCATAGTCAGCGTCAGAGTAACCAACTAAAGAACAAATACTACCTTTAGGATACCATAATCCGACGTTCATTGTCCCTTTGAGATACTTTATGATTCTCTTTACGGCTGTGAGATGCGATTCCTTCGGACTTGCTTAAAAGCGTGCACACAAACAAACGCTAAACATAATGTCAGGACGGCTTGCCATCAAATATAGTAATGAACCGATCATACCTCGATATTTTGTTATATCAACTGGAGTACCGAATTCATCTTGATCAACGTACGTTCCGGATCCCATAGGAGTGGACATCACCTTGCAACTGTCCATATCGAATTTTTTCAACAATTCCTTGCAATACTTGGATTGGTTGAGGAAGATGCCATCCTTAGTTTGCTTGATTTGTAGTCCAAGAAAATAATTTAATTTTCCCATCATGGACATCTCGAACTCTCCTTGCATCATAAGTGAGAATTCTTCGCAAAGCTCTTTGTTTGTTGATCCGAAGATGATGTCGTCGACATAGACTTGAACCAATAAAGTGTTTCCTTTGATTTTCTTTATGAACAATGTCTTGCCAACCTTTCCTTTTGTAAATCCTTTCTCACATAAGAAATTGCTAAGGCGGTCATACCATGCTCTTGGTGCTTGTTTTAGTCTGTAGAGTGCCTTTTTCAGTTTGTAGACATGTGAGGGATTCTTGAAGCCTTCAAAACCCGGAGGTTGTTTGACGTAGACTTCCTCATTAATGTACCCATTCAGGAAAGCGCTTTTGACATCCATCTGGAACAACTGAAAATCCATAGAACAAGCGTAAGCAAGTAGTAATCTAATTGCTTCTAACCTTGCTACCGGAGCGACCGTTTCATCAAAATCAAATCCTTCCTCCTGGTTGTAGCCTTGTGCGACCAATCTTGCTTTGTTACGAACTATGATCCCATTCTCGTCAAGTTTGTTCTTGAACACCCATCTTATTCCTATGATGTGCTTATGGTCTGGTCTTGGTACAAGACTCCAAACTTGATTCCTTTCGAATTGGTTGAGTTCTTCTTGCATCGCTACAGTCTATTGGTCGTCGCCTAAGGCTTCATCAATCTTGGTTGGTTCAATTTGAGATACAAAAGCCATGTTGAGACAAGCTTCCTTAAGATTAAGTCGAGTTGCAACGCCTTGGCTAATATCACCAATAACTTTATCTATCGGGTGATCTCTATGCGTTCTCCATTCCTTCAGAAGATCTTGATGTTCTTCAATAATTTGAGTGACATCTTCTTGTGGTATTTCTTGATTCTTTGAAATCTCTTCTTGTTGTTGTGGAGAACCTACTATATCATCATCATCATTCATAATAATATTATCCTCTTTCGAGGGGTTAGTCTCATCAAACGAAACATGAATGGATTCTTCAATAGTAAGTGTTTTCTTATTAAAAATTCTAAATGCTTTACTATAAGGAGAGTAACCAAGAAATATACCTTCGTCGGATTTCTCATCAAACTTACCGAGATTATCTTTGTTGTTGTTGAGAACAAAGCATTTGCATCCGAATATGTGGAAGAATGCTATATTTGGTTTTCTTCCCTTGAACAACTTGTCGCTACTGCGAAAATCGGCGCCGGCTGAACAGAAGAGTCGCCACCGCGCGTTATTTATCCCACGGGAGGGAAAGGAAACGCTCAGAGTAAACCTCACACAACACGGGAAAGGTATGGTCATCGCAACCAAAACCTGGATTCGGGAGTCGGTTACGCAAGGGGAAGGTATTAGCACCCCTCACGTCCGTCGTACTCGACGGGATCCACGCTTGTTTTCAGGTATGGATTGTTACTCTATCTAAACTATAGGTCAGGGGTTAAAAAGAAAATAAAACGAAAATAAAAATGACTCGGCAAAGTATCACACTTTATGCCTACGTATTCCCGCCTGGAACGAGAAATCAGAGTCAACGTAGTTCGCCTACCTACTGGAAAGGAGGGGAAGGTTGCTCGCTAGGATATCGCATCCTATGCCTACGTACTTTCATACAGCATGAAAGATCAGAGCAAACGTAGTTCGGGCCACGTACGACACAAGCTTGTCTTGGTTGATTTTATTCCTTCTGAAAAAGGTTTTCTGATCAACAGTCCCAGCGGACAAAAATGACGCTTTGATGAGTTCACATTCTTTTACGAAAGAAGTGTCTTTTATGGTGTTTGAAATCTTTATGTGTTTTTCTGTTTGTTTTGAGAAAGAGAGAGACAGAACTCTAACCTACGGTTGCGAAGGGAAACAAACTAACCTAATGTTATCATGCATGGGTTAAGACCTAGTGTCTATCATGCTCCTCTCTTGCACAGAGAGAAACAGAGATCCTACGGGATAAGCAGAAACAGAAACAATAACAGACATAATAAAGCAGTAAAATGCATGGATGCAACAGTACAAGCGAGGCAAGGGAGTCCCACTCAACCTCGAACCTGGAAAACAATAGGCGAAAGTGAACAGGCTTCACTTTCAACCCAGCAGGGTAAACAGCAAACAATACAGTCCAGAAAACCAATCAATACATCAGCAAATGAAATACAGCAATAAACAAACAGCTTCAGCAGCTCTGAATCAACATCTGGCTTCAAGTAATCTCCAATCAGCTACAGGCTTCAACAAGCATCAATCTCCATCTTCATGACCTTCAGGCAAGGGCTTTGATTATCAGTCTTCTATCTGCAATGGCTTTTCTTCAAGCTCAAACCTCCAAGATGAGGGATTAGTCACAAGAGTGAATTGGGTGTTAAGCAATCAGTTGACTACCAAGGGTGGTGAACAGCCTGCTTCTAACACCAGAGACATTTTCTCTCAAGAGTTCTATCTCATAGACACAATCACCAAGCCTTCCAAAGGAAGGGGGTGAGTGCCTTAGAGAGACTCTGAATCACAGAGAAGAATGGATGCAGACAAGGCAATCCATGTTTGAGAAACAATCATTCTAATCTAGAGCTCTGCCTAGCTCCTAAACCCTAGTCTCCTCAGCAGCTGCTAGCAAGAATCTCCTCCTCAACTCTGACAGTTGATCTTCAGTCTTTGAATCTCCAATGGCCTTCATCTTCACAAATCTTCAGCTTCCCCAGGGCCCCAGACACACCCAATACCCAATCAAACAATCAACAATCCCCAGAGGGCACACCACACCAGACAATCATATATACAGACAGTATTAATAGCAGTAGGGGAATCCTAATTTTTCTAAGGGATCTAATAACTACCCATAGCCCCTATAGTCCCATAACTAATCTATTCAAACCCTAAGTCCTAAGGGAAATGAGATCAAACTTCTTAAGTTGTCACCTAAAACCCTAGTTTTGTTCATGATGTTCAAGCATTTATTAATCCCCTAAAATTAACCTCTAAAAATAGAAACTAAAATATTTCTACAAGCTTAATATCTCATCTAAACAATATAAAAGGAATGACCAAAAAATATTAAAGCATGTGAGAGAACAAAAATCATAAAAATAATGCATGAAATGAATCTATTTAATATGACATTTATTTAGAAAATATGAAAAAAATATGAAATAAAACTAAAAATGAAATTTTATTTAATGAACATTTTCTAGACATTTTAACGTAAAAGATGTAAAAAGAATGGATGAAAATGCATTTTTTGTGAATTTATTATGGATTTATGAAATTGGTAAAATATTAATGGAATTAAGAAAATAAAAATTGGAATTAAATGAGGGAGGGGGGTACGAATAGAACTTCGCTCCAGTTATAATATGGATGGGCCCTCAGACAGGGGGTGCAGATAGCGCCTTCTTCAAGGCCCAACAACAATCAGAATCCAAAGAAATAATAACAACGCGCTGGGGGGTGAGAGAAGCAACAGAATCACGTTAGAAATTGGTTTTGGGCCTAACACGGGGGTGGGATTAGCACGATTCAACTCAGGCCCGCCCGTTTCAATTAATGAAACGGCGCGTTTTGGCCAAACTTCAATTCCCTCCAAACGATCAGATTAAATGTAGGCCACACGATCACGCTATCAGTCAAAGGTCCTACACTCATTGAACGGACGTGATTACGTCTTCCTCCTTGAACCAACTGAAACTAGGGTTTCAACCTCACACCTCCATGCACGAGCAGAACTTACACCTCCCTGTTCTCCTTCTACATGCGATGAAATGCCACGCCATAAACACGAAACTTGCTCAGAATCTTTCTCTCTATAATCCTAGGGCATTAGATTATCTTGAAACTCACCACAACAACAAATCCGATCGAAGCAACATCTGGCCACCATTGAAATGCACTGATATGCACCAATTTAATTCTTCCTCAAACTTAACCTAAATTAAACTACACATAATGGAGATTAACCTGCGCTATCCAGCTAAAATTCTAATGGCTTAACCTAAGAGATATTGATCCTAACAGTTTGTTGCACCTGTCACCAATCATCACCAATCCTTTCCAAATTCATCTAACCTAATCTCCTAACCACCTAGATCAAGTCTAAACTAATAAAATCATGTTAAACTAACTGAATCAAGCCAATCGAATGAAAACTTACCTAGTGAGAAATCTTGAGAACAGCTATGGAGATGGAAGATCTGAAGCTTCTAAGTGTTGAATCTTGATCAATCCTTGATGTACTTGATTCTGTATGCAAGCTTTGGATGAGACTTGGCCAGAATTATGCTATCCACTTGAGATTGTGATTTTGATGTTCTTGAATATGGTGCACGAAAATGAATGATAATCACTTGATCCTTGCTTCAATTATGATCTATGATGATGATGGAGTAAAATTGAATTGATTTTGATGAAGATTGATGAAGATTTTGGAGAATTGGAATGAAAATTCAATGAGAAAGTATGAGAGAAATTGGTGGAATTCTTGGTGCAAATGAAGCCAACCCTTGCCAAATTCTCATTTCATGCTTATATAGACCCCAATGGTACATTCTAGATTCATCTTGCACATTCCCTTGTTTTCAAACTTTGATCCATTTTTTGAAGTGTTTCTTCAATTACAAGTAACCAAAGATAACTTCATTTTTTCCTTCTAAACTCAAAAAAGTGCTTGAACCATTGTTCTTAGAATTGTTTTTCCATTCAAAATCATATATTGGAAGTCTCCATTTGGACTTGTAAATCTCCCAAACCATTTTTCAATTTGAAATTATTCACTTTATAAGCCTTTTTAGTTCATATTTTGACCAATCATGCAACTCCATGCTATGAGCTTCTCCAATAACTTGTGACCTTCTTTCTAGACTTAAAATCCCATTTGGAGCAAGTTTGATGTTGTAAGTTTTTCCATTTGAGGCCTCCTTGCATGAGTTTTGGACATAGGTTAAAATGACCTGTAATTCACAAATGCCCAAAATACCCTTTGCTTGCCAAGACCATAAGTTGAGTTCTCCACATCATATGAAGGCATACCATACCATTCTAGAAATCTAAGACAATGAGGAACAATTCTTATGTTGACCAAGAATTCATTTGAAATCTCCTTGAGGGGTAAAACTAGCTTGGAAGTCAAGTCACTTTCACAGACAAAAATTCAGATACCCCAGATGACCTGTAACTTGCAAGGACCATAACTTGAGTTCTATAAATCTCCTTGAGGTCTTCCACCACTCAAATTAAAGGTCTTGAGATCCTCTACAAGTTTCATATTGGCCAAGAAGCCATTTGAAGCTAGCATTTTGACTTATCTTGCTTGGAAATTTGACCTAAACTAGGGGATTTTACAGAGAAACCCTAATTTAGTAACTCCTCTTCTCCTTGATTTCTCTTGAATTCTCCTTGGCATATCTCCATATCCTTATTCTCCATGTCAAATTATGAACCCCACATCTCTCCAATAGCCTTGAATACCCTTTAAATCAGTCAATTGACCTAGGGTTGACCTAGGGTTGACCCAGATGAAACCCTAGTTGACTGTCTTCAGTTATAACTATTGTGATCACCTCAACAACTTGTTTTCTTCTCCAAATGACCTTTTAAGTCTCTCATAATGTCTAGATGCTCTCCATGCCTCCACTTCACAGCTCACAACCCTCTTGTCGATCCTCAGATACCCTCAGCTAGGAGATGGACTCAAGGCTTGATCTGCTGAACTCTTTGCTTTCAGATTCTTTCCTGATGACTTGAATGGGATAGAATTAGGGTAATAACCTCTTGCTAGGCCTCTAGAGATGATAATAATGATTGGTCCCCTGTTGAATGACTTGCTATGCTCATGCTATGCAGATGGCTACTCTATGTACATGACTCTATATGCAAATGCTAATGATAATGAAACATAAATCCAAGGAGTAAGGTTGGGCAAATTTTAGGGTGCAACAGCTGCCCCTATTCAAGCGACTTGGACCCGATTGGGTGAAGAGCCCGGAGCCTTCAGACATTCGCGGTACGAGACGGTTGAATACTAGGAACTCAGAAATTTGCCAACCGCAGAAATAAACTGCGCCACTGCTTGGGGAACGACATTCATCAGCTGAATCTGACTGTTACGACAACCCACTGATCTCGTGCGACCGTGCTGGGGATTCTTCTCATCATCCTGAAAAAGATTGAATCATCGGAAACTTCGTCCTTTGCTTGTCCACGTCAGGACTCTATCTGCTGTCAACTCGGAAAAAACTTCAACAACTTTGCTGGGGACGGCTCGTCTGCCTTCTCGTCAGAGATAAATCGTCCACGTTAGGAATAAACTCTTCCACGTTAGGAATACCACCGTCCACGTTAGGACTCACCTTTCCACGTAAGGAATAACCGTTCCACGTTAGGAATAATACTGTCCACGTTAGGACTCACCTTTCCACGTAAGGAATACATCGCTTTTCCCCGTCAGGGGTGACTTTTCTCGGCTTTGTCAAACTCTTCCACGTAAGGAATACGTCTTCTTTTGCTTTGTCCATGTAAGGACTCTTTCTTTTTCCACGTTAGGAATCACAAATTTTCCACGTAAGGAACCCCAATCTTTCCACGTGAGGAATACTATATCAATCTTTCTTTCCACTTTAGGAATGCTTCTTCTTTCCACGTAAGGAATACCGTTTCTTCTTTCCGTCCACGTCAGGACTAAACTTTCCACGTAAGGAATCTATCTTCTTCTTCCACGTTAGGAATAACTTCTTTGATCTGTCCGCGTCAGGACTAAACTCTTCCACGTCAGGAATAATCTCTTTCTTTCCACGTCAGGAATCAATCTTGATATGTCCGCGTGAGGACTCAATCTTTCCACGTAAGGAATAAACTCGTCTTTCCACGTAAGGAAACCATTTTTCTTCCACGTAAGGAATGCTCTTGATACGCCCACGTAAGGACTCTGTTCTTTCCACGTAAGGAATACCAACTCTTTCTCGATTTGTCCGCGTCAGGACTCATTTTCTTCCGATTTGTCCACGTCAGGACTACATTTTTCCACGTAAGGAATGCCATCTTAATCTGTCCACGTGAGGACTACAACCTTTCCTCGTTAGGAATCACCTCTTTTGATATGTCCGCGTAAGGACTACATCGTCCACGTTAGGACCCACTTCTCCACGTTAGGAATAATAGTTTCTTTGATTTGCCCACGTCAGGACACTAATCTCGTCTTGATTCGTCCACGTTAGGACTCAGGCGTCTTCGCCTCGCTGAGGAAATAAGACTTGTCCACGTAAGGACTCACGCGTCTTCGACTTGCTGGGGAAATATCCGCGTCAGGACTTACACTTTGCCAACAACACGAAGAAGGATAAATTTGTCCACGTCAGGATTTCACATCCGATCAATACCGAGAAATCAAATCTGTCCACGTTAGGACTAGCGCGTATCGTCAACCTGAGGAAATGTCCACGTCAGGACTCCGCCTTCCAACAGCTCTGAGAAATCGAACCTGCCCACGTGAGGACTAGCACCTCCCATCAGCCCAGGGAAATAGACCTGTCCATGCTAGGATGCCCACTTCTGAAGAAACCCCGCCAATCTAGGAATAAACCGTCCGCGTTAGGACTTGGTTCTTCAATGATCCTCACCCACAAACTTCTTAGCACTGACGTGACAGCGACTTCGAGATGAACTCTACTGGGGATGTCTGAAAACCAACTATCGGACGCCTGCTCTGATAACCGGCGGTGGCCTCTGAAATTCTGATTCATGCGACCCGTTGATGACAAACAAACTCTGCTTGGGGATAAGGAGATTCTTATCCTGGCCGCTCTGGCTAGGGAAAATAAGAGACATTTGCATAAACGACTCTTCTGGAGACAAAGAGAGTTTTATCATGATAACTCTGTGGGGGAATACCGCCGAAACTGACATTATCATTGAATATCTCCTGCCGAGATCTTGACTGTTTGGTAATTTATTTGAGCAAGAGCTCTCTCCACCTGAACTACTAGAGTACAGAAACTGCTTCAGCAAAATAAATGCTGGAAGGATAACGCCGACTCGCCGGGGATAGCCTGATGCTACAAAATTATTCCGGCAAAATAAATGCTGGTAGGGTGAAGTCGACCCTGCTGGGAAGTTGGGAACTCAAACCACACGTCTTGTTGAAGTAACCCCCTGCTGGGGAATATGACTTTGCTGGAGAATAACAGATGTGCACAGTATGCTCAGACCTTCTGCTGGAACGTGAACCGATATCACCAGTATCTTTGACAAAATAAATGACAGGATCCAACATCAACTCTGCTTTGGAGAGTCTTGACCTTCGAATTCCACTGGAAGGAAAGAACACTTGCTGAAAGAACTCCGCTGGAGAGGGGATGATTCTCTAAGGGAAAATTAACTGACTCCACTGGGGGAGAGTGCCTGACCCTGCGGGGGGAGATGAACCTGTCTGAATACAGCCTTACGATCTTAGAATCGCCAAACTCTGCTGTGGACGAATAATTCTCTGGAGCACGTCCTTTAGATAAGCTACGGCTAGCTGGGGAATTCTATCCTTCTTCAGGAAGAACATGCATGACCTGCGTGAAGATCGAGTCTTTCGTTATCACAATCTTTTGATCATCCTCCTCGTATGGTTATGAAACCTGCAACAACACAAACAAGACAAGACAAGCCTATGCAATCAAATCAATTCAGGTTAGTGACGTTACACTCAGTCAATTCAAAGCTTTAGCAATTGTTGGCAAGGGCCAATGATGTTATACTCATGCTAGCTTCATCAAACTTAGGCGTTTTATCATGCGCAAAACAGTAAAGAACAGACATCAAGTACTGAATAACACATTTTCATTGATTGGGCCCCTGAATGGGCGGAGTTTTTTGTACACGGGATGTAACTCCTGAAAAGAGGAAGCTACGCAAAGCAAATATACAAGTATGCACAGGAAGCATAAATATTGACAAATTAAATTTTGTACACATGTCGGCAACTGGATGCAGATGAACACCACGAACTGATCCTCCTATGACTCGTCCGACTCTTATACTTTCCCGGTATCCCCACTTCTGAAGAGGTTGTATCCGATAACTGACTCCTCAAATGTATTCTCCCGCGCTGATGCTCATTGCAAAATCAAATTCGGACCGCAGTCATTTGCTTTTCAAATCCCTAACTTTTGCGTGAACCGCCCTTTACGGGTTTTCAGTTCACCGGGATACCCCTTTTTGCCGAAGCCGCCCAGTGTAGGTTTTCAACTTCGCGGGTGTACATTTTTTCAATTTTATCCCTAACTTTTGCCCGAACCTTTCATTCTGTTTTTGGTTCGCCAGGATGCCCCATTTTTGCCTGGACTCTCTTTTTTCTGTCCAGCGGGTCTATTTTAAGCAAAGTATTTTTTAACTGCGTCCGAATTCACAGGTGATGCAAAGTCTTCCCCGTCCATGGTGGACAACAATAAAGCTCCTCCTGAAAAGACCTTACTAACAACGTATGGCCCTTCGTAGTTGGGGGTCCACTTGCCCCTGTGATCTGCTTGCGGCGGGAGAATCCTTTTCAGCACAAGGTCGCCCGTCTGAAAGCTTCGCGGAAGTATCTTCTTGTCGTACGCTTTCTTCATTCGTCTTTGATACAAACGACCGTATGCCAGAGAAGCTAGCCTCTTCTCATCCATTAAGCTCAATTGGTTCAACCTATTCGTTACCCATTCTGCCTCGTCCAGCTGAACGTCTCGCAATACCCTCAGAGAAGGGATCTCAACTTCCAATGGTAATACCGCCTCCATTCCGTATACCAACGAGAATGGAGTTGCCCCGGTTGATGTGCGTACCGTCGTACGATAACCGTGCAAAGCGAAAGGTAGCATCTCGTGCCAATCCTTATAAGTCACCACCATTTTCTGGACGATCTTCTTGATATTCTTATTGGCCGCTTCGACAGCGCCATTCATCTTGGGTCGGTAAGGGGAGGAGTTGTGATGTTCGATCTTGAAATTCTGACAAAGCTCCTTCATCATTTTGTTGTTCAGATTAGAACCATTATCCGTGATTATCCGCTCGGGGATCCCATATCGGCAAATGATATCTCTCTTGATGAATCTAGCCACCACTTGCTTCGTTACGTTTGCGTAAGACGCCGCTTCCACCCACTTGGTGAAATAATCGATTGCTACTAGGATGAACCGATGCCCGTTAGAAGCCGTCGGCTCGATCTTTCCAATCATATCGATTCCCCACATCGAGAATGGCCATGGAGATGACATCACATTCAGAGGACTCGGAGGCACATGTATTTTATCAGCATAAATTTGGCACTTGTGGCACTTTCTTGCAAACTTGAAACAATCAGTTTCCATCGTCAACCAAAAGTAACCTGCCCTCAGCAGCTTTCTCGTCATAGCATGTCCACCAGCATGCGTACCGAATGCACCTTCGTGAATTTCCTCCATGAGAAGCTTTGCCTCTTTTTCGTCTACACAACGCAACAACACCAAATCGTGGTTCCTTCTGTACAGGACGCCATCCGGGTTCAAGTAGAAATTACCCGCTAATCTCCTGAGAGTCTTCTGATCTTGACTGGATGCCCCAGCCGGATACTCTTTATTCTTCAGGAAATTAAGGATATCAAAATACCACGGTTTGTCATCAGATGTTTCATCAATAGCAAATACATAAGCTGGCCTGTCCAACCGAGAGATAGTGATCTGGGGAGCTTCGTTCCAGAAATTGACCTTGTACATGGAAGACAAAGTGGCAAGGGCGTCAGCCATTTGATTCTCTGCCCGCGGCACGTGATGCAATTCGACCTTGTCGAAGAAAGGCAACAATCTCCTTGCATAATTCATATAATGTATCAAATTGGGCTGCCGTGTCTCCCATTCCCCTTTGATCTGATTCACTACCAGAGCCGAGTCTCCGTATACGTCTAAATGTTTGATTCGCAAATCAATGGCTTCTTCAAGCCCCATTATACAAGCTTCGTATTCGGCCTCATTGTTGGTAACGGCAAAGGTCAATCGGGCAGTAAACGGGATGTGCGACCCGTGCGGCGTAGTGATAATTGCCCCTATTCCGCTACCGTAAGCATTCACAGCTCCGTCAAATATCATCTTCCATTGGGACCCCGGCTCTGGTCCCTCGTCTGGTAACAGCTCTTCGCAATCTTTCATCTTGAGATACATGATATCCTCGTCAGGAAAATCAAATCTCATTGATTGGTACTCTTCAATAGGCTGCTCCGCCAGATATTCAGACAGCACACTCCCCTTTATCGCCTTTTGCGAGACGTATTGAATGTCATATTCAGTCAAGACCATCTGCCAACGGGCAATCCTACCTGACAACGCCTGCTTTTCGAATATATATTTGATTGGATCCATCTTCGAGATGAGCATGGTTGTATGATTCAGCATGTACTGCCTCAAACGCTTGGCGGCCCAGGCTAGCGCGCAACAAGTTTTCTCCAGCATCGAGTATCGAGATTCACAGTCTGTAAATTTCTTACTCAGATAGTAGATCGCATGCTCTTTTCTCCCCGTCTCGTCGTGTTGACCGAGAACACAACCCATGCTTCCCTCAAGAACCGTCAAATACATTATCAAGGGTCTCCCCGCCACCGGGGGTATCAAAATAGGAGGCTCCTGCAGATACTTCTTTATTTTGTCGAACGCCTTTTGACAATTTTCGTTCCACGTTACAGCTTGATCTTTCTTCAACAGCTTGAATAATGGTTCACACGTGGCAGTCAGGTGAGATATGAACCGGGCAATGTAGTTCAATCTCCCTAAAAACCCGCGCACCTCTTTCTCTATTTTAGGCATCGGCATTTCTTGAATCGCTTTTATTTTAGCAGGATCGACCTCTATTCCTCTTTCGCTTACGATAAACCCCAGCAGTTTACCCGATCTCACCCCGAAGGTGCATTTGTTAGGGTTCAGCCTCAGCCGGAACTTCCTAAGTCTTTTAAACAACTTCAACAGATTCACCAGATGCTCTTCCTCTGTCTGGGATTTAGCAATCATATCGTCAACATAAACTTCGATCTCTTTATGCATCATGTCATGAAAAAGAGTCGTCATCGCACGCTGATACGTTGCCCCAGCATTTTTCAAACCAAAGGGCATCACTTTGTAACAAAAGGTTCCCCAAGGCGTTATGAAGGTAGTCTTCTCCATATCCTCTGGCGCCATTTTAATTTGATTATAGCCTGAAAAGCCATCCATGAAGGAGAATACGGAGTACTGAGCAGTATTATCAACTAACACGTCAATATGAGGAAGTGGAAAATCGTCTTTTGGGCTTGCTTTATTCAAATCTCTATAATCCACGCACATTCGAACCTTGCCATCTTTCTTTGGCACCGGTACGATGTTGGCAACCCATGAGGGATACTTCGTCACAGCCAGGAAACCAGCGTCCCACTGTTTCTGAACCTCCTCTTTGATCTTCATTGCCATATCTGGTCGAGTTCTGCGAAGCTTTTGTTTGACAGGCGGGCAGTCTTCTTTCAGCGGCAGGCGATGCACAACCATATCAGTATCGAGCCCTGGCATATCTTGATACGACCAAGCGAATACATCACTATACTCTCTGAGCATTTCAACCAGCTTTCGCTTGATATCACTCTGCAGTGCGGCTCCGATACGAATATTTTTCTCAACCCCTTCCGACCCCAAATTGATAATTTCGATAACCTCGTCGTGAGGCAGAATGGCTCTTTCCTCTTGCTTCACCAACCAAGACAGTTCTTCAGGAACGTCGCTATCTTCGACAACCTCTTCTTCGGTCTGGAATACCGGGTGCTCGAAGTCGGGACGGGTCATAGGTGGTTCAAGGATGTCATCTGAAAATGTTATCCTGCAAAAGAAAGGGTTAAGTGCTTCAAAATGCGTATAAAGCGAATAACCGCATTGCCATTTTATTGAAAAATACAAAACAAGAAAGACAGGGATTACAGTATTTGCACATGAAAAACGCCATTTATTTAATGATTAACGAAACAATGTTTATAACAACACAGCCCTAAGCAAATCCTGATGCCCCGGGCAAGACATCAGATTATTCAACAATTAATAAAGCAAAGCATTACTGTTTAAAAGTCACAGGAACAAGCTCCTGAATAGACCAGTTGCACAGTCCTTGTCCTGGCGTGCTTGGCTGAATCCAGGC
The DNA here is from genome assembly GCA_963859935.3 of Lathyrus sativus. NCBI lineage: Eukaryota > Viridiplantae > Streptophyta > Magnoliopsida > Fabales > Fabaceae > Lathyrus > Lathyrus sativus. Next base: position 640,825,218 of record OZ012741.1, read on the forward strand.
ATCCATATCACAGTCGCTATCCCCTTCATCGGACTCCGAAGCAGCATTGACAGATTCATGGCATACTCCACTGGCAGAGATGGTGATTGACTTTCTGAAATGGGGGGCCCCCACAGAAGGAGTTGATGACGACGGTCGGTACCCCAGTCCGAACCGGTCCATTTTCACAGGAATGTCCAATACTTTGCCCCAGCCCTTGGCTTCTCCGGCTTCCACTAGAGCTCGAGCTTCTTTATACGATGAGACAGCTATCTCTGGCGCTTTGCCTGGCCTGGGACCCTTGTCCTTTATGCGCAAACCTTCGAATGCCTGGCATGGCGTCTCGTGGATCTCCCCGTCGACTTCCACATATTTAAATGATGATAAATGGCTGACCAGGATGTCTTCTTCTCCGCACACGGTGACTACGCTGTCTCCGACCATATACTTTAACTTCTGATGCAGGGTAGACGTGACTGCCCCTGCCCCGTGAATCCAAGGTCTTCCCAGCAAGCAGCTGTACGCAGGCTGTATATCCATGATATAAAACTCCGTTGCAAACACTTCCGGCCCCACTTGCAGAGGCAAGGTAATCGATCCGAAGACTGTTCTCCGCGTGCCGTCAAACGCTCTGACTACCAAATCGCTGGGTGTACACAAAATCCCTCGAACATCCAGCTTCATCATCGCCTTCTTAGGCATAACATTCAAAGACGACCCGGTGTCAACCAATACGTGCGACATTGTCGACCCTCTGCACTCAACAGATACATGTAATGCCATATTATGATCCCTTCCTTTCGGAGTCAAGTCGAAATCAGTAAAGCCCAGACTGTGGCCTGCATTTACGTGTGCCAATACTCCTTCTAGCTGATTTACGGAGACATCCTGTGGTACAAAAGAAGTGTCCAGGACTTTCAGCAAAGCGTTCCTGTGGGCTTCCGAACACAACAGCAATGACAATATAGATATTTTGGACGGCGTTTGCTGCAGATGCTCCACAATTTTATAATCACTTTTCCGAATTAAGCGCATGAATTCCTCTACATCTTTCGATGCTGCTTTTTCATTTGCTTGTACTGGAACATTTTCAACCGCTTTCCCTTTTCCTTTCGCTAGCCTTTCAGCCTCCACTTCAGGAGATATAAAGATCCTGCCGCTCCTCGTCATGCCTCCTGAGCCCACAACATTATCCACAACCTCCGCTGACTGCTTGTTAACATCGATTTTAATCCCGTCACAATACACCTCTAGCCCATATGACCATGGGACCGCTTTCGTGTTCTCATACGGGATTGGCCCGGCTTTAGTTATAATAATCGGTGGTCGCTGAGCTGGTGCTGAAATGGTGATCGTCTTCCTAGGAATCGTTACCGTGGCCACATCACTCCGATTATCCACTACTGCCCCTGCAGGCTCATCAGTTGCTGTTCTATCAAACTGCAATATACCATCATCAATTAAGGCCTGGATGCCTTTCTTCAAATCCTCACACCCCCCAGATAGGGCCCAACAGTCTAAACAGTACTCATTACATCCTGGGTAAACACCCCCTTGCAACAGTCGGCTTTTGATCCCGCTCAGCGGCGTCTTTAAATCCTCAACATTCATAATCAGATTCAGACCTTCCTCGGTTAGAACAGCGTTCGCCCCATGATTAGGCATGGGTTTCTGGACTATATTCGCACCGGTCGTTCCGAAGTTGATAGACTTGTTATCCAAAAGATCCTGCACAACGTGCTTAAAAGCATGGCAACCTTCTATATCATGGCCCGGGGCCCCAGAATGAAACTCGCAGCGCCTATTTGCATCATAGCCGAACGGGGGAGTTCCCGTTATCGGTGCCAAGGTTCTTTTCTCTACCAGATTCAATCCCAACAAGGTCTGCAATAAATCAGCATAGTTAGAGGGAGGCTTCTCGAACACCCTTCTCGGCTTACTACCCTGGAATTTTCGCTGAGCTTGCTGTGCCCCCTGCTGAGGCTGCTGCTGCTGTGGCATTGGTTGCTGCTGAACCGGTTGTTGTTGCTGGATTGGCTGCTGTTGATACGGAATAGTAACACTCGACACTTGCTGCGGCTGACGATATTGATTTCTTCCCCTGCCTCGGCCTCGGCCTCGGCCTCCAAATACAGCGCTAGCTTCGCCCTGACGGCGCCCCCCATAAGCTTTTCTATTACTGCCAGATGCAGTTGATTCATCAACTTGGAACTTTCCTTGCTTAATGTTCCGCTCAATCTTTTCCCCCATCAAAATCAGGTCTGAAAAACTGGCCAGAGACGTATGAAACAGCATATCATGAAACAGCCCGGTGAATGTGCCGACAAACATATCATTCATTTCTTTATCTTCCACAGGAGGACGGACCCTGGCAGCCATATCGCGCCACCTTTGCGCGTATTCTTTAAAACTCTCCCCCTTCTTCTGCGAAAGCCCGGCCAACTGGACCCGATTGGGCGCCAGATCGCTGTTATATTTGTAATGGGCTACAAATGCCTCCGCTAATTGCTTCCAAGTCTTGATATCAGTGGGCTCCAACCCCATGTACCACTCTAGGGAAGGACCCGATAGACTATCCTGAAAGAAATGCATGAGCATTCTTTCATCAGTGGAGTATGCAGACATCTTTCTGTAATAAGCTCGTACATGCACTTTCGGACATGTATCTCCTTTGTACTTATCGAACGCGGGCGCCTTGAATTTGATTGGCACCCTCAAGCCGGGTACCAATCCCATAGTTGCCATGTCCAGTCCTACAGCACTCTGATTTAGGACTCCCTTCATTTGCTCTTCCAGCATTCTAATCTTTTGAGAATCATCCATCGGCCCTTCAAAACCTCCTCCAGAGAAGGCGTCCTCCTGTTGATCCTCTTGCCACATACCGTTTCCAGCCCCGTATCCATCATATGCATTATTACGTCCAGTTCTGACCTGATTCATCCCCGGAACTCGGCCTCTGTTGCCGTACCCTTGAACACCTCCAGCAGGACCTCCAGCCATAAAACCAGCACCGTTTCCGTTTCCAAAGCCTCCGTAACCCTGATTGACCATACCATAACCATCTTGCCCAAAGCCTTGAGCATTAAAGCCATACTTGCCAGTGTTGTCGAATCCCTGATCGTTGAATCCGAACCCAGCGTTGACAAAGCCATTGCCTCCGAGATTATCTCCCACATTGACATCACCCAGCCCAACATTATGGACAGCAGTATCATTTCCAGCTCCGACGTTACCATTCACAGCAGCGGTAGCGTTGTTGACGTTAGCAGCATTCATATTGACGACAGGCGGAGCCACTGGCGTGGGAGTGCCGTCTCCATGAGCAGTATCAACCCGGACAGACTGATGATCCTCGTTACCATGACCAGCGTTGCGAGCCAACAGAGGCTGGACCATGGCCTGCAAATTTTCTTGCCCTTTTGCTATAGCCTCCATGGTCTGCATGAAGAGGGCGAGCTTCTCGCGTACATCCTGCATCTCGTTCTGAATCTGGTCCATGACTTTCCGACAGTTGGATCGTGTAGAGTAGCGGTGCGGATGTTGATCTGGAATCCTGTTAAGTACCTGGTGAGAGCAAGAGATAAGACACCATTCAAAGATTACCTGTTATGTAATATGAATATGAATGCAATGCAATGTGTCTGTGCATTAGGGAAGTTCATTCCCCCAGTTCTAGTGCGAAGGTGCCGGTGCAGTGACAGTGCTGACAATAAGAATACCGGAGCTGAATCATAGAAAGCCTCATATATTGCAGGGAGAACCAATAAGTCCAGGGTACAATATCACTGAGAGTACAAAGAAGGCATGACCTCAACCAACAATCCTGGTGATGGCCAGCACTATGCAAATAAAGCATACAAGTTATTATATGAAATGATCAAATCCTCCCATAAGTCTGGTACTCCTCTATCAACTTCTTGGTTTCCGGATGGCTTGGTCGATCAAGTAGCCCTTCAACAAGCTGGTTTCTCTTCTTAAGGACACGGCGTACGTCTTCAGCAGTTTCTTCCCATGTTGCTTCTCCGAAGCAATCTTCTAACTTTCGCTTCTGGGACACTGCTTCCTCTCTGGATTTGATTGCCTTGTTCAGTGCATGCTGGATACTATACCGGTTCATCACTTCTTCCTCGCACTTCTTGACGCTAGACTTCAGCTTCTCTTCGAGGTCGGAAATTTGCTGCTTCAGCTTATCTTCCCTCTTCTTGTTGTTAGTGAGTGTAGCATTCCAAGTCTTATTGCAAGAAGATATCTCTCGGTGTGCTGCGTCGAGCGCCTTCTTTTTGGCTTCCAGCATGTCATGGGAACTTCTGAACTCTTGCCCCAGACGTTCGCGCTTTTTCTTTTCCTCGGTCAACTCAGATCCTAACCTGTTTACCAGCTCAATCTGTTGTTGGAAAGCATATACAGCTTTGTTTTTCTCACTGCGTGCCTGGGCTAGCTCTTGCTCTAACCCTTCATTAATCTTTATCAAGGCTTCTTTCTCCCTCACAACCTGCTCATATGCTTCTCTAGAAACAGTAGTCGGCTCTTCTACCGGAATAGGGTCAAGAATTGGTGCCTCTGGAAACGGCATCTTCAACTGACTAGCCCTCTCCTGAATCCAAGCTCTATAAGGTGCATAAGCCTGGCAGTCATTCTTTCCTAACAACGGCTTCCCTTTGCGGTTAATACGCGTCCAGGCACGTCGCAACATGGCTAATAACTCCCCCTTCACGTCACCGGTGAAGTACAGAGATTCCTGTACTTCTTCCTCCTGAGGTGGATTCTTCAGCGCATATCCGAACTGACGAATGAGCAGAGAAGGGTTGTAGTTAATACACCCTTTTCTTCCTATCAGCGGCACATTAGGGTACCCAGAACAACTGAAGATGAGCTCAGATCCCAACAGGTCTCTATCAAACCACTCCATCTCTTCCGACGATAGCCTCATCAGACGCTCTGACCAACCAACTGGGATTGTAGTCTCTGCAAGAGATCCTCTCTTAGGAAGATGACTCTCAAACCACATACTCAATAAGGGCACACAAAGATGAACATTCTTCCCTCTGCCCTTCTCATTCTTGTAATGCAGTGAGTGGTAGAGATCTCCGAGTAAGGTAGGTACAGGATTACCAGCGGCGAACAAGTAGAAAGCATCGAAATCCACAAAATCCGGTATATTGGGGAATAGTACTATGCCATAAATGCACAAGGCCAACACAGCGTTGAAAGCAACCCAGCACCCATTCTTGGCGTACTCTTGGGCTTTACCCACTAAGAACTGAAATGAGAAGCCTGGAACTCCACGGGAAATAGTAGTCACAAGTTCAGAAGCATCAACATGCAAGGCTTTTGCCAATTCCTCCGGCTTAGGTTTGGTATCATAATGAATGAACGGAACCTGGTTCTGCACGGGCAGCTCAACATACTCAGCGTATTCCTCCAAGGTTGGTCCCATAATAAAGTCAGAGAATGTGAAGCACCTCAAAGCAGGGTCATAGAATTGCATCAAAGCATACAGCCCATCTAACTCTACCTCTGTAGGTTTGCACACCAATCTCAGTAATCTACCATAGCTCATCCGGAAACTCCTACGAACACCCTCGTCAGCAAGAGAGATCAACCCGAGTAAAGGAACAATATCAGGCGTAGGCAATTTGTAGGCAACTGTTCTCCTTAAGCTAGTCATGATCAAACACTCAGAAGTCTGGGCACTAGAACTAGGGAAATGCAAATGCACCTGCAGCACAGACACACGTTAGTGAAATGCAAATGATAATGGATATGCAGGGATGCAATGCAAGTAACATTCAACAGGGACCAGAGCTGCAGCTGAATAGCCTAAACCCAATCAAGAAAGGTCTCATATAGACCATCCAGAAGTCATCAAACCCTGGTCTCCGATAGACCTAAAATAAAGCTCCAATATTGGTCTCTGACAGACCTCAAACCATAACTCACTGGTCTCTGATAGACCTCAAATCATAACTCCGACTGGTCTCTGAAAGACCTCAAATCACATCCATAATTGGTCTCTGACAGACCTCAGAACTCTCCCAATGGTCTCTGACAGACCTCAGAATAAATCTCCAAATGGTCTCTGACAGACCTCAGAACACATCTCTGGACACATCTCCAAATGGTCTCTGACAGACCTCATAACTCTCCATAAATAACCAGGATCTCTGATAAAGAAATAACCGGTATCTGAAGGTCTGGTTACCTGCATAACCCTGAATCCCCTCACAGGTGGGTGGCCCTATAACTGGCACAAGGTACGGCATCCTATGCGGTCGTCGGCGTCACAGACTTTCAGGGTTGATGATACGATTCCCAGAAGGAGTGGCATCATCAATTCCTGAAGAGGCCTCACTCAGCCAACTTCCAAATGATCGGTCCCCAGAGTCGACAATCCAACTAACCAGCAACCCACGCCAACCAAAGGAAGGGGCAGGAGGCCAACCAGAGGAACCTCGTCTGAGTGTAGATTTCATGGGACACCAAAGCAAGCAAAGCAAGCGGGCGCCCACTAATTTCTACTCTAATTCTAGGTGCACTCAAGCCCAGGTCCGGCTTATCTCTCAATATCAGAACACCCGTCACACCCCAGATACAGCAACAATAATCAATATATAAAGCTGAAAATACAAGGTTAGAAATATAAAATAACTCCATACAAAATCCTCGACGGGAAAACAAGCGTTAGGATTGACTCTCTCAAGGGACGTTGGATCCCAAATGCATAAGAACCATCGCAGTCCTTAGCAGCCAGGGGACGTTGTATCCCCAGCAGAGTCGCCAGCTGTCGCTACTGCGAAAATCGGCGCCGGCTGAACAGAAGAGTCGCCACCGCGCGTTATTTATCCCACGGGAGGGAAAGGAAACGCTCAGAGTAAACCTCACACAACACGGGAAAGGTATGGTCATCGCAACCAAAACCTGGATTCGGGAGTCGGTTACGCAAGGGGAAGGTATTAGCACCCCTCACGTCCGTCGTACTCGACGGGATCCACGCTTGTTTTCAGGTATGGATTGTTACTCTATCTAAACTATAGGTCAGGGGTTAAAAAGAAAATAAAACGAAAATAAAAATGACTCGGCAAAGTATCACACTTTATGCCTACGTATTCCCGCCTGGAACGAGAAATCAGAGTCAACGTAGTTCGCCTACCTACTGGAAAGGAGGGGAAGGTTGCTCGCTAGGATATCGCATCCTATGCCTACGTACTTTCATACAGCATGAAAGATCAGAGCAAACGTAGTTCGGGCCACGTACGACACAAGCTTGTCTTGGTTGATTTTATTCCTTCTGAAAAAGGTTTTCTGATCAACAGTCCCAGCGGACAAAAATGACGCTTTGATGAGTTCACATTCTTTTACGAAAGAAGTGTCTTTTATGGTGTTTGAAATCTTTATGTGTTTTTCTGTTTGTTTTGAGAAAGAGAGAGACAGAACTCTAACCTACGGTTGCGAAGGGAAACAAACTAACCTAATGTTATCATGCATGGGTTAAGACCTAGTGTCTATCATGCTCCTCTCTTGCACAGAGAGAAACAGAGATCCTACGGGATAAGCAGAAACAGAAACAATAACAGACATAATAAAGCAGTAAAATGCATGGATGCAACAGTACAAGCGAGGCAAGGGAGTCCCACTCAACCTCGAACCTGGAAAACAATAGGCGAAAGTGAACAGGCTTCACTTTCAACCCAGCAGGGTAAACAGCAAACAATACAGTCCAGAAAACCAATCAATACATCAGCAAATGAAATACAGCAATAAACAAACAGCTTCAGCAGCTCTGAATCAACATCTGGCTTCAAGTAATCTCCAATCAGCTACAGGCTTCAACAAGCATCAATCTCCATCTTCATGACCTTCAGGCAAGGGCTTTGATTATCAGTCTTCTATCTGCAATGGCTTTTCTTCAAGCTCAAACCTCCAAGATGAGGGATTAGTCACAAGAGTGAATTGGGTGTTAAGCAATCAGTTGACTACCAAGGGTGGTGAACAGCCTGCTTCTAACACCAGAGACATTTTCTCTCAAGAGTTCTATCTCATAGACACAATCACCAAGCCTTCCAAAGGAAGGGGGTGAGTGCCTTAGAGAGACTCTGAATCACAGAGAAGAATGGATGCAGACAAGGCAATCCATGTTTGAGAAACAATCATTCTAATCTAGAGCTCTGCCTAGCTCCTAAACCCTAGTCTCCTCAGCAGCTGCTAGCAAGAATCTCCTCCTCAACTCTGACAGTTGATCTTCAGTCTTTGAATCTCCAATGGCCTTCATCTTCACAAATCTTCAGCTTCCCCAGGGCCCCAGACACACCCAATACCCAATCAAACAATCAACAATCCCCAGAGGGCACACCACACCAGACAATCATATATACAGACAGTATTAATAGCAGTAGGGGAATCCTAATTTTTCTAAGGGATCTAATAACTACCCATAGCCCCTATAGTCCCATAACTAATCTATTCAAACCCTAAGTCCTAAGGGAAATGAGATCAAACTTCTTAAGTTGTCACCTAAAACCCTAGTTTTGTTCATGATGTTCAAGCATTTATTAATCCCCTAAAATTAACCTCTAAAAATAGAAACTAAAATATTTCTACAAGCTTAATATCTCATCTAAACAATATAAAAGGAATGACCAAAAAATATTAAAGCATGTGAGAGAACAAAAATCATAAAAATAATGCATGAAATGAATCTATTTAATATGACATTTATTTAGAAAATATGAAAAAAATATGAAATAAAACTAAAAATGAAATTTTATTTAATGAACATTTTCTAGACATTTTAACGTAAAAGATGTAAAAAGAATGGATGAAAATGCATTTTTTGTGAATTTATTATGGATTTATGAAATTGGTAAAATATTAATGGAATTAAGAAAATAAAAATTGGAATTAAATGAGGGAGGGGGGTACGAATAGAACTTCGCTCCAGTTATAATATGGATGGGCCCTCAGACAGGGGGTGCAGATAGCGCCTTCTTCAAGGCCCAACAACAATCAGAATCCAAAGAAATAATAACAACGCGCTGGGGGGTGAGAGAAGCAACAGAATCACGTTAGAAATTGGTTTTGGGCCTAACACGGGGGTGGGATTAGCACGATTCAACTCAGGCCCGCCCGTTTCAATTAATGAAACGGCGCGTTTTGGCCAAACTTCAATTCCCTCCAAACGATCAGATTAAATGTAGGCCACACGATCACGCTATCAGTCAAAGGTCCTACACTCATTGAACGGACGTGATTACGTCTTCCTCCTTGAACCAACTGAAACTAGGGTTTCAACCTCACACCTCCATGCACGAGCAGAACTTACACCTCCCTGTTCTCCTTCTACATGCGATGAAATGCCACGCCATAAACACGAAACTTGCTCAAAATCTTTCTCTCTATAATCCTAGGGCATTAGATTATCTTGAAACTCACCACAACAACAAATCCGATCGAAGCAACATCTGGCCACCATTGAAATGCACTGATATGCACCAATTTAATTCTTCCTCAAACTTAACCTAAATTAAACTACACATAATGGAGATTAACCTGCGCTATCCAGCTAAAATTCTAATGGCTTAACCTAAGAGATATTGATCCTAACAGTTTGTTGCACCTGTCACCAATCATCACCAATCCTTTCCAAATTCATCTAACCTAATCTCCTAACCACCTAGATCAAGTCTAAACTAATAAAATCATGTTAAACTAACTGAATCAAGCCAATCGAATGAAAACTTACCTAGTGAGAAATCTTGAGAACAGCTATGGAGATGGAAGATCTGAAGCTTCTAAGTGTTGAATCTTGATCAATCCTTGATGTACTTGATTCTGTATGCAAGCTTTGGATGAGACTTGGCCAGAATTATGCTATCCACTTGAGATTGTGATTTTGATGTTCTTGAATATGGTGCACGAAAATGAATGATAATCACTTGATCCTTGCTTCAATTATGATCTATGATGATGATGGAGTAAAATTGAATTGATTTTGATGAAGATTGATGAAGATTTTGGAGAATTGGAATGAAAATTCAATGAGAAAGTATGAGAGAAATTGGTGGAATTCTTGGTGCAAATGAAGCCAACCCTTGCCAAATTCTCATTTCATGCTTATATAGACCCCAATGGTACATTCTAGATCCATCTTGCACATTCCCTTGTTTTCAAACTTTGATCCATTTTTTGAAGTGTTTCTTCAATTACAAGTAACCAAAGATAACTTCATTTTTTCCTTCTAAACTCAAAAAAGTGCTTGAACCATTGTTCTTAGAATTGTTTTTCCATTCAAAATCATATATTGGAAGTCTCCATTTGGACTTGTAAATCTCCCAAACCATTTTTCAATTTGAAATTATTCACTTTATAAGCCTTTTTAGTTCATATTTTGACCAATCATGCAACTCCATGCTATGAGCTTCTCCAATAACTTGTGACCTTCTTTCTAGACTTAAAATCCCATTTGGAGCAAGTTTGATGTTGTAAGTTTTTCCATTTGAGGCCTCCTTGCATGAGTTTTGGACATAGGTTAAAATGACCTGTAATTCACAAATGCCCAAAATACCCTTTGCTTGCCAAGACCATAAGTTGAGTTCTCCACATCATATGAAGGCATACCATACCATTCTAGAAAGCTAAGACAATGAGGAACAATTCTTATGTTGACCAAGAATTCATTTGAAATCTCCTTGAGGGGTAAAACTAGCTTGGAAGTCAAGTCACTTTCACAGACAAAAATTCAGATACCCCAGATGACCTGTAACTTGCAAGGACCATAACTTGAGTTCTATAAATCTCCTTGAGGTCTTCCACCACTCAAATTAAAGGTCTTGAGATCCTCTACAAGTTTCATATTGGCCAAGAAGCCATTTGAAGCTAGCATTTTGACTTATCTTGCTTGGAAATTTGACCTAAACTAGGGGATTTTACAGAGAAACCCTAATTTAGTAACTCCTCTTCTCCTTGATTTCTCTTGAATTCTCCTTGGCATATCTCCATATCCTTATTCTCCATGTCAAATTATGAACCCCACATCTCTCCAATAGCCTTGAATACCCTTTAAATCAGTCAATTGACCTAGGGTTGACCTAGGGTTGACCCAAATGAAACCCTAGTTGACTGTCTTCAGTTATAACTATTGTGATCACCTCAACAACTTGTTTTCTTCTCCAAATGACCTTTTAAGTCTCTCATAATGTCTAGATGCTCTCCATGCCTCCACTTCACAGCTCACAACCCTCTTGTTGATCCTCAGATACCCTCAGCTAGGAGATGGACTCAAGGCTTGATCTGCTGAACTCTTTGCTTTCAGATTCTTTCCTGATGACTTGAATGGGATAGAATTAGGGTAATAACCTCTTGCTAGGCCTCTAGAGATGATAATAATGATTGGTCCCCTGTTGAATGACTTGCTATGCTCATGCTATGCAGATGGCTACTCTATGTACATGACTCTATATGCAAATGCTAATGATAATGAAACATAAATCCAAGGAGTAAGGTTGGGCAAATTTTAGGGTGCAACACAACTCATACGGAGTCTTTTTAAGGAGTGGTCGAATATTGACACGGTTGCTTACGAAGCATGATGTACTAACTGCATCTGCCCAAAAATATTTAGGAAGATTTGTGTCGCTGAGCATTGTCCTTGCAAGCTCTACCAGTGATCTATTCTTCCGTTCTACGACACCGTTTTGTTGAGGCGTCCTTGGTGCTGAAAAATTATGAGAAATTTCATACTCTTCGCAAAATTCTTCAAAGTCTGAATTTTGGAATTCTCCACCGTGATCGCTTCTTATAGAGGCTATGGTGAGTGATTTCTCATTCTGAATTTGCTTTGCATATTTCTTGAATGCTTTAAAAGCATCACTTTTCTGCACTAAAAATAATGTCCAAGTGTATCGAGAGAAATCATCAACAATAACTAAGGCGTAGAAATTACCTCCGAAGCTTTTTGTTCTCGATGGACCGAAAAGATCCATATGCAACAATTGAAGTGGTCTTGATGTAGAAACCACTTGCTTGGATTTGAAAGTTGTCTTGGTCTGTTTTCCCTTTTGACATGCATCGCATAATTTATCTTTGATGAACTTTATCTTTGGGAGTCCAACAACTAGATCATGCTTTATCAATTTGTTTAAATGCTCCATGTGAACGTGAGCAAATCTTTTATGCCAAAGCCATGCCTCGTTGTTGTTCGCCATAAGACATTTTACCTTCAAGGAAGATTCATCAAAAGAAATCATAAAAATGTTATTATATCTTTTACCTTTTAACAAAATGTCATGAGTGACTTCATGTTCTATCAAGCATTCCTCCTTTGTGAAGTTGATTCGGAACCCTTTGTCACACAATTGACTTATGCTAAGTAGGTTGTGTTTAAGGCCTTCCACATAAAGAACGTCTTCGATGATTGTACATGGAGGTGCACCAATGGTTCCAACTCCAAGAATTTTTCCTTTATTATCATCACCGTAAGTGATGTATCCTTTGGCCTTTAATGATAGACTTGAAAATTTGTTTATGTCTCCCGTCATATGCTTCGAGCAACCGCTATCAAGATACCATTGATTAGTGGTTGTCTTCAAGCATACCTAAACACAAAATCAGGTAGTGTTAGGTACCCAAATTGCTTTGGGTCCTTGATAGTTAGTACCTTTTTCAACCCACACATAATGCCCTTTAGCAACACCAAAATTACGCACATAGCAAGCATTAGGTGTATGGCCTTTAATTCCACAATAAGAACATGTAGGTTGAAAGTGACTTCTATATCTAGGAACATGATTCTTTTTCTTTGCAATGCTTTTCTTGTTATGATATTGATGTTGAACTTTAGAAGTGCTGGCCTTTTCTTTAACAATTTGTTCACTTGCTCTTACGAAAACGGTCTTATTGGTGCTTGGATTTGAAAATTTAGAATATCTTAATCCACTTTTATCATTAGGATATCTTTGATGTTTTAGAATTTCTTCCAAGCCAATTTGACCTTTTTCGTATCTTTCTAAAACTCTTTTGAGTTGAACAATTTGGAAAGATAAAGACTCACACTTCTTACATACAAGACTTTGTTTTTCATCCATCAGTTTCTGTTTTTCATCTTCAATATTTTTCATAAAAACAGAGTTTTGTTCTTCTAAAGAGGAGATTCTTTTCTTTTGTGATGAGATGTTTTTATACAAAGTGTTGCACTCTTTTAGAAGTTCATCTATAATTTCTTGTGCATCATTATCATAAACAGAAAAAGTACTACTAACCTCATTTTCTTCATCGGAGTGGTGAGAGTCCATTAACGCCATATTTGCACATTCATCGTTTTCCGATTCCGATGATGAACTTACTTCGTTGTCGTCCCATGCGACATAAGCCTTCTTCGTTTTGAAATCCTTCTTGCCTTTGAATTTTCCTTTATTTGCGAGTTTCGGGCAATCTGGCTTTATGTGACCTTGTTTCCCACATTCGTAACATGTAATTTCTTGGTTTGATATGGGTACCTCCTTTTTCCTGAAATGTCTATTCTTTTTAGAAAAAGAAGAAATTTTATTATTATTAAAAAACTTACCAAGCTTCTTTACTAGAAGCATGAAATTTTCGTCTTCGGAAGATTCGTCATTTTTGTCATCCTTTGTGTCAATCTTCAAGGCAATTCCTTTGGACTTCTTGTCTTGACTTTCATGCTTCTCAAGCCTTCCAAGTTCTAGTTCATGCTCTTGAAGTTTGCCAAATAAAGAAGCGGATGTCATTGTTGAAAGACTCTTCTTTTCCGAAATAGCGGTCACCTTTGGTTGCCATTCTCTTGTTAAGGATCTTAGGACTTTCAAGTTGAGATCATCATTAGTGAAGGTCTTCCCGAGAGCAATCAGATGATTAGTTAGATGAACGAATCTCTTTTGTAAGGCAACAATACCAGGCTACATACGGAACATTTCATATTCTTGACTTAAAGTATTAAGTCTTGATCTTTTTACTTCGGCTGTCCCTTCATGCGTTTCTACCAGGGGTCCCAAATTTCCTTTGCTAATTTACACTGTGATATACGGAAGAATTCGTCCATACTGAGAGCGCTTTGAAGTATGTTGATTGCTTTCTTCTCATTCAAAATTCTCTTTTTGTCATCTTCATCATATGAGGATTTTATCTTTGGAGTTCCAACACCATTTACCACACTTGTAGGAACATGTGGACCAGTTTCTATGATTTCCCATATACCATCTCCTTGAGCCTCAAGATGTGCCTTCATACGGATTTTCCAAAAGTCGAAGTATTCTCCAGAAAAGAGTGGTGGCTTGTTACTGCTTCCACCATCTTTGAAAACTGGGTTAGTACTAGCGAAATCCATTAGGATCGATAGGAACAGGTTACCTTAACCTGCTCTGATGCCAATTGTAAGTACAGAGTATGCCTAAGAGGGGGGGGGGGGGGGTGAATTAGGCTTTTAGGGAATTTTTCCGATTTTTCGGTATTCTTGAAATTTTACTGGTTAGGTTCTTGGTGATGAATGCAGTAGAAAGTAAAAAGAAAGTGGACACCAAGATTTATAGTGGTTCCCCTCACAATCCGAGAGTACTCCACTCCCCTTTCAACACGAAAGAGAGTTTTCACTATTGTTTAATAAAGTACAACCTATCACACCATCAACCAGCGAGGCCTACTATCAAACAATAAAAATCAACAAGTGTACAAGAACAATCCTCTTGTAAACACTCACCCTTGTGTCCAACAATCCTGGATCACAAGTCAAAATACAAGTAATCTGAATACTTTGATTTGAGAGTAATAGTGGTAATATCAATACTGAGATTGATCTTCTCCTTCTGATCAAAATTCACTCATTTAATTTCAACACAAGTGTTCAATGCTATGCATATGAAAGATATGATCAATATGAACACTTTTGAAGAATTTGAAAAGTATTTGAAAAGTGGTGAATTTGATTCAAATAATTGTTTTGAAATTGATTATTGGAGGTTATTTTTCCAATTTGAAAAACTCAGAATTTATATGTGTAAACACACCTTTTCCAACAGGTATATTTGAGTATAATTCAAAATATGAACTGGTATAATTTTTAAACCATTTTTGAACTTGAAACAAAGCCATTTTTCAAAATACGTTCAGTGTTAATCGGTTAACCTATATGGTTAATCGGTTAACACTTGAACGTTATACCAAAATATTCAAAATTTGAAATGGTTAACCGGTTAACCTATATGGTTAATCGGTTAACACTGCTATTTTTCAGAAAAATGCTTATAAAAATAGTGTTATACCAATTCTAATAGTTTAAAAAGCATGCTAATGCAATGTGATCAAATGATAAAGATGTTGAACACTTGTATATCAATTAAATTAATGGATTTTGAGATACCATAGGTTGTGTCCAAAACTTGAAAGTTGATCAGTCAAATGTTCATGAAGCTTTGAATGTTGATCACTTCCATTCCACTTGATCTTGGTCTTTTGAAAGCGTTTGCCTTTTTGCACAGATGAATTATTCTTGATCTTGATGTTGACGTCATCAAAACTTTGAGATGAAGCTTGCTTCTACATTAATAAGGTGTATAACATGTTAAATACAAAAATTCCACATGTTCAAGGGAATAGAAGAATGAAAGAAAAGGGTTCTAGCTACATTCAATATGTGTTGATGTATCCTCTCTACCATCCCATTTTGTTGGGATGTTTCAACACAAGATTTTTGATGAATAATTCCTTTAGATAAAAAAAAAGTCAGTAAGAGCAATAAATTCAATCCCATTATCAGATCTTAGGCATTTTAGGGATGTTTTGAATTGATTTTCAATGTGAGCTACAAACTGGATAAGGCTATTTTTAGTTTCAGCTTTGGATTTAAGAAATATAATCCAAGTTTACCTAGAGTAGTCATCAAACAAAGTCAAAAAGTATCTATGACCTAGTATAGATGCAGTAGAAAAGGGCCCCACACATCAGCATGCAATATCTCAAAAGCAACAGTAGTAATAGTTGTGCTATTAGAAAATGGCAATTTCTTTTGTTTACCAAAATGACAAGAATCACAAGGAAATGTATTATGTTCATAAGGAATAAAGGGAAAAGCTTTGGAAATATGTTTTAAACCATCATAAGAGATATGACCTAATCTCGTATGCCAGATATTACAAGAGGATTGAGAACTAGAATGATGAACTTGAGAGTGATTTGTAGCATCAAGCACATCAGTCCTCTTTGTAGGATAGTTATACCAATCATTTCCTTGGAATGGTTCTGCAAAATTTTGCAAGAATTAGCAGTGAGAGTAACATGACAATCATTGCTAGTAAGAAGTTCAGCAATAGAGAGCAAGTTAACATGAAAAGTGAGAATGTAAAGCACATTGTGTAAGGTTAAGACAGGTGATATGGCAATTCTACCAGACATAGAAGCAACAACTTGAGAGCCATCAGGTAAACTAACATAGACAGATACAATGGTTTTGCAAAAATTAAAGGAAGCTAAATAATAAGATACGTGGTCAGTTGCTCATGTATCAAGAATCCAAAGATTAGGATTCTTACCATTGTCATGAGAGGAATGAGAGTTCAATACAAAAGGAGATGTAGATGTGGAATTGGCTTTAAATGTGGGTTTGGACTGCTGAGTAATTCCATAATGTTCTTGTATTTCTCTTGAGTAAGACCAAAACTTGGTTGAGATTCATCAGAACCTGCATGAAAAGAAGCAACAGATTGGTGTGAAGAGTTGGTATTTTGAGATTTACCTTTGCCCTAGAAGCCAGTTAGATAACCATGTTTGAGGAAACAAGTCTCAATTGTGTGATTAGTTCTGTTGTAGTGGGTAAAAATATGATTGTGCCCTCGAGTTCTACCATGTCCTTGTGGCTTGGTTTTGAAGGAAGTCTGTCCAGTCTTACCAGTGGAATTTCCTGAAGCTATGTGAGTCTGAAAAGTTGTCACTTCTTCACTTGGAGATGTAGGTGGAGCCACAACAGAACCTGCATAATTCAATTCTCTTTCTTGTTGGATAACTAAGGAAAAGCTTTGTCAACATCTGGTAGAGGATGCATCGTCATGATTTGAGACTTAAAATGTGCAAATTTCTCATTCAACCCCTTGAGAAATATGATAACATAATCCTGCTCACGATATTTTTGAACTGAAGCTATGGCGCTACATACACAAGGAATAACACAAGAACATGCAGGAATCGGTCTATAATTTTCTAATTTATCCCACATGAAGTTTAATTGTGTGAAATAATTGGAAACGTCAAGAGTACCTTGACGAAACTTATACAAGTCTTCTTGGATATCGGAAATGCGGAAAACAACACCTTGAGAAAAGCTGCAAATTCTTCCATACGCCAACTACGCTTTCAATCCACATAACTAATTTGGTAATAGATTCTGAAATCGATATGTGAATCCAATCCAGAACTATAGTGTTACAATGAATCCACAGAGCATACAACAGATCAGAAAAGGGAGGCTTCATGAGGGTTCCATCAATGAATTTGTCTTTGTTCTTAGAAATCAACGTAGTGTGCATTGATCTTGCCCAAGTATGATAATTCTTGTCATCAAGCAATGGTGAAACAAGAACAAGAGAAGGATTTTCGTTCGGATGCAAATAGTAAGGATTCGATGAATTTATGGAAAAATCGGTGAAACTCTGGTTAGCCATATGTAAAGATAAAGAAGATTGAAAGAAAAAACAGTTGCAACAACAAAGAATGAAAAATAATGGCTACCAGAACTTATTAAGCTTTGATACCATATCAATGTTGCAATAAGAAAGCAACTTGGAGAAGAAGATGAAAATGAATTCAATATCCATTGAAGAAGAAAAGAAAGAAACAAAAATTTGTTACAAAACAATTATGAGCAATAACTGTTATATTCTACTTACATTCACAATATCCAAAATAAATATACGTATCAGACAACATACAAAACAAATGTGGCTATTATAAAACTAAAATATATACATGTGACATAAGACTACATGCTAAAATAATATATACAATAAAAACTATATAATATATATATGCTAATAAAAATCGTTCACATATACTTGTAATAAAAATAGTTCACTTTTTTTTTTAATCAAGTAAGAATAACTCAAAAAACAAGTCAAGTACAGAACGGTGATCCAACGAGAATCCAACCCACCAATAGACTCAATTACATCATAAAACTAATAAGGTGTTTTCTAATCCTATTGTTTTGTCATCCTCTATAAATCACATTATCTATGATTTTTGTAACCATGTTTGTATTCTCTACAATGTTTTCAAAAATAATACTATTTCTATATTTCCAAATGTTGTTGACGGTTTCAGCTGTTAGCATCTTCAAAATATCAGCTTTTCAGTCCTTCCCCTTTGTGAGATTAGTGATCCATATTAGTTTTTCCTCTCATTGTTGGGGTTCATGTTGAATGTTAAACCACTCGAGGATTTCCTCACATTTGTATACAATGTATCACATGTTTATTTAATTGTAATATAATCTGTTTTAATTTTCTATTTTAAGTAGAAAAAGGCTCACTAATATGAGATTCAGTAATCTACAAATGTTGTGGCACAAGTGTAACACCCATTTTAATTATTTAGTCTTTCTGGTGTTATTTTTATTTTGGCGTGTCTTTTGTGGAGGTTATGTAATAAACTATAGACTTTAATATTAATATAATATAATTAATAATGATAATAATTTGATAATTAATAGTAATATTATTATTATTATTAGAGAGTTTTGAGCTTCTGATGAATTTCTGGACAGTGGGGGTTTTGTGAAATCGCAGACGTTCGCTAGCACCTTCGCTAGGCGAGCTAGTAGCGAGCATTCGCTAGGAATTCGCTAGGCGAGTTGGGTAGCGAACACTTCCAGTAGCCACTGTCTTCCTTCGCTAGCGAGTTCGCTAGGCGAGTGGGGCAACGAGCATTCGCTGAGGCCTCGCTAGGTGAATGGGCCAGCGAGCATGACAGCAAATTGTGATTTTTGTACTGTTTTGATTTGTTCTTTCGTTCTGTAGGGCCCCTCTTGGCCATGTTGAGTATATGAATGGTGTGAATGGTGAAGAGCGTATATTTGGTATTCGATTGTGATTTCCCTATTATTCATTTTAATTTACATAATTGATTGGTGTGTATATATATATATATATATGTATATATGATATATGGTGATGTGATCAGGAGGATCGTGTGCACTTAGTGTGTTTGAGTTTGTGTGTTGTGCATATCATGGTGTTTGGTGGGTTGAATCATGTCTCAGGAGGAGCGTAAGTGATTCACCCGTACTCCCTTGTGGAGAATGGTGGGGATAGATCATGTCTCAGGAGGAGCGTAAGTGATCTATCCGGGGTTCGATTGAATGAACCAATGAGTCGGTACCGCATGTATGGTTTTGAGTTGCATTCTTGCATTATTGTATGTTGTGTTGATGATTGGACAGTAGGTCGTGGTTGATGTTGGTGGGGTGATGATTTGGTTATTTACTGCATTTTATTCATGTATCTTATTACCGATAATTTTGATCATGTTTTCTCACCCCTTTATTGTTGTTGTGGTCTGTACTTCTTTGGAAGTACAGATAATCCAGGTACATAGCTAGCTTGGATAGTGGTGTGTGAGTCGAGTCTTAGGATGCTCTGATACGTAGCACGAGACTTGGGAGTTTAGTTGTTTTATGATAAATTTGTTTATTCCTGTGACGTATCATATTTTGGTGAATCTTGATGATGAATGATGTTTTATGTAAATTGGCGGATAGTCGAGAATGATGTACTAATGATGATTTCCGTTGTTTATTTTGAAAACCATCTAATGAAGTGTTTTGTTGAATTTTATGATGTGATATCCCACTATTGAAGGGAAACTTTGATATTTATTTGATTTAATCATATTTTATTTTAATTTGGGGAAAGTTGGGTGTTACAATAAGTCTACTGTAGGTGCAGTAGACTAGGTGGATGTAGATTAGAACTTTAGCATACAAATTATGGAAGTTAGGTGTAATTTATAAGACTGAGAATGAGTGAATAGTATATGTTATGAAAGATCATTAAAACCAAAACCTTCCTCTCCAATGATCTCGATATTTTAATTTGTCATCTCATATATTATACTTGCATCTCCCAAAATTTTAAAATTTGCAAAATATCATCAATATTTACCAATTAATTTTTTTTAAAATTTTCACTCTTACTTACATATAAAAACGAAATTTCTGAGAGTTATATCAAAATTTTCCATACATAATTTTTTGCATTTATATCAAAAATTTAAAAAAATTATTAGAAAAAATATCAAAATTTTTTTAAAAAATTGGTATCCAATAACGAAAATTATCAAAATTTTTGGGAAAAAAAAAAAACAAAAACTTCTAGAAAATTTCTGGTATACAGGAAATTTTGAATCTATTTGAAACTTCCGGTAACAAAGCAGAAAATAGAAAAAATGTTTTATTTGTGTGGTCCGGAGTCGGTAGGGTCATCTACAAATTCGTGTAGTGATTGTACATAATTCTTCATCACTGACAAAGTATGTTTTCTATTTAACAAGTTTAAATTAAATATTTTCTCGCCCTTATATGATATTGATAGCATAGTTTTTATGTGATATAAATGGTAGATATTTGAGTCCCGATCTGAATTATTAGCCTGAGCATAGAATATTGACAAACAACATGGTATTATTGTTGTGACTGTTCGTTTTGATACTACAAATGGCATGTAAGATAGGAAACAAATTGATTATGGGTTGTTAGATATGAGGAAATTATAAAAGGAAGAATACATTTGAAAACAGTAAATCCTCATAGGGCATTTATAGTATGAAAGTGAAATGCTCTTTTAAGCTGAGATCTGCACCGAGTGGTATCGATTGGAAGGTGATAGTTAGGTGTGAGTTGCACAATCATAAACTATCTGAGGATTTAGATGGTCATGACATATTGGATCGTCTAAAAGTTTATGAAAGACAGTTTGTGAATGACATGACGAAGTACAACATGTCTCCATGGTACATAATCTCTGCCTTGAAAGACAAAGATCTAGAAAACCTCACCAGTGTTACCCGAGTGTATAAAGCTAGAGTTACATACATTGTGAGCAAGAGAGGTCCATTGACGAAAATGCAAATGTTGTTAACTCTTATTCATAGAGAAAAACATATCATATTTTTATTATTTGTATCGTGATCATACATGTATTGACTACCACTGCTTGTGATTCTTGGCATTACGTCAACAAAATTGAAATTTTCGGTAGGCTTTTCCTATTTGGAACATGAAAGGGGAGAGAACTTCAAATGGGCACTGGATAAGGTCAAAGATTGTTCTCTTCCGAGAAATTGTTATTGAATATTGTGGTGATGGACAGAGAACTTACGTTGATGAATGCAATTGAAGTTGTGTTTCCAAATTCAACTTATATGTTATGTCTGTTCCATATTTAAAAAAATGTTAGCATGAAATGTAAAAAGTATGTCAAATCAGAAATACATGAACATGTCATGGATCTATGAAACAACATCATGTATGCTAATAGAGAAATTAAGTTTGTCTCACACTTGAAGCACTTTGAGACTGTTTCTATTGATATTCCTTTATTTGTGATGTATATGAGTGAAACATGGTTGACACCTTATAAAGAAAGGTTTGTTGTTGCTTGGACTAACAGGGTTACTCGTTTAGGGAACATAACAATGAACAGGTGCATTGACTTCCTTTTGTTGTTATTACATTACTAAGCATAATTTATCATGTTGACTCATTATGGTTTATTATGGTTTTTAGGGTGGAGTCTGCTTATTGGAGACTAAAAAACATGTTGACTACAAGTCGGAGAGATTTATTTCGAAGTTGGGATGCTGTGAACACCATGTTGAAGTTGCATCTAGGTTCAACCAGTGTCTCGTTTCAAAAAAGTATTTTCAATATTAAGCATTGGTATAACACTCCATTCTATACCAACTTGCACTATTTTATTTCAAGGTAGTCTATACAACATATTGAGAAAGAACTAGAAAGCGTAAAATTTGTTGGTACAAGCAAAGATGTTTGTGGTTGCTTCATTAGAACAACACATGGGTTACCTTGTATGTGTCAACTTGCTGGTTTTTAAATACAAGGCAATTGTGTTCCTTTAGATCCAATTCATGTTTTTTTGGAAGAAATTACACATTGAAGAGCATGATGTCAGTCATGAAGAAAGTGGTACACAATTGGATTTAGAAGAAGAGTGTGAAGATTTGAAGACATATTTCAATACTTTGGATATTATAGGTCAAGGGGTGTTGAACAAAAAGGTTTGGGAACTAACACATCCATCCACAACTTCTATGTGTCCATCGTCAGTGAAATATAAGTCAAAGAGGGGAGTTAAGAAAAGCAGAAAAGGTGAAGAGAGTGATGTGCATCGTGATTCTTTACCGTGGGAGAATAGTGAGGGCTCGTAGGGGAGTTAGACTACAAAGAGATCATGCACGAAACTAACAGGAAGTCAACCATCAAATATGTCGGGTCAAACTCAAACATCCACTACATCTTCGAGGCATATTTACTTATCTTAGCTTCCTGGTTTCTTGCATCCATATATTTATGACATTGTTGATGTGGGTGACGATGGAAATTGTGGTTTTCGGACTATTGCAGCTTTACTTCGATGGGACGAAGAGTCATGGTCATTGGTTCAGACACAGTTAGATACTTAAGTTCATCAACACCCTAATTTATTTCCCAATTTCTTTTATGACATGATCTATGAAGTTAGGAATGCCTTAAAAGTAGAACATTTGGATGCGCGGGGTCGAGAAAAATGGATGGTGATTCCTGATATGGGTTACCCTATTGCTTGTAGGTAAAGTGTCGTATTTGTCTCTCAGTCAAAGATACTTATCATTACATATGGGTTAACCTATGTATACGAGCAGACATAAAATAATTGTTGTTGGTTTTGTCCACAACAATCATTGAGTTTAGGTAAAGTTAAAATCTGATAGTCCATTATCTCCCGCCACTGACCGTTGGATACGAAACCGTATCGAAGATACAAAAGCCTGGGAACCAACATATGTAGGATGAAGTAGGCACTGGGAAGATGAAGTTAGGAAGTCATCTTAATTTGTTTTGTAGCTTTTGTGAAAAATATGTATCTATTATATGTAGTGAATTTTTTATCGAACCACTTATGCAGATCGTTGTGTCAAAAAAAATCAAAATTTTATGATTTTTAAAATTTTGGGCTTATACTAGAAATTTTAACATTTCCGATATACTGAAAATTTAAAATTTTCGAAACTTTGTGATATTTTATGTAAAATACATAATTTTTAGTATGTCAATCGGAAATTTTTAAATTTTCGGTATATTCTTATTGCAAATTTTAAATGTACAGTACAAGTCTCACGATAGTGGTAAAAAACTGTAAATTTACAAAAATTTTAATATAGTGTCAAAATTTCCAGTAGCAAACTATAAATTACAAAATTTTCAAAAATTTTTTTAGGATATAAAGGTACATTTGTTCAAAATGAAGGGGTGTCAAATTCAAGTCACAGATGTCAAGCTAAATGCTTTATGATCCCGTATTAGTCTGATCAGAGGGTAGTTGATATATGTCGCCATTATGTCCGACTCTGTGACGTTCTAGATTGGGAAATTTTACCCCATACCCCTACAATTATACCTATACCCTTACACTAAAAAATTTTGGACCAAAATATCCTCGTATAAATTTTTTTTCGTTTGTTTACCGGAAGACTTTAAGTATGTCTTCCGGTTCATATTTTTTTCGTTTGTTCACCGGAAGTCTTTTTGCAAGTCTTCCGGTTCACATTTTTTTTTCATTTGTTCAACCGAAGACTTTTTGCAAGTCTTCTGGTTCATGTTTTTTTTTTAATTTTTAATATTTTTTAATATTCAACTACGAAGATTTAATGTAAATAAATAAATAATTTGTTTTTGTTCTTCTTTCAATGAATGCTTGGTTAACTGAAAACTAGACAAAAGATAATACTAATCAAATAGTTCCGAACTTCTTTAGATTTCTCCTTCTAATTCATTGGAGTGTTGATACTCTTGCAATTCTACATGTGTAATTGTTTCAATATTTTCCATGCCTACTTATTTTTACAACATTTTGATCTTGCTTAACTTCCATTTTATTCCTAGATAAAGAATCAAGCGTAGGTTTGCATAGAAGAATTCAGATTTTTGTCTATGGTTAAAGTTTTGTTCATTTAACATGATATTTTTGGAGATGAAGATGTTTTCGACTTTCACTAACAAATAATACATTCTATTCTATGATAAAGTTTCTACTGCAATTGTAGGAGAAACTGTTGTGCAATCTTTAAATTTTGATCTATAAAAAGGAGTTTTTGAAGCTTGTTCAAAAAGTTTTGAGAGATATCGAGATTGAGGAGAGGAGTGATTTTGTGATTAAAGAGAAGCTAAAACAGCTGAAAGTTTTTTTCAAGAATTAAACTTTTTATGTTTTGGGGAGGAAGAATTTGGAGGTGGAGGAGAGCCTGTATGTTTTTTAAAATAAACAACATATTAAAATATTTGTTAAGTTGAATATTAAAAAAAATTAAAAATTAAAAAAAAAAACATGAACCAGAAGGCTTGCAAAAAGTCTTCCGGTGAACAAACGAAAAAAATATGAACCGGAAGACTTGTAAAAAGACTTCCGATGAACAAACGAAAAAATATATAAATTGGAAGACTTCCAAAAGGACTTCCGGTGAACAAACGTGAAAAAAAAAATGAACCGGAAGACATACTTAAAGTCTTTCGGTAAACAAACGAAAAAATTATAATTATTTATACCAGGGTATTTTGATCCAAAAAATTTGAATGTAGGGATATGAGTATAATTGTAGGAGTATGAAGTAAAATTTCTTTTAGATTGAGCCTTTCCAATAAGGTCTTTGGCCCAAAGGATTTTTTTTTAAAGTAAAGCTCCTTTTAAATATTTAATATTTAGTTGTTTGCATATTATTGAGTTTTACACAAAAACTAATTAAAATATAAATTAACATATAAAATATAAACTTATTTTACCAATCTTATATTATTATTTTAATTATAAATTTGGTACAAATTAGTTATATATTTTTTCTTAATTGAACTAGTAAAGAAGAATATTGAATTATACTTGAAGTTTGTTGATAAGTTCATGAAATTAGATATTTTAGACTTTAAATATTCAAATTAAAATGAGAATTTATTTTAGTTGGACCTTTATTTAAAATATTAAAAGTTTTTACTTAGCATTTTTCAGTATATATACATGACACTCTTACATAATTTCATCATATCAATAATATTCTTCTCATAATTTAATTTTTTTATTTTTACAGTTTTTTCAATAAAAATGACTATTAAAAAACCAGTTAAAAACAAAAAAAAAAGGTTTTTATAAATAAAAGTATGATAAAAATACATAAATATTATTAAAAAAAAAACTAGAACTGAATTTTAAAAAATCTGATGTCACCCTTATATATATATATATATATATATATATATATATATATATATATATATATATATATATATATATATATATATATATATATATATATATATATATATATATATATATATATATATATATATATATATATATATATATATATATATATATATATATATATATATATATATATATATATATATATATATATATATATATATATATATATATATATATATATATATATATATATATATATATATATATATATCAAAAAATTTGAAAAATAAATAAAAATTAGGTACCGATATTTTGAAAAATGCACAAAAAGACTAAAAATTAAGTATTGATATTTTAAAGATCCAGTTAAAACGCATAAAATAAATGTATTTATATCAAATTTTTCCTGATTTTGATTAAAGTCGGATAAAAACTAATCAAATGCTTAGTGAGGGAAGTGTTGTTTAGCTAGGGAGGTCCTCGCATAGCTAAACACCTCATCGACAAAATTCTTTTGTTTTTTTTCTTCTCATAACTTGAGTTCCGTAACTCGGAAGGACACACGGTTCGAAGTGTTGGAAGGCTAAATGATTTCAGAGGCTGAATGTGTTGTGATAACATGAGTAATTGATGAAAATTATTATTAAAAATAATTTGATCGAGTAAATGTCGAGTTCTACGAGTTTGAGGAATATGTTTTACAAGTTGTGAAAATATTTGAATATGTTTCTATGACGAGATGTTAAGCATTGATAATAAGTATGGAATATTGGAATGTTATGAATATGGATTATTTTGACTTATGTTTGTTGTATTGTTGCATGTTTAAAATATAATTCTGTTGAGATGAATTATTAGCATGCTTGTGTTGCACAGTTGACTAATAGTGTGCATTTTGTGATTTTGGTGTGACGTAATTCAGAGAGGAGATTACTTGATTTTTTAATACATTTATGTTAGGATCAGATAGGGGTCTAAACACATTAATTTGATTATATGATCATGCATCATAAAAGTTGTGTCAAGAGACATGTCTGCTAGTTCAGAGAGAGAACTAGTGGTTTGTCTCAAGCTCAGAGAGGGGGCTTGGAGCTCAGAGAGAGGGCTTGAGGTTCACAGAGATTAGAACATGGTTCATATGAAGAACCAAATATTGAGTTGGTACCACATGCATATGCATAGAGTTGCATAGTTGAGTTGCATTGCATAATAAGTTATATGCTTTTTGTTGAGTTGTGAATGATTGATGAGTTTGAGTGTGAGAAAGTATTGTGATATACTGTGACTGATATTGTGTAGAATGTGTTGTGTTGATATTCTACCTTTTAGTATAATTCCTATTATTATTGATTGTGATTTATCACCCCCTTTGTTTTTGTTGTTGTTGTTTTGGTTTGTGCTCCTTTTCGGGGTATAGATAAGAGGTAACTAAGTAGATGCTTAGAGTGGAGGATGGCATGAATATGTTTCTTCTTTTTCTTTATGCGTTTAGTTTACATGCTCTGATATGTAACACTTGGAGAAAAATTTGTGATTTATCTTCTATTGTGTTGAGTAAAGAGTTAAAGTATACTCTCATGGATGATGTTTTAAGGTTTTGAATAAATTGCATTTATGATTTCGTTTATGTTATAAAGTCTTTGAAATAAAATTATTTATTGATTGCATGCTTTGTTGATGAGAAATTAATGATACCTTAAGTGAAGGTGAGTGTCGTACTTCAACTTTACCTCTAAGCATTCATTCATCGAAGCATTTGCGTCATAGTTTTGTCAGTCATTCATTATTTCAATAAAAGTCGACTTTCATTAAACTTTCTGTCCATTTTAAATTTAAAAATGGAGTTAATTTCATTTCATGCATTTTCATTGCCTCATGTATCGTGTGAAGTCGACCCAAAGTCATCATAATAGAATTTTGATTCTACAGACAGACCGGTAAAAATGATTTGACATTTTACGTAAAATTAGCGGATGAAATATGTTGTGTCTTGATCTTTACCTGAATGTATAAGGAAACTATGTCGCGTATAAGGAATTTATGTCGCGCGTTGTCTATTCTAGAGTGGAAATAAGACAAAATTTTGATGGATTTCGTGCCTGAATTTTCGAAGACATCGAAAGGTTGTGATGCGATTTGGGTCATCGTTGATTGGTTGACTATATTGATTCATTTCCTTTCGATGAGATTTAATTATCCATTGGAGAAACTATAGGAGATGTATATTGAGAGGATTTTCAGTCTACATGATATTCCTTCTAGTATCGTATCTAATAGAGATTTGAGGTTTACTTTAAGGTTCTGGGAGAGCTTGCAGAAAGCGTTGGGTACGAAGTTGTGGTTGAGTTTCGCTTATCACCCACAAGCGGATGGTCATACGGAGAGGACTATCTAAACTTTAGAAGGCTTTTTAAGAGGTTGTGTTCTCGAGAAAGGAGGTGCTTAAGATGGGTTCTTACTGTTGATAGAGTTGACCTACAACAATAGTTTCCATTCGAGTATCGAAATGGAACTACTTGAGACGTTCTATGGTAGAAGGTGTAAGACACCTTTGTGTTGGTATGAATCGGGAGAGAGTGTTGTAATTGGACCTGGTATTATCCAACAGACGATAGATAATATTAAAGTGATTCAAGAGAAGATGAGAGCTTAGCAGAGTCTCCAGAAGAGTTACCATGATAGAGAAGGAAGACACTTGAATTTCAAGAGGGAGATCATGTGTTCCTTAGAGTTACTCTGGTAACTGGTGTTGGTAAAGCTTTGAAGTCTCAAAGCTCACTCCGTGTTTCATTGGTCTATACCAAATTTTGAGGAGGATAAGAGAGGTGGCCTATTGGATTGCTTTACCACCGTCGCTCACTAATCTTCATGATCTGTTTCATGTGTCGCAGTTGAGGAGATACATTTTGGATCTATCTCATGTAGTCCAAGTGGATGATATACAAGTGAGAGATAACTTGACTGTTAAGGCATCACCCATGCAGATAGAGGATCAGAAAGGGAAGCAGTTTCGTGGTAAAGAGATTACCTTGGTGAAGGTAGCTTGGGGAGTACCTGCTAGTGGAAACTTGACTTGGGAGCTAAAGAGTCAGATGAGAGAGTCGTATCCAACTCTGTTTGCTTAAGGTAATTTTCGAGGGCGAAAATTCTTTAAGTGAGGGGGATTTGTAACACCCTAATTCTTGAATTACAGAATTATGCAAATTATTCTATTTTGCGTATTTATTTAATTGTGAGCAATTAATTAAATATGGGAGTGGGGGTGTGTACCCTTGAGTTAAGGGTATAGAGATAGTTGTAGGTGATGAATAAAAGTGGGCCAGAATTACCATAAATTATTTTAGTAATAATAATTTATTAGATTTTATTAATTGAAAGGAATATAAAGCTTTTGGGGTGAAATTGATAATTGAGGAAAAATTAATGGAAAGGAAGAGTAATCATTTTGTTAGTAGGGGAGAAAATTATAATTAAGAGTTA
Source organism: Lathyrus sativus (assembly GCA_963859935.3). Taxonomy (NCBI): domain Eukaryota; kingdom Viridiplantae; phylum Streptophyta; class Magnoliopsida; order Fabales; family Fabaceae; genus Lathyrus; species Lathyrus sativus. The sequence continues at coordinate 640,854,137 of OZ012741.1, forward strand.
TTTTGCCTTAACTATATATTATAATAAGAGAAACATAGGAAGAGACTATTTTGTCTGTATGTAGAGACTAGAGAAAAGAGAGAGAGAGAGAGAGTACAAAGGACTAAGAAGAGGAAGAGACTTGGGATAATCGTAGTATGTATAATTTTGAGCGTCTGATTTTTTACGGAATCAAAGTCAAATTTTCGGAGGTCCTCCAATTGTGAAAATCCCATTATGATTTTTTTAGGTCTATACATCGTCTCTTATCTAGGGAAGCGTCGTTTAGCGAACCATCTCTTAGTGAGGGAGGTCATCGCGTAACGAGAAGCTCTAGCGACAAAATTATTATGCTTTTGTTTTTAACATAACTTGAGTTCTATAACTCAGAACGAGACGCGGTTCGAAGCGTTTGAAAGCTAAAGTGAATTAATATCAATTGATAATAATTTTAGATGTTGAATATGTTGTAATAACATTATTAATTGATGAGAATTATTATTAAAAATTATTTGATCGAGTAAATGTCGAGTTGTGCGAGTTTGAGGAATATGTTTTATGAGTTATGGAAATGTTTGAATATGTTGCTATGACGAGATGTTAAGCATTAAGAATAAGTATGAAATATGATAATATTGTGAATATGGATTATTTTGAGTTATGTTTGTTGTATTGGTTCATGTTTGAAATATAATTTTGTTCAGATGAATTATTATCATACTTGTGTTGTACTGTTGATTGATGGTGTGCATTCTGTAATTTTGGTGTGATGTAATCCAGAGAGGGGACTAGTTGAGTTGTCAATGTATTTATGTTATCATTAGAGAAGGGTCTTAACGCATTGATTTAATTATATGATCATGCATCATAATATTTTTGTCAAGAGACATGCCTGCTAGTTTAGAGAGGGGATAAGTGGTTTGTCCCAAGCTCAGAGAGGAGGTTCAGGGTTCATAGAGATTGGAACATGATTCGTATGAAGAGCCAAATATTAATTTGGTACCACATATATATGCATAGAGTTGCATAGTTGAGTTGCATTGCATAATGAGTTATATGTATTTTGTTGAGTTGTGAATGATTGATGAGTTTGAATGTGAGAATGTATTGTGATATGCTGTGAATAATATTGTGTAGAATATGTTGTGTAGATATCATACCTTACAGTATAATGTCTGTTATTATTGATTGTGATATCACACGTGTTTGTTGTTGTTGTTGTTGTTGTTGTTGTTGTTGTGTATTCTCCTCTTTGGAATGCGGATAAGCAGGTAATTCAGTAGATGCTTAGAGTTGAGGATGACATGAGGTTGTTTCTTCTTTTTCTTTCCGCGTTTAGTTTATGTGTTATGATATGTATTTTAAAGTATACTCTCATGATTGATGTTTTGAGGTTTTGAAGAGATTGCATTTATGATTTCGTTTATGTTATAAAGTCTTTGAAATTAAAATTATTTATTAATTTCATGCTTTGTTGATGAGAAATTTCGTTGCGATGATACCTTAAGTGAAGTTGAGCATGCGAAGACACCCTAAGAGAAGGTGTTGATTATGGTTACTATCTGTTAAAGTGTTACAGGGCACGTGTGTTTAGATTTAAGAATGTGTAACATCCTGTTTTTGTTTTGATGAATACTAAGGTTTTCGTATATTTATACGCGGGAAAAATATGGTGTTACAGCTTCCGTAGAAACCAAAGCTTTACCTTCTTTACTTATGCATCACTCCCATAACATTGTACCGGTGTGTTCCACGATGTCTTTGTCTTCGTTGAATTAGTGAACTTCTCAAACACATTCGTATCCATACACTGATGGATATAGAACAATGCCTCCTGATCCTTCATCCCCGTTTCTCTTTGCGTGTTTCTCTGTGCTTTAGTTGCATTTGCTACAACCGTTGTGTATCCGTCATTAACGAGATCAAGAACATCTTGAGCGGCAAACAACACACGCATATGAATCATCCACCGATTCCAATTCTTTCCATCAAACACTGAAAGCTTTGTGTTCAAGCTACCGTTTTCGCCGTTCATCTTCGTTCTTGTGCAAATTCATTCAAATCTCACCAACACTCGTGTTTCTCAATCTCTCAGAATAAAAAAATGTGATTTTGTTACGATTCAGATCTTCAATTCAATGTGAATTGAATGAGCAGAATCAATCACACACGCCTCACTTACACTCGTGTTTCTCGCTGAATCTGAACCAAAATTTTAGATACCAATTGTTAGTGTACAAAGTTGAAGATGAAGAAGATAGAAGAGAGGGAAAAACTTTATAACTAACTTCTAATTAAAAATGGTCACGAAAATTCTCTTATAAACTAAAATGTGATTCAGAAATTATACTATGAGAACCACTCTAAATAAAATGCAAATTAATCTAAAATGTAACTTAAAATGAATGCAAATTTAAGAAAACCGTATCATGTCTATGATATTTGTATCAATTTATGAACCTTCATTTGTTTGGACAAAACCTCCAAATTTGAAGATGTCAACAATATCTTGCAACCATTATGATCTTCACCAAAGGGAATACCAATCTCACCTAAATCGAGTCTTCCATGAAGATCATACATTACAACTAGGATTGTTTGTAGCTCCTTCATCTTAGCACACAAAAGGTTAGCTCTTTCTGCAATTCTCATTCTTCTATTATTACCAAAACACATGAAACAAGTGGTTTCAGCTAGGTTCGTGTTATCATCAAAATTGAGACCTATTGTAATACCAAGCTGTGTTTGAATATTTGTAATGTCTGGTTTCTTAGTCACAGTTGCAAAGACAATCTCTTGGAACAATTGATCTCTGCCCGCTCTTCGTATAACTGTATTTATAGAATGGTTGACTCTTTTATCTGGTCCACACAATCCAATTATATTTTCTCCGCGGTCACTCACTCTTAGTGCGCTCATAATCTTTTCCTTAACCTTATCATTCACGGCTGGAAGGTAAGTGTCCCAATGACCATAGCGCATTAAGATCTGAGACCTGAGAAACCTTCGTTTGACCAAATCTCAGTTTACATTCATAAATAACTGCCCAAAATGGAAACGATGGCGTTTAAACAAGGAAATCAGTTCAATGTTCCGTTGACGCTGTTTACCTTTACTTATTATATTTTGTAGACCTCTTCGTTTTTTATTTATTTTATGTTCACTTACACATAGGAGTAGGAATAAGCCTGATCACGCCATGCTTTATAAGGTCGGAGTGTGGCTTAGATAAATTTTAAATTTTAAAAATTGCTTTCTAGACTTTATGGGGTGTTCCCTCCCAAAATGAAAAAGTAAAATTGTTTTTATGAACGTTTTATTTACACAGTTTTTAATGTAAATGGATGACTAACCTTTAATTTTTTTTTCAAATACAATACGGTATCCGTATATCATAAGAGCTTGAAGTTTGACTCAAAATTTAAAATTAAATACTTTTACTATAAAAAATATTTTTCTAAAATCAATTTATTTTAAATTTTTTAGAATACAAAATACTAGATATCAATTCTCCTATTATATTAAAAAATACAAAATTTTTTTTCATAAATATGTTTTTTAAATTAATAAATCAAACAATACAAATTATAAATGATTATTACTATTATACATTTTAAATAGATGTTGTTATTTAATTGACATATAAAATAATTTAAAATATTAACTATTTTATATGAAAAAATCAATTAATTAAACCATAAAAATATAAAATAAAATTTGAGGCATGGTAAGGATCAAATTGTGCATACTTTTGATGATATTTTGCAGCCCTTTCTAATTGTTTTCTTGGTATTTTAGTAGTAAATCCATATGTTTTAGTGTAAATATGTAAATTTTTTATTATGATTGTAAATATTGTGAATTGTGATCATTTTTATGTTTTTTGATAGGTTTTCTTTCTTGAGATGGTGCTTGAAACCTATGGCTGATGGAAGAGGATTTTAAAGATCAAATTCATAACTTTTTGATAGAAAATCGTGCTTAGCACGCTTTTCAATGCAGATTCAGTGCGATTTTGACGAAGAGGCAGTAGCTAAGGATCTTTGATCGTGCTTAGCGCGGTGCCACTTATAGACACTTTGTCGCTTTTCATTTTTCAGCCACTTTTTAGATTGTAAAGGGTATTTAGGACAAAAAGCTTAGAAATTGCAAGAGAAATGAGAATCAAAACTTAAGAGCATCAATTTTCGATTCTTCAACTTTGATGCTATCAAAGCTTTCCTTTTTACTTGTTGATCAAGTTACCATCGTGATGGCTAGCTAAACACTTTTGTTCCGGTGTGGGCCTCACCTCGGCAGGCCCAATACCAAATACGGCCCAACAGGCGAACTGAGCACACCTGGCACACGCCCCTTCGGACGAGCAGGACCGTCCGCCGGGCACAAGCCATCACGCCGCATCCCCTTCGTCGTCCGTCTCACCAGACGAGCGAGACTACCCGGGCTCCCTCCGCGGGAGAATAACGTGCTCGGCGCACGTTCTCCACGTGCTCCCCTCCGCGGGGACACGTCATCGGCCAACCGTCCACCTCCGAAAGAGCAGGTCAAACCCACTTTCCGGAGACCTAGGAGCGGTTGAACTAGGGCGAAGACCACGTCCTGGTCTTCACTACGCCACGTAAGCCCTAGCAGTCATTAGGGTTGGGCCTGGTCGTCTGGCCCACCTCGAATGACCGTTGGCCCAGCGCTGGGGTCTCTCTATAAATACCCTCTTCTTCAAGAGGGTCAGGTAACTCTTCTTGCCCCCTTTTCTGTACTATTGCTTCCTCTCTGTCCAACTTCTTACTTGGGCGTCGGAGTGCTTTGCAGGTACACCCCCTCCTCGTTCTTACCTCGGCGAACAGATAACCGTCCGGCGAAGCGTGGCCAGTCCGTGATCCCTCCTGATCAGGTCAGATCAGTGGCGCCGTCTGTGGGAACGGAAACTTCCCCGTTACTCCGAGCAGAAAAACCAAAAGTTTCACCAAACCTCCACGGTCATGGCCAGCCCACGCCGCGATGACACTCCGCACGATCTCGCGCTCAACACTGCCACCAACGGGAAGCAGGTAGGAACGGCGCGCCTGAATGAAGCCGAAGAAAGAGACGGGCAAACTGCCTCACCATCGTCCGAGGAAAGGCCCCTGCATGCCGACCATCGCCCCCCGAGCCCGCCGGCGTTCCACCCCGTTCCCATCCCGGCGGGAGCGGACCCCACGGTAGCCGCCCTCTTTGCAGCCATCAACCAGACGAACCAGCTGCTGTCCCAACAGAACGCTAGAATTGGAGCGTTGGAACGCGGCGGCTCCCCGAGGTACCCCCAGCGGGAAGACCAGAACGGAGGTTCGAGGAGCCCCTCACCTCGACCCAGGAACCGCCGACCGCGGTTGGAGAGACGCCGCCCCCAAGCGACACGGGAGCGCACCAGATCCCCGGCAAGACACGGTCGCGGGAGGAACCAGAACGCCGCGGCGACCCCAACCGAGGAAACCCGAGGCGGGAGCACAGGCCGGAGATCGAGGGCCCGAAACCCGGGACACACCGCGATCGGCTCATCCCCCCTGAGATCCCCGGCGCACAGCGACGAGGATGACTACCGCACCCCACTATCCCGGGAGATCATGGCGGCCCCTATACCCCAAGGAATGGAGAAGCCACCGACGCTGTCAACGTACGACGGCACCTCCGACCCGGACGATCATCTGGAAGACATCGAGGCCATGCTCGACTACCGCAATGTCCGGGGAGCTATCAAATGCAGACTCTTCCCGACGACTCTGAGGAAAGGCGCTATGACCTGGTACAAAAGCCTGGAGCCCGAATCAGTTACATCGTGGAGGGTCTTGAAGGACCTATTCTCCAAACACTTCACAGCGTCCCGGCGTCACCCGAAGACGGAAGCAGTCCTCGGGGCGATCATCCAAGGCCCCGACGAACCCCTCCGGAAATACATCGAAAGATTTACTCGGGAAGCCGTACAGGTGACGACTTCCGACGAAATGAAACGCTACTTAATGGAGCAAGGCCTGCGCCATGACTCCAAATTTTACGAGGCCGTGGGCATACACCGGCCCACGTCCCTCCAAGACTTCCTCGACAGGGCCGCCCACTACATCCGGTTCGAGGAAACACAAGCGGCCAACTCCGCCCGCGACACCCGAGACAGAGAAGCCCCCCGCGGGCACCGAGACGACGGAGCTTCGAGCCACCGGCGAGGAGGGGACCGCCGTCGGGATGACCGCCACCGCGAACCCCGCGAACAGCGCGAGTCGCGCGGCCCGGCAGGAAGGTTCACCGAGTACACCGCCTTGGTCGCTTCCCGCGAACGCATACTGGCCGAATGCGCTAAAACCGAGTTTGTGCAGGGAGGTGTCCGTTTTCCACGACCAACGCCGCCCAAACCCAACGTGGACAAGTCAAAGTACTGCCGGTTCCACAGGACCCACGGGCATGTAACGGAAGACTGCATCCATCTCAAAGATGCGATCGAAATCCTAATCAAAGATGGGCACTTAAAGCGATACACCCGGGGAGGTGAACCACCCAGATCGGAGGCCCCGGAGGCAAAGAAAATCGAGGAGCTCCCCTGCCCAGAAGACGGTGAGAGACTCCAGGTCGCGCTGTGCGTCAGCCGCCCCGAGGACTGGTTCGCAAGCAGAGGACTCGGCATCCCCGAAGCACCCAGCTTAGTCGGCGAGCCAATCCGACCAACCAGCCGATGGGAATACTTCCCCAGAGCCATGGTCATCTCTGATGGCGCTACGAGGAGTCTGTCCATAGGATCTGTGAAAAGGAAATTCGACGAACTCATCGCGGGCAACTCCGGCAAGATGAGCACGCTCGACAGATTCCGAGGCCGCTCCAACCCGATCACGTTCTACCTCGAGGAACTACCCGGGGGATCTCCCAATTCCAACATACCCTTGCTCATACGCGCACGTATGGCAAACTTCGACGTCAGGCGCCTCCTCGTCGACGGAGGGAGCTCGGTTGACATAATGTACTCACATTTGTTCACAACTCTCCAGCTCAACGAGTCCAACCTCTCCCCCTACGTAGGCTCCGACCTCCAGGGGTTCAACGGGACGACGACAAGACCCTGGGGATACGTGGAACTGAAAGTCACCTTTGGGGAAGAGGAAACGGCCAGAGACATCAGCATCCGCTTCTTAGTCATCGAATGCCCGTCCCTGTATAACTGCATCCTGGGCAGGACAACGATAGCAGAACTCACCGCGGTACCCTCCACCGCCCACCTGAAGATGAAATATTACACGAGAAGGGGAGCCGTGGTCACCCTCAACGGCGACATCGAAGCTGCCCGAAGGTGTTTTGAAGCCGCGCTGAAAGGCTTCGACTCCATCGCCCCACCGACCAAAAAGAAAGCACCGAGCGCTACGCCAAAGGACAAGGCAACAGAGCTGGTCGGATCAGTTGAGCTCGACAGTCGCTTCACCGACGAGCTCGACAATAAAAAGACTGACGCGGCCAACGAGCATCCAGCGCGCCCCATCCCGGATGGCGATTTCGAGCTCATTCCCCTCGGGGACGACACGACCAGAACCGTAAGGGTAGGCGCAGGACTCCCCGACCTCGCGAAACGACAGCTCCAAGCCTGCCTCCGCGAGAATGCCGACCTCTTCGCCTGGAGCGCCGCGGAAATGCCGGGACTCGACCCTGAGGTCGCCTGCCACCAGCTGTCCATCAGCCCGACCGCAAAGGCCGTGGTGCAACGCCGTCGCCGCCAGTCTCCAGAAAAATCGGCAGCAGCCGAACAAGCTGTAAAAGACCTCTTAGAGGCAAATTTTATTTCGGAAGCCCGGTATTCCACCTGGCTGTCCAACGTTGTACTTGTTAAAAAGAATAATGGAAAATGGCGCATGTGTGTTGACTACACTGACCTCAACCGGGCATGTCCTAAGGACGCCTACCCCCTCCCCAACATCGACAAGCTCGTCGACAACTCGGCGGGCTTCAAACTCTTGTCCTTCATGGACGCATACTCGGGATACAATCAGATCCCGATGGCCGAACACGACAAACAGGCCACGGCCTTCATGACAGCATCGGGCAATTACTATTACAACGTAATGCCTTTCGGCCTCAAAAACGCCGGGGCCACGTACCAACGGATGATGAACCGCGTCTTCCACGAGGAGATCGGGGACATGCTCGAAGTCTATATGGACGACATGATCGTCAAATCCGGCGCGGAAGACGACCATGCGGCACATCTCCAGAAGGTCTTCAAGACCGCGAGATCATGTCGCATGCGCTTTAACCCGGAGAAATGCACTTTCGGCGTCTGCGCCGGTAAATTCCTCGGCTACTACTTGACCGAACGGGGGATCGAAGCCAACCCGGACAAGTGCCACGCCTTCTCCAATATAACCACGCCGACCACGAAGCGTGCCATCCAGTCCCTCAACGGCGTACTAGCCTCCCTCTCACGATTCATCGCGAGATCGGCCCAACACGCCCTCCCGTTCTTCAAACTGCTCAGGAAGGAGACCAAGTTCGAATGGACGGACGAATGTGAGAGAGCCCTTCGCCACCTCAAACGCGTCCTCTCCGAACCACCAGTACTGACGCGCCCCGCGACGGGCGAAACCCTGTACTTATATCTGGCCGTCTCTAACGAAGCCGTCAGCGCCGTACTCGTGAGCGAAGCCGGGGAAGGACAAAAGCCCATTTATTTTACTAGTAAAGCCCTCCACGGCCCGGAGGCCCGATACCAGCTGATCGAGAAAGTCGCCCTGGCCCTCGTAACAGCGGCACGCCGACTCCGGCATTATTTTCTAGCACACACCATCGTGCTCCGCACCGACCAACCCCTCCGCCAGCTACTCGGCCGCCCAGACATGGCTGGGCGCATGCTGAAATGGTCGCTAGAGCTCTCCGAGTTCGACATCACATACGAGAGCCGGCACGCCATCAAGGCTCAAGCGTTGGCTGACTTCGTAGCCGAGATGACCACGCCCCCCGACCCGACCACCAGGAACCACCTCTGGACCATCTTTGTGGACGGCTCCTCCAACTCTACGGGGAGCGGCGCCGGCATCGTCCTCGACAACGACGAGGGTACGGTCATCGAAGTCTCCCTCACGCTAGCTTTCCCAACGACCAACAACCAAGCCGAATACGAAGCATTTCTCGCCGGCCTTCGCCTAGCATCCGACCTGGGAGCCAGGGACATCCGAATCTACACGGATTCCCAGCTGGTCGCTTCGCAAGTCCGAGGTGAATACCAAGCAAAAAACGACACCCTCGCCGGATACCTCGCGCTCATCAGTGACAAACTAAGAGGGTTCGACTCAGCAGAAATTCAACACGTTCCTCGGGAGCAGAACACCCGCGCCGACATCCTCTCCAAACTAGCAAGCACCAAGAAACGAGGCGGTCACAAATCGGTCATTCAAGAAATCTTGTCCCAACCAAGTACCAGCCCGACCACCACACCCCTCGACATCAACGCCATTGGAGACGCGGACTGCTGGATGACCCCCCTCCACACCTATCTCAGCACCGGCCGTCTGCCGACCAGCTCTAGCGAGGCCAACGCAACGAAACGACGGGCCTGCTCGTACGTCCTCCTCGAGGGACGACTGTACCGCCGAGGCTTCGCAATCCCACTCCTCAAATGCATAGACAAATCCCAGAGTACGGCCGTTCTAGAAGAAATCCACGAAGGTATCAACGCGCAGCACCTCGGGGGCAGATCCCTAGCGCGCAAGGCCCTACGCGCGGGCTACTACTGGCCGTCAATGCAGTCCGACGCGAAAGAACATGTCAAACGGTGCGATAAGTGTCAACGACACGGAGACATGCACCTGGCCCCGCCAACCGACCTCACGTCCCTCTCATCTCCGTGGCCATTCGCCTGGTGGGGGCTGGATATCCTCGGACCCTTCCCCCTCGGTTCATACCAGAACAAGTACCTCATCGTGGGAGTCGACTACTTCACCAAGTGGGTCGAGGCTGAAGCTCTGGCCAAAATCACCGCCCACAACATTCTCCGATTCTACAAACGCAACATCCTCGCCAGGTTCGGGGTACCACTCGCCATCGTCACCGACAACGGTACACAATTTACAGACAAAAACTTCCGCGACTTCGTCACCAACCTCGGGACCAAACATCACTTCGCCTCGGTCGAACACCCTCAGACGAACGGCCAGGCGGAGTCGGCAAACAGAGTTATACTCAGAGGACTCAGACGACGCCTCGGAGACGCCAAACGAGCATGGGTCGAAGAACTCCACAGCGTCCTCTGGGCATACCGTACTACTCCTCACTCAACTACAGGGGAGACCCCATTTCGCCTCACGTACGGAACCGAGGCCGTAATACCGGTCGAAATCCGCGAACCGTCCAGACGAACGGAAGCTCCCCTAGACACCGACGACAACGACGGCTCCCTCCGAGAAGAGCTCGACCTCGTCGAAGAAATCCGCGCAGGAGCAGCCCTCCGGGAAGCCCGGCTGAAGCAACAAGTAGCACTTCGCCATAACCACAAAGTCATAAAACGCGATTTTCAAACTGGAGACTTAGTTCTACGCAGAAATCAAAAGGACTCCCACGAGGGCAAACTGGCGGCGAACTGGGAAGGCCCATACCGAGTCCGGGACAAAACGGAACACGGGGCCTATTACCTCGAAAACCTGCACGGTGAACAATTAGCTCGACCATGGAACGCCGCGAAGCTTAAGCGGTACTACAGTTAACACATTGCCCGCGACGACCAATCGTCCCGGCCACTGGGGGGGCGACATGGTACCACCGCACACCCCCGCGTCCACCAACGACCAAAGAAAGCAAAGAAAGCAAGCCCTGCCTCTCGTGTGCGCGGGCAGAAGGCCTTGCTCGGCAGGGAATACCTCGACCGAGGCTCCTCGTCGCCGTACCAAAACAGGCAGGACACCCAGCTCGCGATGGGCCGTCCACGCCCCGGGAAAAACTACCCCCGAAACGGCCCGGCTACATCCCCGGCCAAACCGGCCAGTCCCCTACACTACCGGTAACAAATTGTCGAGCTAAACACACCGAGCGAACACTTAGAAAATCTACAAGAAATGTCATACACATCAAAGGCATTCGAACAAATACGAAAAACGAGCATAAAACAACATGCAAACAATGAGCGCACACTTAGAAAATCCATGATAAATATATTTAACAAAAGCGGGCACCAGCCCAGTAGTCAATAGTACAAAAACGAGCACGCAGGCCCAAAGCAAAAGATAAACACCGGCACGCAGGCCACAAAACAACGAGCACGCAGGCCCGGCAACCTACACTTCCTCATCAGCTCGGTCAGCAGCCACGGTTTCCTCGTCGGGGATAACGAAATAAGGATCGATCACCCTTCCATCAACGATCTCGTGGTACGGCCCTATCCCGTCCACGACCAGCTCGACACCAGGGTTGGCGACCTGAATCTGCTCGACCGCATTCTTGAACCCGACCTCGACGGCTTCCAGACAATCGCTCTCCAACACCCGGATACGGGCGATCAAGTCAGCACGGGTGATTAAACGCCGATCCCCCTCAGTCTCGTCCTCGGCCGGACGAACAGCGCTGTCCAGAACCTCAGTACGAACCTTCAGCGCCTGCACCTCGGCCGTCGCCATCCCCAGCTTCTCTTCCAGCGAACTCACCTTCCCCTCAGCTCCCTCTGCTCGTTTCCGCTCCTCGGCAACGTCCTTCTGGCTCTTCTCCAACTCCTCAGTGAGCTTGGCCAACCGCGACTGCGTAAAGGTGAGATCCCCTTGCAGTTTGGACAGCTCAGCAGCAGAGCAGCCCTCCTCGTTCAGCACGAGAGCCGTCGTAAACGTCCGCATCATCGCGGCCAAGTCCTCAGCCAGGACACGCCGACGGGCCTCCCGATCAGCCTGGCGAACAGCCTTCACCTCCCCGGCGGAAACGGTGGGGGAACGGGCACCATGAAAATACCCCGGGTGCTGGTGGCAGGGAGGGACGACATAACCTTCCTCGACGGCGCCGACCGTCAGATCCACCACCCGAGGCTCCTCGGACCTCTGCCTCTTCGACACTCCTTGGGACACAGGGGATTGGCTCTCTTGAGGCGACGAGGACGAAGTTTGGCCCCCCTGCGTCGCGACCTCCTGACTGACCAGCTGACTCACCCTCGTCCTCGGGACCCCGGCACTCCTGGCAGCACGCAACTGCTTCACCCGCTCGTCGACAGTAGACATGTTCGCTGCAAAAACAAAGAAATAGGTTAGCGACGATCAAAAACCCCGACAACGAGGGGAAACGAAACATCCCTACCTAGATAATCTAGAGCGGCCGCCCCGGTCGCACAGCCGAGCAAAGTCTTAGTATTTATCAAACGCTTTTTAGTGCGTACGTTCCCCTGGGCATCGAGGATGTACCGACCGTCGGGCGTCACCAGCTTCGACGGGGGAAGTGACCGCACAAAGGCAATTATTTTCAGATAAGCGGCCATATCCTTCTCCTCGAGGGTTCCCGCCCGGACGATATACCTATCCGTCCCTCGACTGAAATGCTCCGAGGTCCACAGCAGATGTATCTCGGGAAGCCACGCTCGGAACCACTGGCCATCTACCGTGCGCTCGCCCTCGTCAAAGAGAGTGTCCGAGCCGTGCTGCGTGATCGGTTTGACAAGGTAGAACCGACCCTTGAAGTCTTTGACAGAATCACTGTACGCTTTAAAAATTTTGGTCGATTGTTTGAAAGAGACCCATCCGTGACGACCTCGCACCGTCTGCCGCTGCAAATGAAAGATGCGAAAGAACAACGGCACCGTCGGCTCCACCGAGAGGTAGAAACACACCACCTCGAAAGCCCGGATGAAAGCCAGAGCGTTCGGGTGCAGCTGAGACGGGGCAAGACGCAGCCAGTCAAAAATCCCCAGATGGAAGGCAGAGAACGGCAACCGGAGCCGAGCTTCTTTAAAATAAAATTCATACATCGGGAACATCTTCCGCCCATAGCGCGAACAGATCCGATGGTGCGCTTTCGGGCGATACACCTGCCAGTGTTGCGTTTCTCCTAGCGGCGTGTCCTCGACCGTGGCATACACGTCGGACGGGTCGACCACAAAACAAGAAGGGATGGTAAGTGGCTCCTCGGCCGCCCACTCCTCGGGCAAGGAGACGCGCCCGTCGTCATACTCCGGAACCTCGGGTTCATCATCTTCAACCATTATCCCCGGCACCAGAGCCGACATCTACACCTGAAAGCAGAGGACCTCGGTGAATTCGATAGCCAGGATCAAATCCACCCTTCCACCGCGAGTCAAGTGAAAGGGCGACAAAGGCCGAGGGGCGGCGAGCAGACATTCGCTCCCCGCCTACCCTCCTCGGGGATCGGAGAACGACCCCTCAGCCCTTCGGGGCGGCCGTCGGAGAAGATACTTCTCCCCGGGGCAGTCATCAGAAAAAGCCCCCGTCCTCGGGGCATTCATCGGAGAAAAGCCCCCGTCCTCGGGGCATTCATCGGAGAAAAGCCCCCGTCCTCGGGGCATTCATCAGAAAAAGCTCCTGTCCCCGGGGCATTCATCGGAACTAGCCTACCGTCCCCGGGGCATTCATCGGAAAACTCGCCAGACGCGGCGGAACTCGCATCCCTCCTCGGGGCGCTCATCGCGCCCCGACCACACGTCCCAGTTAGACGACGAAAATAAAAGAGAGGGAGAAGAGGAACTCACTTGTAACGGCGGCGGACGGAAGAAAAAGCGAATGGCACGGCGTTGATCGGCGGCGAACGGCGGACGGGCAGAGACGATGAAAGATCAACAGGGAGAAAAGTAGCAGAATGAGCGGGGACCGCCATATTTATAACCCGGCGCGAGACTCGAAGCGACCCTAGGCTCATTAATGACATAGGTTAGCCGCCCCTACGACCGCTCAACGCAAGACACGTGGAAGCAGCCTGACAGTCGCGTCTCTCCATCTGCCTCCTCCCCGTTCTACCGACGACCGGAGCCCTTCGCACGAGTCCCCCGCTCCGGACATGACGACCTTAAGTCCTCGCTCTTCCCCAGAGCTTCGACTTGGGGGGCTCCTGTTCCGGTGTGGGCCTCACCTCGGCAGGCCCAATACCAAATACGGCCCAACAGGCGAACTGAGCACACCTGGCACACGCCCCTTCGGACGAGCAGGACCGTCCGCCGGGCACAAGCCATCACGCCGCATCCCCTTCGTCGTCCGTCTCACCAGACGAGCGAGACTACCCGGGCTCCCTCCGCGGGAGAATAACGTGCTCGGCGCACGTTCTCCACGTGCTCCCCTCCGCGGGGACACGTCATCGGCCAACCGTCCACCTCCGAAAGAGCAGGTCAAACCCACTTTCCGGAGACCTAGGAGCGGTTGAACTAGGGCGAAGACCACGTCCTGGTCTTCACTACGCCACGTAAGCCCTAGCAGTCATTAGGGTTGGGCCTGGTCGTCTGGCCCACCTCGAATGACCGTTGGCCCAGCGCTGGGGTCTCTCTATAAATACCCTCTTCTTCAAGAGGGTCAGGTAACTCTTCTTGCCCCCTTTTCTGTACTATTGCTTCCTCTCTGTCCAACTTCTTACTTGGGCGTCGGAGTGCTTTGCAGGTACACCCCCTCCTCGTTCTTACCTCGGCGAACAGATAACCGTCCGGCGAAGCGTGGCCAGTCCGTGATCCCTCCTGATCAGGTCAGATCAACTTTCATGTCAAGATTAGAGGTAGTTAACCTTACTAATATGTATTTCTTTTGATCTTTTGTATGTGAACAATGTAACACCCCAATTTTTAGTAATAATTTATTTATCATATTATTAATTAATGAGTGATTTTATGCATAATTGATTTATTTAATATATTTAAATTAATTGATTTATGTAATTTATTTGAATTAATAGATTTATTTGATTTATTGAATTTATATGAAATATTTGATTTATATGAATTAATTGATGTATATAAATTATTTGATTTATTTGAGTTGTTTTGATTAATTGATTTATTGGACATATTTGAAATAATTGATTTAATTGACATATTTGAACAAAAGGAGAAATTATTAGAAATTATTAGGTTTTCAGAAAATTGTGAGAGACGAACAAAAGGAGAAAGAGATAGAATAGAAAGATAGAAGTTGAAAAACGAGGAAAAGAAGTTAGAGGAGAAGATAGGGGAAGAGAAGAGGAACTCAAAAAATTCAAGAAAATTAAAGTAAGAATGTGTTTTTATGTAATTATTGAGATTATTTGATAGTATTTAATGGGTAGAATCATGTTTAGGTTGAAATCCCTAAATTTTTTATGATTTAAAACTGTTAGATTTTAGTGATAATTTTTAAGATGTGTTTGGAATTAATATGTTGGTATACTATTGAAACACATTCAATATTTTGAGTAAGACATTTAAATTTGAAATTCATTATTTTTGAAACAGTGGCGCAAGAGTTTTATTATGTTGTTGTAGTGTAATGTAGTAATACCCCTTTTAATTTTTAGTTCATGTAGAGACAAAGCAAGCATAGGAAATGAGCTATAAATCTCTTAATTCACATCATGTTGTAGAAATTGGTAGAAATTAAGGTGATCACTATCCACTTTCCTGTAGCGCCACTTTTTGTATTCTTCTCTTATTGTAAATAAAAATGTAACTACTACTTAACCTACTATTGTGAAAACCATGTAATCTTGTTTATTATATTGTAGCAACAAACTTGATTTATGAAGTGGCCTTCCCCACTTTCCTTAAGCAGTGTAGCGACATAAAAGTTATTAGTAAATGAAATGTACTTTTATTCCTATCATGCTTATTGTAGCGCATACCTTTAGTAACATAATGAAAATGTGACCTTTCCACTACTACTTCGTACTGTAGCTTTAGAAGCATGGATAAGGAAATGTGAAGACCACTTACCTTTTATGTTGCATATTAGAATGATATTTTCACTTACTATAGTAATTAATGTAGTACTTTCATTTAGCATATTACAATAATATTTTAATATGATACATAATGTAGTATATAAAGTAATGTTGATGTTCATGTAAGTAATAAATAATAAATTATTGCTTTGAATTGTGTTAAGAGATTAAATTTTTTGCATATAATTTCGTACATATTGTTCCATCAAAATATATGATTTTGTCATCATCAAAAATGGGGAGATTGTTAAAACAAGATTTTGGTTCTGCATATAATCTCTAGTTTTGATGATAACAATGCATATATTTTATATGTAACCGTTTTGTACTCTAATGATTGTCTGAAGTGTGGAGTTATAAAATTCAAATTGATTTTGGATAACTCTTAAGAAATTCCATCAGAATCCTTCTGGCGCGCCTCAAGAAACTACTTCGTTCGTCTATGAAGAAACATTAGTAGTTTTGATGAATGCTGAATGCCTCTGAAGAAAAAGAAAGTTATGTGATTCTCAGGAAAGCTTCACTTCTAGCTCTAGAGTCAAGATTCTGAGTTCTGAAGATTTGTCTACTCTCTTCTGATATTCAAGCTTCTGACAGAATCATTTAAGAAGATTAAATGAAGACAACTTCTAACTTTGAAGACTCTGATATCTTTCAGTCATTTATCTTCTAGACTCATCATCACTTCTCATCAGATAAAGTTCATCAGAAGATAAGATTTAAACAGAAACATGTGGTGAAAGAATCCATACAAATAATACATTCCCAATATGGTATAAACTGATTTTACGTCAGTATTGCTAAGGAATATGGTGATACTTTACCAGTATTATCTCTCACAGTCTTCGTATTACCCTTGCAACAGCTGACATTAATATTGACAATTGTACCCTTCAATGTTCAACCATCTAGCTATATAAAGGAATCTCTACCTCATTGCAAAACAACGATCAATATTACAAGAGAAAAATACACACAGTATAAAAAATCTATCAAAAGAATTTTTCAAACACAAAGAGTTGTTACTCATATTTGTGTAAAACCTTGTTCTTAAAATTGTTTCATCTGCTTTATAGAAACATTTTTATAAACACTTTAATTGTAAATTCCTTGATATTATTTTTCTCATGTGACTAAGTGTCAGTCTGTAGACTTGAGAGGGCTAAGATGTTTTTCTAAACACTTAAACGAACTTGTTGTAATCTTTCAAGATTAGTGGATTAAGTCCTTTTTGAAGGCTAAATCACCTTGGCGGGTGGACAAGAGGTAGTCTCGTTATACGCGAAGTATAAACCAAATGTGTCACTTTTTCATTTTGGTTTTATATATCTTGTTTGTTTGTGTGAAGCATCTCATTGAAAAAGTTTTGAAAATCCAATTCAAACCCCTCATTTTCTTGTGTTTTTCTCTACCTTCAATAAGCTCTTATAAAAAGTGGGTAAGTCATGCTAGTACGTGTTTGAGGAACTTTAAGTCACGACTCACGCATGACTATATTAAGAAGTCTAAGATTCGTCTTGAGCGTCCATGGGTGAGATATAGTTTTCTCTCGAAGAAGGTTTCGAAAACGTTTGCAAAGGGTCGTCGTTCTGAGAAATCCCTGGAAAGTACTAGTCTTATTTATCTTGGTAATTTGATGTTAATGATTTATAGATACTAATCATATTTTCACTTTGTTTATAACAGGATAAAAGTTAAGCAGGAATACAAAATAAAGCAAAAAATATTTATCCTCATAAATTGTCTCGTGGGGGTTACAAGAAACTGGAGAAAAATATGATGGAGAAAAAATAACAAATGGGAGATGAGGACTCCATTAGTCGTGATCGTAACCCATCTCCATCGTCAAGGCATGAGAAGTGGGAGAGGGCTCTATTAAGACCAAATGAAGAGTACACCTCAGATGCGTCAAAAGCAGTTGTTGAGAAAACTGTAAGTATGATTTGTTGTGCGTATGTTATGTGTTATTTAAATGTTGTGGTAATTACAATATTAATATTATCATGCATGTTGTGTAAGATGTGTTGGTTGAGGAGGTACGTGGAGGCTCATTTGTTCCAAAACCACGACATGATATACTAGTCGAGGCTATTGGAATAGATGAGTATGGTGGGCGCGTTCGTGGTGTTGGGGAAGCCGTCGGCCTGCGATTATTCTTTGGTCCAACAAAGCGTCGAAAACACTGAATTACAAGAGCAGAGAGAAAAGCTTGTGATTGTTGAGAAGGAGTTAGAAGGACAGAGGAAGATGTTAGAAGTCGAGTGGGAAAATTGGAAGAAAGACATAAAAAAGTTAGAAGAGTTATATGCGATAAGTGTTTTATTTGAAATGCTAGTGTTTTATATGAAATGTATGATATATTATGTTTTATCTGAAAAGTTAGAAAATATAGAAATGTGTTTATTATGTATTGTGTTCAAAATTAATGTTATGTCGTAGAGAATAAGTGGTTGCTTATCACAACGTATGGATGAAAATGATGATAATGTTGATGATCAAGTTCCCCAAAAACATATTGTACGTCATTCTAGCACTAAAGGAAAAAATTGTTCAGCCACCCCCGCTAAAGAGGTCAATGAGTTATTGGATCCTTCCGCAAATGAAATCGTCATGTTATACGTTTTGGTTGCGGAAAGCGATGACACGTATTTTCTTCCTCTAGAGCATTTTCAATCGGTAGAGATCTTCTATTCTTCTCCTAGTGATATACGAGATTTTCTCTGGAAAAAATTAGTTTGACGTAGGGATATTGCAAGTTTGGTGCACATAAGTATATATTTGGACATGCATGTCATTATTTATAGTACATTATCATTTTCGTATTTCCTTATATATTTTTTGAATTTTGTTTAACCATTTAGGTACATTCATCGTGTATGTATAGAGTTAAATAAATCGAATATTTATGGCATCTTGGATCCGTATAATAGTCGATGGACAAATGATAAGCTAAAAGAGATTGACTTATACATTTCAGAACGGTTAAGTCAATGGGGAAAAATGTTACTTAGCACCATTTCTCAATGCGTAAATAATTTTGAAATTTTGCTTTATCTTTTATAGTTAGTTTTTTCTTTAGAAAATACTAATTATATATATGCTCATGTTTATTCAGTGATCATTGACAATTGATCATCATATCGCTTATGACGAATACGATAACGATATTGTGTTCCTTACATAAACCACTCAAACATAAAATGGGGCAAATTATTAATGGGTAAGTTTATGTTTATATGAAACTTTTTAGTAATATATATTTTCTTTGACTTTGTAATTGGTTTAACCCGTAAAATATTTTTAATGTACAGTGTTGTGCAGTGACACAATATGTTGAACAATATTAAAAAAATAAAAAATAAAAAGCAAACATTTATCTTGCCTAATGTAAGTGGTTATATTACATGTGTCATTCATTTATATATATTGTTACATGCATGTGTGTTTATAAAATTCATGAAATTAATGTTTATTTTTGTAGACGAGGAAACAACCAAAGGGATTCGAGTATGGTTATTATATAATGAAACACATGTTAAACATTATCTTCGCTGACATTGTTGATAAATGGGATCATATATATATATATATATATATATATATATATATATATATATATATATATATATATATATATATATAATGAATTGTTTACAATGCACTTATGGATTCTCAATAATGAGTTTAATCTGCTATATTTTATGCAGATTTTTAATGATGAAACATCGTTCCCATGCAAAGACTTTGTAGACATTCGTAAATGTTGGGCGTATATGTTCAATGCGCTTACGGATCCTCAAATATGATATATATATATATATATATATATATATATATATATATATATATATATATATATATATATATATATATATATATATATATATATATATATATATATATATATATATATATATATATATATATATATATATATATATATATATATATATATATATATATATATATATATATATATATATATGAGCGGGGATCAACTTACTTCAAGAGTAAGTTATGATTGTGGTGTAAATTATAAAAACTTACTCTTTGAGTAAGTGGATTCTCTCTCTCTCTCTCTCTCTCTCTCTCTCTCTCTCTCTCTCTCTCTCTCTCTCTCTCTCTCTCTCTCTCTCTCTCTCTCTCTCTCTCTCTCTCTCTCTATATATATATATATATATATATATATATATATATATATATATATATATATATATATATATATATATATATATATATATATATATATATATATATATATATATATATATATATATATTATGTACATTTGAGTTTGAGTGTTGTAAATAATATTTTTTATTTGATGAAATAAATAAGTATTTGAGTTTGAATGTTTTAATATACATCTTCAATTGTTGTTTCTATTCTGTTACAGTTTAAACAATACAAGTTATAAAATGGAACATGTATAATGCACAAATATATCTTCAATTGATGTTTGTGTTCTGTTACCGTTTAAATAATACAGGTTATAAAATGGAACACAATGCAAAAATAAATCTTCAATTGTTGTTGAAATTTAAACAATACAGGTTAAAAAATGAAAAAAATTTAAAATGCAGAAATATTTTTTTAAAAAAAGCATATAATTAACGATTATTTTTAATTATGATTGTAGTTATATAATTATATTATATAATTTAACCACGGCTTTTATAGAAGACCGTGGTTATATACGTAAAATTCGTTGGGAATCGAATCTGGGACCTTTAATATATTACAACAATTAGGTTATCAACCTTGATAATATATCACACGCTTTTAGGTTTTTTACAATGGTCATAAGACTATGATTGTAAGTAGCGAATATACAACCACACCCTACGTAACAATGGCAGGTCACACGTGATGTTATTCATTTTCCAACAGTTGTTGTATATATTTTTCGTAGTAGAGTCGTTCAAATCATTACTATCAAATACACTTTTTCCATGATTCCTCCTGGGATAGATATGTCTTCCTCACCATCCCAATTCAAAGAATATACCAGAAATAATCTTTTTTATTTCATGACTAAGATAATAAAAAGAAACTCCCAGATCATACTCCTTACTTTTCAGACACACATTTTCTTCTACCATTCAAAATAAATCCAAATTTTAAATTTACAAAAAAAAAACATTTATGGTATATTTGGTGTGCAAAATAGTCTATATGTTATGCATGTTATTGTCCCAACTAAAGCCATTTATAACTACATAATGGATCCTAAGAGCCATAGGTCGTCAATCTGAACTACTCTTGAATGGTATTCTCCATTGCAATCATGGAAAAATCAATTAATATCAGTCCTAGACGAAGTCAAGAAAAGAAAATTAGCCCTAGAAGTCATTGGCAAACTCAATATTGTTTTCTTCTTACACAGGCCATATCAAATAGATCCCATAACTAAACTCCTTATTTCTAAGAATTATGCCTATTTATGGTAAACTATTGATGATTACCCTCCAAGTTTAAAATTTACAATAGAATTAATGGATTATGTCAACTTCATCAATCTTAATGATTAAGGAAAAATCAAAGCTGATATAGCATGCATAAGTCATGAGAGGATTAGGATACGAGAAAGTGGAGAAAGCTCAGGTCAAACTCTTAAGCAGAAACAATATTCTCCAACGAAAACCGAGTCATCATAAGGACGTGTGGAAGAAACCCAAAGCAAAATGTTGGATGACACGTGACAGTATGAATCATCTCCTTATCTGGGTTACTTTTCAGAAGAATACTTATCCGATCAGACTATGTCTCCAAGTCATGAGCTCATCTTTAAAGACTAATTGGATATGTATCCCTTATGTGTCACAAGCATGTTTATGAATAATGATGTTTGGTCTTCTTGTGTAATATTACTACAATAACGTATCTATTATTGGAATTAACCCAAGACCTTGAGTAATTCTGAACCAATTTTGACGAACAAGATTTAATCAACCAATCGGAATCCTTTGTTCTTCACTCTTCATTTGAGTGAATCAATCACACCTTGATTGAAAGAATGATTATACGCAACAATTTTTAATGGGAGAAGAAAGAAAAATTGAATAAGGAAGGTCAGGGTTTTACGAAATTAGGGAAGACGAAAATGATTTTTGCACAGTAACCCTCTGCTCTCAAACTGAGAAAATATTATTCAACTGTGTAACTGCACTTTCTGTTGTGTGTTACAATTCATAATAGGGTTACTCCCTATTTATAATTGAGCTAGCTTGCTCCCTAAGATAAAGCCCAAAAAATACAAAAGCCCAAAATACTTATTTTGGTCTAAGTTGAAATCATGTGTCAAGCAATCTGATTCGACACTTCAACATCTAATGTTACTCAACACACACTACAAATTTTGACACATCCTTAATCCTGTCGAGCATAATCTGCTTTGACACAAGGAATTACATTCCCAACATCTATAAGTTATAAGTGTGTCGACCATTTGAAAAAGGCATTCCAATAATGTTTATGATGGCATGCTTGTAAATAGTGTTTTTCCTGTCTTTGCTGGATCTCCTTAGCTGTAAAAGGGGGCGTCTTGTATCAGCTTAAGGTAGAAGCAATAAGAAATAAAACATGTGTGCTCAAGTATAAACATGTTCTTAAAACCTTTGTTTTCTCTCTAAAAGCTTTAGTTATTATGTTCATATCATAATTTTCCCATACAGATGCAAGTATGCTCTACACTTGTTTTAAAATGAGGATGTTGTAGTATCAGAAAATATCTGACCATCGATCCATACTACGGTTTTCGCTATTATGGAATGTCAGTTTTAATTGTTTGCCTGTATTTGAGATTTTGTTATGCCAATGGTGGGTTGTTTGTGTCTCGCTAGACGATACGGTTAAGGTTGATTTCATAATACGTAAGGCTTCCGAAAATGTGGTATCCGAGTCACGACAAGAAGAAGGAGTGCATATGTTATAAATATAATAATTAAAGAGAGTGAATAAGAAAGAAAACTACTTAATCAGAGAACCACCACAACCAAACACTCAATCTATATTATAAGCCAACATCGATTTCCACTTAGGCATATGGTCCACTGCCAATAATAAATACGGTGACAGTATCATCAGAGTTATTATCATTTGAACTGAAATAGTCATATCTTAGATTATAAGCACAACCATTTGACCGAAATAACCTACAAAGCAGTTGTCAACCTCTAATCTCTCCAACATGGTGTTTTCCAAACAATTTGTATGTTTGGACTTCATTTTCATCAACTCTGCTTCAAATCCTTTAGTTGTAACTTGTAAGAGAATCATATCACGTCTCTGATAATTCTATCAATTTATGAACCTTCATTTCTTTGGATAAAACATCCAAACTTTTAGAAGTCAGCAACATCTTGCAACCATTATGATCTTCACCAAATGGGATACCAATCTTGCCTATATCGAGTCTGCCATGAAGATCATACAGTACAACTAGAACGGTTTGCAGCTCCTTCATCTTAGCACACAAAAGATTAGCTCTTTCAACAGTTGTCATTCTTTTGTTATTACCAAAACAAGTGCAGAAAGTAGATTCACCTTGATTCGTTGTGTCATCAAAATTGAGACCTATTGTAATACCAAGTTGTGTTTGAATCTTTGTAATGTCTGGCTTCTTGGTCACTGTTGCTGTGACAATCTTTTGGAACAATTGATCTCTCTCAGCTCTTCTTACAGCTGTTTTTACAAAATGCTTGACTCTTTTATGTGGCCCGCATAATCCAACTATATTTTCTCCTTGGTCTGTCACTATTAGTGCATCCATAATCTGTTTCTTAACCTTATCATCCACCGTAGGAATGTAAATGTCTCCAAAATTAGCCCTCTCAAACCCATCTGAGTCCTCAGACGACATAATGGCACAAAAATTATCAAAACAATTTGGTTAAGAAAAGAGAAATGATGGAGGATTGGGAATCCAGTAAGAGAAGAAGATTAAGATATTAGCCGTATGTATTATACAAAATGTTGTCCCTGATTTTCTGACTAATATAGTTATCACTGCAAATGGTTATTTTTATCTTTCATGTCACAGAAACAAAGTTTGGAGGTATGGAATGAAGATGTGTTTGTGTCTTCAGGTTTTGAAATTTGTTGAAAAAATTTCATTCAATCGTTTAATGGAAAAGGGGCACACAGTAGGTACACTTCTAATGTATTCGACTCATTCAAATAAGGAATATTAACTAGTATTGATTTATATATCAGTAGTTGATATTGCATGCATAAGTGTGTTGCACATTCTATACTCACGAGGCAGACTCATCCCTGGCCCATATTGAGAGTTGCATCGCACAATTAGATTAGCAAAAGTTTAAATTTCATGCCTCCTCCTGAAATAGAAAATCCACATGAGCCAAACATCAATCTACAGAGTCTATTATTTAAAACATAATAAAAGTTGTTTAAAAGATATGTGATGGAATCAAATGACATTATCTAAACAGCCGACTAAAGATAGACAAAAATAAATTAGCTAAAAAAAAAGGAAATTAACGTTCTACTTCAACTAGACAAATAGTTAGAAGCTTATAATTAATACGGTGAAAGTAATACTGTGACAATCATTATTATTATCTGAACCGGATTCATATTTTTTTTATTACAGGCACACACATTTGACAGAAAAAAGCTAAGTCTTAGTTTGTCTACACCAACAAAGTACTTGTCAACCTTTAATCACTCAAACATGATGTTTACCAACCGATAAGCATGTTTGGACTTCAGGTTTTCATCAAATCTGCTTCAAACCGTCTAGCTATATAAGAAAATCATGTTATCTCTCGGATATTTGTATCAGTTTATGAACCTTCATTTGTTTGGATAAAACCTCCAAACTTGAAGATGTCAACAATATCTTGCAACCATTATGATCTTCACCAAAGGGAATACCAATCTCACCTAAATCGAGTCGGCCATGAAGATCAAACAGTACTACTAGGACTGTTTGCAACTTCTTCATCTTAGCACACAGAAGACTAGCTCTTTCAGCAGTGGTCATTCTTTTGTTATTACCAAAACACATGCAGAAAGTTGATTCAGTTAGATTCATCTTATCGTCAAAATTGAGATCTATGTCATCACCAATTTGCCTTTGGATATTTGTAATGTCTAGTTTCTTAGTCACAATTGCTGTAACAATCTTTTGAAACAATTGATCTCTCTCAGCTCTTCTTATAGCTGTTATTACTGAATGGTTGACTCTTTTATCTGGCCCGCATAATCCGATTATACTTTCTTCTTGGTCACTCACTCTTAGTGCACTCATAATCTGTTCCTTAGCATTATCATCCACGGCTGGAAAGTAAATGTCTCCTAAACTAGCCTTTTCAGCAGCCCCAGGCAACATAATGACGCAAGTTACAACACAAATCTTCCCACTCTAATCAGACCTATCCATGGCCTATGATGAAAGTCGCAACATCTCAATTAGATTAGGGAAAGTTTAAATTTCATACCTCAACTTAGAAATTGAAAAATGACATGAACCAAACATCAAGCTACAGATTATAATCTAAAACCTAATGAAAGTTGTTTAAAAGGTTCAAGAAACAGCACATTAAAAAAATTCCTTTAAATTAAAAAGTAGAGAAATGATTAGACACTTATAATTCAGAGAGTTGTTAAGAGGATGAAGCATAGGATAGAAAAGGTTAGTTGAAAGTAATTTAAGAAACAGAGAAGAAAAAAAAAGAATGCAAGAAACAAAAGTAAGAGAAATGTTACCACAGCGCATTTAGATCTGAGAGATGAGAAAGCTGACTTCCTTTGACCAAATTTCAATTAATATTCATAAATAACTCGCCAAAATGGAAACGGTAGCGTTTAAAATAGGAAAATCAGTTCATTGCTCGCTCAGCTGACTGTTTACATTTACTTACTATATTTGTATATCAGCGTCTATTCGCTTTCTTTGCTTATTCATAAAAAAAAATATTAAAAATACATAAATTCTTAGATATGATATCCATAAGTTTTAATTAGATATGGTAAATTATTTATTTTTTTAATTTTTTTAAAAATAAAATAAAAGAAAAATGTCATGTGATATTGAGTACTTTTATTTGATTGGATAAAGACACCCTCATATTCAAGATACCAGAGTTTTCAACTTAAAAATATTTATTTAATTTTAATTTTGATTACACTTTTTTTTATGATAGAATATGTATTGATATATATATAAATTCTATTTGATAAGATATTTTTTAAATTTATAATTTATAAATTTATATAATAATAAAATATCTATTTGATAGCCGTTTTTTTATTACGAGTTTATTAATTATTTTATTAGTTTATAGTTTGTTTTTTCGACGTTATTTACTTATTTTAAATAGCGTTTTAATTTATAATTTATCTTTTTTTCACCTTTATTTTTATTATTTTAACTAAAATTCACCACTATTTTTTATAATTTTAAAATAAAATAATAATTATTATATCTCTTTTATATTATTTTATTTTATTAGCTAATTAAACTATTAATTTTATCAAACATTTTAATTAGTTTATCAGTTATAAATAATCAATTATTAACTATAAGCTATAAATATCAGTCACCATCTATCAATTATAAACTATAAATCATCAGCTAACTTATCAATTAATTATTATTTTTAACC
This sequence comes from Lathyrus sativus, assembly GCA_963859935.3. Taxonomy (NCBI): domain Eukaryota; kingdom Viridiplantae; phylum Streptophyta; class Magnoliopsida; order Fabales; family Fabaceae; genus Lathyrus; species Lathyrus sativus. The sequence continues at coordinate 640,880,623 of OZ012741.1, forward strand.
AACAAAACCATATATTAATATTAATATTGTTATATAAATTAGACTTGTCTAAAAATGGAGTTTAATGACTTTACATTGTAAAATAATTTACAATGTTGTCTAAAAGAAAGTCATTTAAAAATACATGTCTGATTTAGTGAATACATGAATGTTGATTGTATATTAATGTAAAATTATTTTGTCCATTATAATGAATCTCTTCTTTTTTTTTTAAGCCGGTGTGTTCGTGAAGAGGACACTCAAATATGATATAAAAGGAAAAGTGGAGAACAAAAGAAATGGACCAAACCAAATCCTCAAAGAAACTCACAAAATTTATAAAAAGAAGCTCAAGCCTATTTTTGATCAGGTCTTCTCTAATTATAATTGGAGGAATTCCACCGAGTGAAGTCATCAAAAGTTAACCCTATATTAACTATAGCATCTACATAATGGTTGCTCTCTTTTCAAAAAAAATATATTTCATGATAAAGTTTTTATCTCACCTAACTAAAAATTAAATTATAATATTAAAGCACATTATATTTTATTTATTTATTTATTCCCTCTGTTTCATAATATTTTATTTATTTATTTATTCGCTCTGTTTCATAATAAGTGTTATTTTTTTTATTTTTATTTGTCTTAAATTATTTATCATTTTAAAATACAAATGCGATATTTATTATTTTTTTCTATTAACTTATCTTTATTTAATATTTTTAAATCATATAATTACTTCACTATTTATTATTAAAAAGATTATATTATTAAATAACATTTATTTTATCATTGAAATCAACATAATTAATCATATCGTAAAATGTGTGAAAATCTAAAAAAAATAATAATTGTGAGACGGATAGAGTAATAAATATCACATAATATATCGGTTTCTAAATATGACGGATAGAGTAATAAATACCACATAATATATCGGTTTCTAAATATAACTCCGAGAAAAATAATTCAGAACATGTTTCGAATCTCAAACCGCTGTTTATTTTTTTTAATGGTGTTTTTTTTTTTATATTTTTTTTTTTTTAAATTAATTATCCATTTCTTTGATTATATTTAATAACAACTGAATTAGATTATTAAATTTTACTATAATTTATATGTAGCCGCTCTAAACTTGTACACATAATTCTTTTTGCTGATTGCAAAACATAAAAAAACTTTAATGTTTTTCTATCTTGAACAAAATATTATTTCTGATCTTGCAATATATCCCAACATAATAATGTTGTTGTATTTTTTAAATAAGCTTTATATGTTGTCAATCAAAGAAAATTATTGAGAAATTTATTGTTTTTCTCGAGTGGCAATGTTGAGAAATTTATTTTAAACACAATTATCTTATTCTCTTTCATGTGAAACCATTTGTCATAAAAATATTTTCTCAATATTATGAAATCTCTCTATGATGGATTGTAAGTGCAAAAAAAATTCTCTTGGTTGAAATAAATAATTTATCATAAATTTGAAAAGATTTGTTGTTCTTCAAGAACTCATAGTGAAAGTCTTGATTTATTTAAATAATTTATTTTAATATTATGTATAAACAATGTAATTAAAAAAAATTCTCCTCGGTTTTTGACAAAAACTAAGAGGTACGTGACACTTGGGATGAAATATATTTTATTGTATTTTTTATATATTAAGAAACACATTTTACTTCGGTTTTGAGTAATTACCGAAGAAAAATATGACCGTGTTTATTGAGTTTCTTCACCATCCTTAAATAAATTTTTGTCATCCATTTAATGAGTATCAATGCTTAAGACACTGTCATTAATGATCTGCGTGAAACCTAAAAAAGCATTTATTAAAAATTGATAGTGAAACATTTAACATGAAAATTTTAAAACTTAAAAAAATATATTTATTTTATTTGAAAAAGTTTCTCTATGATGGATTGCAATAACAGATAATTATTTGAGTTTAAAGTTTATGTTCTTAAATAATCATATAATTGAATATTTATTTTATTTATCTAACTTTTTTCTTATTTTATATCAGACATTTTATCTTCCTCAAGATCAATGAAACGAGATTCCCCAACATTTGCTCTTCTCTAAGATAGATTTAATCATATAATTAAGGAGTGAGTGGTGGATTTGGTAGGATGTGAGGGTGTGGTGAGATTTAAATAAAAATTTAAATATTTGATTTACTTTTATTTTATTAGATTAGGAGAATGTTTGATTTTAAAAAATAAAATAATAAAAATAAAGTTAGTAAGGGTGTTAAGAGAGTAGAAGGGCGAGAGAAGTAAAAAGGGATTTTATGTTAAATAAACAGGTAAAGTGAGGATTAGAAGTTGAGATCGTGAAAATTGAGGAATTGGGAAAATAAGCAAAAAGGGGGAGAGGCAAATCCAGGAGAATTCAGAGAGCGTTGAAAAATCTCAAAAGCCGAGAAAAGTTCATCGATCTTCAAACCTTAAGGTAAGGGGAGAGAATTATTCATATATGGGTGGTTAAACATAGGGATAGTAAGGGGTCGTTACCTTTCTGTCTTCTCCCTTTTTACTGACGTAATTGATGTTTTGTTTGTGGCCAAAGGGGGTTTGGGCAAAACTCCTTTAAGGCGATTGATTGATAATATTTTTGCTCTCAAATATGATATTTATTTTCATCAATATGTCTTTATTTTTTGTTTAACCTTGTTGATAACCTTTTCGATAACCTTGTTGATGCCTTGTCGATATTATTATCTTGTTTGTGTATGACGGTTGTGTTCAAACTGCAGTAAAGCGGCAAGAAGTAAAGATTTAGTTTTGGAAGGATTCCCTCCAGGGTTTATATCGTCTCCACAAGGATCCGTGCAAGGAAAAAAATTTCGTTCAATGGTCGCTATATTTTTAAGCTTGTTGTGAAAATTTGTTGATAGATCAAAGGTACCATAAATTAAAGCAAAAAATATAAAAATGGAAAATATAAAGTAAAGACTTTAAAATAAACGGAGCCTTGTTGGGATTGGATCTCATCAATTGATAACACATGCATTCTTCTAACCAGTTAAACACAAATCAATCATTTGTCTAATATCCTCACGTATCACCTAGGACAGAGGTTATGTTGAACGCAACGTCAAGAGAATAACCATATTGTCTCATTGGTGATGTCTCACGTAACTCAACAACACAGAGTATTAAGAACTGATACTTACGCAAATGTTAAGCCCAAATCTATATTTAGAGTCTAAAACCTAACATATATTCATCCTAGATCCAGATCTGAAGAGTATATTTCTATAACGGTTCAAATCAAAGATAAACAGGTAAACAAAGATGATGCTCATATCAGATCCATGATTGACTCATATAAAACGCCATGATCAGAATACGTACATACGATTAACCCTTTTTACATACATTTAACTAATTTGTCAAATGTAAGTGAACAAAGTTTCTCATCTCCATTATCATGCATCCTCACAATACTGTATTGATCGTTACTCATGCTAATAATCAACACAATAAAATAAAATATACTAATGAATATCAACTTACAATACTATGTCAAAAGTTTGCTCGTTGATAGATGAATATCTAAGACCTAAAATTAGAAAAGGTTTTGTCAAGACCCACAAACAAGAAATCAAAGACAACATCAATATTGAATAAAAAATAGTTCACAATACATGGATTAGATGAAATACATAAGGTATCAATAGACTACATTCAAACCCAACAGGAAATAGAAGTACTTACTCGAAGATCAAGCTCCGGGTTGCTTCGATTTGTGCTTCTCCCTCTTATAGTTTGTGTTTCTCTTTCTAGAATATGTTTGGAATGAAGAAAGATAAAGTTTTGATCCTCAAAATATATGTTATAAAAGTTGTATTCTAAAAAGAAAGAGAAAGTACTTAAATAGTTATTACAAAATATGTCTTTTTCGCCTAGCAAACACATTCTTCGCACAGCGAAGACCCTTTTTAGGCACTTCAAGTTCCTCAAGAACAGATAAACCGCCCTTGGGAAATATCTGAGTTCGCAGTACAAACACTTCATTGCACAATGAACTTCTTCACTACAAGTTCACACAAAGAGCTTTGGGTCCTTTTCCTACTGCCATCCAAGGTTTCTTCTTCATTGGGACCTCGTTGCAACTTTGCACAACGAACATTCGCTGGTGTTTGCACTTCGAACATGTTGATTCTTCTTTATTTCTTTGACTTCCTTGTCCAATCATTTGTATCTTAATCATTGATGTTTTATGCTTATATCCTGCACAATAACACACATTAAAGCATCCAAAGGCATTTGCAAATTAATTAAAGAATTACACAAGAACAAGAACTAAATCCATTAAAACATGAGAAATGAGTTGAAAAATATCAAGAAAGATGGTTCAATTTAAGTCAAAATTTGCACTTAACAGGTTGCCTGTGAGTTGTAGATCTATTCAATAAGGCAAGAGTTAGAATGTTTAATTTTCAATGGCTATGTTTATCGGTATGTTTTTGGGGCAGTGGGAACTCAAATAGGCGAGTCTTGAAATATGTTTAATAGGGAGAAGACACAGAAATTTGCAGGTAGACATTGGAGGGGATTGATTGTCTTATTGCATGCATTACTTGAGTTCCGTAAGTCTATTTGAGGTGTCGTCACTTGAATTAGAAAGCTAACGCGATAATATTTCTTTTGAAGTACGAAAATTAGGTCTAGAGACATACTCAATTTCAGTCATGCGTTAGTCATCATGTTTCACGCGTAACTTGATTTTCGTAAACCCGTTTGAGGTGCCGCCAGTTGCGTTAGAAAGAGAATTTAATGATCTTTTAGATTGGAGAGTTTCATATTTTTATTATGAGTATATAATTTTTCGTGCTATTTTAGAGTTTATACACGAATTATTGCGATATGGCCGAACTGAAACGAATATAACTGGAGTGTTGTAACTTCGTTTGAGGTGTAGTTAAGTACTTTTGAAAGAAGATTTAAAGAAACTTTAGATTGTAGAGTTTCATAATTTTATCATTAGTCTATAATATGTTGTGCTATTTTGATGTGAGACAATTTTAGAGTTAGGTTCAGAGTTTTAAGCAACTTTGAGTTTGGTGACCTTTCGTTGCCTTGTTAATAAGTTTAGGGGTCATATTTGTTATGTGAGAGCTTCTTAGAGTTGTTAAAGAGTTTTTAGATTTATTTTCGAGTTGTTTATAGTTAAATCTGATGAGCTTTAGAGTTGAAGTAAAAATATTTGACTCTTTAAAGTTGTTTTGTGTTATATTCTTATTTGAGACCGCCAACCAATAGAGTTCATAGGAGTCATCTTTATATTCAAGAGTTGTCAATAGAATACTTTAGAGTACTTTGAAATATTTAGAGTCATTTAGAGTTATTTGAGAGTTGTAGAGATTGTTTTAGAGTTCGCCTTAAGAACCTTGTTGAGTAAAAGACAAGAACGGTTACCTTTTTGATAAGTTATGAGTATACATAAATTATTATTATAATTACTACTCTGTTGATGCGTTATGGGAATTTTTCTTAGTTGATGAACAATTTGAGTTGATGGGTAAATTGACTTGCTGAGTAATAATATATTTTTACTTTATTGTTAATTATTTGTGATTACTAATATAAATATTTGAGATGTGTAATTTTGTGAGAAATTATGGTGTTAGTTTTATATAGGCAAAATTATGATTCAGAGAAGAATCTTTTGAGTATGAGTAGAGTATATTTTTCTGTTGTTTTGAGCTTTGTGATTTCTGTTGCCATGTTCATGCACACATGTATATTATAGTTAGGTAGGATTTTGGTCTAGTGAGGTCGGGTTCAGAGAGGAACCATGATGATCTCATATTTTGAGAGGAACACGGTTCAGAGAGAAACCAAAGACAGAGATATATTAGTAATACACCTCTGATGCCCAAAATCTTGGTACCACGTGCATTCTTGGAGGAGAAGTATATTTCATTAGTAAACTTGCAGTGTGATTGTTGTTGTTGTTTTGTGAATTATTGTACGAGAAGGATAATTAACGTTATGTATGACTATCATAACCGTTTATTACATTGTTACCATTATGCATTATTTCTCACCCCCTTTTTGTTTGTTTTTGTTGCTTGTTAGGCCGATGATACAGATACTCAGGTAGAGGATCCTTAATTGCAATTGAGCTGAAGGATGGCGTTGCGACCTTTTTCATGGTTTCTCAATTTTGAGTTTATTTTAGATTTTGTGGTGTCACTCTGATATGTAACACTGGAACGAGAATTGTGTTGATTTATGTTTTGTTTTTCTAAAATATTTTGTGGGACTATTTTCCTTATGATTGAGTATTGAACTTTGGTTTTAGAATTATTTTGTGGGATTATTTTCCTTATGATTGAGTATTGAACTTTTGTTTTAGAATTATTCAGTTATACTTGTTTGAGGTTATCCGCTACGTGTTTTTGAAAAATATTTGAGAAGTATATTTATTTTAAAAGAGATGTGTGACACCCTTGGTGCTTAAATGTATTTTATTCTTATGATTTTAAGTAAATAAGAGTCGGGGTTTTTTAGGATGTTACAGTGAACCTCAATTGTTTTGCAGGTGGATGTAGAAGATTAGTGGATTTGAATTTTACATCATTCTTCTTGCTACACGACCAATAGTGCTTATACAAAATTGTATGAAGTTGACGTCAACAACAATCAGACTAACTCCCTATTTTTGTGGTTGAATACTGTGTCGCTTAAGGTATCTATTTTTTCCTGGTGGTTGTTACTGAATCGTAGTCCGACTAAGGACAAATTGGCTAAGAGGCAAATTCTTACCACGAATGATCAAAGAAGTGTGGCGAATTGTGGAGTGGATAAAGACATAGATGATTTGTTTGTAACACATGATTTTTTTGGTAGAATATGGTCTATTATTTTTAATTGGTTAGGGTTTTCTATGACATCCCAAGGAATAATTTTGGATCACCTCTTGGAGTTTGGTGGGTTGGGTGGTTTTTCGAAAAATGTTTAGTTGACTTTTAATACTATTTAGTTCGTGGTGGTTTGGGTTATCTAGAAAGACCGAAATATGTGTATTATCTAGAATAAAGCGGAGCAATTGCAGACGTTATTTGAAAGAGTAAAGTTTAAGTTGTTTTGGTGGTTAAAATCGAAATATACTTCTTCAATTATGATTACAAATCATAGAGGTTAAATCATTTATCTTGCTTATCAACTATTATGTAGACCATATTTTACTGATTTTTGTCTTTAAAATTTTGAGTTGTAAGTTTGAATTCTTTCTTTTCATTTTCGGTATATCTTGTACTAAATTGCCTTGTTTTGGTCGTTAATATATTATGTTTTAAAAAATGAATAATATAGTAAATTATAAAATACTCCACTCAACCTAAAAATAAATATTTTAATTAGTATAATAAATTTTGAAATACTCCACTCAACAGTACAATAAAATCTAAAAGCCTCCACTCAACTTTAAAATAAATATTCCAATCAATATAATAAATTCTAAAATACCCCTTCAAAATTAGAGGTGATAATTAGATCCATTAATATAAAATTCACCCAATTTATCCATAAAAAAATTTATCCAAGTTAATAATTTGGATTAAATTCACTCATTTATATTCATGAAATTCATTCAATACATTTAACATATTTTAATGAGCCAATAGACTATTTTGTCTCTGTTAGATTTATTTTTTAAAAATGAGTTTTTTTAAAACATAATTGTCTTTTTTTATTTAAAAAATCGAATTTTTTGGAAAGTACACAAATTCAATTTTTTTTTTCAAAAATACAAAAAAAAAACGATTATTTTTTTTCGAAAAAATTCAAAAATACAAAAAATACATTTTTTATTGAATACAAAAATTTGATTTTTTTTTCAGAAAATAAAAAAACCTTTTTTCTTCCAAAAATACAAAATAACAACTTTTTTTGACGTATATTTAATTTTTTTTCCGAAAATATAAAAAATTGATGGTTTTCCAAAAACAAAAAAAAAATATTTTTTCTCAAAAAGAAATACAATATTTTGGATAATATAAAAAATTGATTGTTTTCTAAAAATAAAATAATTGATTTTTTTCCCCAAATTATAAAAAAAATGGCTTGAGTTTTTCTAAAATAAAAAATCAATTATTTTTTTAAAAAAAGTTTTGATTTTCTTGAAAATATAAAAAATTGATTTTTCAAAAAAATTTTTTTTTTTCAAAAATAAAAATAAACAAATTTTTTTACGAATAGATATTCATCTCCGAAAAATATGTTAATGAATGAATTAAATAAAATCTTTTTAATAGATGAATTGGATTTAATAATTTAAAAAAATTTTAATAAAATAATAAATTGATTTGATTCATTTATTAAGAATTTAATCCACATTCAATTCAATTTATCTATTTTACCATCTCCAATCAATTCTAAAATACTCCACTCAACATAAAAAAAATATATATATAAAAGAACTAAATCAAATTCGTCACTCATTCTAAAATGTCATAAGTGTAACAATATTCTTGAAATATATGCCTGAAATAAGTAAAAAGAGAAAAATTAATAAAGTTATTTTTTGATTAAAATACATTGAAAGACTCTAAAATAACTAAATCGAATTAAACGACATTAATTAATTGTTTGAAGTTACAAAACTCAATTTTCGAAAATTTTCTAAGATGGGTAAAGAAATTGTCAATTAATAAAAAAAGTATTATCAATTTTTTCAAAGGTTAAACCTTTGAACTTGGAATCATCCATGGTGTTCTCCATCTCCAACCCACTTTTCTGTTTCCTCGTTCTCTTTGTCTTTCAACCCTTTCATGCTGCGGTGGCTGAAAGTGGTTCATTTCGACGACCCTTTTCAACCCACAAAAGGCCCGTCCTTTTCAACTGTAGAGATTTGGTGTTGAAGTCAAAGTGTTCTCAGTACTCCAAATGCAGATGGTGCACAAGTCAAGTTCTTGATGATACTTGTTTCGCTAAATCTGAAGCTTTAAGGTTGCCTCATCAGGTTTTCTCTTGTGGGTCCACTTGTTTTTTCTCCTCTGAATTTGTATTGTTATTATCACTTTCACTAACCAATTTCGTGTGTTTTTTTTCTTCCTTGATCTGTATGATTTGATTTGCTAGAGGTGGTGATGTTGTATATTGAATTTTGCTTTTGTTGTTGCTATGATTTTGCTTCCAATTGTACTTGAGACATGATTGCATTAGAATCCCAGGAGTCCAGGACAATCTTTCTGATAAGATAATGTTTATGCTTTGTGTTGTGACGTTATAAAAAACGGTCGGAACACGACAAAACTGAATCGGAAGATACCAACATCGATGCTATTATTCACCATTTTTACATAAAGAGCAAATTATTTTTCGTTTAGACCGCGACAACTGCAACAGCTATACCAACCAAAATTCGTGAAAATCTTTATGCGATTGCACCAGCCACCCTTATTTATTTAAAACCTTGGTTGTGACATATGGGTTTCAATTACCTCAAGTCAATTGACTTATGGAAACACAGAGTATTGTCGTCTTTAGGTGCGAGAATATTTGCGTTTTTGCCCTTTGAAAAACGCATTTTGAGCAATACATTAATGTTGAAGATTCATCTTTCATATTTCTTTCATATCTCATACATTTACATGGCATTGGAAGCAGGTTCTGATTCAGATGCGGAGAAGAATAATTCCTCCAAATCAAAGGCAGAAGCAACCACATCGTCTTCACCTTGTCATCATAATCCATCCGAATTAGCCTTTGAGGACGGAACATTTGAGAAGCCAATCGAGTCATCTGAAAAAATTTATGTTTGTGAGAAAGCTGACTCCATGGTCACCACATGGATCATCAACTCCATAGATGCATCGCGTTCTGCAACAACGAGAGTCAATGATTGGCTAGACATGGAAGAAAGATTCGCTCAAACCAACGCACAGCGCATCCACCAATTATGGAGAACTCTGAGTTCACTCCAGCAAGAGTCCAAAATGACCGTAACTGAATATTACAACAGGTTTAAACGTCTCGCCGATGAGCTAAGTGAACAGCAATCACTTCTTGAACAGAAATGTGAAGCTGCTAAAGAGATTATGCAGAGAGAAGAAGACAGTCACGTCATTCTCTTTCTTAGTGGCCTTGATGGATATCTTTATGCTGACATCAAAAGAACCATTGTAAATATTGATCCACTTCCTTCCCTTAAAGAAGCTTTCAATTACGTATTAAGGGAAGAAGCAAGGCTCAATGCAGATATTATAAGGGAAGTGAAGCAACAAAAAAGTTCTGGTTTTCATTCATTCAAACAGAAAAGTAGTGATGATATAAGGACTGAATGTGACGATTGTGAAACGATTGGATTACAAGATGGATCCGAATTTTTCGATTAGTTAAAGTATTCAAAATATATTAATGATAAAAAAATAATACAAGATTAATTGATACCTGAAGAAATAGACATACATGTCTGCGTTTCATGGAACGAGGTTAAGGGTCATTTTTTAAGTGCACTCAATTACAGTCCAAGTTCCATGTGTATGTTTGGCAACAACAAATCTAAATGCAAATGGATCTTAGAGAGGATACTATCACACCACAGGACTCTATCATATTCAATTCTCTAAGAAAATTACTACTAATTTCACCCTAAGAGATAGAAAAACACCTTTAAATATCTGTTTAGATTTTGAAGATGCATCTCTAAACATACAATTTGTCTCATTGAATAACGTCCTAAATGAGTGTTACCACATGGTTTTTTAAAATTTTATCACGGAGATGTATTTCCAGACATGTCCAAAATATTTATTGATTGTTTAGTAGACTAGTGGCTTTTTCGAAAGTGTATTTCTGAAATTTTGAAGCGGAAATTTGAAATCCTGCCTCCTTTGCATTTCAGTGGTTTTTGGAGATGTATTTCAAAAAATATCAAACAAGTTTTTTAATAAAACAATATCTTGCATGATCAGATCTCATACCATACCAACTTTTGCTCAAAACCCTTTTAAAAAACTCTTTCATTCTCAATCAAGATTTTCACTCTAAACACTCATTCTTGTGTTTCATCACATAACTAGTATAATACTCGTGCGGATAAAATTGTTTGATATTGTAATTATGATATTTTGAGATATATTTGTTAAAATGTTTGAGATATTTTGAAAGCAGTTGAAGAAATTAAATGGAAACAGCTGAAAAAATTAGAGTTCTTTTGATATAGTTTATAAGTTTATAAAATGATAAAAATATAAATTTCATGTCATGTCATTAACTTGACAACTCATTAAAAAAAATCCCAAAACATGACAACTTTAGGGACTAAAAGCATGAAAAAATTAAAAAGAAACTAAAAGTGCATTTAAGTCAAAATTATAATATTATAGTAGTTAAATGAAAGAATGATAAATTGTCTTGCAGAAAATATAATGTATATTTGACAAATATTATTAATGATCCATAATAAAAACATATAAATAAAAGAAAATATAGCAAATATTAATACAATATTAAATTATTTAGACACATATGTAAATTTAAAATAAATTACTTAATTGTAAAATGATTAATGATCATATAAAATCAATTGCATTAAATAAACATTTAAAAAGATAAAAATAAGACATGTCTAATGGAAAAAAATAAAACAAAAAATTGATATTTAAAAATAAAGATTTTATATCTCAAATGTAATTGTTAATTAAAATACCATATATAAATGTCAAGTTTAGCTTAAAATTTATGTGATAGCTAGCACGAATAATTTTAATTGATACAGTATAAATTGTATTTAAATGGACATGTAAATTTTAAATAAATTATTTAATGGTAAAATAAACGTTGATCATATAAATTTAATTGTATTAAATAACAATATAAAAAATAACATGTGAAAAGGAGAAATAAAAATAAAATTTAATTTTTTACATTTAAAAATAAGAAATTTATCTCTTAAATAAAAACAGTTATTAATTAAAATAAAATATGTATTATACTAATAATGACTCCTGCAATAAAAAAATTATTATCTTATATTTATGTGTATCTTAACCATTATGATGTTATTTATTTGTAATATTTTTGAAGAATCACAAAATAAATTTTTTAAAATTTACTTTCCTTTAAGATTTGGAAAAGTAATATTTTAAAAAACTGGTTTCTTAAAGAATTTTGTAACATCTTAACATTTATCACATATATAATTATACAATAAATATTTATTAAAGAAAATTATATGTTCATCTTTAATAAATAATCATTTTTTAATTAAGTAGTTAATATAGATAATTTTAAAAAAAATTGATTTATAAAATAAAAAAGTTATGTTTAATTTTAAAAAAAAATATATTGAGAATTTTTTTTTTAATATATCATTGGCTTGCAACTTTGTATTTGTGTTTTAAAAAAAACATACAACTTTTTAGTCATATTCTTTATTTATTATTTAAAATTAAAATGTAGTTTCTCAGTAAAAAATTAATTAAAAAAACTTTTTAAAGCTCTTATTATAAACGTATATATTTAATTTAATGCATTATAACTTCATCTTAATTCTTAGTAAAAGATTGATAAAAAATTTACAATATTATTTTATTAAATGAATTAAATTTGATATAATTGTAATCAATTGTATGACTATTTTTTTTTAAGTAGATAATAAAATTAAAATTTTTTTTCCAGTATATAGTGATAACTATTCACACGTGTTTCACTTAAAATTTTAAAAATTTTGTTAGTTTGTATATTAAGTTAATATAATTTTATATAATTGTTCTTATATTTTCATAAATAAAATATGTGTTCACCGAAAATTAGTACTGCATTCTACTATAAATTTATTTTTTTAACTAATTAATAAATAAATACATCAACTCTTTTTTTTTTAAACAACAAAATAAAAATTTATATTAAATAGCAGTGGCATAAGCTATGCCAAAAATTACACACCACCAGCAACCTTGATACAATACATTCATACTAAACATACACCAGCAACCTTGATACAATAGATATATGCATTCATACTAAACATACAGAATCAAAATCAACCACCCATTTACTACAAACTCAAACCACTTATCCAATATAAATTACAGTCATCTTACTAACTATATTACTCCTAAATAGACACCAAACTCCCAACCAAATAGACCCCAAACTCCTAACCAGGCTCGAAAACTTAAAATGAATGCATTCATATCAAATACCAAATTAAGACTCCATTGAGGCAGGTAAGGACAACAACACCCCAGCTACACTAATTGAGAATCATACAAAAAAAGCACATAACCAAAAATGAATACTGGCCTCAGAGATGAAACATAAAGAAACAACAAAATCCATTAAGATCTCCCAAAACCGCGTTGTTGTGAGATTTCAACACAAAAGGATGATAACAATCAAAATCGAACTGAACTCCAACAGCCAAAAATCATAAGCCGCTGCTAACATCTACTAAGAACCAGCTACATCAGATGCACTTAAAATAAATGAACACTTCTACATGTAACCAAACAAAATAAAAATTTCCAACATTTCCAACAGGATAACAATTCAACCTGCACTGACAGTATGAAACTAATCCCACATGAATTAAAATCCACAAATTCTTAAATGACATCTTTAACATAATAATTGATTAAACAAAAGAAATAAATAGGGATAGAATTTTGTATAATCATACCATTCAAGAATATACAATTTTACTTTCCCTTCCTACTTTTGCATAGAATCTGAATCCTAACTAACTTTCCCACCTCTAATCTCAATCCTAAGATGCAACTATGATAGGAAGTGTTTTCCTCTCTGCAACTCTTCAGACCTTAGTTGAGAAACTTGCTTACAAAAAGTTTCTTGATTACATAAAAACATCAAGCTCGATGTCTCATCCAAATTAATACTGTTGATGTCAAAGTATTTAGTTCAAAAGAAGAGTGTTTTTGTATTAAATAGCATAGCATCTGTCAAAGTATTTTGTTCTTAAACAGCATAGCAGACAATGTGAACAAATTGGTTATAACTTGCTAGGGACTTAAATGATGGTCAATATAATATGCTTCAAGAAATGTCACCAAACATGCTATTCATAAGATGTATAAAAGCATACTTTAATCTATGGACCGAAACATTTCGTTAAAAGCATAAATCAATTGTATACTAAAACATTTCAGTCCTTGTGCTTACTCTATTCTGTTGTATATTAAATACTATCTAATTGAAAGAGCTAAATGTCATAAAATATAATGAATGTCATAGGCAAAAGACATCAATGTCATAAAATATAATGAATTTCATCAACCAAAGGCTTCAAAATAAGAATCAACAATTAACTCTAATAAAATATTTATATGCTATTTACATAATACAATCAAATTGTTTGACTATCTTGATTAAATTGTTTAATTGAAACTATATAAACAAAAATACCTCAAAAAGTTGCACAAATAAATTGTTCAACACAAATTTGAGTGTTACCACATGTTTTTTTAAAATTTTATTATGGAGATGTATTTTCAGACATGTCCAAAATATTTATTGATTGTTTAGTAGACTAGTGGCTTTTTCGAAAGTGTATTTCTGAAATTTTGAAGCAGAAATTTGAAATCCTGCCTCCTTTGCATTTCAGTCGCTTTTGGAGATGTATTTTCAGAAATATCAAACAAGTTTTTTAATAAAACAATATCTTGCATGATCAGATCTCATACCAACTTTTGCTCAAAACCCTTTTAAAAAACTCTTTCATTCTCAATCAAGATTTTCACTCTAAACACTCATTCTTGTGTTTCATCACATAAAAAGGAGCAAAAGATTGAATTTATAGTAAAGATTGTTTATTTAAATCCTCATTGCTCACATTAATCTTGTTTTGTTAGCTGAAAAAATTTATGTCGAATTCGGAAACGTATTTTGGAGTATGTTTGTTTTCATTTGCCACCAATTTGTTTTCAATTTCATTTATTTTTGAATATTTTATGTTATTCTTTTAATTAGATATGGCTTATCCCAATGTTTTTCCCAAATATTGTGTCTCTAGATGCCAAACGTGTTGTTGTGAAGGAGGTAGATGTAGGAAACCAATTTAAAAATTGACAAGAGTTTGAATTTTATGATCACATATTTCAATGGATTCGTATGCATGCATCCAAATTAGGGTTTGGTGTTATAATTGGAAGGTCCAATAATGGTCTGGATAGAAGAGTTGCATTTGTGACAATGACATGCGAAAGAAGTGGAAAATATAGAACTCCTTTTCAAAAATGTCTTTTCGAATTCTGTATGAACTCATCCAAAAATGCATTTTTAAGTCTGTCTGTTTTCATTTGCCGCCAATTTATTTTCAATTTCATATGCTTTTGAATATTTTATGTTATTGTTTTCATTAGATATGGTGCATCCCGGTGTTTTTCCCAAACATATTGTCTCTCTAGATGCCAAATATGTTGTTGTGAAGGAGATACATGTTGGCAATCAATTTATAAATGGACAAGAGTTTGAATTTCACGATCGCATACTTCAATGAATTTGTATGCATGCATCCAAATTAGGGTTTGATGTTGTAATTGGAAGGTCCAATAATAATTCAGATATAAGAGTTGCATCTGTGACAGTGACATGCGAAAGAAGTGAGAAGTATAGAACTCCTCTTCGAAAATTCAAACGAGATGATACTCGTTCGAAAAACTGGGAGTGTCCCTTTAAGTTGCTTGGTTATATATTGATAAATAAAAAATAGAGATTTAATGTGATGTGTGGATTACATAACCATGGCATGTGTGTAAAGCTAGTTGGACATCCAATTGCATGTCGCCTAATGCCAAAAGATAAAGAAATTGTTTTAGACATGACATTAAATATGGTGAAACTGAAAAAACATACTTGCAACTTTGAAACGTAAAAGACCTTAAAATATCTCAAATACTAGGAAAATCTACAATATTCTAGCCCTTAATAACAAGGTGTTGGTGGGGGGTTAGAACTGAAATGTAACAACTCTTAAAACTTCTAGATAATAACAATTATGTATATAGATACCAAACGTGCGAGGATGGAGTAACCGTTAGAGATATATTTTGGACTTATCTTGATTCCATCAAGGTTTTCAACATATTTTCTACTGTGTTAATCACTAGTTCAACGTATAAGACCAACAAGTAAATGCTTTCACTCTTAAAAATGGTTGGCGTTACCGCCACTAAAAAGACTTATTATGTCGGGTTTGCATTTATAGAGAGCAAAAAAGAGAAAATGTTACTTGGGCTTTAGAAGGACCAAGAAGATAAGCTGAAAGTAATTGTTACCGACTGCAATACCACTTTGATGAATTCAGTTGCAAAGGTATTTCCTATTTCGTATGCATTATTTTGTAGGTATCACATAACAAAGAATGTCAGAAGTCGGGTTAAACCTGTTGTAGGGATGAAACAGATAAAGGTCGAAGATGGAAAAATGGTCAAGGAGGACGAGATAGTGGAAATAATAATGGATGCATGGAATGTTATAATAAATTCTTCTACTAAAGAGTTATATGTCGATGTTTTATACATTTTAGAAAGATTCTACAAAAGAGTTATATGCCGATGTTGTTATACATTTTAGGAAGATTTGAAAAAAAATATATTTGTTAAAATATGTTGAAAGTACAATTCTGGACCAGGTGAAGGAGAAAATTATTTATGCTTGGACCGATCAAGTTAGACACCTTGAAAATACAACAACTAACTGAGTTGAGTCTGCCCGTGCTATGCTAAAGAATTATTTGGAAAATAGTAAGGGTGACTTGTGTAGAGATTGAGACTCTATGAATAGGGCTGGAAATGAGTCGAGTCGAGTCGAACTCACCTCAGCTCGGCTCGACTCGTTAGAATTGGTTCGACTTCGAGTTCGAGTTTGAGTTTGACACGAACTTTTTTTAAGCTCAAACTCGACTCGTTATAAGTTCACGAACAGTTCGGTTCAACTCGTTAGGTTCATCTCATTAGGTTCAACTCACATGATTCACGGACTTAAAAACTATTTTTTAAAAAATATATATTTTTTAGTATATTTGGCATTTTAAATAAATATATATTTTTAAAATAAAATAAAAGTTATCATATTGAAATTTAACTTTATCTTCGAAATCTACTAATTCAAAACCTACACAACTTTCAAGAGATACATTTGAGAGTCTAATTAAAAAACTACTAAATTGAAGATTAAATTTGTCTAAGATTTGGAGTAAATATTTAAACCTAATATTAAAGATAGTATAATTCTTCTCATATGTAATCGAGTTGACTCATGAACCTAACAAGTCGAACTGTGTATAGTTCAAGTTCAGCTCATTTAGTTAATGAACTTAATTTTTCGCTCATACTCAACTCATTTGGTTCATGAACCTAGTTCAACAATTTAATTGTCGAATCGAATTCCAAACTATTTTCGAGTTGGTTCGGTTCATTTCCAGCCCTACTGTGAACCAAATGATCCAAAATTAACATAATAAGATACAAACATCATTTAGTCGTAACATCACAGTGTTGAAACACAGATTCACGAACAATAATCTTTATTCTTAGCTGGCCGACAACATATCTCGAGCAGGACTGCATTATATTTTTCAGAAAGCCAAACAACTTTGAAATGTAGGTTCCAATAGCTCTAAGTGTGGTTGCACACTTATGAAAACCTATGTGTTAGAACAAAATTGGTTGATGCCACATTTCTTTGATGATAACAAGGTATTTAAAGAACATTTAGGCTTTCTAACATCTGTTCAAGTTTGCAGGAATATAATCATTAAGAACAAATAAAGAATTGTTTGAGGAATCTATATTTGAAGTTCAGACTCTGGCTCTGAAGATCACTTCCGAAGACTTTGTCTCTGATGGAGATTCAGACTCTAAATAAAGTCAGCCTTTAGTGACCCAGACTCTGAAGCTTCAAAAGCTAAGAAGTGGACTTTGATGTGATCAGCCTCCGAAGAATGAAGTTTGAAGGAAAGTCATTCTCTAAAGCCGAAGCTCTTCTACCAAGGCAACTTTGACATACTCAAATAATTTTTGATCACGTGAAGACTTAAGGAGAAATCTCTCACTTGGTTATCTAAGCTTCAATAGATCGTTACTCTTGCAGAAAAGTGTTTGCTTAATGTGTCTAATCAAGTACAAAGGTTAACCAACCTTTTAGTGAAAATCTTGAACGTCTCTTTTCTCCTTCCTTATAAAAGGAGCTGCAAATTTGAAGAAGAAGACTACCACACTGCAATACATCTTAAGACTCTGAACATTGACATTCAAAGAGAAGCTACTCTGTCAAATTTATTAGACTTAGAAAATCTTAACACTTGTATATTTTAGAAGTTCTTAAGTCTTAAATTCTTTCTAAGTTGTATTGTATCTAAACCTATGATTGTATATCAAGTGTAGTTGTTACCCAAATCTTTCAACTGTTTGTTTAGAGTCATAAGTCTCTTGCTTTAGTGCTTGAGCATTTGTAGTCTTAAGCTTCTTTAGCTTGTGTACTAGAGCAAGGAAGTCTTGAGCTTGTGTGCTTGAGCAAGGTCTCAGAATTGCGGATTTGAGCAAGGAAATATTATACTTGTGTGTATAAGAAAAGAAAGTTTCTTGCTTGTGGGCTTGAGCATTTGTAGTCAGATTTGGTTATAGTGGAAATCCATTGGAATTGCAAGGGGATTGGAGAGGAACCAGGATAAACTGCTTGTGTCTTGTGATTTTAATTTCTTGCTTCTACACTTACTTATTTCATTATTGTCCACTCTGATCATCCTAATCAGATTCTCGTTCAGAATTAGATAAGATCTTCCAGAAGTCAACCAAGTTTTATGAGTCAGACTCTGAACTAAGTGTTCAGACTCTAGTTGAGAAACATCAAAAGCTGAAGCTAAAAAACTTAAAGAAGAAAAATCCAACATAATTCAATCCCCCTTCTTGTGTTTTTTTCACCTTCAATTGGCATCTGAGCAAGGTCTGTGTTGAACATTTAACAGTGGTGCAGAAAAGATCCTGAGAAAAATACTTTTTCCTTCATGGCTGATGAAACTGAAGTAACTGGTCCTGGTGGGGGTACTCCTCGCGATGATAATGACCATGATCAAAGTACATATGAAAAGAAGAATTATATTGCTAGACCTCCAACATTCACTGGAGACTCTACTAAATTTGAATGGTGGAAAATTAAGATGTACACTCATATAATAAGTCTTGATCATGAGTTGTGGGATATCTTGGAAGATGGCACTAACATTCAAGTTAATGGTGTTGGAATGATGTCTAACAGAACATCTCTCACACTTACTCACAAAAAGATCTACAAAAAACATCACATAGTGAGAGGCATTCTTATTGATGTTTTGCCTCATTCTAAGTACATAGATATCGTTGACAAGTCTATTGCCAAAATTATTTTAAAATATTTATGTGCTACTTATGAATGTAATCAACAAGTTCAATAAGCCAAATCAAAAATCTTCTAATTCAGCAATATGAGCTGTTCAGAGTGAGAATATAAGAACATTGAAACCATGTTCTCAAGGTTTCAAGTTCTTGCGTATGGGCTTCAAATTTTGAACAAGAGCAATACCACCTCTGATCATTAAGAATATACTTAGGAGTCTTCATCTTAGATAAAAACCTAAGGTGACAGCTATTCAGGAAGCTAAAGACTTGAGTAATATCAGTCTTGAAAGTTAGATAAGTAACCTTAAAATCCATGAGTTAAAACTCAATGGAGATTAAGAACCAATCTAGAAATCAAAGTCTCTGACTTTGAAATCTATTGGGAGGTATCAGAAATATTCTCATACCTGGGAGCATAAACAAGCCACTCACGCTGAAGCTTCTAGTGAAGATTTTGATAGTGATGAAATGGCCTTCATCATAAAGAGATTTTAGTATCTTGCTAATAAGAACAAAAGGTTTTATGGCAGAAGATATGGCTTCATAGGAACAAGCTCCAGAGGTAACAAGGATGATCACAAAGGCTGCTTCAACTGTCAAAAGCTTGGTCATTTCATAGCTGATTATCCAGATCTTCAAAAGGACAAATCCAGAAAGGAAAGCTTCCAAAATAACAACTTCAGAAGCAAGTTCAAGAAAAGTCTCATGGCAACATGTGATGAACTTGACGATGAAGAAAAATCTGATAAGAATGAAGAAAAATCAAATCTTGCTCTGGTGGCTTAAACATTCCCAGACTCAAAAATAGAAGTTGGTTCTGATTCAGATTTAGAGGATGCAAAAGAGGTATTCGCTAAACTTCCTAGATCTGATTTAATTACTTTATGTTAAGATACTATGGATAGATGTCAGTAGAAAGCCATACATATAAAAATTATATGAAAGAAATATGTTCTCATAAGAGATGAATTAAATCTCACTAAAAACAAGATTGAAAAACTTGAAATAAATCAATTTGCTTTAATAAAGGATATGTCTGACAAACCTCTGAATGAGTATAAATTGGCTCTTCAAGAGTTTTTCATATATGGGTTTAACATAACTAAACTTACATCCATCATCTATGGTATAAGTAAGAGCAAAGGAGAAGGTATTGGTTATCATCAAAAGCCTTTTAGTCCAAGGACTAATACCTTGATTAAACCATCAGACCCTTCTTCAAACCATGCTAGAAAAGGGTTGCACTCTCACTTTGTGCCTGCTAGTAAATGAAAGGGTTTAAACCAACCAGAACCTAGAATTACAGAGTCTGATATTTTGAAGATAGCAGAACCTGAGACCTAAAGGTAAAAAGTTCTGAAGAAATCAGAACCAATGATTCATAAGTTAAAGGTTCTAAAAGATTCAGAATCTGAGACCTCAAAGTCAAAGATTTTGAAGAAAATAGAACCTAAGACATTAAATTACAAGGTGTTGAAAGGTCAAGAACCTAAGGATAAGATTCACTTAAGATAACAAACTTTTAAATCTAAAGTCTTGAATAATCCAAAGCCTTATTACAAAGAAAAAATGTGAAATAAGAGAAAGCCTAGTAAAACTTACCTCAAAGGATCCATAAGAATATGGGTACGAAAGAATCAGATTATTTTTCCTACAGATATGTTGAAAGGAAAGAACATAGCAATAGTCTTAGCTCTAGGAAAGTGGCTACCTACAACATACAACAAAAGAAAAGCCTTTGTATCAAGTCCTAACTCAGAAAGAGGGAGAAGATGTGGAATTTGGAAGGAACTAGCAGGAATAAATCATTGGTATTGGGAGGAATGAAGTTGATCTATCGGAAGATGGTGTTTTAGATGCGTGACCTATCTCTGAAGTTCATCCAATAAATATGGTATTTGTAGTTCTTCTAACTCTAGATGCCTTAGCAGAAGTTCAAACCTTCTTCTCATCTTTTTAATGAAATTTATGAATCTCTTGTTCCTTGCATTAAGGGACCAGCACTAGAGGATAAATGGATGTGATTCCCTGAAATGAGTAATCTTATATCATATGCATATGATATAATGGGTATTTATCTTACAAGATACATTTTTCAGAAACATTTTCCACTGCGCATTGCCCTTTAAATGATGGTATTATATGTATTAGGTGGCTTTCAAAAACACAACACTTTGTTCAGGTTTATTTTAAACTAGGATGCTCTATATCTCTGACATCACCAGAGTGGATAACTCATTTAATAACAAAATCTTAAATTTGGCCGAATCATTTTTTAGAAAGGATGCAAGAGTTCACCAAGCTAAGCGAGATTGAAAGATAATCAAATAAACAAAATTCAAAGGTGTTACCACCCATAGATTTAGATGGTGACGCGCGTTTCAATTCATTTTAGTTTTTTATTAAACAATGTTTTATATGTAATCTTATATTAATATTAACGATGTCTAATATATATGTTTTCAAATATTTCAATACATGTTTAAGTGCAAGAAAAAAATCTTCATTTCGATACATGTTATGTTTCTGTATGTTCTAGAAATTCATTATGTTCTGAGTGGTTCCGGAAATACAAACTAAGGTGGTACCAGAGATTCAACTTCGAAATTTTCCCTAGTACAAATTAGAATTTCTAAGGTCCATATTTGTGAACTACTCTAAGTAATGTTTCATACCAAAACACATTACACCATAATGAACATCAATTGGCATGTTGCAAATGTATACTTTAATGACGTAAAAACCTCAAGGGAAATTAAAATCAATAAGTACATTTGTCTTGTAGATCTGAAATACATACTGCAGAATCTCCTACCACACTCTGACAATCGAAAAAATTATGAAGCTCGAGTACCGTCCACCGTTGATTGACAATGAAGAAAAGATTGAGTTTAACAACTTTGAGCTGAAGATGAGTGCAGATTTAAGGGCTATCTGGAATACCTTTTTTTGTTTCATAACAAAAGTTCCAATTGAGGTGGATGCGATGATTTTGAGATTGCTAGAAGATATATGAAGATGTTTGAACGTCCATCTGGATATTAAAATGTAATGTTCGATTTATGTTAATGATTACCTATGTAATGTTTTATTTTTTTTATGTTATCAATGCTAATTTTAATTTTCATTATGCATTGCAACTTACCGACTATACGTTTATTTCTTCTTCTGCATGATCCAGAAATACATCTCCGTAATCTTTATAGAGATATATTTCTGGGAGCAAACTAGACAGAAATTTGGAGATTGACTCAAAGTCAACATGGTTGTGTGTGTTTGGGGTGCGCCGAAGATGCATCTCTGGATTCTTTGGGTATGTCGAATTTTTCATGAGGATGTGGTAGTAACATATAAGATTCCTTAAGTAATTACCATCCTTGAAAATAGATAATTTATTATTGCACCCTATATGATTCTAATGCACCATGTGAATTTCCATATGTCCCCTTGATTCAAGAGATACATCTCTGAACATACCTATTTCTGAATAAACATTGACATATTCCGAAGATACATCTCTGGAACCATTTTAAGCATACAAAGCATTTCACTCAGATACCATTTACATTTGAATTATTCTGGAGATACATCTCCATTAATATTCCAAAGGTACATCTCCGAAGTGTATTAGAACAGGTTGTTTTTTGCATCTAAGTTGTGTATTTGTTTTCAGATGAAGTATGAAGCACGATCTCGAATAAAAAATAGATGTATAAAATAATAAGAGACTAATATTGGATGTGTCAAAAATGATATAGCAATATATGTAGAAAATATCATACAATCGAGATCCAAAATGTAATAAAATTGTAAAAATAAAGTAGATAGTGAATGCAATACAACAAAATAATAACAAACTACTACTCTCTGTGCCTAACAACATCTCATATACCTTCTCTTCCTGCTCTGCCTCCTCGGACATCAATCCTCCATCCTCCAGCGATGTCTCCAGTACAATAGTGCCCCATGTGCCTCCGCCATGATGGCATCTAGGACTCGCCTGACAATAGACCCATCAGGGAAGATAACCTCGTCCAGGTATGCCCGCGCAATCTCCATTATGCGACGACACCTAGTTAAGACATCACCAATATGATCTAACTAAGCCTGCTCCTCCTTTAGTATCTCCTGATGAGCTAGTCTCAGTAGATATCTTGGAGCATTCTGCACCATGTACGGATGTGATGTCTTGAATAACCATGTGATGTGCCCTTCAACGTAGCTCAAGTCGTTCGACGCTATGGTGACCCGTGCCTCCTCTGGAACCAGATTAGTCTCACAATCAACAAACATCTCCTCTATTTATCTACGAGTCAAGGAAGGATGAGCAGAGATAGTGGGGTTCCTGGGGATGGTTTATATGTACTCGAACTACTGTATGGCATGCTTGGGCAGATGATGAGCAATGATACTCGATTTGCAGGCCAACCATCCGGAATATAGTGATATCTCGTAAAATAGACGTATCTTAAAGTTATCCACATAGCTATTCAAGTGCATGTCCTCAGCAACCAAACAATCAAGATAAACTCTGAAAGGCTCGATGTCGCTACTGCGAGAATCGGCGCCGGCTGAACAGAAGAGTCGCCACCGTGCGTTATTTATCCCACAGGAGGGAAAGGAAACGCTCAGAGTAAACCTACCGCAAAGACGGGAAAGGTATGGTCGTCGCAACCAAAACCTGGATTCGGGAGTCGGTTACGCAAGGGGAAGGTATTAGCACTCCTCACGTCCGTCGTACTCGACGGGATCCACGCTTGTTTTCGGGTATGGATTGTTATTCTATCTACTCTACAGGGTTAAGGGTTAAAAAGAAAATAAAATGACTCGGCAAAGTATCGCACTTTATGCCTACGTATTCCCGTCTGGAACGAGAAATCAGAGTCAACGTAGTTCGCCTACCTACTGGAAAGGAGGGGAAGGTTGCTCGCTAGGATATCGCATCCTATGCCTACGTACTTTCATACAGCATGAAAGATCAGAGCAAACGTAGTTCGGGCCACGTACGACACAAGTCTGTTTTGATTGTTTTTATTCCTTCTGAAAAAGGGTTTTTCTGATTAGCAGTCCAAGCGGACAAAAATGACGTCTTGATGAGTTCACATTCTTTTACGAAAGAAGTGTCTTTTATTGTGTTTGAAATTTTATTGTATTTTTCTGTTTGTTTTGAGAAAGAAGAGACAGAACTCTAACCTACGGTTGCGAAGGGAGTCAAACTAACCTAATGTTATCATGTATGGGTTAAGACCTAGTGTCTATCATGCTCCTCTCTTGCACAGAGAGAAACAGAGATCCTAAGGGAATAGACGGAAACAGAAACAACAGATATATACAGTAAAGCAGTAAAATGCATGGATGCAGCAATACAAGCGAGGCAAGGGAGTCCCACTCAACCTCGAACCTAGAAAACAATAGGCAAAAGTGAACAAACTTCACTTTCAACCCAACAGGGTAAACATCAAACAATACAGTCCAAAAAACCAATCAATACATCAGAAATGAATAACAACTAAAAAATAAACAGCCACAGCAGCTCTGCATCAACATCTGACTTCAAGTCATCTCCAAACAGCTACAAGCTTCAGCAAGCATCAATCTCCATCTCCTCAGCCTTCAAGCAAGGTCTTGATCATCAATCTTCCATCTACAATGGCTTTTCTTCCAGTCTCAAACTCCCAGGAGGAATATCAGTCAACAAGATGAAGTGAATGAATGTTAGACAGTCAATTACCTACCAAGGGTGGTTCATCAACTGTTAACATTATACAGATAATTTTCCCTCAAAAGTTCTATCTTTCAAATACATTCACTGATCCTTCCAAAGGAAGGAGGTGGATACTTGAAAGAGACTTTGAATCATAGAGAAAGGATGGATGCAGACAAGGCATTCCATGTTTGAGAAACAATCTTTCTAATCTAGAGCTCTGCCTAGCTCCTAAACTCTAGACTCCTCAACAGCTGCTAGCAGGAATCTCCTCTTCAACTCTGGAGGTTGGTCTTCAGCATCTGGATCTCCAATGGCTTCATCATCATAAGTCTTCAGCTCTCCCAATTCCCAAGCAATCCCAATACCCATACAAACAAGCAATAATTCCCCCAGAGAGGGCACACCACACCAGTCAAACAAATATAGTAGTATACTAATAGCAGTAGGGGAATCCTGATATTTTCTAAGGGATCTAATAACTACCCCTAATCCCTATAGTCCCATACCCCACAGATTCAATTTCTAACTCCTAAGGGAAATGAACTAATTCACCTATGTTATCACTTAAACCCTAATTTTGTTCATGTTGTTCACACCTACACAAATCTCCTAAAATTAATTTCTAAAATTGTGAATTAAATCTTATGTACAAGATACATGTCTAACCTAATCAACCTAAAAAGAAGGGATTAAAAATACTAAAGCATCTATTAGAACAAAAATCATCAAGTTTAAGTATCAAACTAAACTTAACAAAATGCTATTTACAAGAAAAATGCATGAAAAATATTAAAACAAAATAAAATGTCAATTTTATTTTTTCATATTTTTCTAGACAGAATTATTGACCTAGAGAAAAAAGAACCAATTAAAACTAAGTTATTTTCAATTTTATATGATTTTTTAAAGGCATTAAAAATATTAAAGGAATTAAAATAACAAAATAGAAATAAAAGGGGAGGGGGGTGCTATCAGCATACACGCCTAGTTGTAATATCCATTGGGCCACGAAACCAGGGGTGTGAATAACAATTCTATTAGGCCCAGCGCGCTCAGAAAAACCAACTGAAAAATGCAAGAAAAAGAATAAATCCACGGTGCAAAAAGTAACCAATTCACGTGTATTCTGTTGGGCTCATCAAAATGGGGGTGGGGATAGGAATTTGGACCTAGGCCCAAGGACGCTGTTTAATGAAAACGCTGCGTTTCGTTCGGTCAGCTCCCTCCAATTTTCAATTTGAATCTCAGCCATACGATGCGATGAAATTGTCAAATAAATGAACTAATCGGACGGTCCACGGTCATCGTCCCCAAAGCAAACCCTAGAACTCAGAATTCCCTCATCCATGCATGAATCTTCAGGTCCATCGTTCTCCCTCAATATCCCATGAAATCACACACTTTAAAAACCAAACTCACTCCATTTCTTCCCCTCTACAAGACTATGCTTTTAGTTTTCTCTAAGGACCTCCCAAAAACCAAACCTGATAGCCATAAGTCCTGGACACCATTGATTAGCTCTGTCATGAACCTCAATATTTCTTGCTCAAATTACCCTAGAATGATCTACAGATTATGGTGAGTATCTTGAGCTATCTCACTAGTATTCTCTTGCCCTAAATAAAGTGTTCTAGGTCCTCAAAGAAAAACTGCCATGGATCAAACCTTCACTAATGGTCACAACAGATTGTATACATGTTCATCTTCCTAACCCTAACAATCCTACACCAATAATCTAACCTAATAACACCTAAACAGAGAGATAAAAGAAACTTCACCAACCTGCAATTCTTGATGAAACAGATGGGAAGGAGCTCGATTCAACCCTTGTAAGCTTTCACCAATGATCTTTGGGAGGTGCTAGGGTTTCTGTTTGCACTGGAAATAGTGGAAGATGCTTGGATTCTTGCCTGCACTTCTGGTGTGGATTCTTGCAATGTGAAAGCTAGCTCTTCAATCCTCCATGGTTGGACCTCTGATCTTGCTTACAATCACTCACAAACTTCAATGGATGATGGATGAAGAAAAGAAATGATCAGAAATGGAAGATTATGATGATTCTCCCAATTTCTTACAATGGAAGCAACCTCTTAATTCCCTCTATTCTCCCCTTCAAGGCACCAACCCCTTGCACCAATGACTTCACTTCATTATATAGATGATGACTAACAGCTTGAGAAGTTTCTAGATGGCTCTTGGAGGATTCTAGAAACTTGTGGAAATTTCATGAACTTCTCATTTGATGGTATTTTGAATTCTCATGATATCTCTCCTTTATCTCTTGACAGCCCCTTAACCATGAGTGAATATCTCCTTGCATGACAAATTGGAATGATAAGAAAGCTTACATGCCTTTATTTTTGCTTTATGTTGAACTTCTCATGTGTATCTTATTATGCAAGTAACAAAATAACAAAGCAAGTCCAATTTTTAAACCCTAACTCAAAAAAGTGGCTGAACCAATGTCTTTAAAATGATGTTTGGAATCAATTTGGTATATTGGATGACCCATATTGGATTTGTAGATCTCTCAAACCAATTTTTTATTTCAACTTTTTCAACTTATATGCCTTTTTTAGGTCATTTTCCACCAACTTTGGTCAAGTCTCATTCCATGCATTTCCAAACTTTTATGACTTCTTTTCTTGACTTAAAATGACATTTTGAGCAACTTTGATGTTGTGAAGTTTTTCATTTGAAGCTTCCTTGTATGAGTTTTGGGCATAAGCTTGAAATGACCTGTAATTCTCAGATGACCAAAATACCCTTTGCTTGCCAAGACCATAAGTAGAGTTCCACAAATCATATGAAGGCATACCATACCATTCTAGAAAGATAAGACAATGAGGAACAATTCTTATGTTGACCAGAAATTCATTTGAAATCTCCTTGAGGGGTAAAAATTGCTTGGAAGTCAAGTCACTTTCACAGACAAAATTTCAAATACCTCAGATGACCTGTAACTTGCAAGGACCATAACTTGAGTTCTATAAATCTCCTTGATGTATTCCACCACTAAAATTAAAGGTCTTGAGATCCTCTACAAGTTTCATGTTGGCCAAGGATCCATTTGAAGCTTGCATTTTGACTTATCTTGCTTGGCAATTTGACCCAAATTAGGGGATTTTACCCAGAAACCCTAATTTAGAAACTCCTCTTCTCCTTGATTTCTCTTGAATTCTTCTTGACATCACATCACATCCTTCTCTACATGTCAAATGATGAACCCCACATCTTTCCAATAGCCCTTAATGCCTTTTAATCAGTCATTTGACCTAGAGTTGACCTAGAGTTGACCCCAGATGAAACCCTAGTTGACTGTCTTCAACTGCAATACTTGTGATCACACCAAGGACTTGCCTCCTTCTTCAAATGAATTTCTAAGTCTCCCATGATGCCCAGATACTATCCATGCTCAGCCCACAGCTCACAATTTCTTTGTTGATCCTCAGATACCCTCAGATAGGAGATGAATGCACTTGCTTGATCCATTGACTTGATAGCTTTCAAATTCTTTCTGATGACTTGAATGGGATTGAATTAGAATAATAACCTCTTGATAGGCTCATAGAGATGAGAATAATGATTGGTCCCCTGTTGGATGACTTGCTATGCTTATGCTATGCAGATGGTTAGGCTATGTACATGACTCTATATGCAAATGCTAATGATATTGAAACATAAACCAAGTGAATAAGGTTGAGCAAATTTTAGGGTGCAACACTCGACCACCAGTTTCTCTCTGAGCGGGATAAAAGCACAGGAACGAGGCATGTCCTTAGTGTACTCATCCACACTCACCCAGCTAGTGATGCGCGAGAAGTGTTGGAGGATCCAAGCCTGAAATGAAAATAAAAAACATTCAAGGATCAAGAGTTATCAGCAACGGTTTCACAAATATGAAATGAAAATGACAAAAAACATTTAAGGATCAAGAATTATTACCACCTGTAGTGTTATGCTGCCTATGACCTGCTTCGTATTCCACAAACATCCCTCCCTCAAATTCAAATAAAGATAGGCCAGCAAAGCCACCCCACACTTGTACTCATGGATCCGCTGTAGATCCAAGAAGTGTCGAGGTAGACAACGTCAGTATAAGTGGAACTCATGTCCATAAAAATACAAGTGCCAAGAAAAAAAGAAAGCACGCTCTCAAAGCATGCATCATGTGTACCGCCACCAGCTCAGCATCACCGTGTGCCTGCTGTGCCTTCTCGATCTCGGCCACATATAGCTTCCTCAAGAACTCAAATCTAGCATGAACACCCCTGGTCTTATCCCCCTCCTCCATCTCATTCTCTGGATCTTCCCTCATATGCTCTACCATTATCTCAACAACCTCGTCTCTGGTAATCCTCTCATGATCAAGGAATCTCCCTCTGATTAGAAGATGTAACAAACACGAGACATCTTCCAGTGTGATAGACATCTCACCACATGGAAGATGAAACAAAGAGGTCTCAGAGTGCCATCTCTCCATGAATGCATTAAGCATCCCATGGTTAACCAGTTTGTACCCGATCATGCATAGGTCCTTCAAACCAGATAAAGATAGAACCCTTACACCAATCCTCATCCCGCTGAGGCAATGCAACAATCTTCCTCCCATGGTTAAGAAACTTCTAAGGATCACACTCCTAAAATTTTCTAGAAATAATCAATGTCAGCAATTAAAATAGACGTACAAAATAAATAAAAAATCCAACTAATGCTACCTCTTCGTCATAGGTATGTCTGACAGTATGGTTTGAATACATAGGAAGTAAGGATAAATTAGACGGACCTCCACCAAAACCCTTTAGCTTGGCATCTACAACATCCCCACTCTCTAGAGGTGGCACTAGATCAACAAGATCATCAGAAGGAGATGGCACTAGATCAACAAGAGAAAGCATTGGTGAATCTTGACGCCTGCAGGAGGATGGGGGAAATGACATGTTAGGTGATGAATCTCGTCTCCTACGGGAATAAGAAAAAGGTGGATTAGCCTTCGATGAAATGGCTTGAGGTGAAACACGATCTGTTGCACCCTAAAATTTGACCAACCGGGTCCCGTATCTGGCTCGATATTTCGACGCATTTCGCATTCGCATTTACATACTGCATATAGTGCATTTTCTCAATCATGGTGATTTTATCGGGATTACAGCCCTGCTGTCGCATTTCAGGTATTTCAGACCGGTGCGGATAATCGGAGGTTATTTTGGGAAGTCGCGCGCTTCCTGGGTGTTTTCAGTTTATGCAGTGATTTTTGAGATTCTTGGTGTCTGGGTTTACCGTTTGCTTCGATCTGGTCTCGTACTCTCTTTTATATTGGTTATTTGCCTTTGTCTGCATTTTTTAGAATTTAATAGCTTCTTGTAGATTTTAAATAGGCTTTATAGATTTTTTAGAATTTAAATAGATTTTTTAATATTTTTAATAGCTTTAAAATCATTTTTAGAATATATTAGATATTAAATAGCTTTTAAATGTTTTTAGAATAATATAGAATAATAATATATTTTTCTTTTATTAATTTTAAATAGATTTTTCTTTAATATAGTAAATTTGTTAGATATAGATTTTAATTTAGATATAGGAATTAATAGTTTTTTTTATAATAGATATTAATAGAGTTTAGTAGTTAATCCTTTTTTAGATTTAATTAGGGTTTTAATTGAGCTCATTAGTTTTAATTAGATTAGATTAGTCTTAATTTTCAGATTAGTTAGTTGAGTATTAGCTAGTTAATTAGGTTAGTCTTAATTAGTTTAATTTGGGTTTAATCCATTTTTGTTTCAGATTTTTTGGTCCAATTGATATCCATTTCGTGGGCCCAGAGTGCGTTTTTGGAGGCCCAATCTTGCAGGTCCATTTTTTGTCCAGAAAAGTGACATGTGTCACTATATAACCCATGCCACGCGTGTAACTGAGAAAGGCCCACCTCAATTTCCACCACACTCAGCATCCACACACGCGTCCTCCCTCTCTCCTCTTCCCCCCACGTGTAACGCATGCAAAGCTCACCCTGCCACCTCCCAACGCCACTTGGCAACACCTGATCATCGCCGGTTGCATGGCCGGCGGCCATGCAACCACCGTTCCCACCTCCTCCGACCACCCTAACTCCTTCCGGCCGCCGTAACAACCCGCCGGAAAACCCTAAAATCCCAGAAATTCATCTCCTTTTCCAGAAATTCATCTTCTCCGGTCCAAATTCATCCAACATTCATTGATCTTCATCTTTCTCCTCCGGTCAACATCATCAGATTCACCAGATATTCACCAGATTCAAGAACGATCTCCCTCAATATTCCAGAAAATCCTCTAAAATCTGCATCGTTGTTCATCGTTCCTCAAGAACGTTCCTGTGTTCTTCAACGTAGATCCAGAATCATCAAGATCTTCCAACTTCATCATAGTGTTCTTGGCGTTCATTGTTGTTCGTTCATCCTCATCATCAAGATTCATACGAACCTTCAACAAATCTCCAGAAAAATCCAAAATCTTCAAGCGATCTTCATCAACTTCATCCTCCATCAGAGTTCTTTTCAGCTTTCCAGAACAATCGTTCATGACATTCAAGCAAATCTCCAGATTTTTTTCAGATTCTTAATCTTCAACAAACTTCATCCAGGATAGATTTTTTTCCAGATCTCCGTGCGTTCATCAACAGATTGCAGGATCTTCATCAGAGCCTCACGCATGTTCGTCAATCTTCAACGGATTTCCAGATTTGTTCATCAACAATCGTCATCGCGATCTTCACAACCTCCAGAACCTTCATCTTCTGAGATCATCAAGCAAGGGGATCCGCTTCTTGTTTCCAGAGATTTGCGCCTTTTCTGTTTTCATTTTGAAAGAATTGAACGAGTTGGGGAGAACTTGGGAAACAGAGAGGAAGAATCCGAGAGAGAGAGAAGTTTGAATGGGAGAGAGAGAGAGAGGTTGAGGTTGACGGCCATGAACAGTGATGGCGAGATGAGAGAGGAATTAGGGTTTTCTTTTCAGAAGGTGGGAGGAGAAGGGGCCGTGTGAGGATTGGGCCAGGCCCAATCAGTTTTTCTGATTCACCCCCCTTGTTTTGGACGTGCACCCTCCGTTTCAGTTTTTTCTTCTTGTTGAGCAATGGGCCAGGCCCAACGCCCTTCTGCTATCAGTACCCCCGTTTTCACTTGCAACACCCCCTCCCCGTTTCAGTTCTATTTGGGCTGGGCCCAGTTCTGATTTGTTCTATTTTCTTTGATTGTACCCCCTGTACTCACTTGTACCCCCCTCCCCTTTGTATTTCTTTTATTTTTTTCCTCTTTTGTAATATTTTCTTTCTTAGTTTTTTAGATGGAAAAAATGATGAAAAAAAGAATAGAAGAAAAGGATATATGAAAAATATATGAAAAATATATGGAAAAGAATATCGAAAAAAAATGAGAAAAAGAAATATGGAAGGAAAAAGAAATTAAACTGGTTTTAAAGGTACGGGAAACTAGAAACTACGGTCTGGTCTCGAATGCACTCGGGCAAGAGAAAAGGGATAACATCAGTCGTCAGCGGGAAAGTCTCGATCGCACAGCAGCGAGAGAACACAAGGTTAGTTGTTAGTGTGCTCGCTAGGATATCGCATCCTATGCCTACATATTCTCGTCTGGTACGAGAAATCAGAGCAGCTGTAGTTCGGCTACTTCGGGACCACAGCTCAAATCTCATTTTATTAAAATTCTGAAAAATGGTTACAATGATTGAATACTGAAAATAAACTCCTAGGAAATACTATACTATCCTATGAAGAATCAAATGGAAAATAGCCCCCTAACAAGTGGACTTCTAAAACTACCTCTAAAAAGGTGTAAAATGAACTCTATGAAAATTACAAGAATTTATGCTAAACACTATTACCTAAATTCTCTAAAAGAAAATTAAACTATTTCCCTAAATGAAAATATAAATCTCCCTAAAAACCTATTCAAAGAATTGAAATAAAACTGGATATTTTTCTTATTATTCCTTTTCTCAATATTCTTCTCTTCCTTTTTAATATTCTTTTTCTATGTTTTTTCAAATATATTTTCCACTTTTTTTTTCTTTTTTTCAATATATTTCTTTTTCTCATTTCTTTTATTCCAATATATTTTTCAAGTATTTTTCTCCTTATTATTTTTATACCTGGGTTCAGGAGTCGCTTACGCAAGGGGAAGGTATTAGCACCCCTCACGTCCGTCGTACTCGACGGGATCCACGCTTGCTTGGGTTGTCTAAAGGATGCATCTACCCAAATAAGAACGTGTAGCATTTCCATGTCGAATGGAGCATTGCATCATTGTCAAACATATGCATTTTGAAATATAAACCAGGTTGGCTAACCGTTTGTTTCAAGTATTGTTTCCCTTACAGGTGGAGGGAGCTCTTGCTCAAATGAATTACCAGACATTCGAGGTCTCGCCGTGAGACGTGTGATGATACTGTTCATCTTACTATTTTCCCCACAGAGTTATTAGGCTAAGTTTCTCTTTGTCCCCGAGCAGAGTTATTAGGTTAAATTTCTCTTGTTTTCCCCGCCAGAGTTACTTGTTGAAGTTTCTCGTACCAGACGAGAATATGTAGGCATAGGATGCGATATCCTAGCGAGCACACTAACAACTAACCTTGTGCTCTCTTGCCCGAGTGCATTTGAGACCAGACCGTAGTTTCTAGGTTCCCGTACCTTTAAAACCAGTTTAATTTCTTTTTCCTTCCATATTTCTTTTCCTCATTTTTTTTCGATATTCTTTTCCATATATTTTTCATATATCCTTTTCTTCTATTCTTTTTTTCATCATTTTTTCCATCTAAAAAACTAAGAAAGAAAATATTACAAAAGAGAAAAAAAAAATAAAAGAAATACAAAGGGGAGGGGGGTACAAGTGAGTACAGGGGGGTACATTCAAAGAAAATAGAACAAATCAGAACTGGGCCCAGCCCAAATAGAACTGAAACGGGGAGGGGGGTGTTGCAAGTGAAAACGGGGGTACTGATAGCAGAAGGGCGTTGGGCCTGGCCCATTGCTCAGCAAGAAGAAAAAACTGAAACGGAGGGTGCACGTCCAAAACAGGGGGGGTGAATCAGAAAAACTGATTGGGCCTGGCCCAATCCTCACACGGCCCTTTCTCCTCCCACCTTCTGAAAAGAAAACCCTAATTCCTCTCTCATCTCGCCATCACTGTTCATGGCCGTCAACCTCAACCTCTCTCTCTCCCATTCAAACTTCTCTCAGTATGTAAATGCGAATGCGAAATGCGTCGAAATATCGAGCCAGATACGGGACCCGGTTGGTCAAATTTTAGGGTGCAACAGCTGCCCCTATTCAAGCAGCTTGGACCTGAATGGTTGAAGAGCGCCCAACCTTTGATCATTCAAAGGTAGAAGATGGTTGAATACAAATGGAAATCTGGAATTTGCCAACCGCAAAATAAACTGGGAAACTGCTTGAGAAATAGCGTCTAATAAACTGAAGTCTGGTTGTCACGGCAACAACTGTCAATTATCTGATAAATTTTCTGCTTGTTTCTTTTCAACATCAATCACCTGGGTGACGCCACAGATACTGAACACTTTTCGCAAAACACCTCTGTCCACAACTGGACTAACCTTATCAACACAAGAAGGGAGACAAATTCGTCAACACGAATAGAGATTCTGTTGTCACAGGAGTAACCTTGTCCACATCTGGACCCAAATTTCGTCAAACCACGAATACACAAATTTGTCCACGTCAGGACTCACATCTCAACAACACAGGAATAGAACTTTGTCCATGTTAGGACGCCTGTTTCGTCAACACGAAGAAATCTCAACTAAAACTTGTCCACGTCAGGACTCCACCTGCCGTCAACACGGAAAAATCTCGGCGACTTCGTTGGGGATGACTCGTCTGCATTTCATCAGCACGAGGGGATCCTATCAACATAGGAATGAATTGTCCACGTCAGGAATAAATCGTCCACATTAGGAATAAACTTTCCACGTTAGGAATAACCTGTCCATGTTAGGAATAACCTTTCCACGTTAGGAATAAATCGTCCACGTTAGGAATAAACTTTCCACGTTAGGAATAACCTTTTCCACGTTAGGAATAACCTTTCCACGTTAGGAATAAATCGTCCACGTTAGGAATAAAGTTTCCACGTTAGGAATAACCTTTCCACGTTAGGAATAACCTTTCCACGTTAGGAATAAATCGTCCACGTTAGGAATAAACTTTCCACGTTAGGAATAAACTTTCCATGTTAGGAATAAATCGTCCATGTTAGGACTCACATCTTCGACCCGCTGAGGAAATAAAACCTGTCCACGTCAGGACTCACGCTTCGCCAACACGAAGAAAGATAAAATTGTCCCCATCAGGACTCGCGCATCTTATCAACCCGAGGAACTATAAACTTGTCCACGTCAGGACACACATTCCATCAATACCGCGAAATCGAATCTGTCCACATTAGGACTAGCACATCTCGTCAACCCGAGGAAATAAATTTGTCCACGTTAGGACACCCATTTCTCTAGCACGAAGAAATCTCGTCAATATAGGAATAAATTGTCCACGTCAGGACTCATATTTCGTCAACGCGAGGAACTCCTATCAATATGGGCAATAAAATTTTGACGACTCCGGGGAAATACTCCTGTCAACCAGTAAGAAAATACATCCGTCTGTTCCTACGGGAAGATACTCTAAATACAGTTTCTCTGCTTATCTTCACAGTAACTAACTCCATTGGTCCCAACCCACAAACCTTTTAGCACTGACGTGACAGCGACTTTGAGGTGGACTCTACTGGGGATATTTGGAAACCAAACTACCGGATGCCGGCTCTGATAACCGGCAGCAGCCTCTGAAATTCCGATTCATGAAACCCTTTGATGCTGACGTAACAACAAATTTGAAGAAAATAATCCACTGGCCGGACTAGAGAAACTTCAACAAGCAACTCTGGCGGGGAAAATAGTAAGATGAACCGTATCATCACACGTCTCACGGCGAGACCTCGAATGTCTGGTCATAGATCATACTCCTGTTAAGAAAACACACCTGAAAGCAAAAGGTTAACCAACCCGATTTATGTTTCAAAAATGCGTATGTTTGAAAATGGCGTAATGCTCCGTACGACATGGAAATGCTACGCGTTTTTTTTTGGTGGATGCAAGTATGACACTATATGCCGATGCAAATGCATACTCGAACTGCTGGGCTACAGAAACCGCTTCAACAAAATAAATGCTGAAGACAATGCCAACTTCGCTGGGGGTAACCAGGTGCCACAGAATTATTCCAGCAAAATAAATGCTGGAAGAGTGAAGCCAACTTCGCTGAGGAATAGCTGACTGCGCCAATCATGATTGGACTTTTTGTTGGGGAGTGAACGGGTATCACACGGCATTCTGGCAAAATAAATGCCAGGACACACAACCAACTCTGCCGGGGGGAGTCTTAACCTTCGAGTTCCACTGGGAGGAAAGAAAACACTTGCTGGAAAGAGAACTCCGCTGGGGACGAAACGATTCTCTTGGGGAAAATCAACTGACTCCGCTGGGGGAGAGTAAATGACCCTACTGGGAAGGGTAGACTGTCTAAGTACAGCTCACGAGTTGGAAATGTTAATCTTCTGAGGCTAAACCACTCTGCTTGAGATGGGGGAATCCTTCTGGGGGACACCACACTGTCTGAATACATCCTACAATCTTGGGATCGCCAAACTCTACTGAGGATAAATGACTTTGCTGGAGAATATCCTTTGGATAAGCTACGACTAGCTGGGGAATTCGATCCTTCTTCAGTAAGGAACAATGTTATCTTGGAAGCGCGACCTGCGTGGAGATTCACTTCACATGACGATCAAGTCTTTTCGTTACGAGCTTCTGGTTAGGACTCTTCGATCTCTGTACCCTGACGGTTAGATCTGAACCGTTTCTGTACGTCAAACCCCAAAAGAATGTCCCAACCACATCTTTTGTTTTTAGGGTGTTCTGCCTCGGTCTTGCGATAATCTTTTGCCCCTGATCGACTGATTCGTGGAGTAGTGCCCATAGCCGCGAGAGATTTGCCAAATCTCGACCTAATTGCCCCAGATGAACTGCTTCTCGAATGTACGACTTTACTGGGGATAACCGAACGCGCCAAGTAGGCTGGGGCTTTTGTACATTCGTGATAGGTCATACACTCCTGATGCTGGACAATACCCTGTCCGAATTCACGGCTTCTAGTAGAAGGGTCAATGGAGGGCAGTACGACTTCCCGATATTTGTCTCAAACTTGAAGATTGGCTGAATCTGCTCAAGTAGCTCTGAGTAACTCTGATGACACTGAGAAGAACAATTCTTTCGGCTCTGTTATGCCCCGGCCTGCAGGAGCCTCTGTGGGATAGTCTGAAAATCTGTACCCTGATGGTTTGATAGCATTTTGAACTTCCGCGAGATACTTCGAATCAAACGTCTCTCGAATAAAGACATGCCCCTGTCTGCAATGACTTTGCCTTAATCTGGTTCTTGGAAAAACCCACTCTGAACCGAAAGCACCTTGCTACAATATGACCTTGCGGTGGCTTACCCCGGTGTTTGCACGACAAAGGATTCCCTCAATTCAACAACTATCCACATCGTGACTTGCCCCTGAACGAGCGTTGAGCGACTTAACCTGTCCTGATATAGCATTCTGGATAACTTCCCCTGATTGGCTCTCGAGAAGATCCGCTTCTGATCAACTTCTGCCCCATAATCAACTGATGCTTCGGGACTTTTCCTCAGACTAATTGATTCCGAACTCACGGGAAGTCAATGCCCCAGATTTACAGGGTTTCACAACATACACCATTCTGATCCAGACTGCTGAATTATTCAATCCTGTTCGATTATTCCCTGTTGGAATCTCCTTTATGTCAACTACTGACCTGCAAGTAAAATTGTTCAATCCCGAATGGTAATTTTAATGCAGTGTTCATGCAGATTTTGAAAAATTTTGTGCCGTCACTCATTTACGTGTCATGACTGTGAGTGATGAATGAACCAAACCGTAATGCACCAACTACTGACCTGTGAGTGATGAGTGATCAGTGAAAAATACAACAAGGATATGACTAGCCAATCAAGAGGGAGTCAGGTTACTCAACCTTACCGTAATGCGCCTTCAGAATAAACCTTGCCTCAATTAGGTCTTTTAAGGGTTGTATCGTGGTCGGGTTCACGGTTCGTGAAACAAAGGATATTTGGCTCAAATTATGATTTATACCCACCCCTTCTACGTGATGATCTCCGATCCTAAAGTTCAGTTAATGTGGCTCGAGCGCTCGCCTCTTCGAGAGGTATGTTGAATGGTAAGAACCATAGTTAAGGAACTCACAAGGTTTTTCGGAGTGACAGTTACTCCTTTCTCGTTTTCGGTGTCTGTATACACGACTTTATTCTTCGCTGGGGATCTATTTTTTTTTATCCCTTCTTTTTCATTCTTTTTGATTCCCTAATTTTTTCCTGGACTGACTCCTTTTGAGTTCTTTTCGATTTTTTTCATTTGAAGTCCAGCGAGATGCCCTAATTTTTGCCTAAGTATTAGCTTTCCAGCTTTTTCTTTTTCTTTTTTACTTAGCGGGCTTTCTTATATTTTTTTTTTAGAACACAATCGTGTGACACTGATTGTCTTAGTTGCTTCGAAAAGATGGTAACTGTCTCGCTCCTAGTTGGTGAGGTTTAACCATGGTGGTTGGCGAGATGCGACCTCTTGAGAGGTACAGACTGATTGGTCCTTGAAAGGCAACACTCCTCTGTAAGACTTGAACACTCGGTCAAGCTAACCGACAACTACCCTGCCCCGGGTTAAGATGTGAGGGTTTAAAAGTCCGAAAAAACTTCTACTTCCTGGCTCGAAATGGTTAACAAGGGACTAACTCCTTATATCTCCAGTGTTTGGGGATTTGAAACAACTCCTTGTACGTCATTGGCAAGGTTTTATCTGAAAGCATACGATCATCGGTTATGAATATTCAGTTTCGTCATCCTCCCTCCAGTCTTTGCTAGTCACAGTGATAAAGTGGAGTGAATAAAATGCAAGTGTCAGTGCAATGCAGTAAATGAGTGACAGCGACATGATTAATTCAGAAAAATGCATAGTCACCTTATTAATATCACCATTCTAAACATACAATGTTTACAGCAAGTAGCAACTAACAGAAAGAAAACTACAAATGCAAATGATATAAAAGTCTGAGGACTGCCAAGGCTGCGGGCGCCTGCCTGTCTGGACCACTGGCTTCTTGAAAAGGACCCTCTGAATCTACGAGCTTAGACAGCTGAGAGGTTGGCATGAACAAACAAAACTCCTTCTGGAAAGGAAATGCACCCTTTGTCGATCAACTGTTGTACTTTCGCCTGAAATGCTTTACAATCTTCCGTCGAGTGCCCTGGAGAGCCACCATGATAACCACACTGAACGTGGGGATTGTACCCAGGAGGGTAAGGTTCTGGAACTGGCTTAAGAGCTTTAGGTTCCACCAAAGAACTTTGGATCAAAGATGGTAGCAGCTGGCTATACGGCATAGGCACTGGGTGAGAAGGAGCTTTCCTTCGTTCTAAATTTTTACGAGGCCTGTTCTGACTCTGACGCTGATTCTGATAACCTCGACCATGAGTTCGCTGATTAGCATGAGGAGCGACATAAGATTCCTGATATGGTGCCCTAGGCACAGCTGTCTGTTCAGTATAACAAGCCACAGGAGATACTGATCTCTGATAAGATGAAGAACCAACAAAATTCACTGATTCGCTTCGAGGATATTCAACCTTTGGCATGACTGCATTGATCACAACTCCTTCTTCATTCTGATAGTTATAAAGATATTCAGTTTCACCAGCTTGATCGTTTGAAGTAATCTGAATTTTCCCGATTCTTATGGCATACTCAAGGCGTTCTCCTAATGTTACCACGTCAGAGGAACTTAACGGAAGTCCAAGCAATCTTTCGAAGTACGGATCTTGTAGGGAATCTACAAACATGCTAGTTAACTCTCGGTCCGAAAGCGGTGGATGCACTCTAGCAGCAAATTCTCTCCATCTCTGAGCATACCTCCGGATAGGTTCATTGTTCTCTTGAGACAATTCTTGCAACTGCATGCGATGGGGAGCTATGTCTAGGTTATAATCGTACTGCTTCAGAAAAGCTCTGGCTAAATCCATCCATGACTGAATCTGATTTCTCTCTAACTGCATATACCACCTCAAAGATGCCCCAGTCAGACTATCTTGAAAGCAATGGATCATCAATTTGTCATCTCGCACAAACGAAGTCATTCTTCGACAGAACATCATTAAATGTTACTTCGGACAGCTATCTCCCGTGTACTTCTCAAATTTCGGCACTTTGAACTTATAAGGCAACACCAGGTCAGGAACCAAACACATGTCTGCAGCATCCAGGTTAACAGCATCTTTCACTTTCAAAGCTTTCATTCCTTCTTCCAACGCTCGGAGTTTTCTATCCGTCTCGAGAGCTCTTGGATCTACGGTCTTGGCTATTGGAATATCTCTTCGTGGATTCATCACAGGGAAAACAACACCTTGATTGTTAATAGGAGGAGGACGTTCATTTCGGGCAACAAACTGCTCATGTCGATCTCGGTTCTCAACAGAAGGCTGTACCACTTGGTCTGCAGTAACGTTGTTCGCTTGCGGGAAGTCTTCCATAGAATCATACAGAGGGTTGGACGTCATAGTGAACCCTGTTAAGGTGTTAGGAGACTGGAAGTTGCCTTCAGACATAGCTACCAATAGTCTTCAGCTGACTTCAATGCTCGATTCTGCTCAAATCTACTCAACCCCTAGGTCGTCTTCTGACAATCAACAGTTGCTCAACCCAAACTCCGGGTAATCACCTTCAGGAAACAAAGGCTGGATCAGAACTCTGGCTAACTGGAGGATGATATGCAATATGATGCAACACTGTTATGCACATGATATGCAAGATGCAGCAAACAACGGGACCACAGCCCCCACACAAATCTGAACACTGCTGCGCTGCCGACGGAGTACGTTCGCTC
The DNA here is from genome assembly GCA_963859935.3 of Lathyrus sativus. Taxonomy (NCBI): domain Eukaryota; kingdom Viridiplantae; phylum Streptophyta; class Magnoliopsida; order Fabales; family Fabaceae; genus Lathyrus; species Lathyrus sativus. The sequence goes on from OZ012741.1 coordinate 640,921,696, forward strand.
TGAAGAGAAGACCAAAATAACGGGTAGGTTGGAAGTCAAGTTTCCTGCAAAAAAACCCCCCACTCACAGGTATGGACCTAAATCTGTCAAGGTACGGCATCCTATGCGGTCGTCAGCGTCACAGACTTTCAAAACTGACGATACGATTCCCAGAAGGAGTGGCATCATCAAGTCTTAAAGAGACCTCACTTAGCTAACTTCCAAATGATCGGTTCCCAGAGTCGACAATCCAACTAACCAGCAACCCGAGCCACCCAAAGGGTAGGACAAGAGGCCAACTAGAAGAACCTCGTCTGAGTGTGGATTTCGCGGGACACTAGGACATGCAAAGCACGTGCGCGCCCACTAATTTCCACTCTAATTCTAAGTGCACTCAAGCCCAGGTCCGGCTTATCTCTCAATCATAGAACACCCGTCACACCCTAATAGCGCAACAGCAACAGATAATATCAATAAATAAACTCAAAAGACAAGCAAACAAGCGCTAGGATTGACTCTCTTAGGGAACGTTGGATCCCACATGCATAAGGAACTATCGCAGTCCTTAGCAGCCAGGGGACATTGGATCCCCAGCAGAGTCGCCAGCTGTCGCTACTGCGAAAATCGGCGCCGACTGAACAGAAGAGTCGCCATCGTGCGTTATTTATCCCAAAGGAGGGAAAGGAAACACTCGAGGTAAACCTACCGCAAAGACAGGAAAGGAATGGTCATCGCAACCAAATCCTGGATTCGGGAGTCGGTTACGCAAGGGGAAGGTATTAGCACCCCTCACGTCCGTCGTACTCAACGGGATCCACGCTTGCTTGGGTTGTCTATAGGATGCAAAACAATCTATCTACGGCTGCTAAATCTAAACGGGAGGGAATTGACTCGATAGAGTGTCGCACTCTATGCCTACGCATTCTCAAGAGAGAAAGTCAGAGTCAACGTAGTTCGGGACTACGGGGTAATTGGCTCGCCAAGACCTCGCGTCTTGTGCCTACGTACTTCCACACTGCATGGAAGATCAGAGCTTACGTAGTTCAGCCTAGCCGTAGTTAGCCTGAACTACGTAAGCTCTGATCTTCCATGCAGTGTGGAAGTACGTAGGCACAAGACGCGAGGTCTTGGCGAGCCAATTACCCCGTAGTCCCGAACTACGTTGACTCTGACTTTCTCTCTTGAGAATACGTAGGCATAGAGTGCGACACTCTATCGAGTCAATTCCCTCCCGTTTAGATTTAGCAGCCGTAGATAGATTGTTTTGCATCCTTTAGACAACCCAAGCAAGCGTGGATCCCGTCGAGTACGACGGACGTGAGGGGTGCTAATACCTTCCCCTTGCGTAACCGACTCCCGAATCCAGGATTTGATTGCGATGACCATTCCTTTCCTGTCTTTGTGGTAGGTTTACCTCGAGCGTTTCCTTTACCTCCTTTAGGATAAATAACGCACGGTGGCGACTCTTCTGTTCAGCCGACGCCGATTTTCGCAGTAGCGACACGATCCCCAAAAGTAGATTGTGCCTTAGAAGTCGACGCCTCTGCCTGACCAGAGGTACTTGCTGCCTTCGGAACCTACTGGCTCCGCTCCCGCCGAAACGGATGTGTGTTGGGCAACTCGACCATGTCTCAGTTTGTCGACTATGTCATTCATTATGCCTGTAAGGTAAAGTAAGACATATCATTAGTGTACGAAAACAAAACACACAAACAAGAAAATTTAAAAAAATAGAATGCAGGAAATTTTGAAGATGCATCTCTGGAAACACCATAAAACAATAACATTGAACAATTCTAGAAACGCATATCCGAAAACACCATAAAACTATTAAATTTGAAGAGTTTTGGAGATGCATCTCTAGAAATTCCCAGATTATATGAAACGCTGAACAATTCTGGAGATGCATCTCCGGAGTGTTCTGCAACTCAGAGGCCACGACAATGGCGTATTGTGCCACATGTAATGTGAAAAAAAATTATCTGATCACCATTTTGAGCCAACAAACAAGTCATACACTAAGTCTAAACTATGTTACATGTGATTTATACACATTTCTACCCCTAATCATTGATTTCTATACATTTACACTAAAACTCAAATATTTACCAAAAACTTGAAAAAATTACATGAAATTGATTATTCAGATGTTGCTTCCGATATTAGAGATGATGCTTGATGTTCCCTTAAGTTCCTTTGATCCTTGTTTGATGAAATTTGATTTGGTGTAGGGAAGTGTGTTGAGAAGAGTTTGATGTTGTGCGTTGAAAAAACTGTGAAATGAGGGAGGGGAAGAGTTTGATGTTGTGTGTTGAGCAAACTCTGAAATGAGGGAGGAGAAGAGTCTGACGCGACTTATGCTCCAAATTGTTCCGGAAATATATCTGCGGAAGATTTCAATGTTTAATGAACTTTGGGTGTGTCCGGAGATATATCTCTGTAATATTTCAATGTTTAATGAACTTTGGGTGCGTCTGGAGATATATCTTCGAAATTAGAGGCATATGTGGAATTTCACACGGTGTGGTAGAAATACATAAGGTGCTATAAAAAATTCTCTGAAAATATGCATAAAATGGATCAACCCATGTGCATTGTTCCCCTAATGAAAATTGGTTGCTCTTTATAAAATATTGTAAATATTCACGATATTAGTTGGAATCTCTTGCCAATTCACAAATTTACTTGTTATTTGAATTAGATTGTTACTCATTATGTTGATTAGTGTATTTATTAAGAACCAAACAACGAAGAAGACAATTGGATTCAATGATTTGCGATGGGTCAACGCCTTTAGAATGTGTTTGGATGAGATAATTGAAAATTTATAAGAAATTTAAAATTTTAAACAATTAAAATTATTCAATTGAAATCAATTAATTTTTAAATTTTTTTGGATGGACTATTAAAATAATTCATTGTTACATTTTTAGAGTGATTTTCATAAATTTTAAAACTTTTGGATCAAATTTAAAATATGAAAAATAGGTTATGTTTTAGTAACATCCTCTTCTTCTTTTCTCAATTCTCTTTGTCTCCTCCATTCTTCATCTCCTCTATTATTATCATCATCATATTACCCCGTCCCTTTTATTCGTCGTACTTATGATAATTACTTTTCAACTTCATTATACTTCAATTAATAACTTGTTTTTCATTTAATTAGTAAACTAGTGGTTATGTTTTAGTAACTGCAAGTGCTTTTGTATTTTTTTTTTATAGTTGCAATATGTGTTTTTGTTTTATATATATATAAAAAAGATGCAAACTATATGTTTGTTAAAAAAAATAAAAAGGAAAAAATGACAAAATACTAATGTCATAATTTTGATTGAAATGTATAATTTTTTTTAAAGATTGAATCTCTATGGATCTTCAATTTTCGTGGGAATCTGTGGAGATGAGGATGAGGAAAAATATTTCTCTAAACAGAAATCAAGGCAGTGATGAGAAAGACATTGGAGGATAGGATACGGAATGAGGAAGTATCCTCTACACACTCTCTACCTCGACGACATCTCTAATGGCCATCTTCAATAATTTTACTTACACCTTGGATTTTGTTTCAATAAGATTATAATATATAAAGAAAAGATGGGGCAAACAAATAGAGGGGAGACTAGACCAAAACCCTCTTAAGGTTAAGTAAATCTAAAGAAAGACAAACCAAGTATGTTCTTTACAAAAATCAGCCATAATACACAAAGGTATAGACGAAAAGAAAGTAGTATTAGACAAGACCTAAGTTAGCAGGGCATATGCATAACTATTCCATTCTCTATAAATATGAGAAACAAAAAAATCCAATAGAAACTAAATTTATACAATTTAGCCATCTATTCTTAATCACCCAAGACACACAAAAAGGGGGACTGAAAGCTCTAACCACCACTGTCGAGTCTGATTCCAACAAAATATTACTCCAATTCTTCTCATTAGCGAACTCTATTGCTAACATAACACTCGAGAGTTCGGTGATGAGAGAATCCGCAACACCTAAGTGGGGGCGCAAAAGCACCCAAAAAAAGAGTCATCCTTATCTCTAGCAATGCCACCACAGGCATAAATACCCGTCAAAGTTATGGGCGCACCATCACAATAACACAATTCCATGATGGGGGTTTCCAGAATACCTCCAAAATGTTCGGAGTACGGGGCGGACGAATGGTAACCTTAAATCTTTTAAGGATCTCAAAGTTGTGCATAGAAAGGTAAGGACCAACAACAGTAGCATTGAGCGCAATGAAAACGGCAGCCGTAATAGAAGAGAAAACAGAAGAAAAAGAAGTAGTAGTATCATTAAATCTCACCAAGTTACGGGCCCTCCAAATCAAGTTGAAAGCAAAGATGATGGCAACTGCGCAAACCATCCTTCCATGTTCATTGCCCGCCGATCCGATAATACGCCAAATATCTGACCAACCATGAACAACGTAACTGATATTTAACATATGAATAATCCAAACCCAAATCTTGGAGGCAAAGTAACACTGAAAAAACATATGAGTTTCTGATTTCTCATTCGAACAACAAAGGTCACATCTAGAAGGAAAAACGAAGGAGCGTCTTTTCAATTGGGCATCCGTAGATAATCGATTGTGAAGAAGCCTCCACCCCGTGAAAGACTTGGATAGAGGAATAAATTTGCTCCAAATCCATTTCCAACAATCCTTATAAATACCTTTGTTTCTCTTGAACTCATAAGCCAACATGAGGGAAAATTCACCATGAGAAGAGTGGTTCCAATATCTCGTATCCGGTTGATTGTTGAAGGGGAGATGGAAATTAATAATGCACCTCTGAATAGACGTTGGAATGTTGATGAACGACCGATAACAGTCCCACTTTCCATTAACAATGATTTCATCAACCTTTTGGTTATCCAATAAAACCGGAGCAGCCTCGTCTAAAAACAGCAGTGAACCGCACCAAGAATTGCACTATAAACTAATGGACTTGCCATTGCCAATACACCAAGAAGAGTTCTCCTAAATAGTAGCCAATTCTTGTTTTGCACTAGACCAAATTGAAGAGAAAACATAGTGGTTAATAAAATTATTCTTACGCATGACCCGACCTCGAAGAAGACAAGCCCAACTGGCTGTTGAGTGAAGTAAATCCCATGCGAGTTTCAAAGTGAAATATTTATTAAGCCTGCATAAAGACTGAATTAAAAGCCCACCTTAAGTACTCGGTTGACAGGTGTTGGATTAAGCCACTGCAACTAGCTTATTTTTCGCAGTGCTGCCACACCATATAAATCTTTGAACCGCCTTCTCAAGATCCCGAAGCAACGACAAAGGCCAATCATACATGGACATACTATGATGAAGCATCCCAAGAATGGTGGACTTGACCATCTCCACCCTTCCGGCATAAGAAACCAACGAACCCTTCCACGACGCCAATTTATTGATAATCCTGTCTGTAATAGTCTGTAAGTGAACTTTTTTAGGCTTGCCAATGAACAGGGGAACACCAAGATACACTAAGGGGAAATAACCTTTTTGAAAACCTGTAAGATCCACAATAATATTCAGCCTGGAGTTAGACATTGATCCACCATATATGAAAGATTTTGAGTAGTTAACTTCCTGCCGCGACACATCAGCATACTCTTGGAAATGATTGATGAGAGTACTTATGTTTGAAAGCTTGCCATTGCAGAAAATGAACATATCATCTGCGTAAAAAATATGCGAATGGAGCTTGATATGATTCGGCCTAGAAATCAGGTCAAGCTTGTTGGAGGAAACTAACTGCAGCAGTTTCCTATTGAGGACATGCTATGCGAGGCAGAAAAAAAGCGGCGAAAGTGGATGACCCTGTCGAACACCACAAAAGCAAGAGAATTAGCCTTGCAAAACCCCGTTAACATTAACAAACATGAAAGCAAAATGGAGAATCAAGCTAATCCATGAGCAAAATTTATCGTTAAAACCAAAGTATCTAAGAACTTTCATCAAGAACTTCCAATTAAGAGTGTCAAAAGCTTTCTTAATATCGACCTTGAGAGCAACATTTCCACACTAAGCTTTAGAATCCAACAGATTAACCGCCTCTGAAGCAAGATCGATATAGTCATGAATATGCCTACCTTGTATGAAACAGTGCTGCTCCTGTGAAACTAGAAAAGGCATTAAAATCGCCAGCTGGTCTGCAATGATTTTAGATATCAGCTTGAACTTGAAATTCAATAAGGTAATGGGACGGAACGAATCTAAATCATCATCACCCTTAACCTTAGGAATTAACACAATAGAGTTAGAATTATAACCAGGCAGAACCCATCCATTTATAAAGAAATCGGTGGCAACATTTGAGACGTCCACTTTAACGATATCCCAATATAACTGATACAAAATTGTTCCAAAACCATCGAGACCCGGAGCACCGTATTTGTTAAGTGTAAAAACAACCGTAGTAATCTCTTCCAAAGACAGTAATTGCGTGAGAATAACATTCATATTGTTGTCAACCAACCGGGGAATAGTATCATCGACCATGCTCATATCCTGCAAAACAGAAGAGTTAGTGGAAAATAGATTTTGGAAGAAATTCACAGTGCAACCTGCAATGTCTTTAGGATCTGATAACACTTCATTATCATGATTAAACATGGAAATGGGCTTAAGCTTGTATTTAATTTTAGTGACTCGATGGAAGAAAGTCGTATTCTGATCACCCTTTAAATGCCAAATGGTTCTGGATTTTTCGTTCCAAAAGCACTCCTCCATGTCGAAAGCCATCGAAAAAGATTTTTGCGCATAAATTTCTTGTTGCTTGAGATTGCCATTCATTCCTTCAATCTGGATTTGATGTTGTATTTTTCCAAGTAACTCTTCAACACTCTTAACATTAGAAGTGACAATCCCAAATACATATTCATTCCACTCCTTAAGCTTATTTTTCAGTAACTGCAGATTTCTAGAAAGAGTATACATATGACAACCAATAACCTTTGTAGACCAAACTGATTCAATCAGCTTCTTACAATCCTTATGCATCGACCAAGATTTTAGGAATTTGAATTGAGAAACCACACAGGCTAGGTTAACGTGAAATTCGAACAGCAGCAGAAAATGATCAGATCTAAATCTAATGAGAGTAGAAACAAATAGTAGAGTGCAGACATCAAACCAAAGAAGATTTCCAATACACCAGTCAAGTCGCCTCTCAACGGAGTAAGGAGTATCGCGCTCGTTAGACCAAGTGAAAATAGATCCACTAGCGGGAAAGTGAATAAGGCTATTAATATCAGACCAATTCTTAAAATCTGTCATCGGAGTGCGGGCCGGAGTGTAACACCCATTTTAATTATTTAGTCTTTTTGGTGTTATTTTTGTTTGGTGTGTCCTTGTGCGGAGGTGTGTCTGAGTGCGTGGTGGATACCCTTAAGTTATGGAGATTGTTTAATAAGTATGAAATTTGATATTAATAAAATATAAATAATATTGGTGGTAATATAATAATTAATGGTATTATTATTATTATTATTATTATTATTATTATTATTATGACTATTATTAATATTATTATTGCTATTATTATTAGTTATTATTATTATTATTATTGGATTCAATAAATAAAATAAGAAGTTAAAGAGGTATTAGAGAGTTTTAGAGAGAAGAAAGAGAAAACACGATAAAAATCAGTTTTAGAACAAAGTAAGAGGGAAGAACAAGAGGAAAAAGGGAAGAAAGCTAGGGCTAACGATTCTTAAAGGTTCTTCGTCAATCGGAGCATTAATCGAGGTAAGAGGGAGAAACGGGTTAAGATTGGTAAATTTCATGAACAGGGTAGAGGGGATTCCTTAACCCCTATAGGAATTTGGTGAATATGAATGATATATTGAAATGTTGATGATTGTTGTTGTTGTTATGATGAATTGGATGTGCATTGATGTATTTATGAGCATGGCTGCCATTGATGACTTTAGGTACGTGTTGTTGGGAGATTGGTGAAGTTCTGAGTAACTTCTGTAGTTCTGATGATGAACATAGGTGTGGGTTATGGAGTTAAAATTGATAGAAAATGATAGAGTAGTGTTTATTGGTTGTAGTATTGATAGGACTGAAGGTAGAAGTAGAGTGATAGGCTTGAATTTGAGCAAGATAACAGTTCTGGACTGTGAGGATTTTGAGAGATCGCAGAACTCGCTAAGCGAGTAGCTAGCAAGCGAGCTAGCGAGCGATTCCCTAGGTAGTTCGCTAGGTGAGCAGCTAGCGAGCGTTTGCCAGGGCTTCGCTAAGCGAATGAGCCAGCGAGTGTGACAGAATGTGTTTTGTGCTGTATTGCATTGTGATTCATTTTGTAGGATCCCTTGGGCTGGGACAGGTACAGATGTGGTGTTTAGTGGTGAAGAGTATATACTTGGTGTTAATAGCTGAAATTATGTAGTATTGAATTTCATCAAAATAATTAAATTGATATGTGAGATGTGTATGAGGTATGGTGAGGTGATCAGGGGGATCGTGTGACTTTAATTAAAATAATTAATTGATGAACAATATGTATGTATGATGTATGGTAATGTGATCAGGGGATCGTGTGCACCTTTTGTGCTTGAGTTCATTTGTTGTGCATTTGGTGTTATGCATGTCATGGTGTTTGGTGGGATGAATCATTGCTCATGAGGAGTGTATGTGATTCATCCGTACTCCATTGTGAAGAATGGTGAGGATAGATCATGGCCAAGGACGGGTGTATGTGATCTATTCGGGGTTTGATTGAATGAACCAATGAGTCGGTACCGCATGTATGGTGTTGAGTTGCATAATTGCATTATGGTGTGTTGTGTTGTTGTTGGACAGTAGGTCGTTTTTGATGAATGTTGGGTGATATTTTATATGATTGCTACCTTTATTTCATGTACTGTATTACCGATAATTTTGATCATGTTTTCTCACCCCTTTGTTGTTGTTGTGGTCTGTGCTTCTTCGGAAGTACAGATAATCCAGGTACTTAGCTAGCTTGGATAGTGGTGTGTGAGTCGAGTCTTAGGATGCTCTGATACGTAGCACGGGACTTGGGTGTTTATTTGTTTTTATGTTGAACTTGTTTTATTTCCTATGACGTATCATGTTGGTGAACATTTTAATGAATCTTTTTATGTAATTCGGTGGATGGTCGAGAATAATGAATTAAGGATTATTTCCGCTGCTTTGTTTTGAAAACCTTCTAATGAGGAGTATTATGGATTATGTGATGTGATATCCCACTTGTTGAGGGGAGACTCTGATGTTTATTTGGACTAATCGTATTTTATTTTAATTTTGGGAAGTGGAGTGTTACAATTGGTATCAAAGCAGGTCGGTCCGTCCGGCTAGTGTAGTTGTCGAGTCTGTCCTTAGGATAAAGATTGTGTATCTTTTAACCTGGTGTTGTTATTGTTGAGCAGTATGGGAGGAAGGAATGATGCTGTTTTGGCTGCTGCTATGCAAGCGATGACGCAGGTGGTTGCTAATCAGAACAAGCTGTGAGTGCGCAATTTGGGGATTTGGCACAGTTTCGGAGTAACAAGTCGCCGACGTTTGAAGGAGGAATTTTGGATCCTGAAGCTGCGCAGAAGTGGATGAAGGCGATTGAGAAAATTTTCAGGACAATGGGATGTAGTGATGAGCAAAAGGTGAGGTTTGATACTCACATGCTGGAAGGTGAAGCTGAGGCTTGGTGGGACAATAGTCGCCAGAGATGGGTGACTGCAGGAACTGCGATCACTTGGGATGTAGTTCGAAAGGGTTTTCTGGAGAAGTACTTTCCGGAAGACATACGAAGTGCTAAGAAGGTAGAGTTCCTAGAGCTGAAGCAGGGTAATCTGACCGTAGCAGAGTATGCTGCGAAATTTGAAAAGCTGGTGCAGTATTGTCCTCATTACAATACTGAAGATGCGATGACCTCTAAGTGTTTGAAGTTTGAGAATGGGCTGCGTCCGGAAGTGAAGTTGGGGATTGCTTGTCAGAAGATCAGGAATTATCCTGAGCTGGTAAGCAGAAGCAAGATTTATAATAATGATAATCGGGCTAGGATTGCGCATTATAAGGCTGTGAATGACCGTAAGGGTAAACAGAGATTTGGTGGTACTCCTTACAGTGTTCCTGCTGATAAGGGAAACATAACGCTACTAATGATAAGAATCCCAGAGAAGGGAAAACATCTGCTGATTTGAAATGTTTCCGGTGCAGTGGTGCGGGTCATCGTGCTAATGAGTGTCCTAATGAGGTGAAGAAGTGCTTCAGGTGTGGTAAGCCTGGCCATGTGATAGCTGATTGCAGAGACACTATGCCTACCTGTTATAATTATGGTGAGAAAGGTCATATCAATACGCATTGTGAGAAGCCGAAGAAGTCCCAGGCGTCTCAGGCCAGTGGTAAAGTGTTTGCAGTAGTGGGAACTCAAGCTGCCAGTGAAAAGCGTTCTATCAAAGGTACTTGTTTCATCAATAATATTCCTTTGAATGCTATTATTGATATGGGTGCAACCCACTTGTTCATTTCTGTGGATTGTGTGAAGAGGTTAGGATTGGTACCGTCTACTCTTGATCAACGAATGACTATTGAAACTCCCTCTATTGGTTCAGTGACTACTTCTTTAGTATGTTTGAAGTGTCCACTGACTATTTTTGGTAGAGACTTTGGAGTAGACCTGATTTGTCTACCACTTGGTAACTTGGATGTTATTCTGGGTATGAACTGGTTGGAGTTCAACCGAGTCTACATCGATTATTTTTGGAAGGTGTTGTTGTTCCTTACTCCAGAAGAAGAAGCGTTAGTGAATTCCTTGTCTAATAAGGAATTGAGGACCCTGTTGGAAGACGAAGCTAAGATGTTTGCTTTATTTGCATCATTAACTATTGATAGCAATGCGTCGATAAAAGAGTTGGCAGTGGTGAATGAATTTCCCGAAGTGTTCCCTGATGATATTGTAGAATTACCTCCAACGCGAGAAGTTGAATTTAGTATTGATCTTGTTCCGGGTACAAGATCTATATCTATGGCGCCGTACAGGATGTCGACAATGGAATTGGCTGAATTGAAATCTCAGATTGGAGAATTGTTGGATAGAAAGTTTATCAGACCGAGTGTGTCGCCGTGGGGAGCTCCAGTGTTGTTGGTAAAGAAGAAGGATGACAATATGAGTCTGTGCATCGATTACCGTCAGTTGAATAAAGTGACCATTAAGAATAAATATCCTCTTCCAATGATTGACGATTTAATGGATCAGTTGGTGGGAGCTAGGGTGTTCAGTAAAATTGACTTGAGGTCGGGTTACCATCAGATCAGAGTGAAAGAAGGTGATATTCGGAAGACGGCATTTAGAACTCGATATGGACATTACGAGTATGATGTGATGCCTTTTGGAGTGTCTGATGCGCCGGGAGTGTTTATGGAGTATATGAACCGAATTTTCCATTCTTATTTGGATCAGTTCATTGTTGTGTTTATTGATGACATACTGATTTATTCTAAGTCTGAGGAAGATTATGCAGGACATTTAAGAATTGCCTTGCAGGTGCTGAAAGATAATAAGTTGTTTGCCAAACTGTCAAAGTGTGAGTTCTGGTTGAAGACAGTGAGTTTCTTGGGGCATGTAATAACCAGTGATGGTATATCGGTGGACCCATTGAAGGTGAGTGCAGTGTTGCAGTGGGAACCGCCAAAGACAGCGACAAAAATTAGAAGCTTTTTGGGTTTGGCAGGATACTACCGAAGGTTTATTGAAGGGTTTTCTAGTTTGGCATTTCCATTGACTCAGTTGACGAGTGTTGCGGTGAGAATCGTGATACCAAGCTATTGATTAACTTGAATCTAAATTCTTTGAATTCACAACCGGACTTTAATTTATCCAAAGGAAAGGTCTAAAGAAAGAAAAAACCTTTTGCGCGATGTAACAACAACGCTAAGAGATTTGGGGACCGGGGGTTGGTTATGCATAGGGTAGGTATTTCACATCCTAAACATCTGTAGTACTCTACAGGAACCTTTTGTTTGTTTGCATGCTAAGTTGATAAATTTTTGCTAAGGTTTGGATTGGGTAAAGGTATAGGTTAAGACCTAAGGATAGTTTCTAAGTTTGCTCGCAAAGATGTCGCATCCTCTGCCTACGTATCCTAACTAGGATAGAATCAGAGCAATCGTAGTTCACCTTACTAGGGTTAAAGAACACTTGATTATGATCAAGGTTCAAAGGGAAACAAACATAACAATGTTTGTATAGAGTTTCACAAAACTCTCTAGATCTATGTTGAACACTCAAGAAAGGGGAGTAAGTAATCATTTCCATGATTCTTACATAGAGTTAACCAAACTCTACCTAATGTTCTACGTTGTGAGACCAATTGGTTCTATCCAGACCAAAAGGTGGGAGAAAGGGGGAAGGTTGCTCGTCAAGATATCGCATCTTGTGCCTACGTATTCTCATTGTCCAATGAGAAATCAGAGAGATCGTAGTTCAGGCACGAACTACAGAAAAAGGATCTATTGGTTCTTTCTAGACCAAAAGAGGGTGAAGGTTTTATTGAGACCTATGAGTTTAAATCCTATTGGTTCTATCCAGACCAAAAGGAGGGGAAGGTTCTATCCATACCTATGAGGGTAAATCCTATTGGTTCTATCCAGACCAAAAGGGGGAGAAGGTTCTATCCAGACCTATGAGTTTATTGAGCTATCTATGACCCAAAGGTCAATAGAGAGATTTTCCTTTGGAAGGGAAAAGATGAGGCAACTTGGATGAGAACTAAAGAGTTTCATCACTTTGGGGAAATAAACTTAATAAAGCATAAACATTCAAACATGATGAATATAAAGAGATATGGTTACAACCAAGAATAAACAAGCACATTACAATAAGCAAGGATTTCAATCAGGATGAATGGTTACAACCAAAAGCAAGCATTTAAGATATTACAATATTAATGATTTCAATCAAGATAGATGGTCACAACCAAAGCAAGTATCAAGATATTACAATATCAAGAAGGGTAAGTTCTTACAAGACTTAAGCATAAGGAAGTCACAACCACAAACATATCTTAACAAAGATGGGGATATATCTTAACAAAGATGGCAGAGGATCTTAACAAAGATAAAGATGTATCTTGACAAAGAATGGTGTACATCTTAATAAAGATGGAAGGGGATCTTAACAAAGATGCATCTTAACAAAGACGAGGCTTTAATAGGGCTTACAAGATGACGTGTATACTTACAGGCATCATGCCTAATCAAATAATGTCACAACAAATGTAAGTGAGATGTTCAAAACTTCATGGGAGAAAACTTTCAAGTTTTAATGATGATTACACACAAATGCTTACAAGCAAGAGTTTTAGTCAAACTCAAGTACACAAGGAAGCTAACAAGCCAAAATCATAACTTTAAAATAAAACTCAAAAGAGAATGAAATTAAAGTTTTAAAATGAATAAATGAGAGATAGGAAGGTGAAAACCCTAAAAACATCCATGGTAGCATGTGAAATGCAATTAGAAAGTTCACATTTATGAGTTTTAGGTTTACCTCTTGAAGCAAGCTTAAGCAATAAGAAAACCAGAGATATTGAGAGCTATTACAAGGTCTTCAAATGTTCCTAGGTTGATGAATAGATGCTCCAAACAACCTCCATGCAAGCTAGTGGACGAAATGCCTTGTAAATGAAGGAAAAACTCTAAAATCCAAAGGTTTCAAAGACCAACTCACTCAAACCTTGTTACATAAGTGTGAAAGTATTTGGATAGCTTCAATACATCATATTTGATGTGTTTGAAGTGTTTCTTGAGTTGGAAAAAGTTTGGAAATGGTTTTGGAAGGTGTTTTGCAAAAATAGATTTTGAGGGATTTTGGAGACTTAGTGAGATTTTGCAAGAATTTGGTGATTGTGTAAGGGAGAGAGTTCTAGATTTTTTCTAGCATAGAACTGGTGTGTTTGTGATGTAGGAAGTGAGTTCTATTTATAGCCAAAGGCCTTGGATCAAGGTATGGGCAAAACTGTAGCAAATTGTCAATTTTAACCTTCCATCATGAAAATCTTTGAGTTTTCCAATGCAATCTTCATCTTTGTCTTTAAGCCACTCTACTAAGATATTCTCCATACCCTATAGATTTTTTCATCATGCTTGATAGGATAGGAGGTGACTTGTTGAATTAAAGTTGATGATTTGACAAGGGTAGCCACCTTTTTTCTCTTTCTTCACTATTCACTTTTGCAACTTGCATTAAATAATGATTTACTTTGATCTTTGTACCATTTTCGTGGGAATTGATGTAAAAATGTTCATTATCAATATAAACATCATAAATGAGGCTTAGTCTTTGATTATCATCGATTTGGAGAGGTTTTGGAATAAAAAAAAACTCATGTTGACCTAGTTTTGCGAATGTGAGTTTTTGCGAACTTGTGGATCTTGGTTCTCTCTAACCAGGAAGAGTCATGGAACCCACTTGCACTTTTTAAAAATCCCCAATTAGTTACTACAATATTTATGCTTATTTTAGGAACTCATTCCCCTTGAAACTAGGTCAAAAACCCTTGTGTGGTTAAGGAGTTATGGTCATGCCCCTTTCGAAACCCTAATTCCCGATTTTTGCAATTACTTCCTAACCCTTGATCCAATGGTCATAAAATTTTATAGGAAGGTGTAATATCACATAAGGAACATTTTTGAATCACATCTTGAAGTCAAATTCCTTATGGTTGAAGAGTTGACTTTTCGGTCAACCGTACGATCAATTGATGACTATCGAGTCGACTATTGGGGTTCCAGGTGTTCTGAGGACTTGAAACTATTTGGATGGACTTTACTAAGCCATAGTAACTTAGTGGACCTTGGTCCCACCATTGAAACACCTTTTAAATCAAAAGTCAAACTACAGTTGACTTTTCCTAATCGAAAACCCTAATCAGGTATCTTGAATTGCACTGTTCTCAATTCCTAGGTGACCACCTCAAATTGAATTCATACTTGACCCAATGTATTATCCTTGATCTTGTTTGAAGTTGAATCAATCCAAAACATTGATTCATCAAACCATCGAAGCCTCGAATTTGACGGTACGGAACCCTGATTCATCTGCATCTTAACAAAGATAAACTGAAAATGGGTTAAGGTTAGTTAATCAAGCAAATATGATCCTACAATGATGATGAGGATCTAAGGGGTCAAAATTTGGGGTGCAACAGATGCCCCTATTTAAATATCTTCACTAGATGGTAATGAGAGATGACAATTCTCATAGAATCGTAGTGGAAGGTATTTAAATATAGCAAACCAGAAATTTTGTCCCTTAGATCCGATGGTATGCAAAAGGACAAATGCGAATATGCCATGAATCTAAATGGTGTTTTATGATGCTTGAATGCAAGAAAGATGCAGACACACGAGCAAATATAAAAGAACGGCAACACGACGAGTAACCACTCACGAGGGACCCGACACACTGGGGAAAGATTCAAGGTAAAGTAAGCAAGATTGTTCAAACCTGACTAAAGGTGCTGTTCAAGGGAATCTTTCACACAGGGGACAGAAATTCCAACAGGGAAAACACATCTTCACTGGGGAAAAGGAGACATGAATCTCACTGGGGATAACCAGATGAGGAAGCCCACCAGGGAAGATGACAATTCTTCACTAGGGAAACGAAAGAAAAGAAATGCAAACCACACTGGGGAAAGAAAGCCAATGGGGAAAACTTTGCTGGGGAACACAAAAATCCACTGGGGAAGCTAAGCTTCACCGAGGAAAAGACGGAACGAAGACACGAATCTCACTGGGGATAACCAGATGAGAAAATTTCCTATAACGAAGAGTTCAAACGGGATCTTCAGGAAAAGGTTAGAAACAAGGCCGGACGCGCCGGGGAAGTTAGTATCCACTAGTTCTCCAAGACTCGACTGGAAAAGCAAAAGCTTCAACTGGGGAGACTGACAACCAGAACAACAAATAGCTTCAAACAGTGCTAGTTTCCACTAGACTTACTGGGGATATGGTGACAACCAGATCAACAACGGTTTCCAAGAAGTGCTAAATACCACTAGACTTCCTGGGGATATGGTGACAACCAAATCGAAGTTCCAATTTCAATTGGGAATTTCCAAACAATATTGATAAAACACAGGACTTCAGCTGGGGAAGTTGGTAACAATCAACTTTCGGTACTAATAACGATTAGTTTTCAAGCAATGCCAGTAACTACTGGACTTAGAGGGGACTGGTGATGACCAAATCAGGATATACCAATAACAATTGGTTCTGGATGATGCTAGTAACTACTAGACTTAATCAGAGAAATTGGTAATGATCGAGTCCAAGGAGACCAATGACCATTGGATTTTCAAAGAGTTTGGTGACGACAAAGTTTGCAAACAGGAAGCATAAATAAATCCCTCAATACTTTAGGAACAAAAGCTAATATCCTCAAAGCATTAGGATACAACAGAGACACAACCCTTAACACGTTAGGATTGTACCCAGGCTCTCAAAACATTAGGAACGGAAGCTAAACATCCTCAATACATTAGGATATAGAAGAAACACCACCCTCAACACATTAGGATTGGACGAAGACCCTCGAAACATTAGGAATGAAAATGAACATCCTCAATACATTAGGATATAGAAGAGACACAACCCTCAACACATTAGGATTGGAAACTAATATCCTCAAAACATTAGGATTGGACAAAGACCCTCAAAACCTTAGGATCAAAAACTAATATCCTCAAAACATTAGGATATAGAACACTTCATGCAAATGCAACCACTTTAGTCTCTGGGAATTTCTGAACTTGGGATTCAAAGTATACATCTCCAAAGGTACACAACCTGTACTTGGGATGGCAACAAACATCTTCCAAAGGTACAGAACCTGTGCTTGGAATCAAACAATTCATCTATCTCCAAAGGTACACAACCTGAGCTTGGATGTAAACCAATATCTATCTCCAAAGGTACGAAACCTGAGCTTAGGATAGAAACAAACTTCTTCCAAAGGTACGAAACCTGTGCTTGGAATCAAACAATACATCTCCAAAGGTACGAAACCTGTGCTTGGAATCAAACAATACATCTCCAAAGGTACGAAACCTGTGTTTGGGATGGAAACCATTGTGACTTAGTTTGGAATGATACATAATCAAATTGTTAGTATTCTTCGTCCATGGATTTTTATAATGACAGTTAACAACGGGCCTTACTTGAAATATGATTGGTCACCACCAAATTACTTATACCAGTATCCAATGGATTTTCAAACAATGCTGGTAATAACCGTGCGTTGACATCCTTAAGATAAACTTCTCAAATGAGACTGCCATTTATTGCTGATGACAATTAAACTTCTCCGAAGAGACTGCCATTTATCGCTGAATATGGTTAAGCTTCTCCCAAGAGATTGCCACTCATTGTTGAAGAAGATTAAACTTCTCCGAAGAGACTGCCATTTATCGCTGAATACGATTAAACTTCTCCGAAGAGACTGCCATTTATCGCTGAATATGGTTAAGCTTCTCCCAAGAGATTGCCACTTACCGTTAAAGACGATTAAACTTCTCCGAAGAGACTGCCATTTATCGCTGAATACGATTAAACTTCTCTGAAGAGACTGCCATTTATCATTGATGAAGGTTAAGCTTCTCCCAAGAGATTGCCACTCACCGCTGAAGACGATTAAACTTCTCCGAAGAGACTGCCATTTATCGTTGATGAAGGTTAAGCTTCTCCGAAGAGATTGCCACTCACCGCTGAAGACGATTAAACTTCTCCGAAGAGACTGCCATTTATCGTTGATGAAGGTTAAGCTTCTCCCAAGAGATTGCCACTCACCGCAGAAGACGATTAAACTTCTCCGAAGAGACTGCCATTTATCGTTGATGAAGGTTAAGCTTCTCCCAAGAGATTGCCACTCACCGCTGAAGACGATTAAACTTTTCCGAAGAGACTGCCATTTATCGTTGATGAAGGTTAAGCTTCTCCCAAGAGATTGCCACTTACCGCTGAAGACAATTAAACTTCTCCGAAGAGACTGCCATTTATCTTTGAAGATGATACAAAAATGTCCTTCTTGATAGATAGTGCAAAATAAATGCATATCCAGGTTGGTTCAGCGATCGACAGAGACCAAAGTTCAATCTAGAATATAGCCAGAAAGAAACTGTCAAACAAGACTCCAACCATTGAGAAATGAACTCGAATGGTGACTTACCTTATCCAATCATGGAAAAAGATAACTGAAACAACCATCATCTACGAGGATTAAACTCTGTGGGGAATTGATAAAGGATGGACATTTTATGCTTAAGGGCTGACAACTCTATTAGAGAGAGACAACACACCCAATCACTAAGGAGGGTACCAAAGTGAAACAGGAACAGGTAACAACCAGAGATAGCAAAAATGCATAGATGTTATGTATATGCTTATGCCATGCTTATGTTTATGCTGACAAAACAGACAAAACAAAACTGGAGATGAAATAAACATCTCGACACGGAGCCCCAACCAATCTTCACCAAAATTGGACATCAACAGGGATGGGCATGAAGAACAACAAATCCACTTCAAGGTTACCACCTTCTTTGGGAGAGAGTAATCTTCTTAGGCCAAAGCATCATGACTTCATTTGGATTGCCATCATGAATTTGAATTCTTCGTTGGATGAAAACCATATCGAGAGATTCCCATATCAACCGAAGTAACAACTTAACTGGAGAGCTGACAAAGGGTATCATGAGATCAAAATTTTTCTGCCCCATTGATAGTATAACAATCCTCTTTCAGTGAGCAACGACTCTTGCGACAAACAGTCTTCAAACGTTTCTGCCCCAGATTACATGGTCTGTGGGAAGATCATCAAGAGAACTAGCATAAAGATGCTTCAATGTCTTTAAACCCTTATAGGGTGAGATTTAAAAATCTCGACGTGATTGCCCCAGTTTAACGGTGTTTGCCCAACAAAGTCTCGGACTGTGGAAGTAACGATCGGGTAATAAACTTGCCCCTGCTTATTGGTAACTGCAAAAGATTTGCCCCAGACTAAACTGTTCATTGAGAGCTTCATCTGATCTTGACCTGGTTGGCTTTGATTAGCTGAACGTTGTAACAAATGATTAACAAATCCTTCAAATTGGTTGCCCCAGGCTGAGCTTCCTTTATCAAGTCAAATTCCCTAGCTGACAGCGCTTGTTGGGATTCCTTTGATATTGGATTGTTTTGCACGCAATGCTGTTCATTAAAAATTGGCAATTTTCAATGTAAAATTCATGCAATCTTTTGAAAACATTTTTTGATGAAACACACACGACGGAATGATCAAGTGATCAAAGTGAAAGCGGTCCAATCATTTACAAATGATGGATAAAGTGACTAACACACACAAACATCAAAAATAATTAGGAGTCAGGTTATCCAACCTTGCTGTAATATGCTTTCAAAATAACCTTACCTCAATTAGGTCTTTTAAGGGTTGTAACGTGGCTTGGTTCATGGTTCATGAAACAAAGGATAAAGGCTCAAAGTTATTTGGTCCCACCCACTCTCCATGATGAACTCCAATCCTACGCTCAGTTAACTCAAACTATACATTCAGGTTCTTACAGGCTTAAGAATTGGACTGATGATAGTTGGTGATGGCTTACAAACCTAGGGTAGTCACGACTCCCTTACAGTATTTGATAGCCTTTTGCTATTTAAGGATTTTTAAGAGTGATAACTCTTACAGAATTCCTCTCTTTTTATCCCTGAATTTTGTCTGAACTTCTTTGTTCGAATATACAGTCAATGGGATGCCCCATTTTTTGCCTAAGTCTCCTTCATAGGTTTCGACTTAGCGGGATTTTTTTCTTTTTTCACTTTTCCTTTTTTCTTTTAGGAAAGGAGGTGACTACCTAATTTAATGGCTACGGCGGACCATCATCATCTTCTGAACTTCGACACTTGTTTTGTTGTGTATGAAGGAAAACCTGAATGCATCACTTTTATAGTGTCTTGTATGCATATATCTCCGAGTTGACTGAGAATTACCCACCCCCAGGTTTGAGATTTAAGGTTTTGTTTTTGTAAAGGAAGAAAACTCCTACTTCTAGGCTCGAAGGGGTTAACGAGGGATTATCTTCCTTATTTCTCCAGTGTTTAGGGATTGAAACAATGCCTTACATCATCGGCAAAGTTACATTGAAAGCATATCAACAGCAGTTATGGATATAATTTTCATCATCCTCCCTAACCTTTGCTTTAAACAACAGTTTAGTAAGAAAAGAAATTTTGCGTTTTTCGTTATCTCATAACAATGAAAGGAAAAAGAAAGAGTGAAATGAATGGACTTAATCAAAAGATGCACAAACATTTCATTAATCTTTCCAATTCAACATGAACAACAACTTACAAGCAATTCAAATGCAAAGAAAACACAACAAAATGCTGAAACAGTCTACAGTTGCCAGTCTTAGGGAACAAAATTCAAATTTTAGGTCCATGTGGGGAAACACCTTCAACCACCACTTGCTCCTTGTGATGTAGAATTATGAGGGGTCTCACGGGTCCTTTCCCTTTGGATTTAGGAATCGCAGCACTATCATTTGATTTATCCTCCTGAGGTTTCAACAATTCTTGCAGTCTCAGTTTAAAACTTTCACACTCTTCAACTAGGTGCCCTGTTGTCCCAGTATGATATCCACATTCCACTCTTGGATGGTCCTCCTCGAGGATCAAGCGTTTGTCAACGATTAGCTCTTGCACAAGATAACTCAATGCTATACATGCATCCAAGTTGTGTCCTTCAGCTCCTTTGTGAAATTCACAGTTTAGGTTCGTATTATGCCATGGTCCTGGCACAGGATTGGACAATCGTAGAGTCACTAGTGAGTTCTGAATCAGTAGCGGGTAAAGTTTGCTTAACGGTACTGGAGTTTGTCTACCGCAAGTCTTATTTTTCCTGACATGATCCTTCTTGTTCAATTTCTGGCTTTGAGAAGCTTGAGGAGAAGCAAACTTTGAATGTTGGGTGTACTGACGCGATTGACGGTTATCTGTTCGTTGATGCCGAGGATGTCCTTGAGTTGGAGGAACCATCGGAGATAATGCATCCCTAGTTTTTCTGGACATTACATGGTCAAGGTGACCTTCTTTTTTCATCATGTTCTGCAATGTCTCAAGCACCCAATTCATCTGACACTTGAGAATTCTGATGTCCTCTTTCAGAATTTCCTGAGCTTTCAAAAGTCCCTCCATTGTTGCCATTTGTGCTAGATATCCCCCTTCTCTGATGTCAACGGAACACAGAATGAACCAAAAAGACCAATGCAACAAAGTATGATATGTAAAATGTCGATGCAAGTGTAAAAACGCAACTGGTTTTACAAAACTCAGAAGTTTGATTAGGTTAAAACCCCATTTCATTCATTATTGGAAAAGTTACAACTTTTAAAAGAAATACCAGAGATCGACTGAGTTTTACAAAACTAGTTGCGACATGATATGCTTATGGCGATATGATGGGATGATACACACATAACACAAAGGCAAGTAATCACAAATACAATGCATACACAAAGACCTCCTAGGCTCAAGATCAAAGCAAGGAGTCAAAGGTCTAACCATACCCAAGGGTTTGTACTATGGGTTAATTTGTACCTGCCGAACGGGTTCTACAGAGTTCTCAGAGTTATCAATCCATCTTTTGGATATTATCAACTTCCCAAATCACTTGGTAATCGATAATATTCTCAAGAGAATCTCGTCTGAGTGTAGTATCGCGTATCAACTATTTCGGAAATACTTCCTTATAGCCATCGCACTACATCCTAATAAGGCCAAAGTGGGGTAGAATGTAATCTAAAAGTCCATAGTGTCATAGGCTCCTTCGTTGAAAGTAGCATTGTTTTCACGAATACTCGATCAACAATATTAAACTTTCAAGAGGGCCTACACTGAGTGGTGGTTTCTCAAGTTAGCTTGGTCGGGAATCAACTCCCTATAAGCCTTCTTAAATATACCACCATCCTATCAAAAGTGCACTCGAGTCCGGGTATAGGACCGTCTCACCACTCAAAACACCCAATATCCAACATACAAATATATTGACAAATATACATGTTAAGCAAATATTCACAAATATAGCATACAATTAAACAAAATAGGCTAAACCCTCAAGAATAAGTTTTCTTTCCCCAGTGAAGTCGCCATTTCTGTTGCGGTGAGAATCGTGATACCAAGCTATTGATTAACTTGAATCTAAATTCTTTGAATTCACAACCGGACTTTAATTTATCCAAAGGAAAGGTCTAAAGAAAGAAAAAACCTTTTGCGCGATGTAACAACAACGCTAAGAGATTTGGGGACCGGGGGTTGGTTATGCATAGGGTAGGTATTTCACATCCTAAACATCTGTAGTACTCTACAGGAACCTTTTGTTTGTTTGCATGATAAGTTGGTAAATTTTTGCTAAGGTTTGGATTGGGTAAAGGTATAGGTTAATACCTAAGGATAGTTTTTAAGTTTGCTCGCAAAGACGTCGCGTCCTCTGCCTACGTATCCTAACTAGGATAGAATCAGAGCAATCGTAGTTCACCTCACTAGGGTTAAAGAACACTTGATTATGATCAAGGTTCAAAGGGAAACAAACATAACAATGTTTGTATAGAGTTTCACAAAACTCTCTAGATCTATGTTGAACACTCAAGAAAGGGGAGTAAGTAATCATTTCCATGATTCTTACATAGAGTTAACCAAACTCTACCTAATGTTCTACGTTGTGAGACCAATTGGTTCTATCCAGACCAAAAGGTGGGAGAAAGGGGGAAGGTTGCTCGTCAAGATATCGCATCTTGTGCCTACGTATTCTCATTGTCCAATGAGAAATCAGAGAGATCGTAGTTCAGGCACGAACTACAGAAAAAGGATCTATTGGTTCTTTCTAGACCAAAAGAGGGTGAAGGTTTTATTGAGACCTATGAGTTTAAATCCTATTGGTTCTATCCAGACCAAAAGGAGGGGAAGGTTCTATCCATACCTATGAGGGTAAATCCTATTGGTTCTATCCAGACCAAAAGGGGGAGAAGGTTCTATCCAGACCTATGAGTTTATTGAGCTATCTATGAGCCAAAGGTCAATAGAGAGACTTTCCTTTGGAAGGGAAAAGATGAGGCAACTTGGATGAGAACTAAAGAGTTTCATCACTTTGGGGAAATAAACTTAATAAAGCATAAACATTCAAACATGATGAATATAAAGAGATATGGTTACAACCAAGAATAAACAAGCACATTACAATAAGCAAGGATTTCAATCAGGATGAATGGTTACAACCAAAAGCAAGCATTTAAGATATTACAATATTAATGATTTCAATCAAGATAGATGGTCACAACCAAAGCAAGTATCAAGATATTACAATATCAAGAAGGGTAAGTTCTTACAAGACTTAAGCATAAGGAAGTCACAACCACAAACATATCTTAACAAAGATGGGGATATATCTTAACAAAGATGGCAGAGGATCTTAACAAAGATAAAGATGTATCTTGACAAAGAATGGTGTACATCTTAATAAAGATGGAAGGGGATCTTAACAAAGATGCATCTTAACAAAGATGAGGCTTCAATAGGGCTTACAAGATGACTTGTATACTTACAGGCATCATGCCTAATCAAATAATGTCACAACAAATGTAAGTGAGAAGTTCAAAACTTCATGGGAGAAAACTTTCAAGTTTTAATGATGATTACACACAAATGCTTACAAGCAAGAGTTTTAGTCAAACTCAAGTACACAAGGAAGCTAACAAGCCAAAATCATAACTTTAAAATAAAACTCAAAAGAGAATGAAATTAAAGTTTTAAAATGAATAAATGAGAGATAGGAAGGTGAAAACCCTAAAAACATCCATGGTAGCATGTGAAATGCAAGTAGAAAGTTCACATTTATGAGTTTTAGGTTTACCTCTTGAAGCAAGCTTAAGCAATAAGAAAACCAGAGATATTGAGAGCTATTACAAGGTCTTCAAATGTTCCTAGGTTGATGAATAGATGCTCCAAACAACCTCCATGCAAGCTAGTGGACGAAATGCCTTGTAAATGAAGGAAAAACTCTAAAATCCAAAGGTTTCAAAGACCAACTCACTCAAACCTTGTTACATAAGTGTGAAAGTGATTTGGATAGCTTCAATACATCATATTTGATGTGTTTTAAGTGTTTCTTGAGTTGGAAAAAGTTTGGAAATGGTTTTGGAAGGTGTTTTGCAAAAATAGATTTTGAGGGATTTTGGAGACTTAGTGAGATTTTGCAAGAATTTGGTGATTGTGTAAGGGAGAGAGTTCTAGATTTTTTCTAGCATAGAACTGGTGTGTTTGTGATGTAGGAAGTGAGTTCTATTTATAGCCAAAGGCCTTGGATCAAGGTATGGGCAAAAGTGAAGCAAATTGTCAATTTTAACCTTCCATCATGAAAATCTTTGAGTTTTCCAATGCAATCTTCATCTTTGTCTTTAAGCCACTCTACTAAGATATTCTCCATACCCTATAGATTTTTTCATCATGCTTGATAGGATAGGAGGTGACTTGTTGAATTAAAGTTGATGATTTGACAAGGGTAGCCACTTTTTTTCTCTTTCTTCACTATTCACTTTTGCAACTTGCATTAAATAATGATTTACTTTGATCTTTGTACCATTTTCGTGGGAATTGATGTAAAAATGTTCATTATCAATATAAACATCATAAATGAGGCTTAGTCTTTGATTATCATCGATTTGGAGAGGTTTTGGAATAAAAAAAACTCATGCTGACCTAGTTTTGCGAATGTGAGTTTTTGCCAACTTGTAGATCTTGGTTCTCTCTAACCAGGAAGAGTTATGGAACCCACTTGCACTTTTTAAAAATCCCCAATTAGTTAATACAATATTTATGCTTGTTTTAGGAACTCATTCCCCTTGAAACTAGGTCAAAAACCCTTGTGTGGTTAAGGAGTTATGGTCATGCCCCTTTCGAAACCCTAATTCCCGATTTTTGCAATTAATTCCTAACCCTTGATCCAATGGTCATAAAATTTTATAGGAAGGTGTAATATCACATAAGTAACATTTTTGAATCACATCTTGAAGTCAAATTCCTTATGGTTGAAGAGTTGACTTTTCGGTCAACCGTACGATCAATTGATGACTATCGAGTCGACTATTGGGGTTCCAGGTGTTCTGAGGACTTGAAACTATTTGGATGGACTTTACTAAGCCATAGGAACTTAGTGGACCTTGGTCCCACCATTGAAACACCTTTTAAATCAAAAGTCAAACTACAGTTGACTTTTCCTAATCGAAAACCCTAATCGGGTATCTTGAATTGCACTGTTCTCAATTCCTAGGTGACCACCTCAAATTGAATTCATACTTGACCCAATGTATTATCCTTGATCTTGTTTGAAGTTGAATCAATCCAAAACATTGATTCATCAAACCATCGAAGCCTCGATTTTGACGGTACGAAACCCTGATTCATCTGCATCTTAACAAAGATAAACTGAAAATGGGTTAAGGTTAGTTAATCAAGCAAATATGATCCTACAATGATGATGAGGATCTAAGGGGTCAAAATTTAGGGTGCAACAACGAGAAAGAATCAAGTTTTCGTGTGGGATGCTGCTTGTGAAGAAAGCTTTGAGGAACTGAAAAAGAAATTGACTACGGCACCGGTGTTGGTGTTGCCGACTCCGAATGAACCTTTTGTGGTGTACTGTGATGCGTCTAAGATGGAATTATGCGTAGTTCTTATGCAATATGGTAAGGTGGTAATGTATGCTTCACGGCAGCTGAGGGTGCATGAAAGGAATTACCCTACTCATGACCTTGAGTTGGCTGCGGTAGTTTTCGTGTTGAAGATTGATCAGTGCATATTTATGCACATTCTCCTATATTTTTACTTAGAAATTTATTTACTTTATTTTGATTATTTTTATGTTTTATTACGTTTTTATATTTTATTTTATTTTTGGTTTAATTTGATTTTCGCATTTTATTTTTCAGCTTTAGCAGTCTGCGCGGAAACGATCATAACTGGAGTTTCGGGAATCCGTTTGAGGCGTTCTGAAAATCGCCGGAAAGTTAAGAGAGAAAGAGCTATGACTTTCGTGTTGGAATCGAAGTCAGATTCGGAGCACATTTTCCTAGAATATTCATTGAAGTTACAACATTAGGAATTTGTTTTAGTTTTGGGTCATGTTTTGGGTCTGGGTTATATTTTCGACCCAGTTGGGTTTTGAACCGGATCTATTGTTTTTCTTTTTAGGGGAAACCTTGTTTTACTGTTAAATATATACTATTCACAGAAAAAATGGAGAGAGAGGTTTGAGAAGAACTCATGGAAAACTAATACCTCTGGGAAAATCCTGTTGTGTACGGTTTCAACACTTTGAGGTTATTATAATATCAATTTAAATCTGATTCCTTTCAATCCTTTTCTATGAAGTCATTTGCTTAATTTGATTGCAATTGTTTGCTAAATTCAATTGTTGCTCATAGGATAAAATTGATTAAATTAGATTGTATGCATGTTCCTAAATTTAATTGTGTGTTATCGTTTGCTTAATTAGTTAATTCGTCATATTCTTAACCGTTTGTTTAATTCGGTAAATGAGAACATAATTCATTTGATGTTGGTAAGCGCTTGTCTGATTAATATCATAATCGAATAGGATTGGAGCCGTTTAGGGATTGATGTTATAATAGCCGATGATAAGTCGGAACCCGAATTAGTAGGATTAGTCGTTTTAGCTTATTTTAATAATCATTTTTTTTATAGTCACTTATTTTAACCGCTTAATTGCAATCTCTTTATTTAATCGATCATAAACCAAACAAACCCCCTTATTTCATTACTGTAATTGGTCAATCACTACAAGAATCCTTGCGATACGATATTCCGAGTTACTGCCGCTATACTAAGTTTTCACAAAAAAGAAACACTCGTTTTAATCCGCGCGCGACAGCGGATCAAATTGGCGCCGTTGCCGGGGATTCTTGTCGATTTAGCCAATAGTCTAGTTTTAGGTTTTGTTTGTTTTAATTTTCTGCATTTTGTGTTTTTTCTTGCGTTTTCGCGTCTGGCCGTCCTGTTTCTCGTCAAACCAAGTCAAAAAAAAATCAGGTTTTGGGCAAATCACCTTGTTTTTTAGATCTGTTTCGTGAACTTGAAGCAGAAAAATCGTGCGATCAAAAGTCCTTAACTCTAAAAGAGTTATAGGGGTTGGCCCCTCGAATCGCCAAATTCATCATTTTTCTATTTTTAATGAATTTTTTTAATGTTTTCATAGAGTCGAAAAAATCGAAAAAATTCTGATAAATGTTATTTTGCTTAATTAGCTTAATTCTGGTGTTATTTTATTTTTCTGAAATTTAAGTAATCGTTTTCCATCATTGTGTTTGAGTCTGAGTCTGAGTCTGACTATCTGCATAACTTGTTTGCTTCGGATACTGAACTTGATTTTAAAATGGTTGATAATAGAACCTTAAGGCAATTGGCTGCCCTTGATGTGAATTATAATGGCTTGTATATTGAATATGATGATGTTGCGGTTCCTTTTGAATTAAAATCTGGTTTAATACACTTTTTGCCAAGGTTTAATGGACTTGCAGGTGAGGATCTGAATAAACATATGAATGAATTTCAAATTGTGTGCTCTACACCTTTTGAACCTTCATTAGAGGACCTTGTCAAGCAAATGGCTATGAATGATCTCCAGTTCCAACAAAGGACCGATTTTAGCATTCAGACTTTGCAGACACATATTGGACAACTTACCACTATAGTAAATGCCATGCAGCAAGCTCAAGTATCAAATCAACTATCCGCCCAAACAGTAGTGAATCCAAAAGAGTTATTGTCTGATTTAGTTGATGATATTTATCCTGAGTTGTTATCTGATTTTCCATCTTTATTAGATTATGATGATACTTACTCTTGCGATTTATGTACTGACACTAACGTTTGCTCTATTTGTGCTGAGATTAATGCTGCCTTGCAGAGTGATTCTTTTAATGATGTCGTTTATACAGTCGAAACTCTTGATATCACGGCTGCCCCAACCAAATATTCTTCTGAACAACCACCTTTTGAACCACTTCCTGAGGATTTATATTATTCATCAAAGCTTCAATTTGAGCAGGAAGAAAAGTTATTGCAGGAACATAAGAAGGGAATTGGATGGACCTTGGTTGACACTTATAATTTTAGCCCATCCATGAGTATGCGTAGGGTCTCAATTGAAGATGGAAGAAAAGCAGTGAGGCAGCCCCTTAATCCCTTGATTCTTGATGTTGTGGAAACAGAGACAACTTTCACATGCCCATTCAACACTTTTACTTATCAAAGATTCTTCTTTGATCCTGGAATAAAAACTGAAGGCACTAATAAATATTTCAAGGTCAATGGATGCTACCCAAAGTTACTTTATAACATCCCCACTTTGGGAGAGGAGCCTGTAGAAGATCTCTCTTTGGGAAAGGCTGCTTATATGATCACTTATCCACCTTGACTCATCGGGTGTGTTCTTTCCTTTCTCTCACTCTTATTTATATTTATGTTCTTTCATTAAGGACAACGTATGCTTTAAGTGTGGGGGGAGGGAAACCTTTGTTTTATTGCTTGTTTTTTTTGTTTTGGTTTATTTTCAGTTATAATAATAAAAAATAAAAAAATTGCATCTTTTTGAAAGTTCTAGCCTAAATACTAATTTGAGATTAGTTTGCGGAGACTTGGGAAAAATTCACAAGATCGGTATTGTCTTAACACCGTAAGTCTTCTGCATGTGAAAATTGATTTGAATACTCTTTATGTTTTAGCCTTAAATTATCATTCTCTGACAGCTCTTGAGTAGTTTATTTCAGCAGTCAGCACCATCTCATACACACTCTACGCAGGAAAACCGATGAATATAAGTGAGTGATCAAATTTTTAGCTTGAAAAAAAAAGAGAAGAATAAAAGAAAAAGAAAAACACCTTCCAACGGATGTAGAGCCTTAAAAAAAAGAGTTGAAAAAAATTACTCGTTCTTAGTTGGTTCAGCGGTTTCTGATGTTGAACTTGGTAGGGCGGATTACGGTTCGATCCCCCGCAACTACAACTAAGTAAGCAAAGGGTTATGCCACGTAAGTACCAGAACCCCAAACAAAAAGGATCTGAGTCACTAACTGGTCGGTTTGCTATGAGTGTGTGGAGATAACGGGCTTAATGTGATTGCGCCTGAATGAAAAAGAGTAAAAAGGAGGAAGAGTAAGTTAGGTTTCAGCATAATAACATGATTCGAGTTGATTTGTATATTCAGGAGGTTTATGACTGCACAATTGTGGATTAGTGTTCCTACGATATCCTTAGTGTGTAAGATTAGTACCTATCGATGCAAACTTAACCGAAGAAGACTTACAGCCTGAAATGAGTAACTGTTGATGTGTTTGTGCTTTCTTTGTTTTGTTTTATTTTAATTTTGCTTGGAGTGCAAAAGTTCAAGTGTGGGGGAATTCGATCAGTGCATATTTATGCACATTCTCCTATATTTTTACTTAGGCATTTATTTACTTTATTTTGATTATTTTTATGTTTTATTATGTTTTTATATTTTATTTTATTTTTGGTTTAATTTGATTTTCACATTTTATTTTTCAGCTTTAGCAGTCTGCGCGGAAACGATCATAACTGGAGTTCCGGGAATCCGTTTGAGGCGTTCTAAAAATTGCCGAAAAGTTAAGAGAGAGAGCTATGACTTTCGTGTTGGAATCGAAGTCAGATTCGGAGCACATTTTCCCAGAATATTCCTTGAAGTTACAGCATTAGGAATTTGTTTTAGTTTTGGGTTATGTTTTGGGTCTGGGTTATATTTTCGACCCAGTTGGGTTTTGAATCGGATCCATTGTTTTTCTTTTTAGGAGAAACCTTGTTTTACTGTTAAATATATACTATTCACGGAAAAATGGAGAGAGAGGTTTGAGAAGAACTCATGGAAAACTAATACCTCCGGGCAAATCCTGTTGTGTACGGTTTCAACACTTTGAGGTTATTATAATATCAATTTAAATCTGATTCCTTTCAATCCTTTTCTATGAAGTCATTTGCTTAATTTGATTGTAATTGTTTTCTAAATTCAATTGTTGTTCATAGGATAGAATTGATTAAATTAGATTGTATGCATGTTCCTAAATTTAATTGCGTGTTATCGTTTGCTTAATTCGTTAATTTGTCATATTCTTAACCGTTTGCTTAATTCGGTAAATGGGAACATAATTCATTTGATGTTGGTAAGCGCTTGTCTGATTAATATCATAATCGAATAGGATTGGATCTGTTTAGGGATTGATGTTATAATAGCCGATGATAAGTCGGAACCCGAATTAGTAGGATTAGCCATTTTAGCTTATTCTAATAATCATTTTTTTATAGTCACTTATTTTAACCGCTTAATTGCAATCTCTTTATTTAATCGATCATAAACCAAACAAACCCCCCTTATTTCATTACTGTAATTGGTTAATCACTACAAGAATCCTTGCGATACGATATTCCGAGTTACTGTCGCTGTACTACGTTTTCACAAAAAAAACACTCATTTTGATTCGCGCGCGACAGCGGATCAAAGATCTGGAGGCACTATTTGTATGGTTCGAGGTTTGAGGTGTTCAGTGATAATAAGAGCCTGAAATATCTGTTCGATCAGAAAGAGCTAAATATGAGACAGAGAAGATGGTTGGAATTCTTGAAAGATTGTGATTTCAACTTAAGTTATCATCCAGGAAAGGCGAATGTAGTAGCAGATGCCTTGAGCAGGAAAGCAATTCATATGTCGGCTTTAATGGTGAAAGAGATGGAACTAATTGAGCAGTTCAGAGATCTGAGCATGGTTTGTGAGACTACGGCCGATGGTGTGATGTTGGGCAAGTTGCAGGTGAATAATGATTTCTTGGATTTGATTAAGGAAAGCCAAAAGCTAGATGTGAAGTTGGTAGATTTGATGCCTGGAGTAGAGAGCGACCCCAGTAGTGATTTTAAGTTGGATAGTGCAGGTGTGTTAAGATTCAGAGGAAGGATTTGTGTGTCGGATAATGACGAACTGAAGAAGTCAATTTTGAGTGAAGGACATTGTAGTAGTCTGAGCATCCATCCGTGAGCTACGAAGATGTACCATGATTTAAGGAGTTTATTTTGGTGGTCCGGTATGAAAAGAGATATAGCTCAATTTGTTTATGCCTGTTTGACATGTCAGAAGTCGAAGGTGGAGCATCAGAGACCTTCTGGATTGATGCAACCGCTAGAAGTTCCGGTTTGGAAATGGGATTGTATAACTATGGATTTTGTTACGGGTTTGCCGAATACGGCAAGAGGATTTGATTCTATTTGGGTCATTGTGGATCGGCTGACAAAGTCTGCACATTTTGTGCCGATTAATATCAGTTTTCCGTTGGTGAAGCTGGCAGAGATTTATATTCGAGTAATTGTGAAGCTACATGGCGTTTCGTCGAGTATAGTGTCGGATAGAGATCCGAGGTTTACTTTAGAATTTTGGAAGAGTTTGCAAGAAGCTTTGGGTACTAAGTTGAAGTTGAGTTCAGCTTACCATCCGCAAACTGATGGTCAGTCAGAGAGGACTATTCAGTCGCTGGAGGATTTGCTGAGAGCTTGTGTGTTAGAAAAGGCTGGTGCGTGGGATACTCATTTACCGTTGATAGAGTTCACGTACAACAATAGTTACCATTCTAGTATCGGAATGGCACTGTTTAAGGCTTTATATGGTAGGAGGTGCAGGACTCCTCTGTGTTGGTATGAAACAGGTGAGAATATGGTCTTAGGACCTGAGATTGTGCAGCAGACTACTGAGACCATTCAAATGATTCGTGAGAAAATGAAAGCGTCTCAGAGTAGGCAGAAAAGTTACCATGATAACCGAAGGAAAGAGCTGGAATTTAGTGAAGGTGATCACGTATTCCTAAGAGTTAACTCAATGACCGGTGTGGGTCGTGCGTTGAAGTCCAAGAAGTTGGATTCTAAGTTTATTGGACCGTATCAGATTTTGCAGAGAGTTGGTGTTGTAGCTTATAGAGTGGCGTTACCACCTGAGCTTTCGAATTTGCATGATGTGTTTCATGTGTCGCAACTTTGAAAGTATGTCTCAGATCCGTCTCATGTGATTCAGAGAGATGAAGTTCAAGTCCGAGAGAATCTTACTGTTGAGTCGATGCCGTTGAAGATCGAAGATCGTAAAACGAAACAACTCCGAGGGAAGGAGATATCCTTGGTGAAAGTGGTTTGGGGAGGTGCTGCAGGAGGCAGGGTGACCTGGGAATTGGAAAGCAGGATGCGAGAAGTGTATCCAGAATTGTTTCCATAAGGAAATTTTCGAGGACGAAAATAATTAAAGTGGGGGAGAGTTGTAACACCCATTTTAATTATTTAGTCTTTTTGGTGTTATTTTTGTTTGGTGTGTCCTTGTGTGGGGGTGTGTCTGAGTGCGTGGTGGGTACCCTTAAGTTATGGGGATTGTTTAATAAGTATGGAATTTGATATTAATAAAATATAAATAATATTAGTGGTAATATAATAATTAATGGTAATATTATTATTATTATTATTATTATTATTATTATTATTATTATTATTATTATTATTATTATTATTATTATTATTATTATTATTATTATTATGACTATTATTAATATTATTATTACTATTATTATTAGTTATTATTATTATTATTGGATTAAATAAATAAAATAAGAAGTTAAAGGGGGTATTAGAGAGTTTTGGAGAGAGGAAAGAGAGAACACGATAAAAATCAGTTTTAGAACAAAGTAAGAGGGAAAAACAAGAGGAAGAAGGGAAGAAGGCTAGGGCTAACGATTCTTGAAGATTCTTCGTCAATCGGAGCATTAATCGAGGTATGAGGGGAGAAACGGGTTAAGATTGGTAAATTGCATGAGCAGGGTAGAGGGGATTCCTTAACTTCGTATGAATTTGGTGAATACGAATGAAATATTGAAATATTGATGATTCTTGTTGTTGTTATGATGAATTGGATGTGCATTGATGTGTTTATGAGCATGGCTGCCATTGATGACTTTGGGTACTTGTTGTTGGGAGATTTGTGAAGTTCTGAGTAACTTCTGTAGTTCTGATGATGAACATAGGTGTGGGTTCTGGAGTTAAAATTGATAGAAAATGATAGAGTAGTGTTTATTGGTTGTAGTATTGATAGGACTGAAGATAGAAGTAGAGTGATAGGCTTGAATTTGAGCAAGATAACAGTTCTGGACTGTGAGGATTTTGAGAGATCGCAGAACTCGCTAAGCCAGCGATTCGCTAGGTAGTTCGCTAGGCGAGCTAGTAGCGAGTGTTCGCTAGGACTTCGCTAGGCGAGATGGGTAGCGAAGGCCTCCAGTAGCCACTGTCTGCCTTCGCTAGGGAGTTCGCTAGGCGAGCAGCTAGCGAGCGTTCGCCAGGGCTTCGCTAAGCGAATGAGCCAGCGAGCGTGACAAAATGTGTTTTGTGCTGTATCGCATTGTGATTCGTTTTGTAGGATCATTGGGATGGGACAGGTACATATGTGGTGTTTAGTGGTGAAGAGTATATACTTGGTGTTAATAGGTGAAATTATGTAGTATTGAATTTCATCAAAATAGTTAAATTGATGTGTGAGATGTGTATGAGGTATGGTGAGGTGATCAAGGGGATCGTGTGACTTTAATTAAAATAATTAATTGATGAACAATATGTATGTATGATGTATGGTGATGTGATCAGGGGATCGTGTGCACCTTGTGTGCTTGAGTTCATTTGTTGTGCATTTGGTGTTATGCATATCATGGTGTTTGGTGGGACGAATCATTGCTCAGGAGGAGTGTATGTGATTCATCCGTACT
Organism: Lathyrus sativus; assembly: GCA_963859935.3. NCBI lineage: Eukaryota > Viridiplantae > Streptophyta > Magnoliopsida > Fabales > Fabaceae > Lathyrus > Lathyrus sativus. The sequence continues at coordinate 640,955,552 of OZ012741.1, forward strand.
CCATTGTGGAGAATGGTGGGGATAGATCATGGCCAAGGACGGGTGTATGTGATCTATCCGGGGTTCAATTGAATGAACCAATGAGTCGGTACCGCATGCATAGTGTTGAGTTGCATAGTTACATTATGGTGTGTTGTGTTGTTGTTGGACAGTAGGTCGTTTTTGATGAATGTTGGGTGATATTTTATATGATTGCTACCTTTATTTCATGTACTGTATTACCGATAATTTTGATCATGTTTTCTCACCCCTTTGTTGTTGTTGTGATCTGTACTTCTTCGGAAGTACAGATAATTCAGGTACTTAGCTAGCTTGGATAGTGGTGTGCGAGTCGAGTCTTAGGATGCTCTGATACGTAGCACCGGACTTGGGTGTTTATTTGTTTTTATGTTGAACTTGTTTTATTTCCTGTGACGTATCATGTCGGTGAACATTTTAATGAATCTTTTTATGTAATTCGGCGGATGGGCGAGAATGATGAATTAAGGATTATTTCCGCTGCTTTGTTTTGAAAACCTTCTAATGAGGAGTATTATGGATTATGTGATGTGATATCCCACTTGTTGAGGGGAGACTCTGATGTTTATTTAGATTAATCGTATTTTATTTTAATTTTGGGAAGTGGGGTGTTACATGGAGAATTCCTACCATGATGCTCATGAGCACCAATAATAGCATTAAAATCTCCCATGAAAGACCACATAATAGAGTGCAAAAAGAGGAGCTGGTTGAGATCATTCCAAAGTTCTCTCCTTTTAGTGAAATTGGTATATGCATACACGGTAGCACAAGCTAACAAATGGTTATTCATAACAAAATTGAAAGCAACATATTGGTCAGAGGAAGATAAGATGACAGGAGAAAAATCTTTAATATAAAAACACCATAAAGATGGCTGAACTTTATTGTTGAAAGAAAAAAGTTTGAAACCTAGGCGATTAAACCAGTTGGAAGGGAACTTAGCACAATCCAATTTGGGTTCTGCTATGAAGATGAAATCGGGATGATGATGAAGCTTAATGAGTCTCTTAAGTGCTAAACTAGAAGGAACATTAGCATCTTCACAAATATTCCAATAGAGGCACTTCATGATGTAAGGTGTTTACGTCCTGCTTGAGACCTTGTTGAATATTGTTGTTTTCGCCTAGTTGATTGCTTCTTTTTAAGTTTGTTTAGCGGAGAAGAAAAAACACCTTCACTCAGATTTGGTTTATCCCCAATTGCTTCCAGAACAACCCATGAGTTGTTTAAGAAAACCACATCTGCAGCAGGTGTATCAGTCACTGGATCTGCTTGGGTAGCTTTCATAAATGTAGCTAGTTGAGAGTCCGACTTCACCAAAGGCTGCGAGACAAAGTTTAGCGGATTTTGAATGATTAAATTATGCTCCATAGAAGGCAAAATCAATTATGCCTCTTGGTTGACATCCAAGTCTTGACCTTCCTCTCTCGTATCGTTTCTACTAGAATTGAGATCATCATCAACACCATTAATGTGTGACCTCAAATTTGCACCCTGCAGAGTAGAAGACGATTTAGAAACATAAGTCGTCTTAATTTTTTGAATCGTTTGGAGTATTGGTTTCTTCAATTGTTTGCAGTGTTGCACATCATGCCCTGATTTCTTGCAATGTGAGCAAAAGTCAGGAAGACTTTCGTACTCAATATCATGGAAAAAAGAAAAGCCCTCCCTTTCGGCAAGAACGTTGTGGTTGATAGGTTTAGAAAGATCCATATCAATTAAAACTCGGACAAACTGACCAAAAGTTCAGTCAACTCTAGATTTAAAAGACGCTGCATCAATGCATATGGGCGTTCCCACACAACTGGCAATGGCGAAAAGGATACGAGGCCTTCAATATTCTTGAGGTAAACCATAGAAACGAATCCAAACCTACGCAAAAGTGTTATGTTGAGAGGATGGGTTGAAATCTTTCGACCAAACAAAAAGCTTTAAAAAACCTAGGCTTAAGCTAATCTATCCCTTTGCTCTGACACGTCTCATATCTTTAACATTTAAAAATGTGAATTTATAATATCTCTTTTCAAGTGATAATACTCCCCAGTTTTTGATATCAGACCAGATCTACTAAAGTTTCTATTATTAATTGGGTGTGATACAAGATAGTATTTTATATATACTTCATCATTGCTTAACACAATCTGAATTACAATATAAACGTATAACTATTTTAACTAATTGACAATTAATTACAAACTATTTTCGTTAACTACACTAACATCCTTTTTTAATTAGGACTTATTTGAATTAGTTTCAACAACGTCCCTTCTCTAATAACATATTTATTAAATTATTTACAAGAAACATTTTTTTTTTGGTTTGGCTTAAAAAAATAAATAATAAATTCAAAGTATGACTCACCTAAAATAAAATACGTGTGTAATATATTAATTTTTAAAGTGAAAAGCATATCCCAACCAATTTTCATTCAAGCACCCTATGCCAACAGAATCATCCAACAAAGACATTTCAATTTTCAATATGTCTCAAATAAAGTAAAAAGAACAAAACAAAAAACATAATAATATAATAAAAGAAAGTGAAAAGATTTTCCTTTTTTTCAAAGCTGAGACCTTTGAGCTAGGAATCATCCATGGTGTTCTCTATCTCCAACTCCAACTCACTCTTCTTCTTCTTCCTCTTCCTCTTTCTCTTTGTCTTCCAACCCTTTCATACGGTGATTGCTGAAGATGGTTCATCTAGAAGACCCTTTTCCACCAGCAAAAGACCCATTCTCCTCAACTGTGGAGAGCTGGTGTTGAAGTCAAAGTGTTCACAGAACTCCAAGTGCAGCTGGTGCAGCAGCCAAGTCCTGGACGATACTTGCTTCTCTAAATCTGAAGCTTTAAGGTTGCCTCACCAGGTTTTCTCTTGTGGGCCCACCCGTTTATGAGATCTATCTTTTCTCATTTGGATCTGTATTAACCATTTTCATGTACCCTTTTGTTTTTCTTTTGGTTAATATATAGTTAATTACTTATCTTGATTTGTATGATTTATATATTTGAATTTTGTTATTGCTGTTTTTGCATTTTATTGCATTATTAATCATTTGTTAACAACTGAGGTAGTTTAAATCAACATGAATATACATGATATTCAAAGATAACAAATCATAATGCTGAAACATTATTAAAGTAGAAGCTAAATAGTTCACTATTTGTTAACTCAATCCAATTTCAGGTCTTTTTACTTTTTTTTTTTTGGAAAGCTTTTTCCCAACTAGCTAAAATTTTCATCAGTTATGGATAAGTTTTCCTGGTAAGTTGATAATGAAATGAAATCTTCCTTCTCTATTGCAACTCTGTTTTTATAGCTCCTAGAAAATCAGGACAATCTTTGTGATGATAATGTTGATGTTTTGTGTTGCGACAATTGTCTAAAGATTGGTTTTAATGGTATAGCAAACAACTTGATACTAATGGTTTTGTCTATTCTATCTTGTGTTTTCTGTATTGCACAACCTGAAAATTGTAGTCATCTATATTTCTGTTGTCCTTTTGCTTATAGTTTCAAGTTGATGTTTGTGAGTGGTTGGCCTTTCGTTGTTTTTGTTAAGAGTGATACGTTTCAAAATGGTTGGGCTTTCATGGTTTTTTTGGATTGCCTACCTCTCTAAAATCTTATGAAAACCAAAACCCTGTAGCACAGTTGAAAGATTGGAATCCTGACGCGCCAAAATACAATAATATGAGACTATATTGGATGTAATTTATGTATATATGTATAGGGTAAATCCGAATTTCAATATTGGGATTCCAATCTCTGGCTTATTTCTTGTACATTTGATAACAAATGGGGGATTTGGATTACAATCTCTAGATGCACCTCTAGAATAATATTATTGGTATAAGTTAATGTGGCAGTTTTGGAGAACATAAATCTTAAGCCATTCATAAACTAAATGTCATTCTAATAAAAAGTGAATTTTCATAAGTTATTCACACATTAGCTATTTGTATAAGTCATTCACACATCAATCATTTGCATAAACCATATATATTTCATACCATAGTCATTAAAAAAAATGATTAAATCAACATACAAATTCAAATCCAACTAATGTGTATATCTAATGCCCCTGTTATTCCTCAACCTCTTATATTGTAGTGTAAATCATGTCTTTGATAATATCGCATTCAAAGTGACCCTCTCATGAATGCTTTCCTGAAACTCTTCTATAGTTATAGCATCTATTTCAAATGTAACAATATAATGACATAGAGGCAATATATCTACGCCACGGTCCCCCATTGTCTCTTCCTCTTTTAGTATCTCGTGATGAGCTAGTATAAAGATCTCTTTCTGGCACTTGTGTCATATTATTTACCGTGAAAATTGGTAAACAACTGCTAATCTTCCAAAAATGATTTACTTGCGGGATGAACCAGTGAATTCTTAGGACATAACTATTGTTAAAATAATCTCTGAAAATGTCAAGAACACTTCGACAGTGCTCAGACTTGTGAAAGATTGTTTAAAAGTTTTGAAAAGATAAACTTGCAAAATTGTAAAGTTTCAATAAAGATAAACTTTAAAGTAAAAGTACAGTAAAGAGATAAATGATAAATTGCAAGTAATTTGAATTGAAATAAATGTGGTATTTCAAACGTACATTCTCAATGAAAACTCTTTTCTCACTTGACTTAGATATTTTGAGTGATTTTTTGAGTATTTGTACAATAACGAACACATAGAAATCCTAATACTAAGACTCTTATTTATAATATGTCGGAAATAATTGTCTTCAAAAGATATTCTTCCAAAAATTGACACGTTGCACTCTGCATGCCTTCGTTTCGTCACAATTCTCCACGCGTCCTTCCTTGAGAAACGAATAAGGACAAAGACAATTATTATCCGTATTTTAAAGTTTAAACTTCTGTCAAAGGGAAGTCGCATACATCCTCCGTCGAAGTTGTTGTCCAGACTTGGAAAATATTTCTAAGTATCTTTCCAGCATCTTCCTTATGAAGACTCTTTTCGACTAGGATTCTAACACATGGTCCTGTCATATTCAACAACTCAAGAAACATTTGATTTTTATTTATTATTCTTAAACAAGTCTTGGCGTTGAAATTCTCATCCAACAAATTGCCCCCCAAAAAATTCGTTTTCGACTAAAGGAGAAAATGACATTTTTTGAAGCTCACATTCAACGCCAAAGAACCCCTTTATCTGTTATGACGTCATTGTCATCATGACAAATTTTCTCAAACGTCTCATTAAAATCCATGTGTGAATCCTTTTAATCATCATGCACCTAGTCCTCTAAGAGATCGTGGGTCTCATTAACTGCTACCGTCTCATCACGCAACCCCTGCATGACACACGTCCCACGATGTCTTCCACCATTAATGTGTATAGTAAACCGCTTCCACTTCATCTATCTATAAATAATGAAAGATACCATTTTTTAATATTTTTCACTCTCTGAACCTTTTTAAGAAAACTTTCTCAATTCTTCATCTCTTGTAAACCCTTTTTTCAAATCTACCTCATCAATGGCATCTTCAACTAAGGCTTCAGTCAAGAACACAAAGGAGCCCAAGAAATCTTCAGAGCTTGCTCCAATTCACAAAATTTTGGGCCCAATAGTAGTAGGCAACCAACAATACATTCTTGAACCACCTTGTAAAGAAGAGAAGCGTAGAATCTATCAATCTCAGGTACTCATTCTCGTTCTTGTTTTTGGCAAAGCACATGCTATGTTAGGTCCTCTTAACCTTTTTGCTGATCCTGCTAAGGTTAAGGAATTTTCCCCTGCCTATCATTGATATAAGTCTATAGCAAATGGTCAAAAACTTAGGCCTAGTGAAGAAATTAGGGTTGATGAAAGATCGAAGGTTGATGGTCAAGGTTCTCCTTCGACTATAGCTTATAGAGACCCCATTAACTTAGAGTACATGAACAATAACTTTAAGGTATTTAGGTCATGCCCCTTATTTAAAGACCCCTATGACTATCTTGCTTGGCTGAAAAAGATAGAGAAAGCAAAATCCCAATTTTGGAAAGACATGGGCATCTTCGACATGATCCAGATGTCGAAGGTGGGACTTGGTTATTACTTGTCCATGCTGATTGCTTCTCTATATTTTTGGGATAACACACATAACAATTTTCGTCTTCCTTGTGGAATGATGACTTCAACCTTATTCGACGTGGCTGCCATAACTGGGCTTAAGCTAACTGGAGAATCCAATGATCCCAACTTTTTAGCTGAAGAATCTATAGGTTTTGACGCAACCAAAGCAGCCTTCACAACCTATATTTCCCATTATCATGATAAGAATGGGGAAGTGTCTGATCAAGAACACATTGCATTTCTTGCTCTATGGATTTCCAATTATGTCTTATGTTCAAGATTCCTTCAGGTGGCAAAAAGATACTTAACAATGGCTAATCAATTGCACGCTGGACACAATCTTTGTCTTGGCAAAATGATCTTAGCCAATCTTTATGAATCTTTAGGGGAAGGCATTACAACACTGAAAACCCTTAAGTTCAAAGGAAACCTGCCTCTCTCTGGCCCATTTTGGCTATTACAACTATGGCTAAATGCCACATTCGAAATGTACCTTCCTGTTCGTAAGCTTATTAACAAAGAATCTATCGAAGGGAAGAACAGGAGAGTCGAAGGCACAAGGCTTATCACGCTAACCCCAAATGATGAAAGGTTAAATCTTTAGAAAACCTTCACTAGCCATGCGATGATGTTTGACAAACACTACAACTTTTCCCCCCAGCATGGCTCCTTTTGCAGATAGAAAAGTTGGTCCTGAATGGTTTACCAGAAGATTCCCTACTCAGTCGAAAGACCAAGAAACAAAGTCTTTTGAGATATGGGAGGCTTTCTTAACCCCAAGATTGCTAGCCACACGACTTAATCCTTCAAGAATTCGATTCACTCTTGTTAGCTACCAACCAAACCTCGTCGCTCGACAGTTTGGTATTATCCAAATCAAACCAAAACCACTTTTCCCCAATAAAGGTTCTTTGATGCATTACAACATGATCCATACTGAAACGAAGTGTAACAGATCAGTGGCTAAATACAACAGCCTTACACAACTCACCCCTGTAGCCTTCGAACCATCTTTTCTTTGCACCAAAGAGTTCGAAACTTGGTGGAAGGATTACTACAATACAGAATTTTTCGATGTAGCTGCTTTCAACCAACATCTAACTCATGCCTTTGCCCTTATGCAAGAAAAGTTAAGAAATGCATTTTAACTCATATCAAAGAGATCCAAGCATTCCAAAAGTACTTTGAAACTGCTTACAAACCCGATGATCTTAGTCGAACCATTAGCGAAGTAGCAGACACATTGGAGGAAAAATTTAAAAAGAAACTGGAGGATTTAAAGTTACCTTCGTACGTTAAACCTGACCAATGGTACAAGTTAGCTTTCAACTTATATCCTCCAAAATTCCCTCGACTACCCAGTGCTGAATTTGGGGTGGCTTTTAGTCCTTCATTTCTAAACTGGGTCTCCTATGGGAATTTTGTGAAAATCCTTCGACAAGAGTCACAAAAATGTACTAAGCGAGTGGTTTCGAATAAGTATATTCTAGACAATTTCAAAGGCCACCTTCGTATTGGCATAGAACATGTTCGTGTGAAGTCCCCAATATATGAAGGTGTGGAATGAGCGATTATTTGACATCAATTCTTTCATAATTTTTTTCTTTATTTTTACTTGTGTTAATTGCATTGATTTTCTTACAGCTATAAGGGTTCCTGCTAAGAAACCCGTTGCGACTGAGAAGGATGTCGTTAAAGGAGAAGGCAAAGACAACACCAACAAAACAACAACAAAGGTAAACTTTGTAATAATTTCTTTTCCATGTATGTCTTTCATGTTCTGATATTAAAGTACATTTCCTTTCAGGGTAGTCGAAGACCACCACCGACACCCAAGAAGAGGAAATAAAAAGAACCTGGGGTCCAAATATTTGAATTAGATGATGGAGATCTCTCTCCAGACAACTCCAAGTTCCCAAAGAAGAAAATGAAATAAGAAAATATTTCGGATGCCAGTTCCCAACCCAAGCCAAAAGTTGTTAAACTTCCTGTGAAGAAACCTTCCACTTCAAAGGTGGTCGAAGCTGACGCTAATCTAGCCACCAAAGACCAGGCCGCCGAGACGAACCCTGACCAAATCAAGAGTGACAATTCTAGCTTTGGGACTGATGGTTCTAAGGTAAAAAAATCTTCCTTAGTTTCTGGAGTTGATAATTTTCTTCTTAGTTATCTTTGACTTACTCACTTATGATCCTTTTCTTTTAATATTTTCAGGGTGCTAAAGATGATAAGGGATAACCTCTCGTTTAACAAATTCTTCCTACAACCAGCAACAATCCTTCTTACCATCCTACTAGTGTCCCCTCTCATCAACAAACTTCTCTTAAGGATTCCACCAAAGAATCTACGGATGAAGTGCGTCAGCTGGTTGATGAACATCAAAAGGATTCGCCTCCAAAAGTCACAACTGAGCATTCTTAAACCAACGACTCTGATCATGACAAGAGCCCACAAAGGAAAGATGCCTTGGCTGATGTTAAAGGTGACACAAAGATGCCAACTGCAGAGGGAATTATCGAAGACAAATCTGAAGATGGCTCTCCAATTAACGTGCAAGGCACTGGTGGCGTGGATGACGAAGAAGAGGAGGATCACTCCATGTTCGACTACGAGGCAGAAATTGTTATGGAAGAGGAAGAAGAAAAGGATGGCAATGAAGAAGAGAAAGGACAATAACATGACCAACCCAAGGCTGACCCAAATCCTGCAGTTTTGATTGGAACAACCTCTATTAGCCTTTCCTATGAGGAACTAGAGTCCCTAAAGGTACAAAGACCATTCGAATACCTAAAGGCTATGATTAGCACCAGATACAGTTGGTCTGATAAGAGCACCAGTACTTCGAGTACATTAGCTAGTTAATCTGCCAACGAACCTAGGGATGACTTACTCCTTAATATTAAAGAAAAGGCCTTCGACGTTGACCTGTTTCAGCTTTTGGAGAAAGACACTTTGGTCTGCTTTGGGATGAAAAATCTCCTAAAACAAGTTAATGTTTTGGAAGTTTCTCCAGAAATTGCAAATGTTAATATGGAACTAGGTCTGCTGGTCGACCATGTTGTTTCAGATCTCAACCGTATCAAGGATGCTTCAAATAAAATTAAGAAAAATTCAGAGAGTCAAATGGCTGAATGGGATGCAGCTGCTGAATCCACTGCAAAAGTTGCAGAGTTGGAAAAAGGCTCTGAACAGAATAAAAAGGAAATCAAAACCTGCGATCAAAATGTCAAAGTTTAGGAGCAGCAGATCAAAGAATTGTAAGCCAAAATCTCAACGATCAAGGAATGTAAAAATGAACTCCTGATGTTTGATCATGATGAAGCAGCCAAAGAACTTGCAGCCGGCATGCATCACGTCGATCGTGCTCAATAACTTGGGAAAGAAATTGAAGAAATTGCGACCTATACATCTCTCTGTGAGCGGTGCTTGGTGCTTCAAAGGTCGAAATATCAAAAATTAAAACACTCACATGCTTTTTAATTCGATTATAGCTGATGAATCTGTTTGTTTATTGTATTGATGTTAAGCCCTTTGTGGCATTCGATGTAATGACTTAGCCATTTTGGAAAACTTTTATCTTGATCCCCATTTTGGCTTCGACCATCTATGCATGAATTACTCTATAGTTATTTTATTTCTTAAAGTGCAGGCTTATATTTTTTCAAATATTTACCATTTACATCCAAGATTCTTCGATCTTCATTTAATTCTTCAACCTCATATGCGCCATTGGAAAAAACTTGGATAATTTTAAAAGGGCCCTCCCACTTAAGGGACCATTTACCCAAAGTCCTATCTTTTTGATCCATGGGCAGAATTACTTTCCAAACTAAATCCCAGTCGAAAATAACTTGACTTTGACCTTTTTATTATATGACTTATATACTCTTCTTTTTTGCCTTTTTAACAATTCTAGGGCATTTAATCTCTCTTCGTCTAAGTCAAATAATTCGTCCAACATCATGTTCCAATGGGATTTAGATGGAATCTCATGTTGTCTCTGAATTCTAGTCGACTGTAGGTAGATTTCGATTGGCAATACTGCAACGTGACCATATGTTAGTCGAAAGGGTGTAATGTTTGTAGCATCTTTAGGGGAGGTTCGACATGTCCATAAAATCTGGTCCAATGTCTTAAATTCCTTGGCTTCTTCCCCACATGCTTCTTAATGAAGCCAATCACTACCTTATTCACTGTCTCGACTTGGCGATTAGCCTTAGCATAGTAAGGTGTGGGTATCAACAGCTTAAACCCCATTTCTTTAGAGAATTCTTGCATCTTTCAACCAGTGAAAACTAATCCTTGGTCGATTGTAATAGTTTTAGGGATTCCAAACCTATAAATGATATCTTTTTGGATGAACTCGATTACTGCATCCTGGTCAACATTTACCAATGGTATAACCTCAATCCACTTAGTGAAATAGTCTATACCCACTAGAATGTATTTTTTGACTCTTGGACGATGCTGGTTGAATCTCTCCAACTAAGTCCAAAGCCCACCCTCTGAAGGGCCAATGCTTCACTATAGAACATGATTAGCTTGCAGGCACGTGTTGAATGCTTGCATGCATTTGGCACTCATGACATCCTTTGGTGAATTCAATGCAATCGTTATTATGGCCCACTAGATGCGCTCCGCATGCCCTACTATGGACATTAGAAAGAGCCAAGTATGCCTCAGACTCACTAAGGCATTTGAGTAAGACATCTTCAGGCGTCTTTTTGAATAGTTCATTCCCCATCAGAATGTATCTTAAGGCACAATATTTGAATTTCCACTCGGTAGATGCTGTTGGGTTTTGTAAGTAGTCTACTATTGGCTTTCTTCAATATTTGTCTGTTAAACTATATATAGCCAATATCTCAAAGCTTTCTTCGTTAGCATATCCTAACTTCATTATTTCCAAGTCTGTTGGGGATAATCTAGTAGATGCAACGCTTCCTCTGAATTTGATTTCCCTTGTAATTTTTCTTTCGAAATTTTATATCCAGAAGCAATCTAGGCCGAGTTATTGGCCTCTTGATTCTCGAGTCGAGGTATATGTCGAATACTTACCATTTCGAAGCTTTGTAATAAACTATTGGCTATCACAAAATACATGATAAGATTTTTCTTAACACATTTATACTCCTTTGTGATTTTCTTTATAACCAACTCCAAGTCACCCATTATTTCGACTCGAGTTGCCCCCAATTCCAACAAGATTTCAAGTCCTATAATTAAAGCTTTGTACTCAACTTCATTTTTTTAACAAAGGCCTTCAACCTTATCCATACTGAAGTTATTCTTGTGTTGTTTCTCCTGAACATTTTCTTCCTACACTTCCCTTGGAATGTCAATTTCTGGTAATCCTGAAACCATATTTCTTCTCTTCAAGTCTCTAATGTCTTTGAAATTGAGATGACCAAGTCGATAATTCCATATCCATTCATCTCTGCTGGCTGCAGTTGCAAGGCACTTATGCTCCATCACATTAAGTTCAATCTTGAAGGTTCTATTCTGAGACATTGGAGCCTTCAAGATTAACCTACCTCCTGAGTCGAGAACTCTCATCATCTTGTCTTTGATCGACACCTTGTAGTTCTTTTCGACCAACTGCCTTATATTGAGAAAATTGCTCTTCATGCCTGGTATGTATAAAACATTGGAAATTACTGACCTCTTGTCATCTTTCCTCATAATCAGAGCATCACCAATATCTTCAGCTTCTAGAGTATTGTCATTTGCAAATTTCACCATATTCTTCATTGAGGGTTTCATGTTGATAAACCAATCTTTCCTACCAGTCATGTGTGATGACCATCCTGAGTTCAAGTGTCATTGGTCCTGGAGTATTTCTTCATCTCTTGTTGTGACCATTAACACCATCTCTTCTTCTTCATGTTTCAACAACTTTGCATCAGTTTCTTGATTCTTCTTCTTTTCTCAACACATACTAAAGTAATGACCATACTTCTGACAATTGTAATACTGAATGTGACTTTTGTCAGGTTTTCGACCACCACCTATTTCTCTACCTGCAGCACCACCTCTTGGGTTGCCTTGGTTCCAGGGTTTTCTCTTATTCGACCAATTTCATTTATGTTGATTTTGACTAGTTGAATTGTTGTATCCTCCTCCGACTTTGTTGCCATTCTAGCTTCCTTTGCGTTTCTTTTCCTTTTCTGACTGCGTCTGCAAAGGCATATCACTTTTCGACTTTCATGCAGCTCCTTTATCCATTCTTTGTTCATGAGATTCAAGCGCCCTTTGAAGCTCTTCCTTCGTCAATACTGACAAGTCTTTCGACTTTTCTATGGCTACTACTACATGGTAGAACTTTGGAGCTAATGACCTCAAGATCTTTGCAACAACTGAACTTGATGTCAATACTTCTCCACATACCCTAATTTGATTCACTAGTTTAGTAACCCTAGTGAAGAAATCAGTTATGCTTTCACTTTCTTCCATCTGAAGCAATTCATAGGCTCTCTTGTGAGTTTATAACCTCACATCTTTCACCTTATCTGCTCCTCCAAATGACTTCTCCAGAACTTCTCACGCTTCCTTCGCTGATTCTACATCACTAACCTTTTCAAAATTATCTAGATTAACACATTGATGGACAATAAAGAGAACTTTATAATCTTTCTTCTTCAATTCTTTGTGTGCAACCTTTCCTTGATCTGTCGCGTTTTTTGCAAGCGGTGTTCCTCCTTCCTTCACAAGATCCCATAGATCTTGATAACAGAACACCACCTTAATCTGCTTGCACTAATTCTCGTAATTATCTTTCTTGAGAATTAGAAGATTCGCCATAAAATGTCTGCTTGGATGATTCATCGCCATCACAGTTTTGCTTCCTTGAATCGCAACCGGAGCTCTAGATACCATATGTTGGAATTCAACGATAATCTATGGAGAATTTCGCTCAATCTTATCTCAAGATTTTTATCAATCATGCAATGAGAATGAAAAAAGTTGAGAAAGAAAGAAAGAAAATAATGTTGGAGAAGAAGATGAATATTTTCTATAGATTTTCTCTCTGCTTCCAAACTAGAATTTCTTATTCACTTGCAATTGTAAATTCTGTGAATACAATGTTATGAGTTTTTATTTCAAAATAAAGGTTACTCCCTATTTATAGATTTAGGTTAGCTTGCACCTCAAGTCAAAGCCCAAAAACTATAAAAGCCCAAAATAGTTAACATTACTAAAATAGGCCTAAGTCGAAATCATGCGTGAAGCAACCTACTTTGACACTTCGACGCATTAATCTAATTCGAATAGACTTTGTTTCTGTCGAGCTACACTGCTTCGACACAAGGAATTACAAATTCAATAAATTTGAAAGTTCAATACATTTTTAATTATAGATTGGTCAATAATATTTTCATATTTATTGGAGAGAAAAAAGTTATTGTTAAAAATTAGGGGTGGCAAAACGATTCGCCCGCTCCGTCTCGCCTTAAACTCGACATAAAAGGGAACGGGGTAGGCAAGCCCACCAAGTAAAAATGAGCTTAAAAATCTTGTCCGCTCCGCCAAGGTGGCGGGCGCCGGACTTGCCCTCCTATTTTTTTAATAGATTAATAGACTTATTTTTACATTTCAATTAGATTTTTATTTATTTTTTAAAATAATTTTTTATAAAGTATCTTTTAAACAAATTTTCCTTAAAAAAATATTGCATATATTCACAAATAAATTTATAAAATAGATTCATTCTAAAGTATAGTTCAAGTATTAACATTCAACCAATCAAAAAATATGAGTTTAGTGTTTTATAACTACGTTGACGGGTTAACGCGTCCCTTTTTTTGCGGGCTTAAGACAGAACGTGCTTAAAGTGAGACGAATTAGAGAAATAGACAGGTACAAATTGTCAATCCAAACCGTCATTTTTTGACAAACGCACAAGCCGGGAGGCCACGACCTGTTTTACCATCCAATTAAAAAATAAGCATTTATTATTAGTTATTATGTATAAAAGATTTATGAATAACAGATAAAAAGGAATTGAATATTTTTTCTTTTAGAATTTACTAGGAAACAAATGAACATAATAACTTTGCAAATATATATAGTTGGGCCATGAAATACAAAGCGGGCCTAAACAAATCTTAGACACTAAGATTGGAAAAATCCAGCTCACACCCCAAGCTGATAGTCACAATTATTTTGATAGTGACAACCCCTTTCATTATTTATTTATTTATTTATTTTTATAAACTTTTTATAAAAAAGTTGTATGGGAAAATTTTCTTCTTATGCCGCATTTTTTAACTATTACCCCGTTTGTATCGGCACAGGATCAGTTATATGAATGCAAGGTAAATTTTTCACCATACTAGAGTGCCTTTTATGCCAACCCTGAATTTTGAAAAAAAAAATTATTGAAGGGAAAGTGAAGAATTTTTTTTGAAGTGGGTCTCTCACAAACAACATTCAATAATTACAATTAATGAATTTTTAAATAAAATAAAACTAGATTTAAATCTGCATGTTGCATGGACAAATATATAATTTTAAAAATTACATTAAAACTTATAGAATTATATATACAAAATATGAAAATAATGTAGAGTTAGTGTTATGCTTCATATAAAAAAAAGTTGTTGTCGTTAGAAAATATAAGCTTGAGGTAATACATTGTAGGAATATAAGCTTGAGATAATATAATGGGATTATTGGTGTGTAGAAAAGTTTAGTATTTTAATGAAGTTAAACATATTTTTTTGATTATTATGTAATTAAACTGAATAAATTCAATATTTTGAGAGAGTTTACATCTTCTTTATACATTATATCAACCACAGTCTAATAACAAGGAATTGAAAGAAGAAAAAAAACATGAAAAACATGAATAAAAGTTGAATCTAGAAAAGCATGGTAAAGGGGTTTTCACTTTTTATACACTAATTCCACACTTCTTTAGATCACTCCATATTTGAAATTTACCAACTCTTTAGAAAACATATAAAGTGACTTAATTGATTCCATATCCCTTAAAGGTAAAGTGAGAAATATAGTTTATTGATCATATAATGATGAAGAATTGACTCATTGATCACAACTATTACATTATTGAATTGTAAGTTGTGAGATGTAGGATCGAACTCTAATATAGTCGAAGTCTGTTCGCAAGTAATGCGTGTTGTAGTCGAAGTCTGTTCTAACATACATTAGTCAATATTGCTAGGGTTGTTAGCATGTTGAATTGGGACTTGCTTGTATGCTCAATTGTTTAATTTAGCTTGTACCCTAAGTTAGCTTGTAAGGGTAATTGTTAAAAAAAACCATTAGGTTAGTGTGCTATTTTTCTTATAAATAGGATGCTAGTTTCTCAATCTTGATATAAGGAAAAAGTAGGAAGATAAAATCCTAAGTTCAAGAGAGAGAGGTTATTTTGTTATTCTTGTATACTTGTAATCTTGTTCTAAGAGAAAGGAAAGAATAACAGTTTAATAACCAATCATTGTTGTTTTCTTCTTTATTAACCCTAACTCTTGTGTGTTTCTTGATCTTTAAGAAACTGTTTATACTTAGTTCTAAGGTATCTGATTCACAACAAATTGGTGCGGTGAGCGCGGAGAAGATGCCTTCAACAAAATATGAGATTGAAAAGTTCACCGGAGTGAACAACTTCGGTCTGTGGCGCTTGAAGATGAAAGCACTACTGGTTCAACAGGGTTGTTTGGAAGCGTTAACGGGGTGAGGCAGCCATGGACGCTGCATTAACGGAAAAAGAAAAGACGAGCATGATCGAGAAATCCCACAACGCAATATTGTTGAGCCTTGGTGATAAGGTTCTTCGACAGGTATCAAAGGAGACTACAACATCGGGATTATGGGTGAAACTTGAAAGTTTGTACATGACCAAATCTCTGGTGAATCGACTCTACCTGAAGCAAGCTTTGTATTCATTCAAGATGAGTGGAGACAAAGTGTTGGCTGAGCAGTTGGGTATGTTCAACAAGTTGATTCTTGATCTTGAAAATATTGATGTAAAGATCGATGATGAAGATCAAGCACTGTTGTTGGTGTATGCTTTGCCCAGAACACATGCTCACTTCAAAGAAACTCTCTTGTATGGAAGAGAGTCCCTGACCTTTGAAGAAGTTCAATCAGCCTTGTATTCTAAGAACTTGAATGAACGAAAGGAGCATAAACCTTCGACGGTGGGCGAAAGTTTGGCTATTAAGGAAAAATTCTTGCGAAAGGATAGTAAGTTTGACAAGAAGAAAGGTAAAAGTCAACAGAAGTCTTATAGTAGCGAAACATCTGGTATTCGATGTTATCACTGTAAGAAGGAGGGTTGCATAAGAAAGGTGTGCCCTGAACGCCTGAAAGATCATGGAGGTAATGGTAATGCAACCATTGTTCAAGATGACTTCGACTCATCTGATGTTCTTGTGGTTTCAAGTGGCGGCTCGAGAAAAGAGTGGATTATGGATTTAGGTTGCACTTGGCACATGACTCCAAACAGAGAATTGTTCGAGAAGTTATGTGATCAAGATGGTGGATATGTGTTGTTGGGAAACAACAAATCTTACAAAATTGTAGGTATTGGATCTGTGAAATTCAAGCTCCATAATGAGTCAATAAGGTTATTGATTGAAGTTAGGTATATACCTGACTTGAAGAGAAATTTGATTTCTCTTGGTGAATTCGACAGAAAGAGATATGTTTTTCAAGGAGAGAAAAGTATCCTAAGAGTCATGAAGGGGTCAAAGGAAGTCTTGAGAGGCGTGAATAAACAAGGCTTGTATACCCTTGAGGCTGAGGTTGTAAGTGGTTCGATAAATGTTGCATCCATGAAACCTGTGTCGAAGACATAATTATGGCACATGAGATTGGGCCATGTCAGCGAAAAAGGCCTGGTCGAATTGGGGAAGCAGAACCTGCTAGGAGGTGACAAAGTCGAAAAGTTGGAGTTTTGTGAATCTTGTGTATTTGGTAAATTCTGTAGGACGAAGTTTAACAAAGGCAAGCAAAGACACATGGATCCCGGGATTACATTCATGCTGATCTTTGGGGGCCTGCAAGGAATCCTTCACACTCAGGTGCAAGGTATTTTCTATCCATCGTTGATGACTATTCCAGAAAGCTATGGGTATTCATTCAGAAGACGAAGGATGAAACTTTTGAGAATTTCAAAAGTTGGAAGATTCTGGTCGAAACTCAAATTGGCAGAAAGCTTAAGAGGTTGAGAACCGACAATGGCCTTGAATTCTGCAACGAAGTGTTTGACAGTTATTGTGTTGAGTATGGGATTGCAAGGAAAAAGACTGTAGCAGGTACTCCTCAACAAAATGTCTTAGCTGAGAGATTCAATCGAACAATCCTTGAAAGAGTTAGATGCATGTTGGTTAGTGCTAGATTGAAGGTGTTTTGGGCGGAAGCCGTTTTGATAGCAGCTTACCTGATAAATCGATGTCCCTTGACTGCCTTGGGAATGAAGACACCTGAAGAAGTTTGGTCAGGACATCCACCTAGTCTCGACAGACTGAGAGTATTTGGCTGTGTGGCCTATGCTCACATTAGGCAAGACAAGGTCGAACCTAGAGCTCTGAAATGCATGTTCATGGGATACCCTAAAGGAGTCAAAGCTTATAGGCTATGGTGCCTAGAGCCAGGTCACAGGAGGTGTATCACAAGTCGAGATGTAGTTTTCAATGAAGCAGAGATGACTTTCAAGAAAATTAATGATGCTGGCGAAGAGCTGGAACAAGAAGAGATTCCTGTTGAGGTGAAGCATGTTGATGCTGAATTGCGTACCCGAGATGAAGTCGAAGAAGACACAGAAGATGTTGTCGAAGATGAGGAGACTGATAATGAGTACCTACTAGCAAGAGACAGGTCGAGGAGGGTCATCAGGCCACCTCAGAGACTTGGGTATGCAGATCTTATAGCTTATGCCTTAATCTCTGCTAGTGAGGTTCTAGATGAAGAACCTAGAGACTATAAGAAAGTTATGAGGATTCGAAAGAAGACTAAATGGCTGAAGGCCATGGATAATAAGATGAAATCTCTTCATGATAACAACACCTGGGAACTGATCAAGAAACCTACTGGAGCCAGTTTAGTCAGTTGTAAATGGATTTTCAAAGTTAAGGAATGAATCGAAGGAGTGGCGTCAAAGAGATATAAGGCAAGATTGGTTGCTAGGGGGTTCACTCAGAAATAAGGTATCGACTTCAATGATGTGTCCTCTCTGGTTGTGAAGCACAGATCCATTCGAGTGTTGCTTGCCATAGTGGCACAATTCGACCTTGAACTGGAACAGATGGATGTGGAGAGTGCGTTCTTGTATGGAGATTTAGATGAAACAATCCTGATGAGGCAACTTGAAGGGTATATCGAAAAAGGGAAGGAAGATTATGTGTGCAAGCTGAATATATCCTTATATGGACTGAAACAATCTCATCGACAATGGAATAGGAGATTCGACAAGTTCATGGCACGCATAAGTTTCATCAAAAGTCAGTTTGACCACTGTGTTTACTTCAAATTTCGACCGGGTAATTCATTTGTTATTTTGTTGCTCTATGTGGATGATATTCTAATAGCTAGCAATAATGTCGAAGATGTAATGAGGGTGGTGGCGAAACTCAATAAAGAGTTCGACATGAAGGATCTGGGAGCTGCGTCCAGGATTCTTGGGATTGACATCCGGAAAGATAGAAAGCAGTCAAAATTATGCTAATCTCAAGAGGCATACCTACAGAAGGTTCTCGAAAAGTTTGGTATGTCGAATTCAAAGCCTGTTGTGACTATGACAAACCCTTAATTCAAGCTGAGTATAGATCAGTGTCCCAACACTGATGATGAAAGAACTTATATGAATAGCATTCCATATGCTAACATAGTAGGTTCTTTGATGTATTATATGGTCTGTACTAAACCCGACATAGCATATGTAGTAAGTCTTGTAAGCAGGTACATGGCGAATCCTGGAAAGGCTCACTGGCAAGCATTGAAGTGGATTTTAAGGTACATAAATGGTTCTCTGAATAGATTCTTAATTTATGGCGGAGCCTTGAGTGAATATAGTAAAGTAGCAATCGAAGGATATGTCGACTCTGATTATGCAGGTTGTATGGATTCTAGAAAATCTATCTCTGGATATGTGTTCACTATGTTTGGGACAACAATCAGTTGGAAAGAAACACTTCAGAATGTCGTTGCCTTATCAACCACTAAGGCGAAGTATATTTCCCTAACTGAAGCTGTGAATGAAGCATTATGGCTTGAAGGTTTTGCAAAGGAGCTAAAACTTCAAGGTCGAGTTATCACTGTTAAATGTGATAGTCAAAGTGAAATACACCTGTAGAAGAATTCAACCTATCATGAGCGAACCAAGCACATTGATGTAAGGCTGCATTTCGTCAGAGGGGTAATCGAGCATGGAGAAGTCCAAGTGCTGAAGGTTTCGACAGATCATAATGCTGCTGATATGATCACCAAGACGTTGCCCTGTTGCAAGTTTTTCCACTGTATGCAGTTAATAAAGTTGTATGAAGAAAGCTAGTTTCTTGATGTTATAGAGTTAGATCCAAGGTGGAGATTTGTGAGATGTTGAATCGAACTCTAGTGTGGTCGAAGTCTGTTCGTGAGTAATGTGTGTTGTAGTCGAAGTCTGTTCTAACATGCATTAGTCAATATTGCTAGGGTTGTTAGCATGTTTAATTGGGACTTGCTTGTAAGCCCAATTATTTAAGTTAGCTTGTACCCAAAGTTAGCTTGTAATGGGTAATTGTTAAAAAAATCCATTAGGTTATTGTGCTATTTTTCTTATAAATAGGATGCTAGTTTCTCAATCTTGATATAAGGAAAAAGTAAGAAGATAAAATCTTAAGTTCAAGAGAGAGAGGTTATTTTATTATTCTTGTATACTTGTAATCTTGTTCTAAGAGAAAGGAAAGAATAGCAGTTTAATAACCAATTCTTGTTGTTTTCTTCTTTATTAACCCTAACTCTTGTGTGTTTCTTGATCATTAAGAAATTGTTTATACTTAGTTTTAAGGTATTTGATTCACAACATAAGTGTATTGGCTTAAAGAAACTTATCGTTTTGGCAAACACATAGGAAATTATTAGAATTTTAACCGGAAAATAAATCATATCTCTACATAATCAACTTGTAAAAGAGTATATTTCATTCTTTATAAAATATTTTTATGCATTATTTTTAACCCATGTAAAACTTAGTTTTTTTCAGTACTATTATATGTATTAGATGTATATAAATTGTAGTTAATATATGAGATTTGTTTTTAATAATTAAAAGGGTTAAATATGTTTTTGGTCCTTATAAACATGTCACACTTCATTTTTAGTTCCTTAAAAAAAAAGAATATATTTCCCTTATTGGTTGAATATGGTAGTCAAAGTTTAGAAGGGGGTTGAATAGATATATTCCCCTTGTTTTAACTTTCAAAATCAGAGTTAATTTTTGAAAGTTAAATTGGTGAAAATGGTTTGGAAAGATTTTACGTAGTTGGAAGTATCATATGCAATGAATAAGAAGCTAAAAGGATAATGATCCTATGATAGAAATATCTCTATTAATCCATGTGAGATGTTGGATCGAACTCTAGTATGGTCGAAGTCTATTCGCGAGTAATGCGTGTTGTAGTCGAAGTTTGTTCTAACATGCATTAGTCAATATTGCTAGAGTTGTTAGCATGTTGAATTGGGCCTTGCTTGTAAGCCCAATTGTTTAAGTTAGCTTGTAATGGGTAATTGTTAAAAAGCCCATTAGATTAGTGTGCTATTTTTCTTATAAATAGGATACTAGTTTCTCAATCTTGAC
Organism: Lathyrus sativus; assembly: GCA_963859935.3. NCBI lineage: Eukaryota > Viridiplantae > Streptophyta > Magnoliopsida > Fabales > Fabaceae > Lathyrus > Lathyrus sativus. The sequence goes on from OZ012741.1 coordinate 640,976,458, forward strand.
ATAAGGAAAAATAGGAAGATAAAATTCTAATTTCAAGAGAGAGAGGTTGTTGCGGTGGAAATAGGATATCAAACTATTAATTAGTTTGAATCACAATTCTTAATTCACAACCGCTCTTCGATTTATCCGAAGGAAAAGGTCAAAAGATGGAAAACCTATTTTTACATCGTAAACACAATGCGGGGAAAGACCTAGGTAAGGGGTTGGTTAAGCTTAGGGAAGGTACTAGCACCCTAAACTTCTGTAGTACTCTACAGGAACCTTTTGTTTATTGCATGCTTTTTTATTTTATTATTTACTTAAGGTATATATTGCTAAGGGATAGAGTGACCTAAAAGACCTAAGGGTTAGTCCTAAGTTTACTCGAAAAGACTCGCATCTTGTGCCTACGTATCCTGGATAGGGGATGGAATCAGAGTAATCGTAGTTCCCCTTGAAAGGGAGGTTAGAAACTTCTTGACTATGGTCAAGGTTTCAAGGGGAAGTAAACGTATCTTAAGGATAAGCTTACGTGGAGTCTTAAAACTCCTATTTCTATGTTGAAATGTTGAATTGAAAATTAGGGTTCAATTAGGGTTGACTATATGTTCCACGGCGGGAAACCCTAAAATAGAGTACGGCGACTCTTTGACCTAATGCTAGGGTAAATGGTATTTTCGTCCACGGCGGGATACCTAGGCTATTAGGGTTTTGAAATGTTCAAAGGGTTAAGACTATTGACTCGGTGGTCAAACGGCTAGACCTAATCCTTCGGAGAGGGAAATTAACGGCTGATCATGCAAGATATGGCAAATTATTATGGGCAAAAATAACGTGCGGAAAGTAAAGAAAGCGGTAAAGAAAGCGTCGCGACAAACACTCGCATAAATTACAATTCCCAAAAAGAAATGCGAAAATAAAAATAATTGCGACCATGGCCTCGTGTAAATTACATCCATGGACCCAAAAAAATAGTACGAACGAATGAAGTAGTGAGGAACTGCGACAAACAAACTACTGAGGATAGGACAGAACGGAGACAACTACCTCAAGAATTTTATTTTTAAGAATTTTATTGACGAGGAACAAATTGTTTTAAATGATGAAAACTTTGTTTTAAATTTTAAGGCTTTAACTATGAAAAGGTTTGAATATTTACGATGGAAAATGTTTTTATTTCTTGGAGTTACCATTAAGGTAATTAACATTTACCTCCCCAAAATCGATTTTTAAAACAAAAGAAAAAAGTTAAACCTTTGACTACCAAAATATTTTAATTTTAATTGTGACCAGCAAGACCTTTAATTTTAATTCAACAAAATGTTTATATTCCCTCTTAAAAAAATTAAGTTTTTAATTTTCTTAAGTGACAATTAAAATTGAATTACACAAATTAATTATAAGAGACTTAATGCAAAATTTATGAAAACAAATAATAAAAAAAACATGACATCTAAAAGGGGAACTTCTGTCTGCCCCGTCCATTTGTTTAGGGTTTGTTCTGACCCTTATCCTCTTCCTCCTTGACGTAGCGCCGTCGCCCCCATAGAAGCTGGCTTGGAGCTTTTCCCGTCTAGTTTTCGCTTGCATGTATCTGTTCCGTCTCTCAAACCCCACCTGAAACAAAACGAAAAAAACCTAAAATATTTATCCCGATGAATACTTACATTTAATCGTCGGTTGAGCTTTGAGTACGACAATGGTGATGGCGATGCCACGACGATGATGGTGGTGAGGAAAAGACACTCCTGAGGCTAGCTCGAAGCCGCCCTCCGTTCTCTCCGATAGATGGCGACGGTGACTTTGCTTGTGGATGGTTCTTCTTTTCCGGCTCTAACGATGATGATGATGATGGTAATCCGTTTGGATCTCCTGAATCTCATCCGCCGGCGATTTGGTGCATGCAATGGCTTTTATCCGTTTTGGAGTTGGATGTCGTCCTTTGAACCTTCTTCTTTCATTCAACGGGGTGATGATGAAAGCTCGCTGAGTTTTCTGAACCTCTAAGTTTTGTGCCGCTCGATCTGTCCTTTTTTCGAGCCCCCCTTTCTGAATCCTAATGATGGTGGCTTTTATATGATTCTTGAGCTTTGCATGTGGGCCGGATACTTCTAACTTTTGTTGAGATTCTTATGTTGATTTTGCAGATTTTTCGGAACTCATTCTTGATGAGTTTTGACCGAGCGGTTTTGTTATGTTGTTGCTGGGATTTTGGATGTGTTTGCGATTTGCTTGCAGGAGTTTTCGGAAGAACCGTTGCCTTGAATTGCTGATGTGGAAACACTGCTTGTGATTCTGAAATTTTGGTTTCACATGTTGGATTGAGTTTTTGGCCTTGCTTGAACTGGTTTTTCTGGTTCTTCCTGAACTGGTTTTCTGAACTATTTCCGCTTGTTGGATATTGTCGGAATTGGTTTTTTCGGAGGATTGGAGTTAAGGTCCCAATGGGACAAACCATCCTCTTGAGAAGAAATCACTTCTCAAACCGGCTTTTCAAATAAGCTCTTTTGACCACCAATTTATTTCAAAACAATTTTCTCTTCTTCTTTCTCGGTTGCCTCGGAAAAAATATAAGAACAAAATATTAACTCGATACCATTGTTTGTTTGTTTTGACTGCAGGTTCGAAGCATTTAATCGGAAAAGTCGGAAGACGGACAAAGTCGGATAAAAAGACCTTAGGAATTAATTTAGGAAAATATGTATATTTGTATTTTGTAATTTTTTTGTATTTTTGTGTAATTTTATTATTTTGTAAAATTTTTATTAATTCCAATAAAATCCTTTAATTTTATATATTGTGAAATATTATTATTAAAATACAACTTTTGTTTTAAAAAAAATGGAGTTATTTAAAATGAAATGAACCTAAAACTCGAAACGAAAATATTTGAAATGAAATGAGGTAAAAATCTAAAATGTAAATATTTGAATTGAAATGAGATAAAAATTTAAATGAAATTAACTAAGATGAAATGATATAAAATTTTAAATGACATTAACTAAAATGAAATGAGATAAAATTTTAAATCAACTTAACTAAAATGAAATGAGGTACAAACTCATTTTCTTTTAAAACAAATGAGATGATGATTGATTAAATTAAACTAAAAAATGAAATGCGGTTGATTTAAAAATGGCACCAGATTCATTTAAACTTGGAAATGAAAATTGAACTGAACCCTTTCCTAATTATATCCTAGCTATCCCAATTTAACCGATTAATCCCATTCTCGACATAACTTCTGATTAAATCTTCTGACCATTCACATGAGCAATTTTACCTGGATAAATCCAACCCGTCAATGACCACGCTCTTCCAATCAAATCAAACTCCTAATTACCGAACGAAGCAAGACTTTGGATCAAGATCCTCCAGTTAGCCAACCTAACCTCGAATGAAGCAGGAGGTGGTGGTGGTGGTGATGGTGGTGGTTCAACCACGATTGGCATAATAATGGGTGTAGATGAAGAAGATTCTTCACGCTCTTATCTTTCTTTAGCAAGTTGCTGTCTCCGTCTAGTTCTAATATGGAGCCTACGAGCAATTCTTTCAATCTCAAGATAAAAAAGAATTTGGTCTGCAGGTATAGTCCCTCGCGTAAACAGATTATGCACACTTAACCAAACAAATTAAGCAGCACAAGAAAATTACAGAGTAAGAATACAATACAAAGTTCTTAAATCAATAAACTATAAACTATTGCAATGCTTGCAATATCAAATAATCCTTGGCAGCGACACCATTTTGTTCGAATCGAAGTTAAAGAGGGGTTTTGTTATCGTCTTCACAGGGATTGCAAATATTTTTATGCTTGCCTTTCAACAGTTTATTATTTCAAGAATAAGGGTTTTCAAAGTTTTGTTGATAAAATTGTCACGTTTTTAGTAGCAAAGCTTATAAATTATAAAGAGTTTGATTAACAAATTATATCAAAATTAGTTTTCATCTACCCTAACTTATATGTATTCTTTCAATCTTGCATGTGAAGTCGGATCCGATTAATATCGTCGTACATTCTCTCAACAGAGTCTATGTCTAGAGCGGCGGTGTGAGAAATTCTGTATTCATCGCTACACGATTTCTCCATATAACGACCAATATAGTAAGCTTTAAGTTCAACACAAAGCAACTATCGACCATAAACTGATTTTTCCAATCTATAAACCGATAGATGAATATTTTAGGTCAAGTTTCACAAAATCTATGTCTAGAGTTTTACAAAACAAGAATGGATCATTAACAACAAAAATATTCATCATATATTAATCATCACTTGTTCACATATAAGGCCAATAAAAAAAATACATACAAGATAATGGTAGACTACCTCTACCTTTGATACAAAGGAAATTAGTTACTCATAACCGTGGTAGCTTGCTTTACAAGTCTTGGGAGAAGATGAATGATCACTCATATCAAAGAATCAAACTCGGATGCGGATCCAACTTTTATTTGCAAAATATCACCTTTTGGTGAAGAAATGCTGAGAAATGAAGTTTTGGTGTGAAAAATGGGTTATGATACCCAAAAAATATGAAAAGTGCTTATATAGTACTTTTGAAATTTGTCACGTTCGCACTGTGAACCATTTCTTCACCCAGCGAACACACTTTTAGGCGCCTAAAGTGCCTCTGAACAATGAAACCGCTCTTAAGAAATATCAGAAGTTCGTTGTGCGAGAAATTCTTCGCACTTCGAACTACCTCGCTATAAGTTTGAACCGTAAACTTATGGTCCTTTAACTACTGCCTCAAATATAGGATGGTTCGCTAGTCCTTAGCTGAGACCTTGCTACAGCGAACATTCACTACCAGTTTGCCCAACGAACTTAGTGCCATTTTCTTACTGCCTCTAAATTGAGTGGGTTCGTTGGGGCTTTGCCATGAGTTCTACCAACGAACATTCGCCTTTACTCCTCGCTTGTTATTTGCATAACAAACATGATGAGTCTATTCTTTTCCTTTAGATTCCTTGTACAATTACTTATGTCTTACACTTTGATGTTTTTATGCCTAATTTCTGCACAATAACACACAAATCAAAGTAACCAAAGGTATTTTCAACAATATTGAAGAATAACATGATATCATGGAGTAAATCCAACAAAACATAACAAAGAGTTGAAAAATGCCAATAAATAAGGATCAATTTAAAGAAAGTTTGGCATTCAACAAGTAACAACTCATGATAGAAATGGACGACGGTGAATATTTCATCTCTTTGGGACGGCTACATATAATTTAGTATTATGGTAAAATCTATTTAACAAGTGCTTTTATAGTAAAATATGATTACTAACCACCTGATAAGTACCAAATTGTGTTAAATATGTGTGTAGTATTATGGCACTTATTGACTTGTTTCATTTGAATTTCTTAGATAAACCTCAACTTTTGTATACATATTGTGTAGTTTGATCATTTGCAACTTATTTTGTAGGTTCGTATGCATTTGAGGAGCTTTGAGCATCAAAGGACGTGAGATTTGCTTCTAAATTTAATTTTTGAAGTTCCTGAGTTGGCTAAGCGCGGCCATAGCGCGCTTAGAGAGGCCTGGACAGAGGGAAGACATTTTTTAAGTTCATGATTGGGCTTAGCACAACTAGAGTGTGCTTAGCGCGATTTGTGCTTAGCACGAATCCACTTTTCAGCCTTGTATATATTAATTTCTTCTTAGATATTTAGGGGATCTCAACCATTTTTCATTTTTCTCTTGGCACAAAAACACAAGAAACTCATTTTTGAGAGATAGGGTCTTGGAAAACAACAAGAGAGGGTGCACCTTGAAGATCTGGAGCTGGATTCTCTCCTATTAGCAGGACACGATGATGGATGCTTGTTCATCTTCATTATTTTCTTTGTATTTAGATACCATGGGTAGCTAAATCCCTTTCTTGTTTTGATTTGATGTAAGTTTAGTGTTAAAGTATGTATTTTTGTTGATCATGGTGTTGTGTACAGTCTATTTCATGAATCTATATCAATGTTATCCTTGTTTACTTGTTTTACATTTTGATTTGAACCGTGATTGAGAAATACTCTTCAAATATCGATCTAGGATAATCATCTGTTAGATTCTAAATACTGGACATAGGTTTAGATCTAACATTTATCGTGGGTATCAAATATTAATGGTCCGTATTGTTTAATAGAGTGAGAGATCATCGATTAAACAATAAGGTAGAACTCACGACATCGGCTAGACATAGCAGTGTTGATAAGCGATACATGATGATATTGGTGAATGTTTAGATTGTGGATAACTGATTGGTAGATTTACATATTTGATCGGTGGATGAAATCAAATTTTTATAAGTTTTCTCCATTCTCCAAAACTTTATGTATTTATTCATGTGTTTTAAATTCTGCATCTTTAAACTTTCAAGCACCCTCTGAACAACAAGCTTAAAAACATACAAACCGTTGAACGAAAATTGATATCCCACCAATCCTTGTGGATACAATAAAACAAATACAGACTTTTGATTGTTAACATACTGCAGCAACAAAATGAGGTCGTTGTCGGGGATTGGTGTTTAGATATTAAAAGCATTGCAATAGTTTCTATTGTTTTGAGCTTTGTCCATATTGTCTATATTTTATATATTTTTGTTTTATTTCATGTTTGCTTAAGTGTTGTCTAGGGGTAGTCGTTGTTGAACAACTAGCCCAACAATAAGTAAGAAGAAGAAGTGTCTGCTTGAAAAAGGTGTCGAGCTAACGACGTAAAACAGGAGCTTGTTGGGAGGCAGCTGTTGGCTCCTAATTTTGATGTCTGGATGAAATTAAAATTAGCAAATAGAGTTCCTGAAGAAATCTAATTACTTCTACTGGAGCCATGTTTTGAGTGGGAGTGTCGCATACTGCGAAAAAGGGAAGCCGACAAACTAGACAGAAGAGTCGCCACCGAACGTTATTTATCCCAAAGAGAGGGAAAGGAAATAATCAAAGAAAACCTAAGAGAAAGGGAAATACAAGGTCATCACAACCAAATCTAGGGTTCGGGAGTCGGTTATGCAAGGGGAAGGTATGAGCACCCCTCACGTCCGTTATACTCAACGGGATCCATGCTTGTTGTCTAATCTATGGGTGAAAACTATCTAAGGCTACTGCTAAATGGGGGTGAACGGAAAGAACAAACTCAATAAGACATCGTCGCCCTATGCCTACATATTCCCTCGTGCAATGGGAAAGTCAGAGTCAACGTAGTTCGGGAAACTACGGGTGACGGGGGGAAGGTTGCTCGCCAAGACATCATCGTCTTGTGCCTACGTATCCTCATCTGGTATGAGAAATAAGAGTAAACATAGTTCAGGATAACAAGACCACTGGTTGGTTCAAGTGTTTTTTATGAGTAATGTTACGTTTCAATTCCAGCAGTTAGGGACGATTCCTGTTTGCGGTAGAACGAAAATGTAACATACTCTTTCTGAAAATTAAGTTTGAAATAATCTCGAAGGATGAAAAGGTTTGAGTTTTTGTTTGTGTTTTTTATAAGAAGTGAATTGAGTTAGTTTGTAACTCATGTTGCACTAAAGACTATAGCATAAGAGCGAATGCGTCGCGTATCTCCCAAAAGGCATACGCTAAACACTCTAGACAATGTGAGAGGAGGCCCCCCTCATCATTCTTTATGTATTTAAAGCTCGTAGCGTACAACAATTGTTATCCTTTATTAAGTGTCTTAAGATGTTATGAGATGAGAAGAGAAGACACAAGACTCTAAAGGGAACAGATAAACCCTAATGTTGTCATGCAAGATGGTCCTAAAGTTGGGATGAAAAGGGATACTATCTAATGTTGTCATACAAAGTATTGAAAGCCTAATGTCTCTCCTACTCCCATCTTAAATAGATGGACTAGGAATCCTAAGGGATCATGGAAAAAAGCACAAGTAAACACAATGCTAGATCAATCACAGATGAAAATGAAATGAAGGACTTGAACAAGTCTTGAAAGATGAAGAGACATATGAGATGCAAACACAAATGCAAATATGAAACAATGCAACAAACACAAATCACAAAGATGGAAGACTTAAACAAGTCAAGAGAGATGAGATGAAATAGGAGAAGCAAGCTCCTACAACCAAATACCATCAATCATCATGAGAAACAAAGGTGCTACAGAAAGAGCACAAACAAATAAATGAGGGAGGAAAGAGTGTGGGGCAGCCACCACATCTTAATCAACTCAACCAAACACTTACTTAAATACCAAGCAAAGAAATGCAACACAACAAAAGCAAAGGGAGTTCAAATGTTCATGACAAACTCAAAGTGAAGTCAACACCATCAAATCGTCATGAACAAGCATCAAAACCACAAAGGGAAGAAGTGAAACACAAATGGTATACCTCAAATTCAAGATCAAAATGGAAGGCAAGCACAATAATGATCAAGTTCAATTAGAGGACCAAAGTCCATCTAAGCATCTCATACTTCAAACAAGTGGAAAGACAAGATCAAAACATAACTTGTGGCACAAGGTACACATGGAATTAACCTCTAAACATGTAAGACATCACCTCAAGCATGTTAACAAAAGCTAAAAAGGCTTAAGAAGTGCTTAAGGGATCACTTATGATCATATCCCAAAAAACTAGGTCAAGAATGTATGCATACACATGATTAAAAATGACTTGATCTTGAAGTAATCACCAAAAATAGAAGAAGACTCCAATAAATTCCAAATAAAATACTCAAACCAAGTTGAATCAATCAAAATTCAGTGTGCAAAAGCTCAAAGCAAGAGTCAATTCAAAGCATCACCAACTAGGTCCAAGAAGACAACAAATTCAACTTGTCGAGCAAGCATTGAGGGTCCACAAAAAGTCAATGAAAAACAATTGAATCATGATCATTAATACCTCAAACTAACCCTAAAAAATATCTCAATCAATCACCTAAGTATGAGAGGAAATTTAGTCTTAGGGGGTTTTTAAATTGTGGCAAATGATCATGTTCAAAATAAGGTATACACCATGAAACACATTAAATAATTAATTACATTAAAAATATTAAAAATAATAGAAAAATAAAGTAAAAATATTGAAAAATCTCTCAACATCTTAAAATATCAGAAGAACATTTTTTGGGGTTTTTTGAATGTGTAAAACTATTTTTAAATGATTAAAATTGAAATGGAAAATAAAAAGAAAAGAAAATGAATTAAAATAGGAAGAGGGGTGTAACAAGTAAAATGGATTGCACTGAATCCCTTCACACACATGTCTAGGCCTCAAAAAGTGGGGTGGCATTAGAAAATGGACCAAAGCCCAAAGCCATCAAAAACCAACTCCCAAGTGAAATGCACCGTTTCACTTATCCAGGCCAGATTCAAAGGGACACGCGAGCAAAGTCAAGGCCACACACACCTGACACATCACCTGGTCAAAAGGTCTCTCAGTCACATCAGCTTTCCCCCTCATACACCGGAGCTAGGGCTCTGATCGTCTTCTCTGGGAGGGTCGTCAGAGCTCAGGCCTCCAACCTCCATAAAAATGTCAACACCTTACACCATTTCAAAGATTTTTTTCATGTAGAGTCCAAAAATGCTATTAGTTTTTGAAAAAGGTTCCTAGAAATGGGTGAAATCAAGCCACAAAGATTTTTTGCACATTTTGAAACTCCATCAAACAAACACCAAAACTATCTAAACATTGCCTACATGAAGTAAGACTTCAGATGCAAACCAAATGAACTTAAGTGGGTGCCTAGAATGAGAGCTTTAGAGTATGGAAAAATACCTAACGGAGCTCCTCCGTTGGCTCTTCAAACTCAGTTTAAGCTTTGCTTTGAAGCTGCTAATCCCTTCCTTGATCCTTAATAATGATAATTTGAGCCAAAGCTTAAAGAAAAACTCAGTGTGGAGAGCAATTCTAAGAAAGAGAAAGTTATGGAATTTGTGATGGAAATCTTCCTCTCTGCGCATCAAGCTCCCTTTTGAGAATTTAGGGTTGATTTATGACTTATATATGATGGGTTCATGCATCCCATGCAGACCCATAATGAGTGAATCATTTGATTTTCCAATCTTGCCAAAAACTTTTCCTTTCATGTACACACGGGTTTTGGTGTTTTCCCTTCCATTCATGGTCAGCAAATGGTCAATTAAGGGGTGTAGGAATGAATTGTATTGATTTGGTAAGTTGGAAATGCATTGATACCATGTTTTGAACCAACACTTTTTAAGGTATGAAATTTGAAAAAATGGCATGTAATGTGAATTCATGTTGGTTCAAATGAGGTAAAGAGCATCATGACCATTATATGATGATATTATAATGCCAAAGAAACAAAGATCAATTCATTTTATGACTTGTAATGGAAGAATCTAAACCATGTCCAAAAATCAACCTTTCATGCTCATTATGGTTCAAATGATCACACAATTCATCCAATGCCATGGAAATTGAGTTCATGATGATTTTAATGCAATGTGACACAACTTTCATGTGGCACAAAATTGGATTAGAGGTCATGAAGTTCATGGAATTGGTCATTTAAATGAAAGACCTAAAGTGAGGTTTCCAAAACTACCCTTGCCTTGTGAAGACCATAACTTGAGTTCCACACATGAGAATGATGATTTCTAACACTTTTTGGAAAGCTAAGACAATGAGGAACAACTTTCATGTTTGATAAAAAGTGAGGAGGAGCTTGGTTCCTTGTGAAAAATCTCTTTGAAGTGAGTTGACTTTAAGTGGCGCGCATGCTGAAATACGCGGGCACGCAGGCCTGAGACCAATCTAAACTCCCTCCTCTCCATCAGCTCCAACCTCCACGACAGGGACGACGGTGCCAGCCTCCTCAGCGCTAGGGTCAACCACCCGGCCATCAACTATCTCATGAAAGGGGCCAATCCCGTCCTCAACGAAGGCGGCCCCGGAGTTCACCACCCTGAGCTGAGCAATGGTACTGTTGAAGCCCGCAACAAAACCATCCAGGCAATCCCCTTCCAGCACGCGTATCCGGGCGAGTAGATCAGCCCGGGTAACCAGCAGTCTGTCGTCTTCGGTCTCATCATCCCCGGGAAAGAGATCGATCTCGAGCTCCGCGACTCGAGTCTTCGACGCCCGCAGCTCCTCATCGGCAGACTTCAGCTTCTCCTCAACGCCGCTGCATCTTTTGCGCTCGAGGTCCACTTCCCCCCGAACCTTCTCCAGCTTGCTGGTCAGCTGGGTCACTTTCCCTCGGCTTGCCTCCAAATCCTCGGCCGCTTTGTTCAGACGAGACTGCGCGAACACGAGATCCCCTTGCAGCTTCGATAGTTCCACGGCCGAGCAGCTCTCTTCGCTCAGAACCATCGCCGTGGTAAAAGTCCGCATCAATGCATCCAAATCCTCAGTCAGGACCTGCCTCCTTGTTGCACGGTCAGCGCACATGACGACCTTCACCTCCCTCGCCGGAATGCTGGGCGACCTAGCCCCATGGAGGTAACCGGGATGCTGGTGACAGGGAGCAATGGGGTAACCCTCCTCGGAAGACTCCGCCGACAAATCGACCACGAGCGTATCCTCCTAAACCCTCGCTCTCTTCGGAGCCCCTTGGGAAGTAGGCGACTGGCTGCCGGTCGGGGACGCCGACGACCCCCTTCCATCTTGCTCGGCAGAAGACTGCCCGGCCAACTGAGCCACCCGCGTCTTCGGAGGGGCCGCGGACCTCGACATGCGTAGCTTCTTCACTCGCTCCTCAACAGAAGCCATGTTCCCTGGACGACAAGAGAAAACTAGTCAGTAAAAGGCTAAGGACATCAGGTCAAAAGGGAATGGGGTGGCCACCACCTAGGTAACGCAGAGCGTCATCCTCCAAGGCACACTCGAGCAGAGCCTTTGTGTTGATCAGCCTCGGCGTCTCCCGAATGTTCCCGTAACTGTCGAGGATATACTGGCCGTCAGGCCTGACCAATTTCGACGGCGGAAAGTTTCGCAGAAAGAAACTATCTTCAGATAGCTGGCCATATCCTCCTCGTCAAGCGTCCCTACCCGCACAATGTACCCACCTGTTCCCCGAGAATAATGATCTAGGGACCACTCCACGTGCACCCGGGGCAACATGACGGCCTCGCGACGACCATCCACTATCCTCTCCCCTTCCGAATATAACGAGCGGATCCCTTCGTGCGTGATGGGGCTGACCACAAAAAAACGACTCTTGAAATCTCGGACGGAATCCATGTACGTCCTAAAAAGCCTGTCCGGCTGCTTGAAAGACACCCAACCGTGCCGACCTCCCACCGACTGCCGCTGCAGATGGAAAATGCGAAAGAACAACGGCATCGTGACGCCGACCTGGAGATATTGGCACACGAGCTCGAAGGCCCGGATAAAGGCCAGGGCATTGGGGTGCAGTTGTGACGGGGCCAGCCTCAGCCAGTCGAAGAGGCCTAGATGAAAGTCCGAAAAGGGCAGCCTGAGCCTAACCTCTTTGAAGTAAAACTCGTACATCGGAAAGCGCATCCGCCCGTATTTCGAGCAGATCCGATGACCTGGCTGGGGTCGATAGACTTCCCAGTTTTTAGGATCCCCCTCTTCCCGATCTTCTACGGTGGCGTAAGCCCCCGTTGGATCAGCAACGAAGCAGGAGGGCGTGGTGAGGGGATCCTCGGCCACCCAGTCTGCGATCGGAACGATGCGCTCATCAAAATAGGGAACGTCCGACTCATTGTCCTCGACCATTGTGCCCAAGATGAGCGTAGTCATTAAACACTTGAAAAGCAGAAGGTAACGGTGAATTCGATGACAGAGATCAAATTCACCCTTCCACCGCAAGTCAAGTGAAAGGGCGACGAGGACTCCCCGAGCATCATCCCCGATGGGTCTGCCCTAACCTACCCCTTCCCCGGGTCATGCGGCCCGAGCGGCAGACCCACCTCGGAGGCATCATCAGAATAGACGTCGCCCCCGGGACATTCATCAGAGTAAAAAGCGATCCCCGGGGCATTCATCGGAAAAAACTACCTTCCCCGGGACGTTCATCGGAAAAAACTACCCTCCCCAGGACGTTCATCAGAAAAGACTTCCGCCCCCGGGGCATTCATCGGAAAAGGCGCCTCTCCCCGGGAGACTCATAATAAAAACCCTAAACAAACCCTCTGGAACGACGGAGATTTCTCCGTTCCTCGGGGCATTCAACCGGCCCCGGCCATGCTCAAGACACAAGCGAGAAAAGCAAGAGAAAGGGAAAGGGAAAACTTACTATGGTGAAATCAGCGACGGAGAACGCGGCGACGGCAACGGCGGAGATATCGGACGGAGGCGGAACAGCAGACTGGAGGTTTGAGAATCAGAGGGCGAAAAGTGAGAAATGAGCAGGGGCCCGCTCATTTATACCCCTGCACGGGACTCGAAGCGTCGCTAGACACTTGAGTACCCTAGGGTAGCCGCCCTAGCAGCCACCCAGAACGCGACACGTGGCGGAAGCAGACAGACGCGTCTCTTCACCTCCAATACCTGACCAACCGACGACAATAAACGCACGTCTTCGCACAGGGAAGTCTTTCCCCGGTCCACTTCCCCGGAACGACATCATCAAGTCCTCACTCCCATCCTTGGAGCAACGACTTGGGGGGTTCCTGTTATGGACTGGGCCCCGAACTGAACTACGTTGGCCCAACCCAATAATGTTCCACCAGGTCTTGCCCGGTCCGAGCTACCGAGTCGGGCACAAGATCCCCGACTTGCTAGAGTGACCTCCCCACGGGGAAGAACCGGCTCAACCACGCCGGGCAAGTGAATCGCCCGTGCGGCCAAGCAACGCCCTCCGCGGGCGGTGTTTCCCATGCCGTCGAGCAGGACCCCATGGCTCTCCCACGTCCGCGTGTGCTCCCCTCCTCGGGGAGAACAACGCGCCTCCGGGGAACCTCACGAGCTCCCCTCCGCGGAGAGAACAACGTGCCACACGCACGTTCTCCACGTGCTCCCCTCTGCGGGGACACGTCATCCCCAAACTACCCACCTCCGAAAAAGCAGGTCAAACCCACTTTCCGGAGACCACGGGACAGTTGGACTAGGGCGAAGACCACTTCCTGGTCTTCACTACGCCACGTAAGCCCTAACAGTCACTTGGGTTGGGCCTGACAATCCAGCCCAACACAAGTGACCGTTGACCCAACGCTGGGGTCTTTCTATAAATGCCCTCTTCCTCAAGAGGGTCAGGTAATTGACTTCTTACCCCATTTCTGTGCTTTGCTTTCACTCTGCCCAATTCCTTACTTTGACATCAGAGTGTCTTGCAGGTACACCCCCCTCTCCTCCTCATCATCGGTGAACAGGTAACAGTCCAACAGAGTGTGTCCAGTCTGTGATCCCCTTCTGATCAGGTCAGATCAAAAGTGTAACACAGCTAACTAACATATTTGAACCTTATTCCATATAAGAAGAAGAGAGCCTAATATCCAACCCCTTGCACCTTGATGATTTATTTATTTAAACATCATTAAGAAAAGTTTCTTCAATCGGTAAAGTTGCCACTTTCTCATTCTAGATGCCACTTAATGTTTCATTATTATGTTGATGTGTTACTCAAGCAATTAAAATATTTTTTATTACTTTTTGAAATAGCATACAGATTCACAAATTTATGACACATTTTTAATTACTTTTCTACAATAATAAAACGTTAGAAGTGCTTTTTTGAGGTAAAAAAGTTTAGTCTTAGTGATACAAAAGTTGAAGATAAAGCATCAAAGTAATTTCGGTTATGCGCTTTCCACCCAATCTGTAAATACAACAGAATCCAAGTCCAAAAGGGTTGAAGAAACAAGAGAGCTTAATTCAACGCGCATGCAGAATTTTCCAACACCCCACTACTGACCACATGCATAATCAACGCCATGCTTAACTTGACAATTTCAGCTCAGCATTTATGTGCATTTATTTGTAATGTTTTTTTACACTATTGCACTTTGGTTGAAACTTTAAACTCTTACTACAGTATTCTGCATTTTTATTGAGTGAAAAATGAATCGATTTTTGTTATATATGAATATGGAATATAATTGATGGAATAAAATAATCTATTTTTTCTTAAATAATCAAATTCATTTCATCCAATCTATCTATTATCGTTTTTAATAAATGTATATCCAACCCCTTTTCCCTATTCAGGGACGGAGCTAGTATGAGAAAAGGGTGGGCCGCCTCCACTATATTAATCCTTGAATCATAATTTAATATTATATGAAATATATTAATTTATTTAATGTATTAAAAATTATGAAGGAAAATTAATTAATGCCCCCATTTAAAAGATATATTAAATATAACACCCATTTAAATATTTAATTAATTATTTTATTTTTAAAAAAAAACAATTAATTTTATATAATAAATAAAATAAATGTTTTAAATAAAATAAAATAAAAACCTAACTTTTCCTATTCTTATTCCTATTATTAATAATTTTCTTGGACTCTTTGCAAATACAAATAAATTACTTTTGGTATTTCTCTTTCTCTCACTCCTCTTTCTCTTACCGCAAAGAATCTCTCTCTGCTACTAACTTCTTCTCTCTCCATTGTTGATCTTTTAAATGATAATTTTTTTTAAATTTTAATCTAAATGAATTTATAATTTATTTTTATTATTATAATAAGAGTTAAAATATATTATTACATTATTAAATAAGAGATAATGTTAATGGTAGAAAATTTATTTTTAGAGTTTTGTAGTATTTGTTTGAATTTATTATGTTTGTATCAATTTTATAGTATTATTGTGAATTTTTTAAATAGGATTTCAATTGTGATTTTTTTGTTTTGTTTTGTTTTTAGTAATAAGCAATGGAAAAATATTTTAAAAGAAAATCAACAGAGTAATCATCAACTTCTAATCCTCAAACACCTAATGAAGATCGAAGTCTCAGATTGAGTCCTCCCATGAAAAAAAAAAGGTTTTTGGAGTTTGAATTGGAAAAATTTCCTAATGATCCTGGTTTAAGGCCAAAAATGTCAGATTATCATCCAAGTGATAGAGATGAAATTAGAAGATACTATTTGCAAAAGGGTCCTTATCAACCAAAAGAAATTATTTTTCCACAAAGAACATTTGGAGATACCTTTCGTAAGTTTAATTCGGATTGGTATTTAAAATATGGTAGTTGGTTGGAATATAGTCAAAGTGAGGATGCTGCATATTGTTTATGTTGTTATCTTATGAGGTCACACGTTGAAGAACATAAAGGTTGTGGTGATGCCTTTATAACAAAAGGCTTTACAAATTAGAAATAAAGTGAAAGTTTTCGAGTTCATCTTGGAGATGTAAATAGCTCTCACAATCAAGCATGGAGAAATTGTCAAGCTCTAATGAAACAAAAGCAACACATTGAAGATGTCTTGTGTAAACAATTCAATCAAGTTAAAGAGGACTATCGAATTCATTTGACAAGTATAATTGATTGCATTCGATATTTATTAGCATAAGGTTTAGCTTTTCGTGGTAATGATGAGTCAATTTCGTCTAGAAATAAGGGGAATTTTCTTGAACTTATGAATTTTCTTGTTAACCACAATGAAGATATTTATAAAGTTTGGAAAAATTGTCGTGGAAATCTTAAGTTAACATCTCCTGATATTCAAAAGGATGTTGTTAAAGGTGCTGCAACAGTCACTATTTAAGTTATACTGGATGATCTTGGAGATGATTTATTTGCTATTTTAATTGATGAATCTCGTGATATCTCAGTGAAGGAGCAAATGGTTGTGGTTATACGTTATGTAAATAATGAAGGAAAAGTTATTGAGCGTTTTCTTGGTGTTGTTCATGTTTCAAATAATAGTGCTCTAACATTGAAATCGGCTTTCGAGTCATTATTTGCAAAATATGGATTAAGTTTGTCAAGGATACGTGGACAAGGCTATGACGGAGCAAGTAATATGCAAGGTGAATACAATGGTCTAAAAAGCTTGATTTTAAAAGAGAATTGTTCTGCATTTTTTATTCATTGTTTTGCACATCAACTCTAATTAGCTCTTGTGACATTAGCAAAAAAACATTCTAAAATTGCTTTATTTTTCAATTTAGTTGCTAATTTGTATAATATTGTTGGAGTATCATGTAAGCGCCGAGATATTCTTTGTGAAAGTCAAGCTACAAAGGTAAAAGAAGCATTGGAACATGGAGAAATCTTCAGTGGGCGTGACTTGAATCAAGAAATGACAATTAAGAAGGCGGGGGGAAACAAGATGGAGTTCATATTATGGTACATTACTTAGTATAGTTTCTTTATTCTCTTCTATGATTGATGTGCTAGAAATGGTTGAGGAAGATGAAACAGATTTAGATAAAAAAAAGGTGAAGCACTAATGCTGATGAATTATATGCAATCTATTGAATTTATTTTCATCTTGCATTTGATGAAAATAGTTTTAGGAATTACACATGATTTATCTCAAGCATTATAAAGAAATGATCAAGATATTGTAAATGCTATGAAGTTAATAAAAGTGTCCAAAATAAGGCTACAAGCTATAAGAGATAATGGTTGGAATTCTTTGTTGAATGATGTTTCATTATTTTGTGAGCATAATGATATTGATATTCCAGATATGGATGACACTTTTCAACCGACACAAAAAAAGTCAAAGAGAAACTTTCTCTAATTTACATCATTTTCAAGTTGAATTGTTTTATGAAGTGATTGATCGACAATTTCAAGAGTTGAATAACCGTTTTACAGAAGTGAATACAGAGTTGCTCCTTTGTGTAGCTTGTTTAAGTCCAAGAGATTCATTTTTTGCATTTGATAAGGAAAGGTTGACCCGTTTAGCTTAATTTTATCCTTGAGAGTTTTCTCAAGTAGAATTATTGGCACTAGATTGTCAGCTTGATAACTATTTCTTAGATGTATGCTCTGACACTGAATTTTCAGAATTAGAGGAGATTGGTGATATTTCTATCAAGCTCGTAGAGACCAAAAAACATGTTGTGTGTCCGTTGGTTTATTTGCTTTTAAAGTTATCTCTGATATTACCAGTGACAACTGCAACAGTTGAAAGAGCTTTCTCTGCTATGAATATTATCAAGAATCGAATGCAAAATCGCATGGATGATGATTGGTTAAATGATTGTTTAGTTGTTTACATTGAGAGAGATATTTTTGTTGATGTTAAAAATGAGAAAATCATTCAATATTTTTAAAACATGAAAAATCATAAAAAACAATTATAATTTATATTTATATTTTAAAAATGAAATATTATATTTATATTGACCCCACTACTCAAAATTGTAATTAACCTTTACTAATCTTCATGTATACGTGGTCATGACAAAAATATGAGATCAGCTTAAAGTTTTAACTAACTAGTAATGTGAACATAATTCATTCGTTTTAAGTGTATAATGTGAAGTTGTGTGAACTGAATCTGTATACAGTAAACAAAAACATAAGACAAAACCATGGTCATCTTACTTTTAATTATTTTTTGATGCACTATATAGCACACGATCTTATCGTACTTGTAGATTTTACGACACAGGAGATACGTTGTAGTTATTGTGTCTCTTTGACTTCTGGGTGTCTGTTCCTTGCATTTAGGAACAAATTTGACTCTAAAATTTATAGCTTATGTAGTCTAACCGAAAGATTAGCGGTTGGAATTGGTTTCTTTGTCTTCAATACATTATTCAAAGAAATGAGCTATATGTTTGTTGTGTTGGGTTACGACCGAAATCGAAATACCCAAGTATTACTCTTTTGTATATGAACAACTACAGAAATGAAATTAAATATTATTTTGTTCTAAAACTACATTTTTTAAGTGAATCATCTCACTCATCTGCTTAACATTCATTTTTTATTTAATATAAAATTCTTACTAACATTTGACCTTTACATATTTTTTTATAAATTATTCTAACTACTAACTAAAAGAACGTATAAATAAAGAGTAAACACTAAGGGATGTAAATTGCAAACCATCACTCAATTAAAAATTAACTAGAGTTTCAATTGTCAATTCCACAAATAATAGATTAAAAGAATTACTAAAACACGAAGACCACTGAAATCTTTGGAGCAGGTCAAAACATTTGATCCGCTATTGACTTAGACATTGGATAGGGTTTTGAAATCAGTTGGAGAAGGAGAGAGAATTTAATATTGACCTGTTATGAAACCAACTCCAAGTAAAAAAAAAACTCTTATCTTCCACCTCTTTCACATTTGTTAACAATCAAAAACAAATAAATTATCATTACGCACTAACCAGATAATCCACGCTTCTGCATGCCAAATCATGACAAAACATCCTCTAATAATAAAATTTATTACCAGCCTAACTAAAGGAAGGCTGACTAAGTTAACATTAATAATGGTATTGTTGTGAATCGGATACCTTGAAACAAAGTATAAACGGTTTTTTTATGATCAAGAAACACACAAGGGTTAGGGTTAACAAAGATAACAAGGTAAAACAACAAGGATTGGTTATAAACTGATATTTTTTCGTTGCTCTTAGAACAAGATTACAAGTATACAATAATAACAAAATAACCTATCTCTCTTGAAATTAGGAGTGTATTTTCCTATTTTTCCTTATGCCAAGATTGAGAAACTAGCATCCTATTTATAAGAAAAATAGCACACTAATCTAATGGGTTTTTTAACAATTGCCAATTACAAGCTAACTTAAACAATTGGACTTACAAGTAAGACCCAACTCAATATGCTAACAATCCTAGCAATGTTGACTAATGCATGTTAGAAAAACTTCGACTACAACATGCATTACTCCGACAGCAGCATGCGAACAGGCTTCGACCTCATGCTTAATTCATGTCAAATTAGAAGCTACCCTTCGGCCATACTAGAGTTTGATCCAACATCTCACATGTACTCTAATGTCCCTCCTCAAAAATCGATTGCATATATTGATCAATCCTGACTTGGACATAAATGTAAGAAACATAGATAAGCCAAGAGTCTTGGTGTAAATATCAGCAAGCTATTGTGAGGAGGTGATAGGCAAAAACTGAAACTATTTTTGTAATAATTTTTCTCTAACTAATTGTTAGTCAAACTTTATATGTTTTTTCCTCTAATGAAGGAAGAGTTGGAAGTAAGTGAAAAAAAGATGACTCATATTTAATCAAAGTCTAATTTTCTGTCCTAGAGAGACTCTGAATTCAAGACATCATCAGAATTTGAATCAATGTTATCCTTGAAGAATTTTTGAAGATTATGTCAACTCTGGTTATCACCAGCAAAAACTTCTGTAGAAGGCGCACCTGATGCATTATATGTCATCCTAACCCTATATAGTTATCAGACTCTGATAGGTTCTGAACACTGAACTTGTTCTATCACTCGTATGCTAAGACATTATTCTAGAGTATTTTAATGGCTGTAGAGTTACTATTGTACCAATCAAACATCAAATTAATTGTAATACTTCAAACGGCTATAAGAAGATCTTCTACCTACCCAAGATATTCAGCTACAACTACCTTCTCTACAACAAAGGTGTACCTTGAAGAAAACACAAATTTTATCCTCTAACAAATCTAATTTTTCCAATATATAGAGAGGTCATAAAATTTATGAAAAAACAATGAATGATGACAAAAGTAAAAGAAAGCTCTTACGCAAAAACTTCATCATGATGAAGAAAATCATCATAAAAAAAGATGATTGAAGAAACATTTTCAGATTATTTCAAATATTCTCAAGTGTACAAAACTGAATTACATTGTGTGTGATTTTCTTGTTAAGAAGCACTCTTGTAAACATAAAACTTGTTATATTAAATTTGGTTAATTTTACTTGAGAGACTAAATGTAGTTAGAAATCTCAAGAGATCATTAACGCTTAGCCTTTGAGTTGTAACTCCTTGAGAGACTAGTGTATAGTTAGAATTCTCAAGAAGTCTTAGTCAGTTGGTCTTTGAGTTGTATAATGGATTTGATTATGGGATTAAGTCTTTTTTGAAGGCGAAATCACTTAGGCAGCTGGACTGAACGTAGCTTCGCTAACAACTAACCAAGATAAAAATACTTGTGTTCTTATCTTTATCATTATCTTTGTTGTTTGATATATTGGGTGGAAAAAGTTTTAAATCCAAAAACTCAATTAACCTCCCCCCCCCCTTTTCTTGTGTTTCTTGCACCTTCTATTAGTATCAGAGCTCCGGTTCTGGTATTGACTTGTTGTGTCAGACACTTAATCATGACAGAAAAAGATCCATTTTCTTGAAAAACAAATGGCTCATGTATACAATGATAATGATTATCATTTCGCCAATCCTCCAAGGTTTGATGGAGATAAATTTGATTATTAGAAATACATGATAGAAAGTTTCTTTCTATGTTAAGAAGCAGATTCATGGGTGTCGCATCTCAAAAAGTACTATCCTTCGCAAAGTGTTCGCGCGCTCTCGGAAAATGATTGAATAGAGTAGCCCCAAACTTTATTTATTCCAAAGGAGGAAAGAGAAAATATCGATAAAACCATTAGAAGAAAATGAAAATGGTCGTCGTAGTTAAATTTGGTTTTGGGAGTTGATTACGCAAGAGGAAGGTATTAAAACCCCCCACGCCCGTTGTACACAACGGGAACCTTTTAGTTAGACTTGTGATTGAATGTTAGCAAATGCTATTTGTTTTCCTCTACTTATTGCGAGTTTATGAAAGAGAGAAAGGAAAGTCCTTTTTAGGGTTTTTTGTTAATGTGCCTGACAAGATTTCAAAACCCGCTCCTATGTATCCCTAGGTTCGATGGGGAATTCAAGGCTACATATTTATTTGTTTAAAATTACGTATTGTTTGGTTGATTTTATCGAACGAATATTTAGATCGCGCTCTAGAAGTTTAACGTTGCTTGTGCTCGCAATAGGAGGCTTAAAGTGGTTCGTATTACGGTAAAACACTAAATAATTTTCTTTTGTGAAAAGATTTTTGATCGCGCAGGGGCGAGAAAATATAAGTTTGATTGGTTGAATTTTCTCTTAGGCAAACGACGAAAGTTCGAGCAATGTATTGATACATGAAATGTAATGACTGATCAATGCATGTAATGATTTATTAGATGTGTGCCGATGGATATTGTACTTTGGGGTAAATATGTCAGGCAAGGCTTGGTTTTCATTAGAAAATGGCCGAGCAAAGTTATGGGAATACACCCCGTGAATGAGATAATATGCATGGTTTGATGCTAAGGAAATACAAACATGGTTGATGAAAATGATGAGTAATGTATGGTATATGCAAATATGATTGAGGATAATGATTTGGATGTTTCAACCACTGCTCCTGTGGTATGCCATGGACAATTAAAACCAATAAGCGTTATTTTGCAACAAAGTTTTTTTTGTCAAGGGAAAAGGTCATTTGGTAGGATATTGGGCAAACAAGATTTCCTGACACACGTTCCGAACATAATAGTTGCAGATGTACAACAAGGTTTGTTTGAGCAACTCGAATGTATGGACAACTAAGCCTTCGTTACACTAATTATCTGGCCATAGACAGTTGGGTAATTTGAATAATTTTACCTTGACAGAAGTTTGAAAGCAAACTGATGATTTTGAGACGGCATGCCCTAGCGTTTGGAACTTTGAAACTGATTACCCCTGATAAAACAATCTTGGGAACAGTTTCCCGAGCCCTAGAGAGATTTGCCCTAGATCGACCAGTTTTTGAAGTGGCTTTCCCCTTACTCAACAGAGTCTTTAGGCAATTACCCCCGAGTGTGATTACTTCCTTGGAATTGTTCTCCCCTGATGGGATCAGTTACAAAATATTAAGCTCCTCCACTAATTCCACATTATTGGAAATTTCTTGGTGCTAAGTGTTGACTTACAGATAAAATTTTTATTTTAAAAATGGTAATTTTAATGTGATGTTCATGCAAACTTTGAAATCAAATTTATTACTGAGATGATGTTGTGATGTATAGTGAATGGATCAAAAAATTATTCAATGTGTGAAAGATGACGCGAAAATATGATACAATTATAGATGATTAGAAAATATCTAGGAGTCGCGTTAATGCAATCTCGTTGTAGTATGCTTTTAAAATAAACCTTGCTTCAATTAGGTCTTTTGAATGTTGTAACATGCATGGTTCACGGTTTTTGAAACAACGGGATATAAGGATTAAAATTTGATTTTAACCCAGCCCATTCTCTTTGATGATCTCCAGTCCTACGTTCAGTTAATTTGGCACGTACTTTCAATTTCCAAGAGAGTTTAAAGGTGGAAATGTGATGGTTTGAAAACCAATGAGGTATTTTCTTGAGGTTACACTTACCCTTTTTCTGGTATTCACACAAGTTGTTCTTATTTTTTCGTCAGGAATATTCAGTGATCCTTCTTCTTGTTTTTTATTTTGTTTTTTACCCCTAGTTTTTCATGGACCGCTTCTTTGAAGCTTCCAGGATGCCCTAATTTTTGCCTAAGTTGCCTTTTATGATTTTTGACTTAGCATGCTCTTTTTTAGGTTATTTTTTTGTTTTTGAACAAATTCTACGAAATTTGTTCTTTTGGTTTGATTTTGACAAGGGTTGTGACTGCCAAGTTATTGGTTATTGAGGAAAGACCATCATAACCTTTGGGTTTTTTCATGATTTCTTCGACACTTATTGACGTCTGCGAAGAAGAGCATGTGGTTGAACCTCTTATTATAAGGTATATATATGTAATGATTCTCTTAAAGTTTGGATGCACCGTCAAATTAACTGTAGACTACCATGCCACAGGTTAAGATTAAAGGGTTTTTCGTACAGAAAAAAACACCAACTTCTAGGCTTAAAGGGGTTGACTAAGGATTAACTCCTTATACCTTCGGTGTTTGGGAGTTGAAACAATGCTTTATATCATCAGTAAAGTTTTATTCAAAAGCATACTGTAAGCAATTTGGGTATTTCGTTTTTCGTCATTCTCCCTCCAATCTTTTCTTAAACAAAAAAGTTGATAAAGGAAAGTGCGGTGGAGAAGTATTGATATTGTTTTTTATTTTATGAAAAAGGGAAAGAAAAGACGAGTGAACATGATATAATTGATTCAAAGGATGCAATTCTCATTTCATTAAGATTGCTATTCAAAAATAACAAGTTCAAATTCAAAATATCACTTTTACGAACAAAGAAATAGAAACATGAAATGATAAAAGGGCTTAGTGGCTATCAAAAATAAGGATGAGTTTTCCTGTCTGATCCACTGGTTTTAGGAGTGTATTGGAATTCATTAAGGCATGGGATTGTTGATCACATTAGGACTAACACATGTGAATGTCAACAGATTGTTCTCACGCAAGTCCAGAACCTTTTCTTGGAGAACTCTATAATTCTCGATGGAGTGTCCTGCTATTCCATTATGAAAGTCACATTTGACATCTGGGTTGTACCCAGGAGCGAATGGAAATTTCATAGGTTGAGTTGGCTTGGGAGTTATAAGTGAGTTCTGAACCAGAAGATGGCACAATTGAGTGTACCTCATCAAAATCGGGTCAACACGACGAGTCTCCTTCTGCTGGTTTCTCAGAGGTCTGTACTGATTTTGTTGTTGTTTTTGATGTTGAGGACGGGGATTAGCAAGTGTAGGATAGGGTTGGAAAACATGTGTTGTTGCTACATATTAGGGTCTTCCGTCTTCTACCATAACATTGCTAGTTTCCCCTTCTTTCTTCTTTTGGAAGTTCCCTGAGAACTTCCTCACCCCACTCGATGCCCCAACAACATCAAGAATTTATCCAATTTTCAACCCTTTCTCAATTCTTTATACAATATTTACCAGGACAGAGAATTTAAATCATGTGCTATAAATAATTTTTTCAAAGGAAGGAGGGTGTAAGGCATCCATAAACAAATCAACAAGCTCTTATTTAGCTAGAGGTGGCTCAACTTGAGTAGCTAGCTCTCTCCAGTGTTGATCATACTCCTTAAAATATTCTTTATCTTTCTTGGTCATGTTCTAACGTTGTCTCCTGTCTGGAGCCATATCTGTGTTGTACTTGTATGGCTTCATGAAGGCGTCTGCTAGGTCCCTCCATGATTGGATATGACCTCTCTCTAGATTCATGTACCATTTGAGAGAAGCCTCAGTCATGCTATGTTAGAAATAATGGATCATTAGCTTGTCGTTGCGAGAGTATGATGTCATCTTTCTACAATACATTATCAGATGACCCTTTGGGAATTTAAGCCCTTTATAGTTTTTAAAGTATAGAACTTTGAATTTTGGAGGAAGGGCCACGTCAGAGATCAAACACATACTTATAACATCAAAACCGAATATGTTATTCCGTTCAACAACTTTCAATCTCTTTTCCAAGATTCAATATTTCCCTTCAGCTTCATCATTCTCAAATATCAGTTTAGGATGGGTAACTTGAGGACCATCAATGTGGAATATGTAAGTGCTCTTGATTGACTGCATTTTGTGGCAAAATATAAGTACATATATGAATGTCATGTTTGATGTTATTACATTCATAATATGGACTGTGCAGGGTAAGTTAACCAAGCTAACTATAAGTTAAGCTGGATGTCATACTCAATGTTATGACATAGGTCGTATGACATCAAGCGGAAGTTTGTTTTTCTGGTAGCTATAACTCAGGAAACAACTCAGAAGCTCAAGCTGGAATGCAAGAGACATTTTAGACGCCCTAGGGGAACTAATATGTACCTGATTGAAGAGGCAAACATGCAGAATACATAAGTGAGGTTTTATGATGGATAAAACCTAATGTATGCGGCCAGGCCCAAGAATTGATCTGCTGCTACAAATACCAGGAGAGGCAATCCTAGAAGGTAGTTGTTGAAGAAAGAGAAGCAGAGAAATCACCATAGTGGTTTAGAAGTGAAGAGATTGTTCTTCACATTTGTGTCTTAGGAATACTTGTAACCCAATCAACTGTTGTTTGCATTGGTTAGGTAGTTTCTAGGCTGTGTATCACTCGAAGCTGTTAAGCAAGAGTGCGTGTCACTTGATCAAAGCTTTGAAGCAAGATCAAGGTGTGTGTGTGTAGTTGAAGTGTCTCTTCAATCTATTGTTTAACTTGTTACTGTTTGATATCACAGGTGTGTGATTATAGGGAATGAGTGGGTATACTCAGGTCTAGAGTGTCTCTAGGTTAAATTTTCATTGGATAGTGATTAAGTGAGGAGTGCAAACTAGAGGTTTGACTCTGAATTGATACTGCTGATAGTGAAATTTCTCCTTGGCTTGGTAGCCCCCAGATGTAAGTGTGTTGCACTGAACTGGGTCAACAACTAACTGTGTTATTCACTGCTTTGTTATTATTGTATAATAGTAGGTCTGTAGTGAATGTCACAGTGGATGTTATAACTTCTGTTAGAACATCCATCGTGGGTTGGCCAGAATTTCAGAATACAAGAGTAGGATCCTCGAAGGGACTTTGGTGTGTTGAAAATCCAGCGCGAAGCACTTTTGTGATTACGGGAACCGATATGGGTTGTTAAACAGATGGCCCTTCATTGGTGGCATTTGCAAATTGAGGAGTATAACCCCGAGGTAAACCAAAAATATGAAACATAATGTTTGCTTAATGCATTGGCTGAGGTTCTGTAGAGAACCCTGATAAAGTGCCATCATTCGTATGAACTTCTGATGTGGTTGATCTTCTTTGTTCATTAACACCTGCAGAGTCTCTAAGATTTTACCCATTATGCCTTTGAGTGAATAAATCTCCTCTCTCATGAGTTCCTGGCCTTTTTCCAAGTTCTCCAACCTTCTTTTTGAGCTAGCACGAGTTCCATAGGGATGTCGGGGGAAACAAATTGCCTTGTTATATTTTTTAGGATGGAAAGAAATAAGTGAGTTTCTTGATTTGGAAAATGGTTATGTATGCTAATGAAATGCGAATGCATGATTTTTGTTTTGTTTTTTTATACAAAAAAATGCAATTCCATGCCACATATGGATGCAATGAAATGTCATGTGTGGGTGTAAGGATCCAGGACAACATAAGTAGCACAAAACACCTTACAACGGAGGTTTCCCTATAATGGTTAGTTCTAAGCTTTCTACCAACAAACCTCTCACAAGGTTGGCTTTAAGGTGTTGGACAGGGTTCCTAGAGTCACGGGCATTAATCATATCTATGTCTTACAACGGGCGAATCGCTTTATGACGAGATTGACGAAAAAGGTCTATTATAGGCAGGGTCTTCATATTATCCATTCAAGGTGTGCACCTTAGGGGATAAAACTACGCAACCGCCAAAGTAAAACTTGTTCTAAGAGGAGTTCATAAAGTCACAAACCTTTTATGAATCAACATTATATGACATGCTAGCCATTTTATAATGAGATCCATAAAGAGATATACTTTAAGAGGAGTCTCCATGTTAGGCATTCAAGGTGTGTACCTTGGGGACTAAAACTACACAACTTCCATTCTAACCTATGTTTTTTTTTCTCTTCTTTTTCAAGGCTCGAGTATAGAGCTTTACTCAAAGTGCCATCCCAATCCCACAGATGAACAAAGTAATAACTCATGCGAGATAATAAGAAAACAAGAGAAGATAGGAAGAAAACAAAACAAAGCTAAAATTTATCACAAAACTAACTAAATTGGGTTTGACTCTCTTAAGAGTTGCTAGCAGAATTGCCATTTGCCGCATCTCAAAAAAATACATTCCTTCGCGAGGCGTTCACGTGCTCGCGGAAATGATTGAACATATTCTCCACCTAACTTTATTTATTCCAAAGAAGGAAAGTGAAAAATATTGATAAAACCCTTAGAAGAAATACAAGGTGGTCATCACAACTATATTCAGGTTTGGGAGTCGATCATGCAAAAGGAATGTATTAGCACCCCTTACGTCTGCTGTACTCAATAGGAACTTTTTAGTTAAACTTGCAATTGAATTTTAGCTTACGTTACTTGTTTTATTCTACTTATTATGAGCTATGAAAGAGATAAAGGAGAATATTTTGTAGGGTTTTGTGTCTGACAAGATTTCAAAATTCTGCTCCTACGCATCCCCATGTTCAATAGGGAATTCAAGGCTACATAGTTCTTTGTAGAAAGATATTTGTTTGTTGGTTGATTTTAATTTTGAAAATGAGTTTAGTCGCACTTGTGCGAAAAAAGACTCAATGGTTGAAAAGGGTTCACGCTTAAGCGATGAATTTTTTTTGAAAAAAGACTCGCACTTGGGCGAAGCGTGATTTTGGATAAAAGACTCGCACTTGGACGATAGATGATTTTGGATTGGTTTGGGTTTGAAAAGGGACTTAATATTGATCAAGGTTTGATTCGATGTTTGGAAAAAAAGACTTGATATTGATCAAGAGCTTTAATTCATATTTTGGAAAAAAAGACTTGATGTTGATCAAGTTTGATGGTTTGAAATGGATTGATGAATGTTGAGTTATTTTTAGGAGAATGACGAATACTAGGTGGGACCAAGATGTATGCCTAGGGGCTGATTATTTGAGGTTTTCATGGAATGTGAGACTCCAACGTACCTTTTTCATTTGATGCTTTATGAAATTGCGAATGAAAAACATTCGGCAAGACCAAGATGTGTGCCTCGGGGCCGATTGTTCAAGGTTTTAATGGAATACGAGACTCTAATGTTCCTTTTTGTCCAAGTTTGATAATAATCGGTAAAACCAAGACGTGTGTCTTGGGGCCAATTATTTGAGGTTTTAGGGAATGTGAGACTCCAATGTTCTTCTTCTTTCGATATTATTGTAATTTTTTAATGTATTATTTAATTATGAAAATGGTTTGGTAGTGATGGAGTGGTGAGATATTTTAAAAACCAACTGGATGTTTGATCAATTATTTAATTTTATTTTGAAAGGTTGATTTTATGTTGTCAAGTTACTTAATTAATCAATTAAAAAAAATTAATCAACTAAATAAATTTAATCAATTAATCAAGTTAATTAAAAAATCAATTATAAAAATTAATCAATTAAAATAAATTTAATCAATTAATGAAGTTAATTAAAAATCAATTTATAAAACTAATCAATTAATATCCAATTTAATCAAATATATATATATATATATATATATATATATATATATATATATATATATATATATATATATATATATATATATATATATATATATATATATATATATATATATATATATATATATATATATATATATATATATATATATATATATATATATATATATTAGATAAAGAAATAATAATGAAATAATAAAAAATAAAAAAGAGGTGGTGGGGGCACATTCCTTTCTTCTTCTTCCACTAAGTGCAAACCATGAACTGGAAGTAGCGAATTTTTAAATGTAATAACAATAACAATAGTATAAACATAAACAATATATTAAAAAAACACACTACAAATACAATTGTCTCAATGTTTTACAAAATCGCATAAATGAATAATACAAATTCATCTACTAAATTCCATAAACATAATGGCATGTTCAAAATTCAACAACTAAAGTTTTTGAAAATTTTATAGTGGGAGGCACAAGAACACTGATTTTTCAGAAATTCATAATTCAAGCTATTTTGCATAAATAATTAAAGGATATGAAGTATATTAAGTGCAGCAACAAGTTTATCTCAATAAATCAAGTAAAAAACAAGAGTAAAAACTTACCCACGCAAAAAGTTTCAAGAACGCGAAGAACATCGATTAGTTTTCTGACGAGTTTGCAAATTTCGATCGCCCTCTGATGAAGCTCCAAATAGAGTACCGATCAATGTGATCTGAATTACTCTTCAATCCTCTCTTTCTCCTCTTTCGAATTCTTCAATTTTTTCTATTATTGAGCAAAATTCAAGTAGTGAATATGTTATCCTTTTGACCTTTTTCTCTTTCTAATATGGTGATATAATGTTGTTTAAAATGGATAGATGAAAAACGGTTTTCAAAATGTTGGCTAGCAGAAGTAACTTGGATGGATTCGTCTAAACCAACCTGCTATTGAAAAGCTTGAATATGCGTATGTCAAAACAAATTGGAGATGATGATAAAAAATTTAATCAACATACTTTAATCTCAATTACTAGAAGGCTATTTAACAAGCAACTCTATTTCTAATGATAAATCAAACAAAAACACAATTGAAGCAATTTATCGAACACCTTGTGTGCAATCGATTGTGTTTGAGATTTTTTATAGATTTGTTGATCTTCAAATCCAACCACAATCAAAGTGATTATGGTCAATTCAACAAAATCATTTTCAATTTTTTTCCAAAAGAAATCACCAAACAAATTAATCACACAAATGTTGAACATGGCAAATTGCAAATGGAATATAAAAGAGATAGAGAGATAGAGAGTACACAAGGATTTGCTTAGGCTGTTCCCCATTTTGGGTCACTATGGGTACGTCAGCCCTTAATTTAAATTCAAGTTGAGATCATGAAATTAACCTTAGTTTGCAATAGTAATTTTTACAAGAGAAATGTAGCAACGCAACCAAACCCTAAGTTCGATGTTGATCCTAGCAATTTCTCTTCCCTTGATATGAGTTTGATTA
This sequence comes from Lathyrus sativus, assembly GCA_963859935.3. NCBI lineage: Eukaryota > Viridiplantae > Streptophyta > Magnoliopsida > Fabales > Fabaceae > Lathyrus > Lathyrus sativus. The sequence continues at coordinate 641,006,892 of OZ012741.1, forward strand.
AGTCACCCAATAATGCTAATTCGATTCACCATCTCACGCTACTCCTTTTCAAGAACCACAACCCTTCAAAGCCTTCACTCGATCAAATCCAAATTTGAAACCTATTATAACCCAAGATTTACCAAGATGATCTGCAGTCTCACGCTACTTCTTTACAATAACTATAACCCTTCAAAGCCTTCACTCGATCGAATCCAAATTTGAGTAATCTTGTCTAAAACCTTCAAAACCACACTTTGATTTTGAAGGAAAACCCCACCTTGGTTTTGAAGCACATGTGCCGACCTATGCATCTTATGTGTCGACCTGTAGTTAGAAAAATTCTTCTATAGGTCGACCTATAATCGTATGTGTCGACCTGTAGAGTGTTTTTCACACAAAAATGATTTTTTGATGCATAACAATCTTTTCTTGATGCATGAATCTTTTCTAAACCATTTCCAATCATATCGACATGCTTTATAATTCTAAATTTCATAATGCACACCTAGAATCAGATGATACCGTCCAATGTACATAAATGCAAAAGTTTCCTAGTTTTGATATCATACAAAACACATCTAAACAGAAAGGTGCACTCACATACTTTCCCTTTTTTATGAAGACAAAACTTGAGATGATGCGTTTCGTGTCCATGAAAACTCCCCATGAATGTGTGCATCATAGCAGGATATACTTCCCCCCTTTGAAAACATAAAAAAGACAAAGTAATCACATTAGCAGTATTAGATAGATACAACATAGCTCATATACAATATACCAAAACAGAAGCAAAGGCAAAGTAAAAATTGTGCGCTCACATATACAAAAAAATACATGAAAATACACAATAGGAAGAAAAATAACATAAATAAGAGAAAAATAACACCATTACATAATAGTCATCCAAGGGAATACACATAGCAAACCATTGTCTTATATTAAAAAAGAGATGTAACATTTCCAAGACATAAACAAGAGATAAAAACAAATAAAAAACAACATAAGATGCTTGAACACTTAAACAATGAAATACATGACAAAATATTCCCTAAGACATTTGACACAAACGACTCAAAGACTCAACACTTTAGTGTTCTCCACGACCTCTAGGCCTTGCCCCACGGAACTAGCCTTGTCCATCATTTCCAAACTGACGATCCAAAAAATCACACATCTCTTGATAGAATTGAGAATAATGGTGGTGATTTTCATTCTGAGCGACAATCAAGTGGTTAGTTCTTGCAATTGTAGCATCATGATTATCATCTATTTCACTCCTTAAAGAGACCAACCTCTCAGTCACATATGAGGCAAAAGCATCAAACTTAACATCTTGTAATGCCACACGCTCTTGTATGAGACAAAATTGTTCAACTTGAGCAGCTTCAAGAGCATCGCGCCTCCGACACTCCTTTTCATATTGCTCGTCTTGCTTTATCTACATACTTTGAATCATAGCTATAATAAAGGATTGGTATTCATTCTCATCACCTACTTGACCATCCTCATGATCACCATCTTGCATTAATTCATCACCTTGAGACACACCATGAGAAGCTCCAGCAGTTTGATTACCAATCACATGTGGCTCAACAACAGTGTCAGCAAATTCAGAAGGGTCATCAAAATTGTAAATTTTCTTGCCATGCTTGCCCATATGAAAGTAATACACATGACCCTCTTCATCCTAAAAGTAACCCATGGTGGTTAAGGTGCGTTGGGAGAACTCCTGAATCTGATTTAGGGTTTTAAACAGAAGGTTTGGCACTCCTATGTTAAAGTAGTTTAGGATATTAGCAATCATGGAGGGGTAACAAAAAGAGGTTGCTCCATTGCATTCCTTGATTGCAAACATCCAGGAAACAAAATAGTTTTCCCAATTAATCCTAATTTTGTTCAAAAGTATGTAGACAAGATGCAATTTAGCATCATTTATTCTTGAGAACCCGCCATTCTTTGGGCGTAAGACATGAGAAACTGTAACACCCTTCTAATCCCCACGGAAAAATACATATTTAATCAGAGTAAATTAACATGCTTTCACAAAGGGCGTCACACATAATTACAAAATCTTAACATTCACCTATCATACTCATGTAACATTGAAATAAATAGTCATTCTATTAAATTTTCATCTTGCATGAAGCAACTGATTCAATTTGGTTTACATAACTCTTCACAGAAAATTCATGTTCATCACATAATCATCAACACTTAGGAACAGAGGCCATTATTACATATTTCAAATACATTTAAAACACAACTTAGAATATACAATATATCTCTAAGGCATAAACCCCGCGATCCCAGTGTTACATAACCAGAGCATGACTTGACCCAACATTATTAAATACTAATAGTTGCACCAACAGCGACCTCGCAACTACTACCAGTACTACTCCTTGGTACCTGCACGATGTCATGTAGGACATCATTCCAGCAGAAGGGTGAGAAACATTACCATAATAATCAATGCACATAATCATATATCAATGCACAAGTATAAAATATATATATTTCGCAGTTTCTCACTACAATGCCTCACAATCCACTATCACACATCATAATGTATATATGTATAAAACTAAGCATTTTATCATGCATACATTCACAATTACAATTAATCCACATAGACTTATACATTATATTTCATTTACCGCCAATCATATAAACATACACAATCATACTTAATCAGCAATTCATTAGTCAATGTCTTTCACATTTACATTATTCTCACATCTACCAAGCAAAACATGTATATATATATATATATATATATATATATATATATATATATATATATATATATATATATATATATATATATATATATATATATATATATATATATATATATATATATATATATATATATATATATATATATATATATATATATATATATATATATATATATATATATATATATATATATATATATATATATATATATATTATTACATCCTCTGGCATTATTCATAATTTCTCATATACACTACAACCAAGCACATTCGATCATGCTTCTATAATTCACATCATTTTCACATAAACATACACATACATGTTTATTTCACCAATGCATCATATAAAGATGAATCATGCAACTCATAGAGACTGACTCACGACTCTATGCAGATGCAAATGTGGTACCGACTCAATTCAGCAGGTTCAATTGAAGAACCAAAAATAACCATCGCTCACACCCCACAAGGGCACACGAGGTTCTGCAGATTCTCCGAGGAATCAATATAACCATCACAACATACGAGGTTCTGCAGATTCTCCGAGGAATCAATATAACCATCACAACATACGAGGTTCTGCAAATCCTCCGAGGGATCAATAAATAACCATCGCTCACACCCCACAAGGGCACACGAAGTTCTGCAGTTTCTCCGAGGAATCAATATAACCATCGCAACATACGAGGTTCTGCAGATTCTCCCAGGAATCAATATAACCATCGCAACATACGAGGTTCTGCAAATCCTCCGAGGGATCAATAAATAACCATCGCTCACACCCCACAAGGGCACATGAGGTTCTGCAGATTCTCCGAAGAATCAGACACACAAGAATGCATACCATGATGCTTCACATGCAAAATGACCTAATCAATTATAGACATCCGCTCACACCCCACAAGGGCACACGATGTCTCTACAGATCCTCCGCGGGATCAACCGATACAACATGCATACGTGTTTGCAAACATACTCATGCATTCATTACATATCACATATAGTAATCATACCTTCACAATGTATATAGAATTCATCATTCGTCACGCATCAACACGTACGTTCAATATACACTCGCAAATATATTTACTCTATATTCGTCATTCATCTCATATTGTTTCATACTAGATTCGCATTCATAACTCACAATTATCGTGCCAAACGACAACAAACTCAATCCCACCCAATAATGCATTTTTAATTAATTTAAACAACACATCACATATGCCAAAAGGCCACATATTCACAATCAATTCATAATCTAGGATTCACGCCATACGGCTACCCACAGTACAACGTACACAAGTTATTCGCTACATGCTAAAACCAAAGACATCAACATTGGATGGAAACAATCAAAATAAAACAAATGTTGTCCCCTTCGCCAACCTTCGCCTGGCGAAGCCATTGGCGAACCTTCGCTGCAACGTTCGCCTGGCGAACTTGCCAGCGAAGACCACTGGGAGCTATTCTGGAATTACTCGCTAACACACTCGCCTGGCGAACCTTCGCCACTCTCATTCGCCTGGCGAACTTGCCAGCGAAGACAGGGTGTTTGGTTCTGACTTGATTCGCTACCGTTCGCTGGGCTTCACCTGGCAAAGCCTCGCTGCCATTCGCCTGGTGAACCTGCGAGATCAGAACTGTCCAAAAGCCCAAACCTCACAAAAACAACCGATTTAATCCAAATCAGCCCCAGTAGCAACCCACTCATCACTCGACTATACTACACCGTCTATTCTAAATTCTAACCGATAAAACTTAGTTTCTACCGATTAAACTCATTTCGACCTAAAATGGAAAATATCCAAAAACACCCAAACAATCCAACACACATACACAATGATTAAGATAGTAAGATTTCACACCCTTACCTCAATTAATCGGAAGTTAGAGGATGTTCTTGATGATTCTCCAAGTTTCCTCTTTTTCTCCTCCTTTTCTCTTCTTTCTCTTTCTTTCCCTTTCTTTTCTCTTCCTTCTTTCTTTTCTTTTCCACTTCCTCATATATATATATATATCTTTCCCTTTATTTCTATCCGATATATTTCCTCTCTCAAACATCTATAAATCCATTTAAACAATCATCTAATTATTCAAATAATTAGAATAATCCAAATAAATCAATTAATTAACACAAATAATTAATTATTGAAAATTGGGTTGTTACAACTCTCCCCCACTTTAGGAATTTTCGTCCTCGAAAATGTTACCTCAATGAGCCGATTCGGATACGACTTCCTCATCCAAATCTCTCAAATCCCTCTTTCTGTAGTTGGTTCACCCAACCGTCTTTACCTAAGAAATCTTCATTGCCTCGAAGTTACTTCTTGCTCATCAATCTGAACTACCAATGTCCCAACAGTCAAATCCTTCCTCACTTGTACACCATTTGCCTGAATGGATGCACTTGCACTTCCTCATTAGGCACATACCACATCATGTAAATTCACAAGCGACAGCGGTAAGATAATCTAACATGATACTTCTCTCACGCTTCCGCTGCGCCACTCTGATACTAAGCAATAAAACACGGTGTGTGCTTCCGAGACTTCAAAGCTCGATCAACACCCGTCACCACTGAAACTCTCAGAACACGTCCTTTCTTGGATCTTCTTGATATTTTCAATCGCCTCTTACACAATCCTCAGCTCCGAGCACAACGCTCTCGCCTGAATCATAACAATACAAAGGAGTCCTACACCTCCTACCACACAACGCTTCAGATCCCTATCTGACACAATATTCGACGATACCTCATACAATCTTTATCACTTCAATGATATTCATCTCAACCAGCTCCAACATAGAATGATTAATCCTCATTGGTAGAAAAAGAGCCAATCTAGTCATTCCATCTAAAATCACTCAATTAAAACCATATTCCTCAAATCCGGTTACATCTTTATAGCACTAGGATGGATACTCCATCTACCTCGATACTCTTACTCCGCATAATAATAACTAGAACATAACTTTATCCTGACATCTCATGATACCATTCCCATTAATACGAAAATCAGTCCTTCGACTTAATTCAGCAAATTCGACCATCATCATCGGTATATACCAAATTTTCAAATCGATGCATCAGCTACTGCGTTGCTCTACCCGAATGGTAATTCAATCTAAAACCATAATCTCTCAGGAGTCCCAATCGTTTTCCTCTGCCTCATATTCAAATCTCCCAATTCAAACCAATACCTTAAGCTCTTGAGATCACCAACCGTTTCAAATCTCACACTAACCAATTGGAGCCTCCAACTCCGGCACAGACACAATAACAACCAACTCTAAGTCACTTGTCAGATAATCCCTCTTATATACTTTAAATTGCCTTCAAGTAACTAAACTCACTGATGTTGTACTTAACATAACTCCCAAACATACCCACGAGGCATCACAAACCACGATAAACAATTCTGTCGAATTTCGATAAGAATCTACAAACGAGTTGTTGACAGCTCTCCGAAACTCTTTGAAACCCTTCTCGCCTTGGCATAAAAACTACTTTCCCTCTCACACTGATAACTTAAGTTCCCCATGCTCTACATGATTCCATATCTTCTTTGAATACACCAAAATATCATAGGTTAACACAACCATTTCCTCGCTTCATCAAGTAGGGAAAATCCCATGCCAAACGGATACTCACTCTCGCAAGTTATGGCAGAAACACACACCACACGCTCTGCATCTACAACAAAATCCAAAAATAGTCCTTCAATAATTAACTTAATTCCATCCCAATACTCCACCATCATCTAGATCTTTGGAGTAGCTTTCCAACGCTTCGAACCGTGCGTCATTCCGAGTTACGGTTCTCCCGTTACGACAAAAAAAACCAAAACAACTTTCTCTGCCCAGGACTTCCTCGCCAGACGAACATAGTAGCGAGTTGTTCGCTAGCATGCTCGCTAGGCGAAGGGTCTGGCGAACATGACAGTCCGAAATCTCATTTTCGACCGTTACCTGACTTCCGAGTGTCCGATTTCGATTCTGTAAAAAGCTGCGATCTCGGAATTCGACGTACTACAACAATTTCACACTTAAAAGATCATTCAACACATCCTCAACTCTTGGAACACTTAAAGGCCGCGTTACACTGATTTACACTCCACATTCTTACTTTCTTTAACATCCACCAAATGTCACTATCCACACTTACATACTCAGCTTCACAATCTGTCGTCACAGCACACACGCTCGATACCCGTTTCAAAACCACTCCCTCGATTCAATCCTTGTCCATCCAAACAAACATACCATATGGAGTCCTCACTCTCGGACCGGTTCCCGTAACTGAGTCGGTCACAACTCCACTTCATGTTCTGACTGCTAATCACTACCTTGTCAAGATAACTCTTTAAACAACCACAATCAATCGGAAAATCGCCAACTTTCCCACTTCCATTATAACTCGAAGATTTCCATCAAAATTCAAACACTTCAACATTGTTCTGAGCCGACCCGCCCAAACAATTCTCAAGCACCCAGCTGAACTCCAGACAATTCACTGCTCACGCCATCTAAGCTTGCAAGACACGTCCATCCTATCCAACACAATCCAAACTACTATCAACAAGAGATTAAGGGTGATCAGTTCCTCAATTTGTCAATAGACAGCCGAAATCATGATGGAGTATAAACCATCTTTACCAAACTGTATGGGCATTCAACCACATTGAGCTATAACTCCACACTTTGCAGCAACCTGGAGAAGCACAAGTTCTCCCCCACTTGGGACATGCCCACTTCTGCAGACGAAGACTAGACAACAAACACGTACCAACAGTGTTTCACACATATGTTGCGTACAAGGGAACAACCAATATTAGACAACTTGGTCGGATGGACCGACCTGCTCTGACACCACTAATGTAACACCCTTCTAATCCCCATGGAAAAATACATATTTAATCAGAGTAAATTAACATGCTTTCACAAAGGGCGCCACACATGATTACAAAATCTTAACATTCACCTATCATACTCATGTAACATTGAAATAAATAGTCATTCTATTAAATTTTCATCTTGCATGAAGCAGCGGATTCAATTTGGTTTACATAACTCTTCACAGAAAATTCATGTTCATCACATAATCATTAATACTTAGACACAGAGGCCATATTTCAAATACATTTAAAACACAACTTAGAATATACAATATATCTCTAAGGCATAAACCCCGCAATCCCAGTGTTACATAAGCAGAGCATGACTTGACCCAACATTATTAAATACTAATAGTTACACCAACAGCGACCTCGCAACTACTACCAGTACTACTCCTTGGTACCTGCACGATGTCATGTAGGACATCATTCCAGCAGAAGGGTGAGAAACATTACCATAATAATCAATGCACATAATCATATATCAATGCACAAGTATAGAATATATATATTTCACAGTTTCTCGCTACAATGCCTCACAATCCACTATCACACATCATAATGTATATATGTATAAAACTAAGCATTTTATCATGCATACATTCACAATTACAATTAATCCACATAGACTTATACATTATATTTCATTTACCGCCAATCATATAAACATACACAATCATACTTAATCAGCAATTCATTAGTCAATGTCTTTCACATTTACATTATTCTCACATCTACTAAGCAAAACATGTATATATATATATATATATATATATATATATATATATATATATATATATATATATATATATATATATATATATATATATATATATATATATATATATATATATATATATATATATATATATATATATATATATATATATATATATATATATATATATATATATATATATATATATATATATATATATATATATATATATATATATATACTATTACATCCTCTGGCATTATTCATAATTCCTCATATACACTACAACCAAGCACATTCGATCATGCTTCTATAATTCACATCATTTTCACATAAACATACACATACATGTTTATTTCACCAATGCATCATATAAAGATGAATCATGCAACTCATAGAGACCGACTCACGACTCTATGCAGATGCAAATGTGGTACCGACTCAATTCAGCAGGTTCAATTGAAGAACCAAAAATAACCATCGTTCACACCTCACAAGGCCACACGAGGTTCTGCAGATTCTCCGAGGAATCAATATAACCATCGTAACATACAAGGTTCTGCATATTCTTCGAGGAATCAATATAACCATCGCAACATACGAGGTTCTGCAAATCCTCCGAGGGATCAATAAATAACCATCGCTCACACCCCACAAGGGCACACGAGGTTCTGCAGATTCGCCGAGGAATCAATATAACCATCGCAACATACGAGGTTCTGCAGATTCTCCGAGGAATCAATATAACCATCGCAACATACGAGGTTCTGCAAATCCTCCGAGGGATCAATAAATAACCATCGCTCACACCCCACAAGGGCACACGAGGTTCTGCAGATTCTGCGAGGAATCAGACACACAAGAATGCATACCATGATGCTTCACATGCAAAATGACCTAATCAATTATAGACAATCGCTCACACCCCACAAGGGCACACGATGTCTCTGCAGATCCTCCGCGGGATCAACCGATACAACATGCATACGTGTTTGCAAACATACTCATGCATTCATTACATATCACATATAGTAATCATACCTTCACAATGTTTATAACATTCATCATTCGTCACGCATCAACACGTACGTTCAATATACACTCGCAAATAAATTTTCCCTATATTCGTCATTCATTTCATATTGTTTCATACTAGATTCGCATTCATAACTCACAATTATCGTGCCAAACGGCAACAAACTCAATCCCACCAAATAATGCATTTTTAATTAATTTAAACAACGCATCACATATGCCAAAAGGCCACATATTCACAATCAATTCATAATCTAGGATTCACGCCATACGGCTACTCACAGCACAACGTACACAAGTTATTCGCTACATGTTAAAACCAAAGACATCAACATTGGATGGAAACAATCAAAATAAAACAAATGTTGTCCCATTCGCCAACCTTCGCATGGCGAAGCCATTGGCGAACCTTCGCTGCAACGTTCGCCTGGCGAACTTGCCAGCGAAGACCACTGGGAGCTATTCTGGAATTACTCGCTAGCACACTCGCCTGGCGAACCTTCGCCACTCTCATTCGCCTGGCGAACTTGCCAGCGAAGACAGGGTGTTTGGTTCTGACTTGATTCGCTACCGTTCGCTGGGCTTCGCCTGGCGAAGCCTCGCTGCCATTCGCCTGGCGAACCTGCGAGATCAGAACTCCCATGGTTGTCCAAAAGCCCAAACCTCACAAAACCAACCGATTTAATCCAAATCAGCTCCAGTAGCACAACCCACTCATCACTCGACTATACTACACCGTCTATTCTAAATTCTAACCGATAAAACTTAGTTTCTACCGATTAAACTCATTTCGACCTAAAATGGAAAATATCCAAAAACACCCAAACAATCCAACACACATACACAATGATTAAGATAGTAAGATTTCACACCCTTACCTCGATTAATCGGAAGCTAGAGGATGTTCTTGATGATTCTCCAAGTTTCCTCTTTTTCTCCTCCTTTTCTCTTCTTTCTCTTTCTTTCCCTTTCTTTTCTCTTCCTTCTTTCTTTTCTTTTCCACTTCCTCATATATATATATATATCTTTCCCTTTATTTCTATCCAATATATTCCCTCTCTCAAACATCTATAAATCCATTTAAACAATCATCTAATTATTCAAATAATTAGAATAATCCAAATAAATCAATTAATTAACACAAATAATTAATTATTGAAAATTGAGCTGTTACAGAAACCATCTACAATAGGATTCTAGGAGTCATCTTCAATTGGATGACAGCTAAGGTGTCATCGTAGTCATCTGATCGTCGAGCCTTAAGCATCTCATTCACATGAACATTCCAATAAAAGTGCATATGAATGTTGGTATCCATCACCAATGGATCAACTTCATCATCCTCATAAGCATCCATAAAAGTAATACCAAACAATGACTTCCAAAGATCATTATCGAACACATAAACATTTTTACATATGGTAAACTAGAAGCATGAACCTTGTCTATCATGTAATCCAGAATAGAATACATGAATGAGGTCTTCATTATAGTCTTGAGCAAGCTTTTCCTTTGGAGTCACCCTTGATTTTTATAGACTTAGATGCCATAGTGAATTGCTCAAACAGAGTTCACACACAAAAATGGTAGTAAACACTTAAAATAAGTGGAAATTTAGAGTTAGAAGACTTGAATGTGATTAGGGATATGAAAAGAAAGAAGTATTTATAGATGATAAAGAATGATGATTGAATGATGATATTTAATGGGAATTTGGAAAATGTAGACATGAATAAGTTGTTTTGGATGAATCTAAGAGCAATAATGGAGAAATTCATGACACTTTGAAGAGTTAAAAGAGTCAAGAGGAATTGGAATAAGTTAAGACAGGTTCATGAATGAGAAATGAATGAAAAAATGAAATAAAGTGATTCAACATGTCACGAGCCGACCTCTGAATGCATGTGCCGACCTATCAAGGTCATGTGTCAGCATATACTGAAGCGGAAAGAAAAAAAATTCAAAAACATTATTTCACGTGTCGACCTATCCATTACATGTGTCGACACATATTGAACGATTTTTTACAAACTCAAAATTTGATTTTATTTGTTAACCTATACAAATTTTGTGTCGACACATAATGTCTAAAACATGTAAATTTTGATACTTGTGAATTTGGAATGACTTTGAGGACTCAATTTGACTCATGCATGACTAATTGATGAGAGATTTATGCATGATATAATAAAATAATGTAAATCACATGTGAAGATATTATGAATGAGATCAATATAAGCATATTAAATGAAACACACAATGGTTATACTTGAAAATTTTTGGAAATGAACACTCACAACATGTATCATACATATTATATATCACATACCTTTAAGAAATAAACAAGTAAAAGAGGAAACTTACTTACAAAGCAAAAATTGAAACAGTGTTAGCTCACCGTACGAATGATGGAGGATGCACATGCATTCCACAAGGAACTTTCAAATGAAAGTTGGAATAAATTAAAAATATACCACAAACCACTAAGAACATCAATCTTATAACCTTTCACTTTGACAATGTATCCTAAAGTGTAATTTGCAATGAATTCATGAAAGAAAAATTTATTAATTTGATGATCAGCCCTTTTGGTTGGACTTTCAATCTTGTTTCTTTAATGATAGCTATCTTACTCCTACTCAAGCTTCATTTATTTAGGTTGATCAATCTCTTTCTCAATATTTCTTGAGTAAGTCTTTTGAAGATAAGCCTTTTGCATGAAATGAAAAACTTTTTCTATATTTCTTGATTGAAGCATTGCACATAGTCCACACACTTTTACCAATTTAAGAAACACTAGTTGTTGGTTCCTTTAGTAACATAATTATTCTTCCTTGCCACAAAGTCAACAAAATGAGGAGATTTTACTCGTATCATGTCTTGAGCAACTACAAATGAGATCCCATACTCTCTTCATAGAGCCAAGACATGTATCCAACATAATCAACAAGAAGTGCTAAGTATTCCATCTTCATTGGGTCTTTGGGGGTAAGTGAAAACTTGGTTGCATTTAGGCAACCATTGAAAAATGTCTTTAGGTACTATAAACTTCCTAAACTTACATTTTGCAATGGTATGACCCTTCTTGCAACAAAAATGACAAGTTAAATGATGATAAGAGTTACCCTTCCTAATTTAATCCTTTTCAACAAAGTTATATCCTCTATAGGGATCATGAGAAGACATCTTATACTTGGTAGTATCAATAGCAAAAGTGACATTTGGTTGTAATGCCTTGTCCAACTTAGCTTTAAGAGTATTTATCTCCTTTTGCCAAATGTGACAAGTTTCACAACCGAACCACGAAGGTTCAATTCATCCTCATCTTTAAATATTTGAATATATATCTACCATATATTGCTTATGATCTTCCATATTCTTTTCGATTTCCAACACTTTAGCTTCCAAATGTGCAAATATTCTTTTGTTTGAAGCTAACTTTTTGAAAGCACTTATGCTTCTCTATGTAGATTTTTGACAGGTTTTTGCAACTCAACATAAGACAATTCATCAACATGTTCATATTTAGAGTGACTTACATTCTTTTTCTTCTTGTCACGATAATGAGAGATAATAAAAATGTTTCCCACTTCTTCCTTATCATTTTAGCTTTCAACACTTGAGGAAACACTATCGTTTTCCCACGCAATATAAGCCCTTCTAGACTTGTTAGATTTTTTATGATGACCTTTCTCTTTGTCTTTCTCTATAAGTGGACACTCCGACTAGTAATGTCCATCTTTTTCATAATTATAACATGAATTTATTGATCTTCCTTTCTTTTTATTATCTTCCTTTGATGAGTTAGATAGTCTTCTAAACTTGATGAGGTTTTTGTCCGAGAACTTTACACCGTTTCTTTTAATTTACTTGTTGAATCTTTTCACGAAAAGTCCCATATCTTCTTCATCCAAGCACATTTCTTTTAATTTCCTCCTTGTCTTTACCTTTCTCCTTCTTCGTCTTCTTTTCATGCTTTTTGTCATGTTTTTCCAAGCAAGTGAGTTGTTGCTCGTGTTCTTTTAGCTTTTCGAATAGAGTTGTGAGATCATGTGTTTTAAGATCATTCACTTCTTTAATCATGGTGAACTTGGGTTTCCATTCTCTATGAAGAAATATCAACACCTTATCAGTAGCTATATTATTGGAGATAGGATTACCTAGAGCCTTCGAGCAATTTATAATATGTATGAACCTCTTTTTGCATTTCAGCAATGGTTTTACTATGCTTCATGCAAAATAGTTTAAACTTTTGATTTAACGTATTGATCCTAGCTTGTTTGACCTAATTAGTTTCCTCATGGGAAACTTCTAATGCGTCCTATATAGCTTTGGGGTTCTCACAATGAGAGACACGATAATATTCATCAACACCAATTGGATGTGAGAATGCTTTGTGCCTTCCAATCATGTGACCAGAATTTCTTATCATTATTATCCCATCGTGCTTCCGGTTAGGTATGGTAATACCTTCATTTAGTGGTAATTGTAATTTCGTTTGGACCGTTCATGATGGCGTCCTATATACCCTTGTCAATCGAGTTGACATGGATACACATACATGCTTTCCAATAGCCATAGTTTTTCACCGGTGATTATTGGTTCAGTTGCCATTTTCTAAAAAGCAAGTATTAAAGTACAGAATTAACTAGAGTTCTTGATACCAATTTTTAGATGAAGGAAAATTCTCTATAGGGGGTGAATAGATCCTTAAAAAAATTGATAGATGAAAAACAGTTTTCAAAATGTTGGCTAGTGGAAATAACTTGGATCGATTCATCTAAACTAAACCGCTATCGAAAGGCTTAGATATGCGTATGTGAAAACAAATTGGAGATGTGATAAGCAACTTTAATCATTATTTTAATCACAATTACTATAAGGCTACTTAGCAAGCAACTCTATTTCCAATGATAAATAAATAAATAAATAAAACACAATTGAAGCAATTTATTGAACACCTTGTATGCAATCGATTATGTTTGAGATTTTTTTATAGTTTTGTTTATCTTCAAATCCAACCACAATCAAAGTGATTGTGATCAATTAAACAAAATTATTTTCAAATGATTTTCAACTAAAATGACCAAACAAATTAATCACATAAATGATGAACACGACAATTTGCAAACAGAATGTAAGAGAGAGAGAGAGAGAGAGAGAGAGAGAGAGAGAGAGAGAGAGAGAGAGAGAGAGAGAGAGAGAAAGAGAAGTGCAAGGTTGCAGAAGAAAATTTGAAGGTGGTCTCCCTCACTGAGTTATTCGATGTTGTGTTGTGTAGGCTTGTCCCAAAATGGTTCACAGGTTGTAGTGTTTTGTCCCCTTGTTATTGTGCAGGGTCTGTGGTTTTTGTGAATTCTGCTGTGACTTTTTCTTGTTTTTAGATGAAGGTGTGTCGCAGGTATTTAAAGAAAGTCAAAAATATCATTATTGTTGTGGCTTGTGCGTATTGTCGCTGTCGTACGTTTGGAGTGTATTGTGAGGATGCACTTTTTTTCAGGTTTTCAGACTGCAGAATCACGGTCTCCTTGTTTCAATCCGTTGCAAACGTAGTTGTCGTGTAGTGCCTATAATACTCCTTGATGTGGGGTTTGCTCCGTATACTGCGGTTTGTAAATGATGCGCTGGAAAAATGTGCTTGCTGCAAGCCAAATTTTGCAATTTTTGCAGGTTATAACATGCTATCAAACGGATTTGGCTGTGTGAGATTTTGTGTGGGTTACACTGTGGTTGTAGCTTGGATTTTGTCCAGTTGTAGCTGATATTTAGTGTATCATTGAAATTTAAATTTGTACACATGCCTGGCTTCACTTACTCTAATTAATGGGCCTATGTGCAATTAACAATGGACTTTAGAAATTCTATTTTCTAAATTAAAAACCTAATCTAAATTAAAATTAATTAATTCTAATTTCTAAAAATATAATAAAAATTTAATTAAGTTCTAATTCCTAATTAAATTCTAATTTCTAATAAAACTAATATAAAAAATCTAATTCTAAAAATCTAATTAAACTTCTATGCTAAAAATCTATTCTAACTCTAAATTAAAAATCTATTCTAATAAATCTATTTTAATCCTAAATTCTAAATTCAAATAAAATTCTAATATTCTAAAATATATTTAAAAAATCTAAAACTAAATAAATATTAACTATTATAATCATGAAATTATAAAGCAAAAATAAAAATAAATCACAAAAAAAAGACACGAAAAAGGGTCGAACACCGAAACGTAACAAAATTATCAGCACAAACTGAACCACCAGGAAAAGCACGACCTTCGCTCGACTTCGAAATAAATCTCGTCATTTGAACCGGTTTAAACTGTCAAAACGGGTGTAATCCTGATAATCCCATTCCAGCTGATAACATGGACTGTATGTGAGAAATGATCGACCTAGATGATATGTAGATGAATGCGAAGCAAAAGCCAGTCAAAGTTAGAAAACGCGACTGCAAATTTTGGGGTGCAACAAGATCATGAAATTAACCTTAATTTACAATAGTAATTTTTACAAGAGAAACGTAGCAATGCAACTAAACCCTAAGCTTGATGTTGATCCCAAACATTTCTCTCCCCTTGATCTAAGTTTGATCAAGTTACCCAATAATGCTAATTTGATTCACCGTCTCACACTAATCTTTTGCAAGAACCCCAAACCTTCAAAGCCTTCACTCGATCGAATCCGAATTTGCAATATGTTGTAACCCAATATTTACCAAGATAATTGTAACCCAATATTTACCAAGATAATACACTGTCTCACGCTACTCCTTTGAAAGAACTGCAACACTTCAAAGCCTTCACTCGATCGAATCTAAACTTGAGTAATCTTGTCACAAACCTTCAAACCCATATTTTGATCTTGAAGGAAAACCCCACTTTGGTTTTCATATTTGAAACCCCCCTAAGATCTCAACCCAATTTACAATACCACAAGCTAAATTGGACCTTATCAACTTGATTCTATATGGAAACCAAATAATGAAATATTATTGATGACATGAGATTTCACCATTTATTTGACTTGATTAGTGCATGTTTTAGAGTTGTTTTAATTTGTATTTGTGTTGTTATGTTGGTATTTTCTATGTTTTCAGGTATTTAGTTATTCGGGAGCCTTGTGTGGAGGAAAGAAGCAAAAATGGATGAAATGCAGAAGGAATGAGATTGGTTCATGCTGATGGAGGCCACCATGGCGTTCACCATGAGGTGGCCATATGTGGTTCATGCACTAACAATCAAAAGACCAAGTCAAGCTCAGTCTGCAAGAATGGCGCTCGCCATGAGGGGTGTGGCGGTCACCACACGTTATGGAGGTCAAACGGTTACAAATGGGTTTCTCTTGGTCCCTAAGTATCGATTTCCTCTCCTAAAGGGTTTCTAGTTCCATATAAATAGGCTTTTTAGTTTACTAGTAGGGGGATCCAAGTTTTGTGCACACTTAGGCCATAATATGTCCATTTGTAAGCATAACCCTTCACACTTAAGAGTTATCGTGTCACGAATCGAGTCTGTATCAAGTTTGGATCATCCCTGTATCAGTTTATTTCTGTCAAGTTTACTTCAACATTTATTGTATCAGATTCAAGACTTCGTATGGAGCAGGTTTTAATTTCATTACTTTATTTACTTTCGTCGCCTTTATTTACTTTCCCGTTTATTTTCTACCTTCGTTTAAATCGCACCTTTTAATCATGTGTTGACATATTTGATCCCATTATCGGATTAATTGCATTTATTTACGTTATCATGTCAAGCTAATTTTATTGGTGTTGAGATGTGAGGACTCTGATTAAATGTATGATTATCGTTCTTATAGAATTACCTTTGGGGATGTTTTGGTTTTTAAACAATTTTACTAAGCCTTATTTTAATTTGTCTCTATGAAAGTGGGACAGTGAAAACACCGGGTAAGATCGAAAGCCGTCTGGTACAAATGATTTATATTGTTAAGTTCTTAGTTAATAAATTTCGCGAAAGTCTTTTATTAATTAATCATGAAATTTTAAGGTTTCTAGCAAGTTGGTTTTAAAACTATTTACGAACGCGTGCGTTTATAAGTTTAGGATCTGGTACTTAAGCGAAAGCATAAGTACCCTTTTTAAATTAAACTTTCCAATCAAAAATCACTTTTCTATTTAGTAAAGAGTTTAATTTCTTAAAAATAGGCTTACTACTTTAATGCATTAGGCGCCTACCATGAGTGACGATGGAAGGTATAAATTAGAGAGTAAGTTCGATTTTGTATGCGTGAAAGCAACGGTTCCCGTTAAATTGATCCTTTTCGAAATATAGAATATTGCCCCATTGGAAATCCCTTTTTAGAAATAATAAGAGTACGTTTAATTAATAAATCCCTACATCTCCGCACTGTTTGCCCTATTTTATTTAGTTCTTATCTTAGCATAATTTTTATTATTATTGCACTCAACTTCCTTATTGTTCACCTTAAATAAATAACATAGCAATCAATAACGATATATTTTTTTACTATAGGTCTATGTGGGATCGATATCTATTAAAACTACACGATAGGCTATGGATTTGCAGTTAGATTCACACCCGATAAAGTTTTTAGCGTCGTTGCCAAGGACCAATTACATTAGAACATCGTAAACTAGTTGTCACTTTGTTTAGATTAAGGAATTTTAGATGGATCACCCAAACTCTCTTTTTAATCACCAATTTAAACATTTCAAGGCCCCACAACATTCCTATAAATCAAACCTTGAAATATTGGTGGAAAACTTTGTTAAGGCACAAGCTCTCTCTAGGTTAGCATCTATGGTACGAAGGTCTGTAGCAACTCAAACTGTCTATAATAGGGAATTTAGAAACCATGTTATTCTTGCTAATGAAACCCTTAAGCGACTAAACAACAACATCCAATCCTTAGTACTTAGTAATAAGGAACTAGAGACAAAAATAGCATCGCTTACACAAATACCTATTAACACAGCAACCTATGAGGCTGAACCATTAGGAAGACCTGAGGAAAGAAATAAATTAATCAAGGAGATTCATAATAAAGAAAATACTAGAAACTCTTTTCCACTAAGTTCTTTAAAATCTAGGTCAAAAGGGAATGTCGCTGTCGCGGTGAAAATCGGATACCAAACTATTGATTGGTTTGAATCTTTAATTCATTTTTGCAACCGAACTTTGATTTGTCCAATGGAAGGGATAAAGATCGAAATACCCAAAATGCAATGCAAATTCAAGGGTTAGAGAGTTATAGGTTCGAGGGTTGGTTAAACTTAGGGAAAGTGCTAGCATCCTAAGTTTTTGTAGTACTCTACAGGAACCTCTTGTTTTATGTTTGTTTATTGCTATGGATTATCTGCTTAAGGGTAAAATACCTAGGGAGTGGAATCAAAGTATCTGTAGTTCCCCTAAATGGTTTGAGGAATTCTTTGACTATGGTCAAAGTTCCTACGGGATTAGGGTAGTTGATTGATCGAGTTTAGGAGAAGGAGACGAGTTGTCATTTTAAGAGAGATTTAACCGCCACAAGTGTAAGAAAATAGTCTTTGCATCGTCTTAAGAGAAGGGCTCAAGTACTTGGATATTGATCGACGAGTATGCCTCTATTTCTCTTAAGGCAAAGTCCCTACATATTGATTATATTGATGAGGGGTGGAGATTTTATCTCACTTAAGATGATTAACATCTATTTCTCTATTGTGTTTGAATAAGTTTGATTTGAATTGTATTTGTTTGTATCTAAGTTGTAAAAGATAACGGTCCTTCCTATGGGGTAGGATCTAACTTAGAAAGATCAACTTGAATGGAATCAAGGATCAAATAGGAGTATGATGCAAATGATGTGCACTACACACAAGTGTTGAATCATATTTAGGTTTTTCCTTTGGACGGAATGCAATACGAGGAAAATAAATACGATAATTGTAAATTGCGGAAAGAAATAAAAGTAGATAAGTAAACACATACATATGCATGAAAGCGCTAAGTGAGTGAAAGTAATGTGAATTGTGAGTGGAATCGATGCGGAGACGTAGGCATGCTCGATTGGATGTTGATTATGAAGGGTGATTAACTTTAATTTGGGGTTAACTTAGGTGAATCAATTTTAGTAAACAAAGAGCTTGTATTTGATTGTTAATAGTGAGATAAATCAGTTGAATTATACTTATGAGAAAAATATATTAATGGCTTAACACGTTAGGGGTGAATTTGATTTTAACAGGTATAGACTTATTTCTAAGAAAAAAAGGGTTGTATTGTAACTCCGATAAAAGTCATATTTTTTTGTCATTATTATTATTTATTTTATTTTTAATAAAAGCCATCTTAATTTATTTGAGTTAATTTATAGGAAAATGTTATTTTTTTTTAGTGAAATTGTTATTTTTATATAAAAGGTTATATTAATTATGTTTATTTTTAGAAGGTTTTATTATCAAAAGTTACAACTTAAGTTATTTTGAAAAAGAGTTTTAAAAGTAATAAAAGAACTTATTTTTTAATGAAATAAAAAGATTTTATTATCAAGATGAATTATTAATATTAATAAAATTGAGAAACTAAATTATAAAAGGTTTTTTTTAAATTAAATTGTATAAAAATAAAATTAATTAGATTTAAAAATAAAATTAAGTTGATTGAAGGTTATTATTTTTAAACTTAATTAAAGATTAAAAGGTTTTTAATTTTAAAAACAAACAAAGAGATTATTATTTTGATTTTTATAAGATTAAATAAAAAAAAAGAGTTAAAACGTGGGATCTGGTGCGATGTGGTGCACGAGACTTATTATGAGCGCGCGAAGTGATCCGTGTGATCATGTGGTAAGTGAATCGTGTGGTGATAGTGGCGAAGGACCACGGTACTACCGTGGTCGTGCATACTTACAGATTACCATTACAAAGCAACAAAGGAACAAAATGAAACAGAAGGAAACGAAAACGGCGAAAGAAACCCTAGTCGCTCGCATCGTTCACTCGTTTAGGCTATCTTTCTCGATACTTCACTGCGATTGTACCTGAAACACAACCAAACAAATCACACGCTTCAACAAATTAGACGCGAAAAGGAGGGGTTACCGCGAGCTAGGGGGCGACGGGGGGCCTGCTTTGGTTCCGACGGCGCGATTGAGGTTCTGGAACGACCGAGGCTTATTGCGGCGGCAAAATACTTTGATAGTGGCGGACTCTGAGGACTAGATAAGTATTCTTCTCTCTTTGATTTGTGGGGTTTCAAATTGGGGGGGGGGGGGGTTTCCTTGAGGTGATTACGAATTCTCTCTCTTCTTCGTCCCAAATCCCTCCCTTTTATAGGCTTCACTGAGAATCTCCATGTTTAAACTCGGATTAAACTATGTTGAATGCTTGATTTGGACCTTCCGCTTTAGTTTAGACAGATTTTGAAAACCTCCATTTTTCGTATGATTGTGTTAATATGCTTTAAATGAAAATCCCAATCCTGTGATGTTATTGTATCAATCTGATTAATGCCTTAGTTCAATATTGGATTTGATTTGGTACTGAATCGAATCTTTTATTTTCTCAAGTGGATATTCTTTAACGATTTTGCTGACTCTGAATGTGACCTGGCAGGTGTGGGTAGCAAAGGATTCTGGGCCAGGAAAACTAACAACCCGGAGTTGTTTACGACAATAGAGCTGGTGATTCCAAAGCCTCATTGTTAGGAGCGGTTTTGAACTTTGCAAACTCATCTTCACGTGTTTGAGCTGGTGATTCCAAAGTTGCACATTCATCCCTCAAACGTGTTTTGTTGAGACTGATTCTGCATATATGGACCTGGTAGCTTCGTGGTCTAAAAGATATTTGTTTTTCAATGGTGTGGAGTAAGTCTGTCTTCTTGTTTGCAGGAGGTAATCTCGGAGATTCTCGAGTGTGTCGTGACTGTAACAGAACGTGTTCCTGAGCAAGAGTTGCTTATTATCAATGTCTGCACACTGTCACAAATGTCATCACGAGCCACTAACAGTTTGCTTGCCTTGTGAATTGCTTTATGCAGGAGAACGAGGATGTCATCTTTTACTCACAATTAATTGTGTGCTGGCTTGTTTCGCGACTCTTCAAAGGAGTGTCACTTGCCATTAGTTTAAGCTCGCGATTTTGGTCTTGATTGTCATATTGCTAGTTACCTTTGTAAGCTGTTCTTGTTGGATTTGGAACGTGGTAGGAAGTTATGAACTCAACACATCCTTCTTCTTTTCTTCCTCTTATTTGCTAACACTTGCTTATGAAATGCAGGGCTGCAGAGTGTTTAACGTGTTGATGATATAGACTTTGCACGCTGTTGAGGTTATGATTAGTGGTCTCAACATGGAGAGGTAGTACGCTAATAACAGGGCCAGGTTGTGGTGTTGTTAATTCGCTTTCGTGTTCTATTCTCGCAAACAGAACTTAATTTCTATATGTTGACGAATCTTATTTGTAATGGTATTTCTGCAGATGTAAGTGAGTTGGGTTGCTTGAGCAAGTCCCCGTCTGCACGGGCCTCGCCGGTTAACTCGTTCTGTTGATGCTGCTATTGCTAAGCTGTTGCAGTTGCGGTAATTCCTTAGGCTTGTCTTGCCATCTGTTTCCCGTTAATCATTGTTTTGGTTGCTCAGACAGTCTAATATTCATAGTAATTTCGTCCAGGTACCGGGTGTGACGGCACAAGTCAGATACTAAAGGTTTTAGGGGTGATCTGTGATGATGCCACTCTATACTTCGAGATTTTCACACTGTCACAAAGTCTTACCACTGTTTTCTAATTGTTGTAGCTTAAAACCCAATGTCTGGAAGGTGGCGTGGGACTATTCTCTTCGCGAGTCTACATTTCCCAATAGCTGGTGTTCAAGAGGACTTGTCAGTATCCTCATTCATCTGAAGAAACAGAGTCATCCTAAATATGGGATATTTAAGAGACAGTAGGAAGGAGGTCTCTTCTTTTGTTGGGACGTGGTACCATATTTAGGAACAACACAATTAGTGAGATAGATTGGTAACACCGCTTCAAATTTGTGTAGCAGGCTTGGTCGAGCGGTTTATTTTCTTTTGTAATTATTGTATTTGAGAATGAGATTCGAGGAACTCTGCCATTAAAAGTGTAATTATGAATGAAATGTAAACATGGTTCTTCCAATTGAACTTGACTTTAACGGTGTATCAGATGCGCCACTTAACGTGATAACCTTAAAGTCGACAAAACTGCCCCTTTATAATAGCATCACAAACAAACTCACGGAAGTTATGGAGGCAAACATCGGACGTTACGGTTGAAATGCGGGTGTAACATGAATCCTGGAGTCTTGTAACTTCAATCACTTACACCTTAAACTTGTAGACTTGAATGAAAATTTGATGAGACCGGCATGAATCCATTGAAAAGAGAAAGACAACGCCTTTATTTGGATTTCACTCTTGGCTTATCTGGTAGGGCTTTTATAGATCATTTGTGGTAATCTTGGGAATAAAATCGACCTCGTAATTTAGCCTGGAGAGCCAGCTCAAAACCACAATCCGCCAAAGCCCAACAATCATCACGAAGTCAATGAAAAGACCGCTTCGAGACATGGTCCGAGAATATCCCTAAACAAAATCAAGGCCCCAAAAGCTAACTTGAAAATCAACTTGAAATAAGTCTGGGGATATGTGACTGCGAGAACGACTGTTATCCCTTCTTGAAATTATTGTACCTACGTAAACTGGTTAGTTATAATATACGCTCATAAACATGCAGGATGATGCACAAAGAGGTAGGGTCTTAAGATCAAAAATTAGGGTGTGACAGATGCCCCTATTTAAGTTTCTTCTATCCAGAGGAATGGAGACTGAGATCTCCGTCTCGACGAGATAGGAGAGATTTAAATACAAACATCGCACGAATTTTTGGCCCTAAGGAGCCACCGAATGCCTATGATATGGTATGAAATGCAAGACAGACAGTCCTGTGGGGAAAAGATGTCACAGGGGATGAATTGGACACAACACGTGAAACAGAGGAGCGACAAACCCAACGAGGCGGGAATCCACGGGGGCAGGAAACAACCACCAATAGGGGATCTCCCAAGTATAACCATGGTACATACACCAAGGATATAGCGATTTAAGCAATAAATAAGAAACTCGTAATAGAAGGATAATTTATTACCAACATAGAGAAATTGAGACGATGGTAATGACCGAAGCGAAATCTTTTTAGTTTTGTGTCGTGTTCTGTCTTCTTTTCTTTTTTGTTATATTTTTTGTTGTCCTTTTTTCTTTGAAATCCAACTGGAAATAGTAAAATGTAGAACCTCCCCGAGCGTCATGGTATGGGAATCATGAGCTGGTCTCAGTCTCTGATGTAGACCTCCCCGAGCGTCATGATATGGGAATCATGAGCTGGTCTCAGTCTCTGATGTAGAACCTCCCCGAGCGTCATGATATGGGAATCATGAGCTGGTCTCAGTCTCTGATGTAGAACCTCCCCGAGCGTCATGATATGGGAATCATGAGCTGGTCTCAGTCTCTGATGTAGAACCTCCCCGAGCGTCATGGTATGGGAATCATAAGCTGGTCTCAGTCTCTGATGTAGAACCTCCCTAAGCGTCATGATATAGGAACCATGAGCTGGTCTTAGTCTCTGATGTAGAACCTCCCCGAGCGTCATGATATGGGAACCATGAGCTGGTCTTAGTCTCTGATGTAGAACCTCCCCGAGCGTCATGATATGGGAATCATGAGCTGGTCTCAGTCTCTGATGTAGAACCTCCCCGAGCGTCATGGTATGGGAACCATGAGCTGGTCTCAGTCTCTGATGTAGAACCTCCCCGAGCGTCATGGTATGGGAACCATGAGCTGGTCTCAGTCTCTACCTGAAGTGATGAAAACTCATGGGAGTATCTTCGCAGGGGTTGTAAGTTTTGTAGATTGTAGAATCATTGTAGTTTGTAGATGTAAAATTTCTTGGTTGTGAGCCATAATGTATTGGAGATTGTAAAACTTCACCGGGGATCCTCAAAAGAGATGTGAGCCGGTTGAATTGTAGAGTATGTCTTCTTAAACAAAAGAGACTAAGGTGATAAACTTCCTCGCCTTCTCTGGGGAGATGTCGCCTGATAAACTTGTATGATGAACTCATTGGGGAATTCATTCCTGAAGAGCATTTCCTGTTGTAGTTTGCAGAAATATTATTGTGAACTATCAAATAAAGAGAAGTGTCTTGTAATGTCCTTGGCGAACTTCTCTGATGGATTTGCGAAGCGATGCCATTTGACGACTTGACGATGTTGAAGAACCCACTGAGGGTGAATGAACTGTCTTGTGGGAATTGTCGTTTTGCATAAGACTTTAGTCAAAACGAGTTGCTCAAATAAAGAGATTATTTGTAATCCAAATGTAGATGTTTGATAAAATCTTGTG